>OY744546.1:13920542-14010542 GCA_963556195.1 Sepiola atlantica
ATAATACTATCCTTTCTCTGTTTATACCACCGTTTCTTCCGGAGAAATGCGGTCGTGATTGCGCCACTTTTGCTTCATTATAAATTCCGCATGGCGCAGGCGCTCTTTAAGAGGGTATTCATTATCAAATAAACAAAAAGACTGAAGGGTTTCAACATGATCAAGAGTCATCACCAATGGCAGTTTTGTTTGTCAATCGTGGCTCCAACATGACTGGCCCCGAGAGAAGGGAGTAACACAGTGGAGAATGGTGGGTTAAGGGCTGGGGGTACGTACGGGATTTATATCTGGTAGTGTCAATTCTTAAATGACAGAGGAGATTACGTCCTCGTGCCAACAGAATAACGGACAGTCAATCATCGATGGATGGGAAGAATTCTGGGTTGCAGCCAGTTGGAACGGGCTGAACATGAAACTAGTGAATCTTATTACTCTCACAAGCAACACACACACACACACACACACACACACACACACACACACACACACCTTCCCCTATATATATATATATATATATATATATGTATATGATTCTTTTTATTTACACAGACATGTACAAAATCTGCGACACTGGCATGTCGATGTTATCGATCAACAGCTATTATAAACTGAGATAATAATAGCTGTTGATCGATAACATCGACATGCCAGTTTCGCAGACTTTGTACATGTCTGTGTAAATAAAAATAATCATATATAAAAGCTCTATTTGATATTGAGCACTTTTTATAAACCCGGTTGAAATTCTTTGGATTACTACCCTGTGGATGTTTTACCTGGATTATTATGTTATATATATATATATATATATATATATATATATATATATATATATATATATATATATATATATATATATATATATATATATATATATATAGTTCGGCAACAAGTCATTTCTTATACAAGCGTCATTAAAGACGACGGAGTTTTCTCTCTTCACTATCTTTCTTGTTAATTTCTCGATGTGGCGAGCGATTCGTCAGTTTTCTGGTGTTAATTGGTGGAGTATGGCACCTAACGTTGCATCGTGGGCCATTCCTTGAGTGCTTTCGGTCTCTCGACCGTCTTCAGGAGGCTGTGTCTTATTGTTACTAAGAGCCGTATTTATAGTTTTATTATTAGTTATATATCTATTAATGTACATATGTATACACACACACACACACACACACATATATATATTTATTTATTATTAACATTATTAATATTATTATTATTATTATTATTATGATGATGATTATTATTATTATTACTATTACTATTACTATTATTATTATAATAATAATAATAATAATTATTATTATTATTATAATTATTATTAATAATAATAATAATAATAATAATAATAATAATAATAATAATAGTTGTAATTGTTAAAGACTGATAGGGCGTTAGTACCAGTGGTGAATGCTATTTTATTAATTGTGGGTTGTAATTTTTTATGTGTAGACTGAAAGCGATGAGGAATGGCCCACGACACAACGTTATGTGCCATACTTCACCAATTAACACCCAAAAAAACCGAAGAATCGCTCGCCGTGTCGAGAAATTGACAAGAAAGATCGTAAAAAGAAAGAACTCCGTGGTCTTTAATGACACTCGCATGAGAAATATATTTATTATTATTATTATTATTATTATTATTATTATTATTATTATTATTATTATTATTATTATTATTATTATTATTGTTGTTGTTGTTGTTGTTGTTGTTGTGATGGTGATGGTGATGGTGATGGTGATGGTGATGGTTGAATTCTGCCAAATGTGCATTTGAACTTATACATACCATTGGTTCTTTCTAATGTTTTATGGGCTGGGAAAAAGTTGCTTTTATTACATATGATGTCAAGCAATAAAAAAGCGTAAATTGTTTTGCAGGTAATGAAGTGGCTGTAAAATGACAATTACTTCTAATGAATTAATTTCTATTAAATTATTTTAAATCTAAAAAAATCAATAAAATAATTATTCCAATACGTTTTTCACTTAGATATTCATTCTTTGTTTGATTTTTTATGAAACGAAAAAAATCTGTTTATAAAATAAAATTTTGTGTAAATATATTTCACTTAATTCATGGAAATAACCGCTAATGGCTCAAGTGAACCTAGATGGAATCGATGGAAAACTTCAATGGTACCGTAATATTTTGTGAAAAATCTCTTCTTGAAGCTTATTTGATTGCTCTAACTGTTGATATATCGATTTCTATGACACACAAACAAACATGCACTTATCTATTATATAAAAGGCAGTTGTCTGTTTGTTTCATTTTACTTTAGTCGAAATTCTCATAAATCATGAGGTCCCTTCCTGGGGCTAACACTTGATATTTTTATAAGATACATAGATATTCGAATATTCTATTAAAGTTTCCCTTTATTTCTCAAATGTTAAGCTAGTAAAGAAGTGAAGAACATTAATTTTCCTCTCCCAAATCGACCAGTTAACTATGTTATAGTATATTTTACTTGTGATCTTGCTAGTAAGAAGTTAAGAACATTAATTTTCCTC
The DNA here is from genome assembly GCA_963556195.1 of Sepiola atlantica. Taxonomy (NCBI): domain Eukaryota; kingdom Metazoa; phylum Mollusca; class Cephalopoda; order Sepiida; family Sepiolidae; genus Sepiola; species Sepiola atlantica. The sequence goes on from OY744546.1 coordinate 13,923,063, forward strand.
TTCCCAATTGACCAGTTAATTATGTTATGATATATCTTTCCTGTGGTTTCTTATTCTTACTGGATTCCAGGACAAGAATTCATCTAGTCTGGTGGAGTATCCAGCTAAGTGCTGTTACTTGAAGAAACGTTACTTGGAGAAGGTGCACCATTCCTTGTATGAGCCAGTGTATAGTCGTGTCGAGGGGATCTTATTTGGGCTTCGTATCCGATGTTATTTTGAATATTTGGTCAGGGGTTTCTTGTAGGGGGAAGTATTCTCATGTCAGTTTGTCCTGACAAACCCTTCTACAGGGAGACCGATGGAACTCGAGGATGTTGTCTAGTAGGTAATTCAAACTCTCTGTTTGTGTGTATATCAAGGTAAAAGTAAAATACTACTAAATAAACACCTACAAAGTTGGTATATTCTTGATCAGCAGTGCCATGGATTCATAATATCTAAAACTAAAAAAAGAATCATTCTTTAACGGTCAACTGGGCCAGGTTTCCTCAGTTTACGGCCATTTTATGTACTAAAGGGAAGTAATTCTGATTTTTACATCAAGGAGGTACTTCCCTTATGTCGACTCATTCCTCGAGAAATCCATACAAGGGCGAGTTGCATGTATGTATGTGCGTGTGTATATCCTGAGAGAGGGATGGGCTGGTAGGAGGAGAAAATGGTAGTGCGAAGAGGGAAAACAGGGGAGAGGGAAAAAGATAGAAGTTTAATAGAAATATGTTGCACATTTGCCACATGAAACGCAGGGTAGCTCAGCAAGTATATATATATATATATATATATATATATATATATATATATATATATATATATATATATATATATATATATATATATATATATATAATAATGGTAATAATCCAAGTGAAAAATATCCACAGGGTGGTAATCCAGAGAATTTTAACCGGGTTTATAAAAAGTGCTCAATATCAGAATAGAGCTTTATATATGATAATTTTATTTACACAGACATGTACAAAATCTGCGACACTGGCATGTCGATGTTATCGATCAACAGTTACTATAAACTGAGATCTCATCAGGCAGAGTTAGAATCCGATCTTAACCTCAGATCATATTTGGAGAGATCCTCCAAATATGGAGGTTCTCTCCAAATATGATCTGAGGTTAAGATCGGATTCTAACTCTGCCTGATGAGATCTCAGTTTATAGTAACTGTTGATCGATAACATCGACATGCCAGTGTCGCAGATTTTGTACATGTCTGTGTAAATAAAATTATAATATATATATATATATATATATATATATATATATATATATATATATATATATATATATATATATACATTATAACAAATAGTATTATTTGTCGCTCCTCGAAAAAGTAGAGCACTGTAATGGTAGTATTTACACAGCTTGACGTCACTAGCTTTATAATGCATCGTTCGTTCCCTTAAAAAGAAGTAGAACGCTCTGGTCGTTAAGCCCGCCGATAACGTGTTAAAATTATCATCGTTTATTCGCTGTTTACAATTGGCCCAGTGGTTAAAGATGTCGGATCTGAGTTGAAAAATACTTGTAATCCGGGGTTTCGAATCGCATGACCGGTAGTGAATAGTCATATCTCTATGCTGATGAGTCCCGATTTAAGGACGAAACTTATACGTACATAGATAATAAACAATAACAAATATTATTAAATATATATATATATATATATATATATATATGATTTCAAAATTGCGGTCTGATTGGAATTCTGTCATCCTATTGGCGGGGAATCTATTGTGAGTGTTATCTGCTTTCTTCTGTTGTTTGTTTGTTTGTTTGTCGGTTATTATTTTTCCCCTACGAACTCTGTGCTTGATGTGACACTTTATATATGTCTTTCATTTAAGTTTCTGAGGAACAGCGAATACATGAAGTTAATGGCCGTATGTTATTCGTTGAGAAAAAATTGTACGACCAGAAGCAATTCTGCAAGAAAAAATTAAAATTAAAATAGATTAATAACAACATTTTTTGGACATTGCAATATAAATAATCACTATATATATATATATATATATATATATATATATATATATATATATATATATATATATATATATATTATAAACATTTTTTAATATTTTACGTACGACGTCGTTTCGAGCTTATGGCTCTTATCAGCGTAGGGAAATAACAATTTCAGACGGTCAAACGGCGTGAACCCGGTTCACAGTGGCGCCTTGAATCTGTAAGCGTTTACTTAGTCGATTGGCCCACGAGAGATTGTCACATGATTACGAAGAAATTAAGTGATATTTACACTGAAAGCGGCGAGTATAAATATCTAGAATTACGATAGGACTCAACGACAGAGTCGGAGTATTGCACTGGGGTTTCAGGTAAATGTCTATTTTTAATCTCTATTATAGTGCTCTACTTTCAATTTTACTTAAAAAGGCCTTCTTATAATATTAAATCATATTTTTTTAACATACTTAATATTTAATATTATATATATATATATATATATTTATGTTTTGGTACAGAAAAATTAATACAACATTAGTACCGTCGGTTTCAAGCCCAGAACGACTTCAGCTTATGTTGTCATCCGTTTCGGAAACAGATGACAAAATAAGCTGAAGAGAGCCGGATAGCTAAATCGTGCTGGGCTTGAAACTGACGGTACTAATGTTGTATTACTTTTTCTGTACCAAAAAATAAATAAATATTCGCTCTTAATTTTAATTCTCAATTAATAGAGCAAATCTACTGGAATTTTTCTCTACTATATTACAAAAGAAGTTATATATGTATATATATATATATATATATATATATATATATATATATATATATATATATATATATATATATGTACATATATATGTATATATATATATATATATATATATATATATATATATATATATATATATATATATATATATATATATATATATATATACATATATATGTACATATATATATATATATATATATATATATATATATATATATATATATATATATATGAAGCAATCCAACAAAAGATATAAGCGTCAACTAATATCTTATAATTAGTGAAACATCCGGATAAAAAACTGAAGCTCAATATACTGGATAGAGCATTAATATTATAATATAAAATGAAGTAATAAAATAAGGTGTCAATCAAATTTTATTAGAATTCAAAGTTCATGCAAAGCATCCTTAAGTCCTTAGCTCATGAGTTTTCAAAGATAATTCTTCTCTTCAGAGGACCATTACCGCAGTTATACTACTACAGGCAATAAAATTACGCTTTGAATATATATAAAATTATATACACAAATACATAAAAATACATAACATCAAACATATCAATCCAAAAACATACTTTTGTTGAATCCATACAGTCCATCCAGGTCATACAAGTTGAGAAGCATAATCAGGAAGGGCATTACTCCAAGATACAAACAGCAGTCCAAATACGTGAAATTGAAGGGGCCGGCAAAGTTATCCAGTCGCGAAATGTGTCCATATTCAATGTTAATGATAAATAAATCAATCAAAATAATACAAAAAGTCCAATCAAAGTTCCGAAATCCCGACATGTGCAACCCAAGTCAAATCCAAATTCGTTGTTTAATTAGAAAACCCGTTAAATCCGAATTGAGCAAAATAAGACTGAATCCCATCACATCTAGCCAGAAGAGCGAAAAATATATAATATATATATATATATATATATATATATATATATATATATATATATATATAATCCAGATAGTTGTCGCCCAAGGAGTAAAAATCAGGTTATCCGAAAGGTGTTAATATAAAAGTACTAGAATAATTACTAATAACTAGAGCGGTTTATTAAGTATAATTTTTGATTTATAAAGATGTTTTTGTTACACATTTGCAGACATATTTCGGTCACAGTTGAAAATATCCAGACCTCTTCCGGTTCTACTCCCTGCAGTTATAGTTAAACAAATGTATCCTAAAGAGATTTGGCTATTTTTAGCTATGCAAGAAACATGTCTGCAAATATGTAGCCAAATAATGTTTGTAGACGATGAATTTATATATACTTTAAGATCAGTTTACGAATGAATTGATGATTCTGTTTTTTTTGCAAATGCGTGAATTTGTTTTCCCGAGTAGACGGGGTAGGGGTAACATGTTTATTTTTCAGAAATACTCTGTAGAATAGAAAACAAGAAGCAAGTCCTTTTTTAGGAAATAATAAAAAAATAAACGCAATTATAAAAAAAGAGAATTTTTTCAATTTCTAAAGGCATTCAACTATTAAGAAATCTAATGAGGTTTTTCGATTGCAAAATTTCCACCGAGCCTCGATTTAGAAATAATTTCTGGATTAAAGTGTTTTCATTTCTTTGCACAAATTATTTCATTTCTCCCCTACACCAACGAATGTTTTTACCGCCATAAATCACGCCTCATTTACTGAAAATTATATATATTTCTATCATAGCTATGTATTATGTAGAACCTTACACACACACACACACACGCATATATATATATATATATATATATATATATATATATATATAGTAAGCTAGGAACATATATTTATGGCAATTAAACTACACAAAGACCGCCGTGTTTCATCGCCGGGGGAATCTTCAGGCTAAAATGCATTTTAGCCTGAAGATTCCCTCCCCCCCCTCACGGGGAATAAACGCGGGAGCCTCTCTGTAGCTTAATGTGATGAACAGAACTCTTTACTTCTTCTCTGCTCCGGAAGTGAATTACTTCCCTTAGTTACTTCCTTTTTCCTTTCTCTGTAAATACGCCATTACTTCTTCGTGGAGGCCTCGCTCCCTGCGTTATATCTTTGCTGAATAAAGCTTTATCAAAAGTAAACTCAGTCTCCTCGAACTCTTTCATTCATTCATTCATTCATTCATTACAATTTATTCAGCAAAGATATAAGAAAAATGGAAAAATACCTCAAGCCTGAACGATTGGATTTAGACCCGTCAAAAGCCGACGCAGGCGACACGTGGCGACACTGGAAAAGATCCTTTAATATTTTCCTCAACGCCGTCAATTGCTCCCAGCTTACCGACGAACAAAGACTCAATTTATTGATCAACCTTGTGTCGCCAGCAATTTATAAACACATTTCGGATTGTGACAATTACCGCGCAGCTATGAATGTTCTGGAAGAGGTTTTCGTACAGCCCCGAAACAGCATTTTCTGCCGGCATCTATTGGCGACTCGTCGGCAACGGTCTAATGAAAGTGTTGACCAATATTTACAGTCCTTAAAAACACTCTCTAAGGACTGTGATTTCCAGGCTGTTACAGCCATACAGGCGAGAGATGAATACATCAGGGATGCGTTCATAAATGGGATTTCGTCATCCCACATTAGACAAAGGCTGTTAGAGAATAAGAAACTCGACCTACACACAGCCTACGACCAGGCTCTGACGCTAGAAATAGCCCAGAAACAGCTAAGTTCATACGCCCAGACGGACTCCTTGGCGGCTGCTATCCCCACTGCTGAAACACTGGAACAAAGGGACGACCGGTCCACGTGCGAGGAGGAGCAACCCACGTTAGCCGCACTCTCCGAACAGAAATGCTTTTTCTGTGGATACCCGAGACACGACCGAGCGAGGTGCTCTGCCAAAAGCGCTATTTGCAAAAATTGTAAAAAAAAGGGGCATTTCGCTCGTGTCTGCAGATCACCCACGGCGGCTGCTATCAACTACAGTGAGTCCCTACTTGCTTCATCTGTTCCCTTTAACTCCTCGGAGAGTCTATCTCGTTCGTCCTTGTGGGGGAAAATAAAGGGTGAGCCTATGAGGATACTCGTCGATACGGGGAGCTCCGAAAATTTTATTCATCCGGATAAGGTTAAAGGGCTCGGTTTGGCAGTCACACCAAGTTCTGAGAGGATTCTGATGGCTAGCAGTTCTCATTCGTCCTCTACCCTCGGGCACTGTGTCGTATCTCTCAGTCTGAGTGGTAGGGAGTACCGTAATGTTAAACTAGCAATTATGGCCAACCTATGCTGTGACGTCATTCTCGGGCATACATTTCTGTGTCGACACTCATCTGTGGAAATACCTTTTGGAGGACCCCTTCCCCCTCTCACTGTCTGTAGGCTGACCGCCATTAAAAATATCCCTTACCCTTCTCTGTTTACCAATCTAACCTCGGACTGTCGCCCGATAGCTGTTAAATCCCGGCGACATACCTTACCTGATGCTAAATTTATTAAATCGGAAGTCTCCCGTATGCTAAAGGAAGGTATCATTGAGCCCTCTCAATCCCCGTGGCGAGCTCAAACGCTTGTGGTATCTCCAGAAAATCACAGAAAGAGACTTGTTGTGGACTACTCCCAAACAATAAATCGGTTTACTCTCCTTGACGCTTATCCTCTTCCTCGAATGGAGGACATGGTAAATGAGATTGCCACCTACAAACTATTTAGCACTCTTGATCTGACCAGCGCTTATCATCAGGTTGCTATCAGGCCAGAAGAACGAAAATACACGGCCTTCGAAGCTGCTGGATCTCTGTATCAGTTTCGTCGAATCCCGTTCGGAGTAACCAATCGAGTAGCGAGTTTCCAACGAGTCATCGATGATGTCATAAAGCGAGAAGACCTTCGAGGAACCTATGCCTACATCGACAACGTTACCATTTGTGGAAAAGATCAGGCTATGCATGATACGAATTTAAAAAAATTCATGAATGCAGTAGTGAAGTACGGACTGACGCTGAACAAAGACAAATGTCACTACTCACTTACTTCTGTAGACTTGCTTGGGTATACCATAAGCAAAGGCTCCGTAAAACCTGACTCTGATAGGCTCAAGGGATTGATGGACTTGCCAGAACCTCGAGACCTCTCTTCTCTTCGCCGTGCAATGGGGATGTTCTCTCACTATTCCAGGTGGATCTCGAACTTCTCTGAAAAGCTACACCCCCTTACCAGAGTTACCAACTTTCCTCTCACTAAGGAACAAGCAGACGCCTTCAGGTACCTGAAGAAGGAAATTGCGAAATCGTCCCTAGTGGCCATAGACTCTTCTCTCCCTCTCGAGGTCGAAACCGATGCTTCGGAACATGCCATCGCCGCCTCCTTAACCCAAAACTCTCGTCCCGTAGCTTTCTTTTCAAGAACTCTGACTTCTGCTGAACAGAAGCACTCCTCTGTTGAAAAGGAGGCATACGCTATCGTGGAGGCGATCCGAAAATGGCGACACTTATTGCTCGGGAAACATTTTAAGTTGATCACAGATCAAAAATCTGTCTCTTTCATGTTTGATCCTAAAAGCAAGAGCAAAATAAAAAATGAGAAGATCACAAGATGGAAGTTGGAACTTGCTTGTTTCAGCTACGATATCACTTATCGCCCGGGGAAACAAAATGCTGCTGCAGATGCCTTGTCTCGCATCTGCTCTACTACTACCTCAGCTGACAAGTTACATTCCTTGCACTCAGACTTATGTCACCCTGGGGTCACCCGAATGCTACATTTTGTCAGGAGCAAGAATCTGCCCTACTCTGTGGAAGATGTAAGAGTGGTAATAAGAGCCTGTCAAGTCTGCTCGGAGATAAAACCGAGATTCTTTAATGCGCCACCTCAAACGCTCATAAAAGCGAGTCAACCCTTAGAAAGACTAAGTGTAGACTTCAAAGGACCATTACCTTCAAATGCCCGCAACCGCTATATACTAACCGTTATTGACGAATACTCTCGCTTCCCCTTCGCATTCCCTTGTGCCGATGTCTCAGCTGCAACTGTCCGGAAACATCTAACAAATCTATTTTCTGTTTTTGGAAATCCCTCTTTTGTACACTCTGATCGCGGTACAGCTTTCATGTCGGAAGAGCTAAAGGAATTCCTGCGCTCACGAGGCATTGCTACCAGCCGAACAACCGCCTTTAATCCTCAAGGTAACGGACAGGTGGAGAAGTACAATGGTATCATCTGGCAAACTGTGAGTCTGGCTCTCCGGTCGAGAGATCTCCCTGTTACCGATTGGGAAAAAGTGCTAGATGTAGCCCTCCACAGCATCCGCTCGTTGCTCTCCACCTCCACTAATTGCACTCCTCATGAACGTCTCTTCAACTTCCAAAGGAAATCAGCAACCGGAGATTCCATACCTACATGGTTAACAAAAGCTACATCCGTCCTCTTGAAGCGCCATGTACGCGGAAGCAAATACGAGCCCCTAGTCGAGCCCGTAGACGTACTCAAAGTCAATCCAAACTATGCCCACGTGCGTTTCAACAGTGGACGAGAGACTACAGTGTCCCTACGCCACTTGTCTCCATGGGGCGATAGAACAAGCAGTTCGGATACCGAAATTAATCCTATACCAGAGAACCTACAAATACAGACTGCACCTCTCCAGTTTAACACTTCTCCTGTTCACGAAAAGTTCATCGTTGACAATTTGGTTCCTACCCCTGGCCAATCCCCATCCTCGGAAGATTGCCAAAGTATATCTTCAGAAAATGCTGAGGAGCTGAATGTTCGACGTTCTACCAGAATCCGCCAAAGTCCTCGGTATCTAGCTGAAAACTATCAGCTTTGAACCTTTGTTTTTCTCTCTTTTTCAGTTTAAGCAGAGGTCACAACCTGAGAGTCCGACAAACTTTCTTCCCCAGACGAACATACAGCCCTGAACTTTCCTGTGTGACGGAGAATGTGATGAAAAGAACTCTTTACTTCTTCTCTGCTCCGGAAGTGAATTACTTCCCTTAGTTACTTCCTTTTTCCTTTCTCTGTAAATACGCCATTACTTCTTCGTGGAGGCCTCGCTCCCTGCGTTATATCTTTGCTGAATAAAGCTTTATCAAAAGTAAACTCAGTCTCCTCGAACTCTTTCATTCATTCATTCATTAATTAAGTTTACTTTTAGTTTATATTTTATTCTACATGCATACATAAATATATATATATATATATATATATATATATATATATATATATATATATATATATATATATATATATATATATATATATATATATATAGGCAGCATCTTCTCTTGCAGGCAAGTATTGTTGAATATAAGAGACAACTCATGTCTAGATATCCTTCGCAGATTTTGTACATGTCTGTGTAAATAAAATTATCATATATATATATATATATATATATATATATATATATATATATATATATATATATATATATATATATATATATATAGTGAAATGGTAAAAGCTCAATATTTATGTTCATCACTTTTCGTCCATCTATCTTTATATATATATATATACATATATATATATATGTATACATATACATCTGTAAAAATACATATAGAAAGACAAACATATTCACCCTACGTATATACAAACATACATGTATACATACATGCTCATATACACATACACTCTTCTAAAGCTTCTTTGTTTTAACTAAAAATGTCTCACCACCCAAGAATGCCGCAGCCTAGCAAAAATAGACGACCGTTAGGGAGTCTATTTTCGTTAGTTGACTTATGATATAACGAGCACTTTCTCTTTCTGTCTGTCTGTCTGTCCGTCCTGAAAATTTTTGTAAACGGGAGAGGGGGGCGGAGGGAGGTAATTACTATTTACTTAATTTTATATATATATATATATATATATATATATACATGCGCATACATGTACATACACATCTGTAAAACTGCATATAGAAAGACACACATATTCACCCATACATATATACAAACATACATATATACATCCATGCTCATATACACATAGACTCTTTTGAAGCTGCACTGAAAACCCATAAAAAAGTATAAACAAACACAACAAATACTAAAAAGCAATAACACAAATTTGATATAAATAATGAATAAAAAACAAATAACTGTAATTGCTGAAAACCGAATGTATGTCCTTTAATAAACAAATGCCTTGCTGCCTCAATGATATACTGCGCCAAAATATATATAGTAGAGAAGCCAGAAACTGAAAAGTTGTGTATAAGAAGCACCTCTATGAAGTTTAAAGATAGGCTGTACGAGCATAGATTATCATTCAGACATATTATTATTATGACATGAAAGATATGAGAAGCTAACTTCACTATCAGAAGAAAAATCACCAATGATCAAATGGGAAATAATTAAGAAAGCCAAGATATGTGGATCACTGAACTCACTTAATTTATTGTATTTGTACAGATGTGTGGATATATGTATGCGTATGCACACATACACACACACATATATATATATATATATGTGTACATATATATATATATATATATATATATATATATATAGATAGATATATATATATATATGTGTACATATATATATATATATACATATATATATATATGTATATATATATATATATGTAGGTATGAAATATGTACGTTTGAAGAGTGGGTGAGGTAATATCTAATTGCTGTTTTTTTAGTTTTTATATATATTTGTTCATATATTGTTTGTATATATTTGTTTGTGAATGTTATGGTTCTTGTTTGTTGACGTTGGTAGTAATAAACGTTAATGTGTTTTGTATCTGTGTAGGTGTGTGTAGGTATATATATATGTATATATATATATATATATTTGTGTGTGTGTAGGGTTTGTTGTAGATTCTGTTACTGACGAGGGCGGAGAATATTGACACAATTCGCATCCCATATAAGCGACTTTAAAAAACTTTAATTCGCCCCAAACAAGATACATTACCACTCTCGACGTAAGGCGCTACTTTGCATTAGAGGTAAGATTTATGGGGGACATTCTAAGTGAACACTGTCTGTACAGTCTGGGAAGCAGGAGGCATGGATGCAATTCTAAAGAGTAGCAGTTAGAGTAGAAAACCCCCTTCACACATAGGGACCTCCACAGTAAATGGATGAGATTTAGCTGATTGTCGAGTTTGTCGGGTGTATTTACGTCGAGGCGGCACCAGAGCAGCAAGTTCGTCGGAGCACATTCCATTGAAGTATTGGTAAAACAAGCACAGGGATGCAACATTGCGATGATGGGACAGGGGGCAGAGCTAGGTAGATAGTGTGGGACGTATTAGATTACAGACTCATTTTTGGACCCTATCTAAGAGGGAGATTCTAGTTGATGGTGCACCAGCCCAGATGTGACAACAATACTCAATGCATGGACGGATATGGTGGCTTTGTAAGGATATAAGATACTGGCAAGTATGATAATTTTCTAGCACGGTAGAGGGAGCCCACTTTTTTTTTGCAGCAGCCGTGGCAGGATCTTCTATGTATTTGTTCCAATTCATGTTACCCACGAATGTTAGGCCGAGGAGTTTAAATGTTGGACACTCGGGTATGAAGCTACTTGTCATGCAATCGGTAGTCGAAGAGGTTTCTTATGAGTTTTAAAAGAAAAGAGTTTTTCCTTAGTAGTATTAAACGTTATCATCTAGTTATCTCCCCATCCGAATTGCCGTTTGCAACGATAACCAAAGGCAGATCCTTGGAGCGTTTTCTATCTGCTCTGTCGAGGGCAACTGGTTCGAGGATCGACGGGAAGCCAGCGATGTCCCGGGCCCGTCGGACAATATCATTGAGACAGCTGTGTCTCGAGAATAAATCGGTATCGTCCGGGCCTTTGGGTCTGGATTTACGCTGGTCTATTGGGGGTTGCTGGTCCTGTGCAGTTCTAGGACGTGCACCCTCCCAGGCTTTGCCTCCCCTCTTTGGGGAGGAGTACGTTTTTTGCTTACTGTCTGAGGCGCCGCTACCGGGGAATGCCGTCGGGGCTACCCAGGCAATTTTTAAATGGCCAGAGTGCTTACCTCTCGAGCGCTGGCTTATCTAATCCCACTTTCCCGACCTTGTGTCACATCTTACCTTGTGGGAGGAAGATGAATACATCTGCATGAAGGGATGTTGAGTCGATATACGATGAGCGACTTATGATAACGGAACCTATTTCTGCTGCACACCTTCAAACGTGTGCACACGGCGACGACGACGAATCTGAGACCAACTACGTTTAGAAAATAAAGATAGTTGCTATTTATAAATCCGACTTTGGTAGTTCTAGCGATGGATTCTTATCTGCAACTCATTGTAAAACATCAAAGTGAAATTATTGAAAATCTCACAGCCACTGAAACCAATTCATTAAAAAAAAATGTCCGCTTTTTCAATTTATAAAGAATTGGTCAAGTCGGCCATCGTTTGAAGTGTTTGCAGACAAGACTAGAGGATGCGCAACGATTCTTTCGCCAACGTATAAGTACACGTGTCCGTACGCGTGTGAATACGCTAATGGGTTCATTAGAACATGATGCTTTTTTTTCCTAAGACATCTGTGAATTCTTTCAATAATTAAATGTAAATGGTCGCCATATTAGATCGCTTTCTATAAAAAAAAAGACATAAAAATTGGCAATGGTTATAATCTAAGTAGCTGTCTAATTATTCGTAATGAAACCAAAGGATGAAGAAAATTCAAAACTATCTACGTGCTAAGTAATATATATATATATATATATATATATATATATATATATATATATATATATATATATAGTAAGTTATAAAAATATATTTATGGCAATAATATATACTAGCAGGACCCCATGAGAATTACACAGTATTTTTCACATCAATATGTATGATTTACTGTTAATAATATTCTAGTAGCTAAACATACGCACATATTTTTTCTCGCTAACTTTTGCGTGACGGGATGGAAGCATATATATTTATTTATATTAGACGGTTAAGTCTTCCACGGTCGCCATCTCACCTCGGCCGCTCCCTATCACTAGCCCCACAGTCTCTCCGTTCGCTTACTCCCTCCTCTCCACCTCTCCCATTGCCCGGGGCAAAAGTAAGTACTAACTCTGTCTCCCCTCCCCATCGATGTATGTTAAGCTCACCGTTTAAAAATATCTTAAGCGATCGGGCGATGCCATCTTCTTAACAAGGGGTGTCAGAGCGTGACACAGGAAGGTAGACGCTCGCGTATTAAGATATAGACATATCTAGAGGGAGAGAGAGAGAGAGAGAGAGAGGAGAAAGGGAGGGGGGAGAGAGAAAGATAATAATTCCGAACTATATAACATAATTATGTAGCAATAACTTTTGATTTGTTAGTATTCTGGTAAAAGCCTAGTACAGTATCCATATTTTGTGACCTCTGCGCATGCGTCAGAGTTCATTCATAAACAGTCGTAGTGATGGGGTTCGGAATTAATTACAACCCGGAAGGAATTACAACTCGAAATTAATTACAACTTTGACTTAATTTATCAATTTTATTTGTTATTCAACTAATAAATCTCATTTTATTTCTTTCATTTGCAAAATTATATTGTACGAATTAAAAAAAGTTTTATTTCATTTTATCATCAAGAATTTATAAAGTCGTATATTAATCATATTTTTTAAAGAAATTTGTAGTATATCTTTTAATTTACGAAAATTTGTAAAGTATATTTATCATATTTTTAAAAGAAATTCGTAAAGTATATTTATCATATTTTTAAAAGAAATTTGTAAAGTATATTAATCATATTTTTTAAAGAAATTTGTAGTATATCTTTTAATTTACGAAAATTTGTAAAGTATATTTATCATATTTTTAAAAGAAATTCGTAAAGTATATTTATCATATTTTTAAAAGAAATTCGTAAAGTATATTTATCATATTTTTTAACGAGATTAGTAAAGTATATTTTATAATTTACGAAAATTTGTAAAGTATATTTATCATATTTTTTAAAGAAATTTGTAAAGTATATTTTATCATTTACTAAAATTTGTAAAGTATATTTATCATATTTTTTAAAGAAATTTGTAGTATATTTTATTATTTACGAAAATTTGTAAAGTATATTTATAATATTTTTTAAAGAGATTTGTAAAGTATATTTTATCATTTACGAAAATTTGTGAAGTATATTTATCATATTTTTTAAAGAAATTTGTAGTATATTTTATCATTTACGAAAATTTGTAAAGTATATTTATCATATTTTTTAAAGAAATTTGTAGTATATTTTTTAATTTACGAAAATTTGTAAAGTATATTTATCATATTTTTTAAAGAAATTTGTAGTATATTTTTTAATTTAAGAAAATTTGTAAAGTATATTTATCATATTTTTTAAAGAAATTTGTAGTATATTTTTTAATTTACGAAAATGTGTAAAGTATATTTATCATATTTTTTAAAGAGATTTGTAGTATATTTTATCATTTACGAAAATTTGTAAAGTATAGTCATCATATTTTTTAAAGAAATTTGTAGTTTATTTTTTTATTTACGAAAATTTGTAAAGTATATTTATCATATTTTTTAAAGAAATTTGTAGTATATTTTTTAATTTACGAAAATTTGTAAAGTATATTTATCATATTTTTTAAAGTAATTTGTAGTATATTTTATCATTTACGAAAATTTGTAAAGTATATTTATCATATTTTTTAAAGATATTTGTAGTATATTTTTTAATTTACGAAAATTCGTAAAGTATATTAATCATATTTTTTAAAGAAATTCGTAAAGTATATTTATCATATATTTTAAGAGATTTGTAAAGTATATTTTATCATTTACCAAAATTTGTAAAGTATATTTATCATATTTTTTAAAGAGATTTGTAAAGTATATTTTATCATTTACGAAAATGTGTAAAGTATATTTCTCATATTTTTTAAAGAGATTTGTAAAGTATATTTTATCATTTACGAAAATTTGTAAAGTATATTTATCATATTTTTTAAAGAAATTTGTAGTATATTTTATCATTTACGAAAATTTGTAAAGTATATTTATCATATTTTAAAAAAAAAATCGTAAAGTATATTCATCATATTTTTTAAAGAGATTTGTAAAGTATATTTTATCATTTACGAAAATTCGTAAAGTATATTTATCATATTTTTAAAGAGATTTGTAAAGTATATTTTATCATTTACGAAAATTTGTAAAGTATATTTATCATATTTTTTAAAGAGATTTGTAAAGTATATTTTATCAATTACGAAAATTTGTAAAGTATATTTATCATATTTTTAAAAGAAATTCGTAAAGTATATTTATCATATTTTTAAAGAGATTTGTAAAGTATATTTTATCATTTACGAAAATTTGTAAAGTATATTTATCATATTTTTTAAAGAAATTTGTAGTATATTTTTTCATTTACGAAAATTTGTAAAGTATATTTATCATATTTTTAAAAGAAATTCATAAAGTATATTTATCATATTTTTTAAAGAGATTTGTAAAGTATATTTTATCATTTACGAAAATTCGTAAAGTATATTTATCATATTTTTAAAAGAAATTCGTAAAGTATATTTATCATATATTTTAAAGAGATTTGTATGTATATTTTATCATTTACGAAAATTTGTAAAGTATATTTCTCATATTTTTTAAAGAGATTTGTAAAGTATATTTTATCATTTACGAAAATTTGTAAAGTATATTTATCATATTTTTTAAAGAAATTTGTAAAGTATATTTCTCATATTTTTTAAAGAGATTTGTAAAGTATATTTTATCATTTACGAAAATTTGTAAAGTATATTTATCATATTTTTTAAAGAAATTTGTAGTATATTTTATCATTTACGAAAATTTGTAAAGTATATTTATAATATTTTTTAAAGAAATTTGTAAAGTGTTCGCTACTTGCCTACGCTCAATATGCATGCACTAGTTTTAATCACTCACTCACTACGTCTGTTTTGAATGAACTCTGACGCATGCGCAGAGCTAACAAAATATGGATACTATACTAGGCTTTTACCGTAGTTCTTTATGTGTATGTTAGTGCGTGTTTGTAATTGTAGTGCTTCCGTGTATAAAGGTGTGTATGTGTATGATATGGGTATATATGTGTGTTATTGGTGGTATACACTTGCAAGGTAGAGAGTTACACTTACACACCACCATAAATATAATATATACTAGCAACCTGGGAGGATTGTATCATGACGAATGAACACATACTATACTTAGAATAAGACGTGAGCGGCCACTGTGAATTAAGGGCCAGATTACTAGGGGCATCCTAAGTGGGGAGTTATGCAGCGAGATGTGTGTTCACATTACAATTAAATTTCTGCATTTTGGTACAGTAAGGAAACAAATAACAGGGAGGGCATTCCAAAGGAAAGCTGTTCGAGGAAAGAAGCTATAACAAAAAAAACAAACAAACAACACCAAACATTGATGTTATTGTTTTTTTCCTTTCCCTTTGAAAAAGTCAATTATGTTCTACAAAACCAAAACCAAAAACATCAATTTCCCTCTACAAAACAACCAAATTAACCACCATGAATACATATTTAAAGATATATAAAACTTGAAGCATAAAAACGTTTACCAATATGACCGGATTAGGCATTAAATAACCCGAAAAGGGTTGATATGCCGTAAAACAAAACAAACAAACAAACGAAACACCATAAAAAATATATATGTAGATATTTAAAAGTTGAAGCATAAAAACGTTTACAAATATGACCGGATTAGGCATTAAATAACCCGAAAAGGGTTGATATGCCGTAAAACAAAACAACCGACCGAAACACCATAACAAATATATATGTACATATTTAAAAGTTGAAGCATCAAAACGTTTACAAAAATCTTAAAGGTGTTAGTGGGAGTTTACAGATTACTTATGTTGTAACATAAAATTAATTAAGCATTTTAGTATAGTTTGGACAGACGGATTAATAAAACCTTTCGCATTTATTGATTTAGATATCAATGGATATGGATACAATTTTCCTAACAATAAACGCGTTTTACTCAATTGAGCTCTTTACATTCATCAAAAGAATAATTCGTACTTGATTAGCGCGTTCTATGCGACAGCTTCTTCAACCGAAAAGAACAGAAAGAAGAAAAAACGCATCATTTCGATTCATTTCCCGCGGTTTATTTAAAGATGAAAATACAAAGTATCGATTACTTTCCCCCGTTTGACATTTGGTAATTACGCACTGTACTTAGGTATCAGAAACGTGTGGAAGAAGGTCGGTGGAAGTTGATCAGACGAATGTGCGGATCGATATAGGTAGGCATAGAATATATATATATATATATATATATATATATATATACATATATATATATGAATATATATATATATATGAATATATATATATATATATATGAATATATATATATACATGAATATATATATATGTATATATATGAATATATACGCATATATATATGAATATATACATATATATATATATATATATATGAATATATATATATATATGTATATATATGAATATATACACACATATATATATATATATATATATATATATATATATATGAATATATACACATATATATATATGAATATATACATATATATATATATGAATATATATATGAATATATATATATATACATCTATATATATATATATATATATATATATATATATATATAAAGAGAGAGGGAGAGAGAGAGAGAGGGGGAGAGAGAATGTTTTATATGTGAAGAATGAAATAGTTTTGATAAGACATCTTTATTAAGAGAGTTCAATGCGATGCAGACTAAGAATGAAGTTAAAAAGAAAAAAAACTCAGACCAACATTTTAAAGCCATTTGCACTATAATTTATTTCGCCCTTGGGCTCATCAGGTACTTTATGATGGCTTACAAATCGTGTACAAAAAAAAAGAATATTTACACCGTCTTGGAAATATCAGGGGGAGGGAAGGGTGGAATAAAATAGGAATGGTAAACTTAATAAAGTACCTGACAAGCCTATGGGCGGAATAAATTATATATATATATATATATATATATATATATATATATATTAATAATAATAATAATAATAATAATAGAATTAACGATAAGTGAAGTATCGTAAAGTGATCTATCGTGATAACGTAAAACTCAATACGTTGAGTAGAGCAATCAATTTTAAAGAAGGAAAGATGAAGATAAAAAATTGCCATTTATTGCTTTATCCCCAACTTTTTCTGTTATTTTTTCTTCAATTTTCAAAGTGAAATGGAACAGGTAATATTTATTTATTGTAAATATCACATTACCGAATTTTATCCTTTGACGACAAGTGTTTTATCTTTGAAAAACCATAGTTTAAGGATTAGTGTAATTCCTTGCATCTGAACTTTCGATGTAATAAAATTTGTATAAATTTTATGTAACTTTATGCCAGTTTTTATCTTCATCTTTCCTTCTTTAAATATATATATATATATATATATATATATATAAATATATATATATATATATTTATACATGTACCTATGTATATATATATGATATATATTTCTGATACTTATTTTATTTACACGTATAAATATGGTAGACATTTCTGATACTTATTTTATTTACACGTATAAATATGGTAGATATTTCTGATACTTATTTTTTTTACACGTATAAATATGGTGAATATTTCTGATACTTATTTTATTTACACGTATAAATATGGTAGATATTTCTGATACTTATTTTTTTTACACGTATAAATATGGTAGATATTTCTGATACTTATTTTATTTACACGAATAAATATGGTAGATATTTCTGATACTTATTTTATTCACACGTATAAATATGGTAGATATTTCTGATACTTATTTTATTCACACGTATAAATATGGTAGATATTTCTGATATTTATTTTATTCACACGTATAAATATTGTAGATATTTCTGATACTTATTTTATTCACACGTATAAATATGGTAGATATTTCTGATACTTATTTTATTCACACGTATAAATATGGTAGATATTTCTGATACTTATTTTATTCACACGTATAAATATTGTAGATATTTCTGATATTTATTTTATTCACACGTATAAATATGGTAGATATTTCTGATACTTATTTTATTCACACGTATAAATATGGTAGATATTTCTGATACTTATTTTTTTTACACGTATAAATATGATAGATATTTCTGATACTTATTTTATTCACACGTATAAATATGGTAGATATTTCTGATACTTATTTTATTCACACGTATAAATATGGTAGATATTTCTGATACTTATTTTATTTACACGTATAAATATGGTAGATATTTCTGGTACTTATTTTATTTACACGTATAAATATGGTAGATATTTCTGATACTTATTTTATTTACACGTATAAATATGGTAGATATTTATGATACTTATTTTATTTACACGTATAAATATGGTAGATATTTCTGATACTTATTTTATTTATACGTATAAATATGGTATATATTTCTGGTACTTATTTTATTTACACGTATAAATATGGTAGATATTTATGATACTTATTTTATTTACACGTATAAATATGGTAGATATTTATGATACTTATTTTATTTACACGTATAAATATGGTAGATATTTCTGGTACTTATTTTATTTATACGTATAAATATGGTATATATTTCTGGTACTTATTTTATTTACACGTATAAATATGGTAGATATTTCTGGTACTTATTTTATTTACACGTATAAATATGGTAGATATTTCTGATACTTATTTTATTTACACGTATAAATATGGTAGATATTTCTGGTACTTATTTTATTTACACGTATAAATATGGTATATATTTCTGATACTTATTTTATATACACGTATAAATATGATAGATATTTCTGATACTTATTTTATTTACACGTATAATTATGGTAGATATTTCTGGTACTTATTTGATTCACACGTATAAATATGGTATATATTTCTGGTACTTATTTTATTTACACGTATAAATATGGTAGATATTTCTGATACTTATTTTATTTACACGTATAAATATGGTAGATATTTCTGATACTTATTTTATTTACACGTATAAATATGGTAGATATTTCTGATACTTATTTTATTTACACGTATAAATATGATAGATATTTCTGATACTTATTTTATTTACACATATAAATATGGTAGATATTTCTGATACTTATTTTATTTACACATATAAATATGATAGATATTTCTGATACTTATTTTATTTACACATATAAATATGGTAGATATTTCTAATACTTATTTTATTTACACATATAAATATGGTAGATATTTCTGATACTTATTTTATGTACACGTATAAATATGGTAGATATTTCTGATACTTATTTTATTTACACGTATAAATATGATAGATATTTCTGATACTTATTTTATGTACACGTATAAATATGGTAGATATTTCTGATACTTATTTTATTCACACGTATAAATATGATATATATTTCTGATACTTATTTTATATACACGTATAAATATGATAGATATTTCTGATACTTATTTTATATACACGTATAAATATGGTAGATATTTCTGATACTTATTTTATTCACACGTATAAATATGATATATATTTCTGATACTTATTTTATATACACGTATAAATATGATAGATATTTCTGATACTTATTTTATGTACACGTATAAATATGGTAGATATTTCTGATACTTATTTTTTTACACGTATAAATATGGTAGATATTTCTGATACTTATTTTTTTTACACGTATAACTATGGTAGATATTTCTGATACTTATTCTATTTACACATATAAATATGATCGATATTTCTGATACTTATTTTATTCACACGTATAAATATGATAGATATTTCCTGTACTTATTTTATTCACACGTATAAATATGATATATATTTCTGATACTTATTTTATTAAAACGTATCAATATGATAGATATTTCTGGTACTTATTTTATTTACACGTATAAATATGATAGATATTTCTGATACTTATTTTATTCACACGTATAAATATGGTAGATATTTCTGATACTTATTTTATTTATACGTATAAATATGGTAGATATTTCTGGTACTTATTTTATTTACACGTATAAATATGGTAGATATTTCTGATACTTATTTTATTTATACGTATAAATATGGTAGATATTTCTGATACTTATTTTATGTACACATATAAATATGGTAGATATTTCTGGTAATTATTTTATTTATACGTATAAATATGGTAGATATTTCTGGTACTTATTTTATTTACACGTATAAATATAGTAGATATTTCTGATACTTATTTTATTTACACGTATAAATATGATAGATATTTCTGGTACTTATTTTATTTACACGTATAAATATGGTAGATATTTCTGGTACTTATTTTATTTACACGTATAAATATGGTAGATATTTCTGGTACTTATTTTATTCACACGTATAAATATGGTAGATATTTCTGGTACTTATTTTATTTACACGTATAAATATGGTAGATATTTCTGGTACTTATTTTATTCACACGTATAAATATGGTAGATATTTCTGGTACTTATTTTATTCACACGTATAAATATGATAGATATTTCTGGTACTTATTTTATTTACACGTATAAATATGGTAGATATTTCTGATACTTATTTTATTCTCACGTATAAATATAATAGATATTTCCGGTACTTATTTTATTCACACGTATAAATATGATATATATTTCTGATACTTATTTTATTAAAACGTATCAATATGATAGATATTTCTGGTACTTATTTTATTTACACGTATAAATATGATAGATATTTCTGATACTTATTTTATTCACACGTATAAATATGGTAGATATTTCTGATACTTATTTTATTTATACGTATAAATATGGTAGATATTTCTGGTACTTATTTTATTTACACGTATAAATATGGTAGATATTTCTGATACTTATTTTATTTATACGTATAAATATGGTAGATATTTCTGATACTTATTTTATGTACACATATAAATATGGTAGATATTTCTGGTAATTATTTTATTTATACGTATAAATATGGTAGATATTTCTGGTACTTATTTTATTTACACGTATAAATATAGTAGATATTTCTGATACTTATTTTATTTACACGTATAAATATGATAGATATTTCTGGTACTTATTTTATTTACACGTATAAATATGGTAGATATTTCTGGTACTTATTTTATTTACACGTATAAATATGGTAGATATTTCTGGTACTTATTTTATTCACACGTATAAATATGGTAGATATTTCTGGTACTTATTTTATTTACACGTATAAATATGGTAGATATTTCTGGTACTTATTTTATTCACACGTATAAATATGGTAGATATTTCTGGTACTTATTTTATTTACACGTATAAATATGATAGATATTTCTGGTACTTATTTTTTAAAATGTACAAATATGATAGATATTTCTGGTACTTATTTTATTAATACGTATAAATATGGTAGATATTTCTGGTACTTATTTTATTGATACGTATAAATATGGTAGATATTTCTGGTACTTATTTTATTTACACGTATAAATATGGTAGATATTTCTAATACTTATTTTATTTACACGTATAAATATGGTAGATATTTCTGATACTTATTTTATTTACACGTATAAATATGATAGATATTTCTGATACTTATTTTATTTACACATATAAATATGGTAGATATTTCTGATACTTATTTTATTTACACATATAAATATGATAGATATTTCTGATACTTATTTTATTTACACATATAAATATGATAGATATTTCTGATACTTATTTTATTTACACATATAAATATGGTAGATATTTCTAATACTTATTTTATTTACACATATAAATATGGTAGATATTTCTGATACTTATTTTATGTACACGTATAAATATGGTAGATATTTCTGATACTTATTTTATTTACACGTATAAATATGATAGATATTTCTGATACTTATTTTATTTACACATATAAATATGGTAGATATTTCTAATACTTATTTTATTTACACATATAAATATGGTAGATATTTCTGATACTTATTTTATGTACACGTATAAATATGGTAGATATTTCTGATACTTATTTTATTTACACGTATAAATATGATAGATATTTCTGATACTTATTTTATTTACACATATAAATATGGTAGATATTTCTAATACTTATTTTATTTACACATATAAATATGGTAGATATTTCTGATACTTATTTTATGTACACGTATAAATATGGTAGATATTTCTGATACTTATTTTATTCACACGTATAAATATGATATATATTTCTGATACTTATTTTATATACACGTATAAATATGATAGATATTTCTGATACTTATTTTATATACACGTATAAATATGGTAGATATTTCTGATACTTATTTTATTCACACGTATAAATATGATATATATTTCTGATACTTATTTTATATACACGTATAAATATGATAGATATTTCTGATACTTATTTTATGTACACGTATAAATATGGTAGATATTTCTGATACTTATTTTATTCACACGTATAAATATGGTAGATATTTCTGATACTTATTTTTTTTACACGTATAACTATGGTAGATATTTCTGATACTTATTCTATTTACACATATAAATATGATCGATATTTCTGATACTTATTTTATTCACACGTATAAATATGATAGATATTTCCTGTACTTATTTTATTCACACGTATAAATATGATAGATATTTCTGATACTTATTTTATTCTCACGTATAAATATAATAGATATTTCCGGTACTTATTTTATTCACACGTATAAATATGATATATATTTCTGATACTTATTTTATTAAAACGTATCAATATGATAGATATTTCTGGTACTTATTTTATTTACACGTATAAATATGATAGATATTTCTGATACTTATTTTATTCACACGTATAAATATGGTAGATATTTCTGATACTTATTTTATTTATACGTATAAATATGGTAGATATTTCTGGTACTTATTTTATTTACACGTATAAATATGGTAGATATTTCTGATACTTATTTTATTTATACGTATAAATATGGTAGATATTTCTGATACTTATTTTATGTACACATATAAATATGGTAGATATTTCTGGTAATTATTTTATTTATACGTATAAATATGGTAGATATTTCTGGTACTTATTTTATTTACACGTATAAATATAGTAGATATTTCTGATACTTATTTTATTTACACGTATAAATATGATAGATATTTCTGGTACTTATTTTATTTACACGTATAAATATGGTAGATATTTCTGGTACTTATTTTATTTACACGTATAAATATGGTAGATATTTCTGGTACTTATTTTATTCACACGTATAAATATGGTAGATATTTCTGGTACTTATTTTATTTACACGTATAAATATGGTAGATATTTCTGGTACTTATTTTATTCACACGTATAAATATGGTAGATATTTCTGGTACTTATTTTATTTACACGTATAAATATGATAGATATTTCTGGTACTTATTTTTTAAAATGTACAAATATGATAGATATTTCTGGTACTTATTTTATTAATACGTATAAATATGGTAGATATTTCTGGTACTTATTTTATTGATACGTATAAATATGGTAGATATTTCTGGTACTTATTTTATTTACACGTATAAATATGGTAGATATTTCTGGTACTTATTTTATTCACACGTATAAATATGGTAGATATTTCTGATACTTATTTTATTTACACGTATAAATATGGTAGATATTTCTGGTACTTATTTTATTTACACGTATAAATATGGTAGATATTTCTGGTACTTATTTTATTCACACGTATAAATATGGTAGATATTTCTGGTACTTATTTTATTTACACGTATAAATATGATAGATATTTCTGGTACTTATTTTTTAAAATGTACAAATATGATAGATATTTCTGGTACTTATTTTATTAATACGTATAAATATGGTAGATATTTCTGGTACTTATTTTATTGATACGTATAAATATGGTAGATATTTCTGGTACTTATTTTATTTACACGTATAAATATGATAGATATTTCTGGTACTTATTTTTTAAAATGTACAAATATGATAGATATTTCTGGTACTTATTTTATTAATACGTATAAATATGGTAGATATTTCTGGTACTTATTTTATTGATACGTATAAATATGGTAGATATTTCTGGTACTTATTTTATTAATACGTATAAATATGGTAGATATTTCTGGTACTTATTTAATTGATACGTATAAATATGGTAGATATTTCTTGTACTTATTTTATTTACTTCTTCAGAAGTTAGACACAAGGTCAGTGGTTAAGTAAACATGTCAGTCTATTAGAATTAGCGCCATTTGACCTACTAAAATGCTTGAGCAGCCGCATCAGTATACCCTGGTTATGGCACTTCAGATGATTCGCAATAAACTAACCCATTCTCATTGATTCATTTTGTATGGATCAGCTGATTCTATTATTGGCATTCGTTACCCCGATATTTTTCTAGTTATAATTCTTTTCTAGAAAGACATCGGGTACTTACAGGAGGGACCGCATGAAGGTTGCCAACATCCTAAGTGAAATTGTTTCTGTGGAACGAACTGGATTCGAACTTGGAAAACCCAGGTTGCCAGTCCGTGTCGTTAACCAGTGAGCCACCTCCCAAAGAGAAGGTCAATCCTGTGAGGGTGGACGTCCTGTGACTGAACAGGACCACACAACGCAGGCCGTCAGCAACAAAACCACTTTCGAACTGATTATCGAGAGCGTATCCGCGACGTGTCTTAAATAAGCTAATTAAACTCATTCAACAGACCCCTTATAGTTGTTCCTATTTATTTGGTACGAGGTCTAGAAGTTAGACAAGTTTCTTCTGGTAGCGCTTAGTCCTATTATTTTTAAACGCACCACAAATAATTCCGATTAGGTCTTCGCGCTTATATTCATTGTATTTATGCATAGTTTACTATCGTACATTGGCGATACGTATAGTTATTATTGCAAGCACATTTCAACAGTTTCATGGTTAGCTCACCAAACTGATTAACTACAATGATCGGAACGACATAAGATCGGAGCAGAGCCTTTCCAGCAAGCTTAATCAAGAAATAGTCGCTATTTACTTGACCAACCACCATGAAAAGCTAGATGACAGATTGCATATGCAATTCCACAAAAGGGCACGCTCTGGATAGGACATGAATAAAAATTGCTAAAGTCGAAGAAGATTGCTCCCCATCCCCTATATGAAAACAGCTGCTCTTGTGTTGGATAGTGACCCTATGGGGGTCGTATCTGTTGGAAATCGGGGTTGACTTGTGCGATTTGTAGCGGAGTCACCTCGTGCAACTTTGGTGCGATGTTTTCTCACGGTTCGGGTGACAGTTGACGAGACATCAGGGGTCGAGAGTTAGGTCACACCTGTGCGTCGATCACGAGATTTTGTGACGTCACAGTTTTCCCGGTTGGAAAACGCGAGTGAGATTTGGAGTTTGGACTTGGAAGCAGACGAGTCAACACGCTTTAGCCATGTAGCGATTACATAAGCTAGGGGATTCTGGATCCCCAAAAATGAGAGCCAGACGAAGTCCCCATCTTCCTTCTTTTACAAGTAGCTAGCTAGTTAGAAAATTAATTAGCGTAAGTCTTTCTCTCTTCTACAACGAACTTGCTCAGTACCGACAAGCTAGATAGTAATAAATGGCTCTAAATTAAAAAGGAGAAGCCTTGTTATATTTTATTGTGCGTGTGGGATTTGATTTCAGCCCACGAAGAAACCGCCGGTATGATGGAAGAAGCGAGCGAAGATTATGACGCAGACGAAGCGACAGACAGATAGCAGCCCGACACAAAGCAGGCGACAACAATTGCGGTGAAGAAAAAGGACGCACGGTTAGTACAAATAGTTCCATACAACGGCGAGGCAATGGAGAAAGAAAGAGCCACGCTTAGTACAAATAGTTCCCTGCAGCTGGGAAATGAGGATAGAAACGACACATCGTCCCGTTAGCAGCGATGCCGTTCGTTCTAGATCAACAAGGAACAGTTCTACGACAACAGAGATTCTGACATCACGTGTTATAAACATGTGTTAGAACTAGCAATACAACACTCTTGTAGCAAAGTGAGATTTTTTTTTAAAATCCGCATAGTGCGTTCAATTGGTTGGCAGCATCAGCTGGTTGTAATTATGTAGTGATCTGTTAGACGAGATATATATATATATATATATTGATCGTTACATCTTTTATATATTAGATTACAGTGCTCAATGTCAGGGATAATGCATACATGAATATTAGCTTAACAAGAATTTTAATTCCTCTGCTGCACACAAAGCAAAAGTAAGACTATTTCAAGGAAAAAGGCAGTGACAATAGAAATATAATCTAGTATCTACACTGATTAAATTATATCGGAATAATACTTACAAATAAATGATTTATTTGATTATTGATAATTACATTTAAGATGTTATCATCTAAATTAAGAATGAGGAAATTCATTTTGTTTGTGTCGGCCGCCGGACGGTATCAATTCATTCGTACTACGTTTAGACCGTGTTGTCTAGAAAATGATTTATTTTATAACGATGTTATGTGAGCGTCGAGCTAGAGGACAACAAATCTGGTAATAGCCGCATGACCGCCTACTTGAGCAATACCTTAGAACAGGCCTGTATTTGTCCGGCTCCCAGGCCACGCTCAACCCGCTGATTTTCTCTGGTCAATCAGCGTGTCACATCTGACCATGTGTTCACCCATGATCCTTTTTATGCTTAATTTTCTCGCTTTAATCTATTAACATATCTACGCGTGACGGATATATTTTTCAAAATGGACTATAATTATCGATGTCAGAAAAATAAAAGGGTATTCTTTTTTGTTTATACACATACAAAAGAAGATTATTTATGTATATCATGTCAGCATTTATGTATATTATGTAGCATTTATGTATATTATGTCAGCATTTATGTATATTATGTCAGCATTTATGTATATTATGTCAGCATTTATGTATATTATGTCAGCATTTATGTATATTATGTCAGCATTTATGTATATTATGTCAGCATTTATGTATATTATGTAGCATTTATGTATATTATGTCGCCATTTATGTATATTATGTCAGCATTTATGTATATTATGTCAGCATTTATGTATATTATGTAACCATTTATGTATATTATGTCAGCATTTATGTATATTACGTCAGCATTTATGTATAATATGCCACCATTTATGTATATTATGTCAGCATTGATGTATATTATGTCACAGTTTATGTATATTATGTCAGCATTTATGTATATTATATCAGCATTTATGTATATTATGTCACGGTTATGTATATTATGTCATAATTTATGTATATTATGTCATCATTTATTTATATTATGTCACCATTTATGTATATTATGTCTCCATTTATGTATATTATGTCAGCATTTATGTATATTATGTCACGTTTATGTATATTATGTCAGCATTTATGTATATTATGTCAGCATTTATGTATATTATGTCAGCATTTATGTATATTATGTCAGCATTTATGTATATTATGTCAGCATTTATTTATATTATGTCAGCATTTATGTATATTATGTCAGCATTTATGTATATTATGTCAGCATTTATGTAGATTATGTCACGTTTATGTATATTATGTCAGCATTTATGTATATTATGTCAGCATTTATTTATATTATGTCAGCATTTATGTATATTATGTCACGTTTATGTATATTATGTCAGCATTTATGTATATTATGTCAGCATTTATGTATATTATGTCAGCATTTATGTATATTATATCAGCATTTATGTATATTATGTCAGCATTTATGCATATTATATCAGCATTTATGTATATTATGTCAGCATTTATGCATATTATATCAGCATTTATGTATATTATGTCTCCATTTATGTATATTATGTCAGGATTTATGTATATTATGTCACCATTTATGTATATTATGTCATCATTTATGTATATTATGTCAGCATTTATGTATATTATATCAGCATTTATGTATATTATGTCAGCATTTATGCATATTATATCAGCATTTATGTATATTATGTCAGCATTTATGTATAGTATATCAGCATTTATGTATATTATGTCTCCATTTATGTATATTATGTCAGGATTTATGTATATTATGTCACCATTTATTTATATTATGTCACCATTTATGTATATTATGTCTCCATTTATGTATATTATGTCAGCATTTATGTATATTATGTCACGTTTATGTATATTATGTCACCATTTATGTATATTATGTCAGCATTTATGTATATTATGTCTCCATTTATGTATATTATATCAGCATTTATGTATATTATGTCAGCATTTATGTATATTATGTCAGCATTTATGTATATTATGTCACGTTTATGTATATTATGTCAGCATTTATGTATATTATGTCAGCATTTATTTATATTATGTCAGTATTTATGTATATTATATCAGCATTTATGTATATTATGTCAGCATTTATGTATATTATATCAGCATTTATGTATATTATGTCAGCATTTATGCATATTATGTCAGCATTTATGTATATTATGTAGCATTTATGTATATTATATCAGCATTTATGTGTATTATGTTGCATTTATGTATATTATATCAGCATTTATGTATATTATGTCAGCATTTATGTATATTATATCAGCATTTATGTATATTATGTCAGCATTTATGTATATTATGTCACGTTTATGTATATTATGTCAGCATTTATGTATATTATATCAGCATTTATGTATATTATGTCAGCATTTATGCATATTATATCAGCATTTATGTATATTATGTCAGCATTTATGCATATTATATCAGCATTTATGTATATTATGTAGCATTTATGTATATTATATCAGCATTTATGTATATTATGTAGCATTTATGTATATTATATCAGCATTTATGTATATTATGTCAGCATTTATGCATATTATATCAGCATTTATGTATATTATGTCAGCATTTATGCATATTATATCAGCATTTATGTATATTATGTAGCATTTATTTATATTATATCAGCATTTATGTATATTATGTAGCATTTATGTATATTATATCAGCATTTATGTATATTATGTCAGCATTTATGTATATTATATCAGCATTTATGTATATTATGTCAGCATTTATGTATATTATGTCAGCATTTATGCATATTATGTCAGCATTTATGTATATTATGTCTCCATTTATGTATATTATATCAGCATTTATGTATATTATGTCAGCATTTATGTATATTATGTCACCATTTATGTATATTATGTCAGCATTTATGTATATTATTATGTCAGCATTTATGTATATTATGTCAGCATTGATGTATATTATGTCAGCATTGATGTATATTATTATGTCAGCATTGATGTATATTATGTCACCGTTTATGTATATTATGTCACCGTTTATGTATATTATGTCAGCATTTATGTATATTATGTCAGCATTTATGTATATTATATCAGCATTTATGTATATTATGTAGCATTTATGTATATTATGTCACCATTTATGTATATTATGTCAGCATTTATGCATATTATGTCATATTTTATGTATATTATGTCACCATTTATGTATATTATGTCAGCATTTATGTATATTATGTCACCATTTATGTATACTATGTCAGCATTTATGTATATAATGTCAGCATTTATGTATATAATGTCAGCATTTATGTATATTATATCACCATTTATGTATATTATGTCAGGATTTATGTATATTATGTCAGCATTTATGTATATTATGTCAGCATTTATGTATATTATGTCAGCATTTATGTATATTATATCACCATTTATGTATATTATGTCAGGACTTATGTATACTATGTCAGCATTTATGTATATAATGTCAGCATTTATGTATATTATGTCAGCATTTATGTATATTATATCACAATTTATGTATATTATGTCAGGATTTATGTATATTATGTCAGGATTTATGTATATAATGTCAACATTTATGTATATTATGTCAGCATTTATGTATATTATATCACCATTTATGTATATTATGTCAGCATTTATGTATATTATGTCAGCATTTATGTATATTATATCACCATTTATGTATATTATGTCAGCATTTATGTATATTATGTAGCATTTATGTATATTATATCAGCATTTATGTATATTATGTCAGCATTTATGTATATAATGTCAGCATTTATGTATATTATGTCACCATTTATGTATATTATGTCACCATTTATGTATATTATGTCACCATTTATGTATATTATGTCAGCATTTATGTATATTATATCAGCATTTATGTATATTATGTAGCATTTATGTATATTATGTCATCATTTATGTATATTATGTCAGCATTTATGCATATTATGTCATATTTTATGTATATTATGTCACCATTTATGTATATTATGTCAGCATTTATGTATATTATGTCACCATTTATGTATACTATGTCAGCATTTATCTATATAATGTCAGCATTTATGTATATAATGTCAGCATTTATGTATATTATATCACCATTTATGTATATTATGTCAGGATTTATGTATATTATGTCAGCATTTATGTATATTATGTCAGCATTTATGTATATTATGTCAGCATTTATGTATATTATATCACCATTTATGTATATTATGTCAGGATTTATGTATACTATGTCAGCATTTATGTATATAATGTCAGCATTTATGTATATTATGTCAGCATTTATGTATATTATATCACCATTTATGTATATTATGTCAGCATTTATGTATATTATGTCAGGATTTATGTATATAATGTCAGCATTTATGTATATTATGTCAGCATTTATGTATATTATATCACCATTTATGTATATTATGTAAGCATTTATGTATATTATGTCAGCATTTATGTATATTATATCACCATTTATGTATATTATGTCAGCATTTATGTATATTATGTAGCATTTATGTATATTATATCAGCATTTATGTATATTATGTCAGCATTTATGTATATAATGTCAGCATTTATGTATATTATGTCACTATTTATGTATATTATGTCACCATTTATGTATATTATGTCACCATTTATGTATATTATGTCAGGATTTATGTATATTATATCAGCATTTATGTATATTATGTAGCATTTATGTATCTTATATCAGCATTTATGTATATTATGTAGCATTTATGTATATTATATCAGCATTTATGTATATTATGTAGCATTTATGTATATTATATCAGCATTTATGTATATTATGTAAGCATTTATGTATATTATGTAAGGATTTATGTATATTATGTCAGCATTTATGTATATTATGTCAGGATTTATGTATATTATGTAGCATTTATGTATATTATATCAGCATTTATGTATATTATGACACCATTTATGTATATTATGTCAGCATTTATGTATATTATGTCAGCATTTATGTATATTATGTCAGCATTTATGTATATTATGTCAGGATTTATGTATATTATATCAGCATTTATGTATATTATGTAGCATTTATGTATAATATGTCAGGATTTATGTATATTATATCAGCATTTATGTATATTATGTAGCATTTATGTATATTATATCAGCATTTATGTATATTATGTAGCATTTATGTATATTATATCAGCATTTATGTATATTATGTCAGGATTTATGTATATTATTTCAGCATTTATGTATATTATGCCAGCATTTATGTATATTATGTCATCATTTATGTATATTATGTAGCATTTATGTATATTATATCAGCATTTATGTATATTATGTCAGCATTTATGTATATTATGTCAGCATCTATGTATATTATGTAGCATTTATGTATATTATATCAGCATTTATGTATATTATGTCACCATTTATGCATATTATGTCAGCATTTATGTATATTATGTCTTTATTTATGTATATTATATCAGCATTTATGTATATTATGTCAGCATTTATGTATATTATGTCACCATTTATGTATATAATGTCACCGTTTATGTATATTATGTCATCATTTATGTATATTATTTCACCATTTATTTATATTATGTCACCATTTATGTATATTATGTCTCGATTTATGTATATTATGTCACCATTTATGTATATTATGTCACCATTTATGTATATTATGTCAGCATTTATGTATATTATGTCAGCATTTATGTATATTATGTCACCATTTATGTATATTATGTCATCATTTATCAAGACTAAAAGACACTCGAGGATAAGCGTTAATAATATTGTCAGCTGGATGATGAACAATAATATGAGAGGATTAAAAACATGTATAAGAAAAAGCAGGATTTAATTTTTTAAATAGAAATCGAAAGTTAAAGGAGTTAAAAAAAGAACGAAAAATTGATTATCACAATAACAGAAGATGTCTATTGACCTTAGTCTTTAAAGACCAATGCTATAGGTAGGAGGAAAACAACAGTCAGCAGGAAGAGAGTTCCACAAGTCTGCAGTTCTTGCAAAGAAGCTATTGGAATAGGAAGTTGTATTATAACGAGGTATCAAAAGAGCGAATTTGTGAAGACCACTAGACCAACGAGTCAAGCAAGCTGAAAAACACATGCGAAAATATTATTTATAGAAAAGACTGAGACTAGCAACATTACGTCTGTGAGAGAGAGTACAGAGAAGAAGAAAGGGTGGGGGTCAATCAAATTACAGATACGTTTCTGCACTTTATCAAGACCCCTCAAATGGGACACAGATCTCCCAGCCTAAATATGACAACAGTACTCAATACCTCGTCTGATAGTAGATTTGTAGAGATAGAGAATAGCCTCACGTGTTAGAAAGTGTTTGGAGCGATAGAGAGAACCGACTTTACGAGAAACAGAAAGAGCAAGGGATCTAATGTATGAACTCTAAGAAAGATTTAATGAAAAAGAAAGACCAAGAAGTTTAAGAATTTCGAAGAATCCAGATTCGTCTCATAAAGAGTAAGTATGTAAGGGGATTTTCCAAGAGAAATGGCGGAATATCTGGAAAATTTGACATGAGATTTCTGATGTTACTATAAGAAATAGTAAAATGTTTTTTTTTGTGTGTGTGGATTTGTAGAAAGCATAATAATACAAAAGGAGAGAAAGATAAAATCCCTTTAGGACCTCACCGCAAGCGTTCAATCCCGTGGACTCCAAACAGGCTAGCCAAAACTTAACAGGACGGATCGACAAACATTTGTTGAACACATTTGCAAGAAGAATTTTACTTCTTTTTTTAATTGACCCAAATCCGAAATGTTTATTTCTGTTTTACCTCTAAACATAATATATATATTTCGTGCGTGTCATTTCACTCTCAGTGCATTTTACCTCATTAATTTTTTTTTATTCATCATATATTATACATAGATGCATTATACACACATTTACAAACGCATATGAAACTTTAGAACCTTGTTCAATTCCACCACTAATTTCACCATATGACTCACGCACACATGAGAATATTCTGCACACATTAAATTATATATCCTTCGCGTGTACATAAATAGAGTGACTGACTGTTCAAGAATCTTTCACAAACTTTGTATTTCTAAAACTCTTGTTATCACCCATCACCCATTATTTCGTGTGGACCTTCATTCTACCTATGTGCTCTTTTCAATTACTATTCATCCTTTCGTTATGCTGATATGTTTTCTGTAGCAGCCATCATATGGGTCCACGAGGTAAAGTAAGTGATGGTCGCGTCCCTGCGTCGTTCATCGAGGATTGAACCCAGAGCGTTCCGATTATAAGATAGAATCTTGTTATTTCTGTGCGAATGCAAGAGTCCACTCATGCAAATGAGCATTATATGCATGGGCGAATCCTCGGTGAAATAAAAAGAGTAGAAACCCTTCTCCCGGGTGACAATGAAATTACGTAACGCCGAGTGTTCAGCGAGAAACGGAGAAAGAAATTGAATTGGCTTTTTTGTGTCATGTTACTCAATTGACGAGAGTGGTGTTTTCAAGAATTATTAATTACAATTCTAGAGTCAGATATTTTTAGTATTTGCGTCGTCGTGTTTTGAAGATTTGTTAATTACAATTCTAGAGTCGGATTTTTTTTAGAGTTGGCGTCGTCGTGTTTTGGAGAATTGTTAATACAATTCGGGAGTCGGACTTTTGATTTTTTTTTTCGTGTGTACGCGTTTGTTTAAAACTTTCACTTCTACATTTTCTGAAATAAATTGAATGAGAATACATTCTTATTTATATTTAAGATCTTCTCAACTAGCTTTCTCGCTTCAATGGTTTTCATCTTGAAATTATAATCCTACTTTGAGCCCCGTCATTGGAGAGCATAACAGTTATCAGCATATCCAAAACGTCTGTGTGGTGTTATGTAAGACATATTCGAAGTTAAACCTAATCAGTGGCTTAGCCGAACTTATCGGAGAGGGTCAATTGCCTACTAGCTCGGTCGTACCCATAAACTACAAGTCAGTACACGCGAACACACGTTCTCACCTATCATCTATGTATGGTTGTAGGTTATTCTTTTTTTAATCAATTTAATTTAGTTTATTTAAAGAGATCAGAGGGCCCCCTGTTGAGGCTAACATTTGATTTCCCCATGAATAAAATTTATATCCGAGGGCTCTCTTAAGGATAGATGTTGTTCCTTTTAGGGCTGTTATCTGTACTTCCCTACAGTTTGGTCTTCCCGGGATTGTTTCTAAGTATTTTCTTAGATTTTTTCACTAGACCAGTTGCCCCCACTAAAACCGGTATGATGTTTATTTCAATGAGGGACCATGTTATTTTAAAATCATTTTTGAAGTCTTGGTATTTTGTTATTTTTTCTATTGAGGCCGTAGTCGTTTGGGACGGTTACATCAATGATGAGAGCAGTTTTTTCTGGTTTGTTCCAAATGACAATGTCTGGTTTAACGGCCTTGTCTTTTATCTATCTGTCCGCCTGTATGTCTTTATCATATAACACTGTCACTTTTCCATTCGATGTTATGGGTGAGGGTTCATGTTCCAGTGTGCTCGTGCGTGTGTATGTGTACGCCTGTGAATAGTCATTAAATCAATTGAAAAGAATGGAAAACGTTACTCACATCTCTGCGAGTCGCTGCCATTTTGGTGTCGTTCCAAAAGTGCCAAGAAAAAAAAGACTAAATCTTTATTTTTATCAAAGGAACAAGAATCAAGAGACGGTCCATGTTTATTCATTGAGATGGTTCCTTGTGCGAATCGAGGAATGATTTTCGGGCAAACAGGACGACCGCGTCTGGAGGCGACGAATTCAATGGCTGGTGACATTTGCATGAATCGGTTGATGCAGATTGACAAACGAGCAAGAAATTTCGGAATAAAAGATGAAAAAAAATACATATAACCGAATTCATTGGTTATTGGTTATGAAAAATATGCATAAAACATATATTAGTTATAAAAAGAATAAGATATATATATATATATATATATATATATATATATATATATAGTAATCCAGGTAGGGTAAAAATCCACAGGGTAGAAATCCAAAGGGAATCAAACCGGGTTTATAAAAGAGTGCTCAATAAAAATATAGAGCTGTATTGTGAATGCTTTTATTCAAACATGTACAAGGTCTGCTACACTGGCATGTCGATGTTATCGATCTACAGCTCTCAAGAGCTGAGGTCTCATCAGGCAGAAAATTGTTTTTTGATTCAACTGGTTGCTGAATTCCAGGGAGAATGAAGTCAAGCAAAAAAGAAGAGGAGAAAGGAATAAAAGTCATGTGACCGATTTTAAAATCGGTCACATGACTTTTATTTCTTTCTCCTCTTCTTTTTTGCTTGACTTCATTCTCCCTGGAATTCAGCAACCAGTTGAATCAAAAAACAATTTTCTGCCTGATGAGACCTCAGCTCTTGAGAGCTGTAGATCGATAACATCGACATGCCAGTGTAGCAGACCTTGTACATGTTTGAATAAAAGCATTCACTATATATATATATATATATATATATATATATATATATATATATATATATATATATATATAAGTTAGGTATATATATATATATATATATATATATATATATATATGATTATTTTTATTTATACAGACATGTATAAAATCTGCAACACTGGCATGTCGATGTTATCGATCAGCAGCTGTTAGAAACTGAGATCTCATCAGAAAAAGAAAATAAAGGAAATTTAAAATTTGCCATCATACATTCTGACATTAACTGTGTGTGTTTTTACTTCCTTTTCCCCCTTCCCCTCTTCCTCATTTTTCTTTTGTTTTTAATTTTTAAAGTTTCCTCCTCTCCCCTCTCGCCCACCCACTTTCTATGTCTCCCTTCTTTCTCTACCCTTAATGATTTTATAATTAATCATTTATATTTCATCTTTTTTTAAAGCATTTCATTTCATTTCTATTTTATTTTTGATTCTCAATGGTCTCAAATCAAACCACGTGACTTTCCAAATGTAAAATTTCCTTTCTTTTCTTCCCCCATTTCAATCTCCCAAATATGATCTGAAGTAAAAATCGGATTCTAACTCTGCCTGATAAGACCTCATTTTTGAACAGCTGTCGATCGATAGCATCGACATGCCAGTGTCGCAGATTTCGTACATGTCTGCATAAATAAAAATAATCATATATATAAAAGCTCTATTTGATATTGAGCACTTTTCATAAGCCCGGTTGAAATTCTTTGGATTCCCATCCGGTGGGTGTTTACCTTGCCTGGATTATATATATATATATATATATATATATATATATATATATATATATATATATATATATATATATATATATATATATATATATATATATATTTATGCAGCAAGTCATTACCTAAGCAAGCATTGTTGAACATCACGGAACTTTCGCGTTTGTATATTTTCCTTGTGAGGTTCTCAAACCGTCGAGCCATCTTTCTGGTTTCAGGTGGCAATCCGTATAGTACTTCGCCGATAGTTTTTAATTCGGCCATTTTCTCGAGCGCTTTCGACTTTCGTAGTCGTCTTCAGGATTAGGGTTTTGTTTGTTTTTTTTTAAAATTAAATTTGATTGTATATTTTATAAATAAAACATATATTACGCTCTTGCAATAGTAGTTGCACACCCCAGTCTATTGTTCTACTGATGTTAGAAAATTATATATATATATATATATATATATATATATATATAGTTCAGAGACATTTATACCGTTAGTCCACACAACATTGGACGTCACTTCTATAAGACCAAGAAAGATTGTTACGAAAAAATATATGGTCAATACCTCTTATTTGTCTAAAGCTCTGAAGAGGCTTGTTATATCAAGCGAAATTATTAGATAAAAAGTCAAGATGAAGAATCAAAAAAAAATTTTTTTTGATTTTTGATTTTGATTTTAATAAAAAATAAATGCATCTAACATGTTTTTTAAAGGCATTTTGCCTCTTTCTATAAGTTTAAAATTTGAAAGATGATTAATAAATGAACTTTCCCAAATTTTTATATATATATATATCTTTAATGGTGATCATTGGTGTCCTGAAAGGAATGCTTTGGTAAGCCTTCATAAAATCGCATATAAATGCTCTGTACTCTGTAATCGAGTATCATCGAGCTTGTTGTTATTGGCACAACCCCGGTCTTCACTGAATGATCTATTTTATAAGTGAAAAATCTAAATATATATATATATATATATATATATATATATATATATATATATATATATATATATATATATATATATGTGTGTGTGTGTGTGGGGAGAGGGATCCAACTAAGGGTCGACCCTCTGTACTGGATTGCCTCGTATCGGTTTCAAGAAAAATAAGCACAAAGCTAAACTTTGAAGCACCGTCTTTATACGCTAGATATTTTAACGCGTGAATATTTACAGAATTTTTTTGTACAAGCTGAATATTAAGTATGGAGCCTCGGACAACATGGCGGTCGACTCTGGTTACAAATTCAATGACAAATATAATTTCCATAAATTTGTTGATATAACTCTTAAAACAAAGAAAACCGTCATTTTATTCATATATGTATAGCGAACATGATTATTGCTCACATTGACACAGACACACACACACACACACACACACACACACACACACATACATATATATATATATATATATATATATATATATATATATATATATATATGATTTTGTAGTGTTGCAGAGACGATATTGACATAAAAATGTTGTTTGGCACAAGACAAATGAAACGGGCCGTAAAAATATATCTCACAGAAATATTATGTTTTTTGGATATGTGAAAAAATAAAAATAATAAAATAAAACCATGGATATTGGAATATAATATGAACTGACTTATATTTGCTCTGTTATCAATAATTGACAATCATTGAGCTGAATCTTTTAAGGAGACTACAAAGTAAAAGGAACTGATAGTATATGCTAATACATATATTGTCATTAATAATTATATATATATATATATATATATACATATACATATAAATATATAGACTATAGCATATATCATGAATTAGTTGAACAAAACACAAAGTACTCAATTGCAGGTTCCACAATTACTAATAAAAAGTATTTTATTTCAAAACTATACATTAAAGTTTCTATCCCAGAAACCTATACGTTCTAACCAATGAAACACCAGTACACCAGACACTGAAATGTATAGTTTTTAAATGAAACACAGGCAAACATAAACACACACACACGCATATATATATATATATATATATATATATATATATATATATATATATATATATATATATATATATATATATATATATGTATAATCATCTTTGCACTGAAGATTGCCGTAAGAATGAAACGTATACGTATGTAGATTAACACAAATATTTATAATTATTTCTCGCCCCCAAATCTAGGTTGGGCACTGTAGCGAGTAGTATTTACACAGCTGTTATTGTAGCTCTAATGCACGTTCCTTCGGCAGCTGAACACTCTTTACGACGGCTAACTGTAATAGGTTTAATCTGTCGATGATTAATCGGGTTGTTTATAATGGCCGTGTGGGCTAAGGCGTCGGAATTTGAGTTTAAAACGTACTCATCTCTACACTGACGATTCACGTAAGGATAAAACATATACGTATGTATATAAAAGCTAATATTTATCTCTCTATATATATTTATATATATATACATGTATATTTGGGCATCATTTCTTCTTGAAGGCATATTTCGTTAAATATTACAGATGAATTTAGTCTACATATGTTTCCTTGACTCTTTCTAGATGCCTTATACGTTATCGTAGCTGGAAGTGGCAGATGGATTTGCCGTACTCTTTGTGTACCCTAGTACTTTCGCTTCTTTCCGGAGCCATCTTTCCGGATGGGTATTGAATAAAATATATGTATTTTTAAATCACTCTCTCTCTCTCTCTCTCTCTCTCTCTCTCTCTATATATATATATATATATATATATATAAAGTAATCCAACAAAAGATATAAGCGTCAACTAATATCTTATAATTAGTGAAACATCCGGATAAAAACTGAAGCTCAATATACTGGATAGAGCATTAATATTATAATATAACGGGTGTTCTAATTAAACAACGAACTTTGATTTGACTTGGGTTGCACATTTCGGGATTTTGGAACTTTGATTGGACTTTCTATATTATTTGATTTATTTATCATTAACATTGAATATTGACACATTTCGGGACTGGATAACTTTGTCGGCACCTTCAATTACACGTATTTGGACTGCTGTTTGTAACTTGGAGTAATGGTCTTTCCTGATTATGCTTCTCAATATGTATGACCTGGATGGACTATATGGATTTAACAAAAAGTATGTTTTTGGGTTGATATGTTTTGATGTTATGTATTTTTGTGTATTTGTGTATATAATTTTATATATTTTCAAAGCGTAATTTTATTACCTGTAGTAGTATAACTGCGGTAATGGTCCTCTGAAGAGAAGAATTATCTTTGAAAACTCATGAGCCAAGGACTTTGAATTCTAATAAAATTTGATTGACACCTTATTTTATTACTTCATTTTATATTATAATATTATAATATATATATATATATATATATATATATATATATGTATATATATATGTATATATATGTGTATATATATGTATATATATATGTATATATATGTATATAAATATATGTATATATGTATATATATATTTGTATATATGTATATATATGTATATATGTATATATGTATATATATGTATACATATATGTATATAGATATATGTATATATATATGTATATATATATATATATATATATATATATATATATATATATATGAAAGAAGTGTAGAGAAATCCTTATTATATTTAATGATGACGACTCAAAGATGAGATAAGATTGATTAGGTAAGATAATATTGACTATTTCACCTCGCTGATCAATTGGACAAACCCTTGGTCAACAGTGGAAAGCGGAATCTCGTGCTTTGCGGCTATTTGCCGCTGATCATGTCCACTTTCAGATTTGCCTAAAATATGGTTCCTCTGAAACTCTTACAATTATAATGCTTCATTAACCCGTGCCATATTGTGCCCAATGGTGATATATAATAGATATTCTGATATGTGAAACACAATAAATGTCAATACATATGTTTTACAATTTACTATTGCTTTGTACGTCTCCGAGTTCTGGCCGTCGGTGAAGGAAGCAGTAACTTCACATATGCATGAAATATTTTTGTGGGGTGTCTATTTTCATTAACAACTCTAAATCAGATGACCCGTACTCAATACTAAAAATAAGTTTCTTGACCCCTTAACTGAAGATGAACAAACTGTTTATTTCAAATGTTAGTTTTAATTTGATCATTTGACCTTTCAGTTTTGAACTAACGTTTTTCTTTTTTCTTCTCCATTTTGCTTGAATATGAACAACTAAATAAGATACCAACTTCCTATTCCTGAGGAAATGGTAGTTTAAATGGCTACCGATCGAAATATCGTTATTTAAGTGTCGCTTTTGTACGTGTTTGTATAACAAATATAATATATATACATATATAATAGAGAATGGTAGTTTGGTTGAAGCATTGCTGGGAATAGTAGTAGTATGTTTTAAAAAGGCTGAGGGCAATGCAAAGTTCCGGGTAGGTTGTAAGCTAAAAGGAACAAAAATACTAAATCGAAATGGGACTTACTATTTATTTTTTTCTTAAAATCTTACATAACAGCAAGTGTGGTGTTAGTTGTTTGTGTGTTGTCGGGATGATTATTAAAAATCATTTATTTAATATTTCGGGAAAAAATAAACTTCCCTTTGTAAAAAATAATAAACACCAAAAGAAAACTCCGTCTGTGTAGAGAATCTACCAAAATGGATACATAATTATATATATATATATATATATATATATATATATATATATATATATATATATATAACTTCTTTGTAAAATGGTAGGAAAAATCCCAGCAGAGTGCGTAAGACCTTCCGTGCTTGAAACCGACGGTACAAATGTTGTACTAATTTTTCTGTACCAGAATAAATAAATAAATAAATATATATATATATATATATATATATATATATATATATATATATATAAACACTAGAACAGTCAACGTAAAGAATAGTTTGGATGGTTTTACATCTTTTCAAGACTGAATAAAAATAACACATGGGAAAGCACCTGCAAACAACAGGATGTGAAAAAGGAGGAGAAAGAAGGGGCATGTGTCAGCAGAGTATATGGGTCAGTCTAGTTCATCTATCACTGTCTGTTAACCCTTCAACATTATAACAGTGATAGATAAACTAGACTGACACATAACCTTGGAATGGAATTGATTTTTTTTCCCTTTTCTTCTCTTCTTTTTCACCTCCTGCTTTTTTTCTGGTGGCAATTTCAATACAAGTTTTCTTACATTTGTATTTTTTTTCAGTCTTTGAAGAAATGTAATATCATTGAAAAATTGGTTAATTAACGTCGACTGTACCAGTGGTTATTTATTTTTATAACTGCTCCACTCGTTATTGAGCAGTTTTGAAAAATATTGTTTCACGTTCATTTTATCAATATTTTTTAACTTGATCAATTAA
The DNA here is from genome assembly GCA_963556195.1 of Sepiola atlantica. NCBI lineage: Eukaryota > Metazoa > Mollusca > Cephalopoda > Sepiida > Sepiolidae > Sepiola > Sepiola atlantica. The sequence goes on from OY744546.1 coordinate 13,965,845, forward strand.
TATATATATATATATATAAATTCCCGAAACAGTTTTTCATGGTAAACAACTGATGATCCCTTAAAATAGTGTTAGAAACTAACTAATATAATAACTGTAAAAAATAAATTGACTTACATGAGTGATTTTCCACTGGAAGACTTGAGACTATAAGTTTTTTTGTTGTTTTTTTTATATAGTTTTAATGGTTGAGAAACTTCCGAGACTATATATATATATATATATATATATATATATATATATTAATGTTTGTATTACATAAGATCAAAATAACATCGGTACCGTCGGTTTCAAATCCTAACAAAGACGACCTATAAAGCTCTCTTAATCGTAACTCACATAAAGATGATGTTTAAAAATATTATTATAATAAACTCACAAGTTAAAGGAAATATATATAAATAATTCTATTATTATTCCATATACTTATATAATAAAAAATGCGTTTAGTATATGTTTTTTGTGTAATTATTTACTTCAACAGAGTAAAGCTTAGTAATATATAATATTTTTGCAAATTAATCTACCCGGGAAAAGAGGGAAATATCTCAGCTGAGAGAGACGAGGTTATTTAGTTTGAATACGTAAAGTTTAGGTAAATCAGCGCTTCGTATAAATACTGCTTTCACATTTTTAGAAATCAGCTTTTGAGTAACCACAATAGAAAAGTCGAAAAAAGGCACAAAAAAAAAATCGAATTGTACACCTTGCTATACAAATTACAATGCAATCGATAACATATAAGATATTTCTGCCATCATTAGCGAACTTTCCGAGGTCTGATTCCACCACTTTTTTTCGATTCGGTTATGTACATGAAAACAAGATGGCACTTAATTGCAAAATAAATAACACTTTCGAAAATAGATAAAAAAAATACTTTTTACAATTAGCTTGTGTAACGTTATTTATCCAACAATAATAAATATGGCGCATGGGTTTAAAGCACGAAAATAAACGCATTATTAATGGGATTATATTATTTCGTACATTTTGGGAGTTAAGAGTAACACTTAATAAATGCGAATGTATTTTTTAGTTATCACATCTATACTAGCATCAACATTTGTTTCCAACTGTTTCCAGACGATTTTTGTTTTCAGCTATACACTGTTCTATTTATCTTCCTCCCACAAGGTAAGATGTGACACAAGGTCGGAAAAGTGGAAAAAAACCGGCGCTCGAGAATTTGAGCACTCTGGCTTTTTAAAAATATCCTGGGCAGCCCCGTCGGCATTCCCCGGCAGGGGCGCCTCAGACAGTAAGCAATAAACTTACTCCTCCCCAAAGAGGGGAGGCAAAGTCTGGGAGGGTGCACCTCCTAGAACTGCACAGAACCGGCAACCCCCAATAGACCGGCGTAAATCCAGACCCAAAGGCCCGAACAATACCGGTTTCATTGGGCGGGGTAAAAAACCCTGGTTGAACCATACAGCTATACACTGTAACACAAAATCTGTAAATACATATAAATCGATATACGCCAGAGTTTTTATTTTATTGAGAACACCTATACTAGCATCCAACTGTTTCCAGACGATTTTTATTTTCAGCTATACACTGTAACACAAAATTTGTAAATACTTATATGTATTTACAAATTTTGTGTTACAGTGTATAGCTGAAAATAAAAATCGTCTGGAAACAGTTGGAAACAAATGAGTTTTTTTTTCATTTATGACACCTATAATATCATCAAAACGTTTGTTTATACAAATGAATGATGCAGTTTACTCCTATAGTGCCGAGTTGCGAGATTCACACATCATTTATATACGTTTTCTTTGAAATCTATAATTATCACATATTATATATTAGTAGTCCCGTGGTCAACTTCCGTTTTTTTTCCGGACAACAGGAAGTTAACAAACCTATTTCTTCTGAACCGTTTAATTATTAACTAGATTTGTCATTCTTGTCATAATTATAATGTATTGTATAATAATGCTATACTATGTAACTTGCATTTTTCTTCTATACTTCTAATTTGAGTTTTTTAATGTATTTTATCAAAATATATGTGTTATGGTTTTTTATTTGCATTATGTATCATGCCGTGACCTTACCAAAGGTCAACTATCATACCAATTCTTGAATTAAATAAAATGTAACTAAAATATAGTACTTATTGAAAAATGTTTTTTATATTTAATCACAGATATTTTTAATATGATTAATTAAATTGAATATTGTATTTCCTTCTTGTCTACGTAGATTCACCATACAAAATGCTATTCCCCGTCAACTTTATAATATTGTTTTTACTAAAATATATAATACAATATAAAATATATAATATTATATTCATGCAATTTGATTTGATTTAAATTTATTTTACTAATTCGAAAATCTTATAATCCAATAAGGAATGGAAGCTTTTTTCGTATCTTATCTACTGTTTACAGAGAAAGCTTATATAAATAGAGAAACATTGACGCTAAAACATGGGTGAAAATAAAAAAGAGGTGAGACCAACAACAAAAAAAAACCGTTAGTAAAATTATTAATTCATATTTGAAACAAAGGTTTATATTTGTTTAAAATGTGATGTTGTGTTATGGCGAACTATTTGATGCGTAATGTAAATGTAAGCTTTGTTGTGATTCGATGTTTTACAAATTCTGAAACGGTGGAACTTGATCGCATTTTCTTTTTGAAAGAATTGCCAAACGGTGTTTGGTGAGAAATTAGCGTGCTACCCACTCTATGGAGTATGCAGTTAAGAGACTTAGTCACATAAATAATAGGTAATAATGTTAGTTGTTAAAATATGTGTAAGTTGCTTGAAACACGGTCGATGTACTAGTGTATATGTAGTATTGATTTTTCGATGTGTTGATGCATTAATTTTCTTTCCTACTCTAACTTTATTAGAAGGGAAACAATCAAGTTTAATTCATTAAGAAGATTAATTTATTAGTAATATTATCATTTTTATTATCATTATTAGTTAACTTCATTTATTATTTTTTTAAAATTTGGCTTAACGATTTTATAGGGATTTTTAATAAGTTGTTTTGTCATTTTATTTTATTTTTAATTAAATAAATAATGAATAAAATAACAAAATATTATGTTTAAATTTCTGAGATCATTTTTTAAATAAATAAATTTATTTATTCATTTAATTTCATTCTTATTTCAGTAACTTTTATATAATTATATTATGTTTTAAGTTTATTTAATATTTTATTTCACTAATTAATTTTCAATTTAAAGTTTTAGATTTATTCTATCTTCATTATAATGTTTTGTAATTGTTCTATTTTTTATTTAATTTTTCCTATATTTATATATCTTTCTTCTAATTGCATTGTTTACATTTTTTGTTATATTTTATACAAATCTAGAAAACATTTTGTATTGTTTATACTACTATAAATAAATCATATTTTATTATTGTCTGGTTTTAATTAATAATTAACATTATTATTATCTTGATTATTATTGTTATGTTATTGCTTGATTCCGTTAATCCATTATATATTTTTACAAGTATTGTTTTCAATTATTATTACTTAAAATAATCGTAATATTGTATTATTATTTTAATTTTCATTTAAATTTTTTATTTAAAATACTATATATTAGTATTATAAGTGTTAGAAGTGTTAGATTATAAAAGTTTTTACGAATGAATGCTTTTATCCTATAATAATTAGATATATATTTTTTAAACAGTATTAATTTTTTTTGTCCCGACTTATATTGGCGATGCTGTGACGGGCCCTGAAGAAGACTATTTTTAAATTGTCAAAAATATAAAAATATTATAATTCGTGTTAAAAACGATCGTACGCAAAATATTTGTTGATTTTGTATTCCTGGAACTTATATAAATAATGTGTTAATTTTATGTCTAAACTTAATATATATATATATATATATATATATATATATATATATATATATATATATATATATATATATATATATATATATGTATATATATTTAAATATTTTCTTTGTCGTACAAAACCTGAAAATGGCATTGAAGAGACAATATTTATTACTCATAATGAATTAAGAAATTAAAAAGATGAAAGGGCAGCTGACCGGTTTCGTACCTCGCTCAACAGAGCCAAATATCGAGGTAATGTATACAAAAATATAAAAAGATGCTATGAGAATTATAGCGAGGGAAAGGGGTAAAAAAAAGTTCAATCAAATAGAAACAACATTAAGCCCGAGGAGATATGTATATATATATATATATATATATATATATATATATATATATATATATATATATATATATATATATATATATATATATATATATATATATATATATATATATATATATGTATATATATAAATATATATATAATATATATAAATGTATATATATAATATATATATAAATACATATATATTTATATATATATAATATGTATATATATAAATATATATATATATATATTGATATGTATATATATATATATATATATATATATATATTAATATTTATGTATGTGTGATTATGTTTGTGTATGCGTTTTTAATATACAAATATGCAATGCATTTAATATTTTCTTAATTTGTCAATATTTATTCAGCATTTCATGGACATTATATTAGTCATTCAATTTCTATCCATACACGACTGTCCTATTGCCCGAGGCGAAAGACTCAATTCGTACAAGCATTTGAATATACACAGACATCGTTTTTCTGTTGTTTTACTTTCAATTTAGATTTTTTGTTTTGGGTGGTGGTGTTATAATAGCAGACCAAAAACAAAACAGTTTGTAGGACAAACAAGAACTCGGAAGGTCAAACTAGCATATTCGGTGTTTTGCTGTTATTACACGATTGGTACTCTGTAACGCAATACTATTTACAATGCGGAGGGAGATATTCAAACTAGCATGGTTACACAGTGTTGCCCGGGAGATAGACAACAAAAACTAAGTGTTAAAAAGTGTGTGTAACATCTTTGTTTTAAAACTTATTTCCGTCTATCTGTTTGTCTGTCTCTATCCTCTATCTCTATTTCTCTTTTTCCCTGCCTCTTCTCACCCTCATCTATACTCTATCTCCTCCTCTTTCTTATTTGCCCTTCTCCTCTCGCCTCTCTTCCTCTTCTATCCCCTCTCTCGTTTTCTCTTGAAACTAAAATATATCGTTAACAAATTACTACGTACTAACCGCCTTAAATGTCGACCTCCATTTACAAATTCTTTTCGTGTGACCCCATCCCGTAAGAATGAAAATTAAAAAAAACAATGTGCCTATATTTTTTTCGGATGAAATGTTGAAAATAAATATATCAGGTTTGTGGATTTGTCTGGTGTCGTTTATGACAATGCTAGACACAGCGACAAAAAGCATTGAATTACACAACAGCCTCGAGAGTCTTCGGTCTCTCTGTACAAGGGTTTATCAGGACAACATGACATCAGGATACTTCCCCCTACAAGTAAACACTGACATAATAACATAGTATTCAAAACCCAAATAAGATCACCTCGACACGGCTATACACTGCCCCATACAATGAATTGTGCACCTTCAAGTAATGTTACCTAAAAAAACAGCACCTAGCTGGATACTCCACCAGATTAGATGAATTAATATACTGGAATCTGGTAAGACCAAGAGACTACAAGAAAGATATACTATAACATAGTAAAATGGTCAATTGGGGTTAGGGTTAGGATTAGGGTTAGCGTTAGGGTTAATGTTATTTACTTATTCACTTCTTCACTAACTCAACGTTTGGTAGGTAGAGGAGAACTTTGAATATTCGAATATCTATGTATCTCATATATAGATAAAGTGTTAGCCTTAGGAAGGGGCCCCTTGATTTCTAAGAACTTCAACTGAAGTAAAATGAAACAAAAAACAGACAGAGAGAAACTGAATAACTAATATGCACAATCCTCGGGTGCCTTCGGTTTCTCTGTACAAGGGTTTGTCAGACCATCATGACTTGAGGATACTTCACATATGAAGTAAACCCTGAGCACCTATTCCCCCCCCCAAAAAAAATAACATACCATATCGTCAAGCCATCTAACACGTCCCCCAGGCTGCAGGGCAGCGTCGAATAACAAATAAGGAGCCGTTGACAATAAGGACCTGATAAAAAAAAGATGACTAACAACGAGACTTAATACTAGTAGTCCGGCACCTCGGATGAAAAGGGCCCATCAACCCGTTTACACACCAGTTGTGAAGAGGTAAGCAATGGTGTAAACCTTCCTGCCCCTGGAAGGTGCACTCCAACCATGACATGAGGACAACCAGGGGCAGCCATTAGGCTTTGATAAAAAAGGCCCTGGCCTCATATCCTCACAATATGCAACAACTAAAAAAAGAAAAATAAGATGCTTAAAAGCCGAGCCATTGTCTGTTGCACAGAAAAAGTTTCTATTGTTTTGCTACCACAACTTTATGTTTGCAGAATGGAGCAAGATATCAAATGAAAATCTGGCTTAGAAAATCAAAGAATCTGTCCTCCTTGTAGAGACAAAAATACACTGGTTGTTCGTCTACGATCGCTTGTTTCCGGGATGGGTATATATATATATATATATATATATATATATATATATATAAGTTAAGCGGCGTTGAGCCTGACCAGTACTAAATGGGTGACCATTTGGGAATACCAGGTGCTGTATGTGCTCTCTGCTTATCTCGGCATTGTTTCCAGTTGTCCTGTATTACTACTTGCCATTGGAATCAAGCAATGCCGACTCCGGAGAGCGGTTGTTGGAGATTGCGCAACCCTTGCAATTACAAATTCACGCGCGGGCAGCCCCTGGTGGGGCACTCATACGTCGAAATCGTTGAGTAACCTCCAAGACTATATATATATATATATATATATATATATATATATATATATATATATATATATATATATATATATATAGGAAATGAAAAAGGAAAAACCAAGATATATTTTTATATATTCATCAACGTTTCGTCTTTATTGTAAGACTTCCTCAGGATGATAATTTGAAGAAAAATGTTATGCAAGTACATCGAAATATTGGGTTGACATGATGGGTTGATAAGGAAAAGTAGGAGCCGTGGCTACTGTGAGCGCTGGAGGAGGGTCCAGGCTGCGAGAAGTCAGTAGTGGCGAAGAATGAAATGAATATCGAAAACTTTGAGTGGGTACCATTAAGGCAGCAGTAAAAAAGGGGAGGGGTGAGAGTATTAGTGAATTTGTCTTAGGGTGGGAGAGAGGAAAGGGGGTGAGGTTTTTGTCGTGGTGAGGTGTGAAATGGATTTTTAGAGGCTGGGGAAAGAGGAGGGAAGGAGGAACTCTGTGTGTTTCGCATGTAGGTGGTATCATAGTTTTAGAAAAAGATTTGAAGAAATGAAGATAACTTGAAAATGGGCGGGGTGGGTAAGAGTGTGAAAGAAATAGTCAAAAGGGTAGATAGGTGAGAGGGGAGAGGGGAGATTTTGTTGTGGTCAGGTGTGAAATTTTTTTGAGGCTTGAGGGAGGGAGGGAGGGAGGGAGGGAGGGAGGGAGGGAAGGGGGTAGGAGTATTGACCAGCTGGCTATATATATATATATATATATATATATATATAGTACGTCAATGAAAATTAGTAAGACCTGCAAATGGAAGCAAATCGGTATTTTCAGTTGTTCAAAACAAGGAGTAGTTTAGTTAATAAAAACATTTATTTTTGCTCTATCCAGTATATTGAGCTTTCCTTATTTCACAATAGGTCCAACTCTCTAAAAGTTTACCTTTTAGTTATAATTTACATATATATATATATATATATATATATATATATATATATATATATATATATATATATATATATATAGCCTATAGATGGGTATATATATATATATTATATATACATATATATATATATATATATATATATATATATATATATATATATATATATATATATATATATATATATATATGAAAATGAGAACGCTATAATCTAAAATGTAGCCCCAATGTAGACAGAAAGAGATTACCTTCCTATCCCAAAAGAAGAAACCAGACGGAGACACGAGACCAGATGGGAAAAGGAAGAAAAGTTGACACTATTAAGGGCCATAGAATATGCTCAAGATAATCATACAAAATATTTTAAAAATCAGAAGCTGTAGGGAAATATTCTTCTATTTCGGTCTAGGCAAGAGATATGTTCCACCTTGGATAATAAACTGCCAAAGGTATAACAGCTTGAACGTGTTTAATGTGATTGAGCTAGACTATATGAAATCAGAAATAGGAGCCTTCATAGGAACTAAAACAATCCACCGGAAAGCCCCATCATAATCCCAACAATTCCCATCATCGATCAGCACATCACACCACAACCAGAACTACATCACCATTCACTCGTAGATACAGCCGAGCAGTCTTCGCTTATGACTCCCCACCATAGACCCCCTTCACCACCAGGATTCCTTTATCAAGTGGCTCCTCGACAGGTCTCCCATCACCATCAGCTTTCTATTCACAACCACCACATAACTCCTCACTGAATCCTAGTTCTTCATCAGCACTATCACCGAGACAACTTCCAAACACATGAATCGCCACCGTTACCTCAGGAATCACCGGAGCCAGATGATGAACAGGTGGCCATACAGGAAGAATTTTGTAACACCATTGACGAACTCCAGATGATGAGGGTGGAGGAAAGACCTCAACTGTCTAAAACACAAGCCTCAACAACTAATAATGTAATAGAAAGAAAAAAAACATCATTCTCCATACATCTCCCACCGAGAGGGACCAGGTTACGTATGATGCAGGACTCTAAATAGTCAGGAAATCACTCCCTCAATTCCAAAATTTAAATCTCGACCATCAATCAAAACTTTGGGAAATTGAAGCTCCGAAAACAACTTAACCTATGTAAAATGGAATTGTCTCAGATCAAATAATTCCTTGCAGACCCTACAGTGCAGGGGCGGCTAAAGAACATCATTAACAGCCTGAGTCTAAAATATAAGACAAATAAAGATGGAATCAAAAACGTTGCGAAAGAGCCTGAAAGCAAGATTCCAGCAATTGCCAAAAGACTACAAACAAATAAGAAGAACAAGCTGAAAGTAGAAAACAAACATTTTAAGGCATGACTAAATAGAAGTGTTAATTGATTTTTACTTATGTTTTTATCACAACGTTTCGGCCGATGTAACCTCCGACTTTCTTCAGCTGTACCTTGTCGAACTCGGGAATCTATCTGTCGAACTCGAGAATCTGGACGGAGTTTCGAGCGGAACCCTTTATTAAATCCACGGAGAAAGCATGCTCTCGTTCAATCTGCCATGACTGGGAAGAATTCTTCAGTAATTCACAAATCGTCGTATCGCCCACACTGAGGATTGAACCTTTAACCTTCAGATGCCTGTCACTCAGAACTGAAGTACTAAGTAAAATTCAGTTTTAAGTGACAGTCATCTGAAGGTTGAAGGTTCAATCCTTGGAGCGGGCGATACGAAGAATTGCGAAATACAGTCATGGCAGATGGAACGAGAGCATGCTACCCCCGTGGATTCAATAAAGAGTTCCGTTCGAAATTCCGTACAGATTCCCGAGTTCGACAGATAGATACCCGAGTTCGACAAGATATACCTGATGATGGTCGGAGGTTACATCGGCCGAAACGTTGCGATAAAAGCACCCAAGATGAGAATAGTAGTCAGAATATACCAAATTCTACAAATTAGTATGTTATTCGTAGTTATTATCGTCTATAGTAAGGATTGAACCCTCAACGGCTGTCACTTAGAACTGATTTTTAATCAACGCATTTATCCGAAGCTCCATTGGTCTATGCTGACTTTTTCCAAGTTTCTGAGTTGGGCATAGACATTCCAGAGTTAAGAAAAGATGCATATGAAGCAGGTCGGAGATTAAATCGGCTGAAACGTCGTGAATACAACAATCAGAGAAAAATAGAATAATATTCCGAAGAATACGAATTATATAAATGTCTGTCATTCAAAAATGGAATTCTAGCAGTTCTATGAAGACAAAAATAAATGACGCGAAAATAAAATAATAACGATATTCTCGCTAATTGTCAAAGCGAAAGTGGCAACGATGGTTCTAGTAAGTAATTACGAAGCTATTTAACTTCTTAAAAAATACTGTCAACTCTTTTAAAATTCGGCGATACTAATGGATTGCTTGTCTAATGGCTTCGAGCACTTTGCCATTTTGTCTACCTGTGAATATATTTAATGTGTTCCTGATCCGAAAAATATCTTTCGCTTTTTAGAAACGATTAGTACGACTTAGAAATTCTACAAATTTATAAAGTTTAAAAATTATTAAGATGAGAATTAATACCATCTACTCTTGTGAATAACGTCAACGTTATAGGCAGAGAATAACGGTGGAGAGTTAAACGTCTCAGAGAAACAGCGCATGTGTTTGGCGACAATGACCTCCTAAGTAATCGGACTATAGAATTAAGTACGAAATCACAACTTATAACTATAAATAGTAGATTAGAATATTATATATATATATATATATATATATATATATATATATGAGAAAATGAAAAAGGAAAACCAAAAAATAGATGTCTTTTATGTGTACATCAACGTTTTGTCTTTATTTATAAGACTTCATCAGGATGATAATATAGAGAAAAATGTCATGCTAGTACAAGCACATGTACGGACATCCACGCAGTAGTGGCCATTATTTTCTTCCTTTTTCCCAATATGTCAACCCTACATGTGCTTGTACTTGCATGACATTTTTCTCTATATTATCATCCTGATGAAGTCTTATAAATAAAGACGAAACGTTGATGTACACATAAAAGACATCCATTTTTTGGTTTTCCTTTTTCATTTTTCCATCACGACGGATTGCCTTCATCCTTCTCTTCCCATATATATATATATATATATATATATATATATATATATATATATATATATATATATAAAGTATAAAGGTATACTCAAAAAAGAATAAAAGGGAAATACCAGCAGAGTGCTCAATTAAATTAAATTAAGAGCGTAATATTTTTATTTTTAAATACAGATTTTAATCAGACATGGACCAGTGGTTTCTGACAAGAAAAGGGTTTTTAATTCAGACTATGCTGAAGAAGACGGAATAGGGAATTTAAAACCCTTTTCTGGTCAGAAACCACTGGTCCATGTCTGATTAAAATCTGTATTTAAAAATAAATACATATATATATATATATATATATATATATATATATATATATATATATATATATATATATATATATATAAGGTTCATATTATATTCCAATAACCATGTTTTCATTTTATTATTTCTATTTTTATTTTTTCACATTTTCCAAAAACATAACATTTCTGTGAGATATATTTTTACGGTCCGTTTCTTTTTTCTTGTTAACAATATTTTTATGTTAATATCGTCTCTGCAGCATTACAAAATCATCAGAAAAATTCACAAAGAGTAAAAAAGTTCTTGGATTAAAGTGTATTAAAAACATTACACTATACAGTGGTTCATTTTTGGGTGAAACACAAACAAAAACAATATATATATATATATATATATATATATATATATATATATATATATATATATATATATATATATATATATATATATATATGCGGATAGAATATATGTACTCGATAGGTGGGATAGCTGCTACTGCTCTTGGTCAGTGCGGACATGGGAATAATGGCAACGAATGGATGACTGCACCTTCTGATAGCGACCAAATTAAAAACTTAGCAATGAAATGTCTTGTATCATACTAAGAACATATTCTTTTTATGGAAGTTGTTCTAGGCAAGGCATACATCCACTTTCCGTAAGAAGCTAAATATAACGAAAGGTGATTAACTCAAAAACAGGAGATGCTTATTGACCTTAGTCTTAAAAAAAACCTTAGGCTATAGGTAAGAGGAAAAGAGTCAGCGGGGAGATAGTTTCACAAGTTTTCTCTTCTTGGAAAGAAACTTTTGGAATAGGAAGATGTATTTAAACGAATTACATGGTTTTCCAATTAATGAAGACCACTAGACCAACGAGTCAAACGAGCTGGAATAAAAGAAGCGGGGAATGGATCAAAGAAAGCAATGAATAAATCAGACAATTATGATTAAATCCATAGATTAAATCTCGATAGATATTACCAATCCGAGCTATAGAGTTTGCCAACTAAGGGATTACTCCACACTACCCCAAACTTGCAACATGAGGGTTGACCATTGAAAGCAGTTTCGCGTGATACCAATTGAATATCCTATTTAACCAATAGATTAGACCTTGATAGGTAACATCCAGTGCGGGTGTAATGGTAATTCATGGGCGATGTCACACTCACCATCGCTCCCGAATTGGGGCTCTGATCGTAAGATGTAGCTTTAGGTCATTTTTTGGACAAATCTCAATTAAGACGACGAAAATGCTATTTTAAAACTTAAGCGTGACAGACCAAATAAATATTAGTCCACACAAAGTCCTGACAGACGAGCAAACATTCTATTTTAAACGTAAGCGTGGACGACCGACGATAATGCTATTTCAAACATAAGCATGAAAAAATGATGAAAATGCTATTTTTAAACTTAAGCGTGACAGACCGATCAAAGTGTTATTAAAAATGATAAACTGACGAAAATGCTATTTTAAAATGAAACATGACAGACTCACGGAATTTAAAACTTAAGTGTGACAGACCGACGAAAAATACTATTTTAAAACTTAAGAATGATAATTCGACGAAAATTCTATTTCAAATTTAAGCAACAAACTTGAGCGTGATGGACAAACGAAAATTCTATTTCAAACTTAAGCTTGAGAGACCAACGAAAATTCTATTTTAATATTTAACTTAAGCGTGTCAACCCGACTAAAATGCTTATTCAAACTACAGCGTGACAAACCGACGAAAATGCTTATTACAATTTAAAGCGTGACAGACAAACGAAAATGCTTATTACAATTTAAAGCGTGACAGACAAACGAAAATGCTTATTACAATTTAAAGCGTGACAGACAAACGAAAATGCTTATTACAATTTAAAGCGTGACAGACAAACGAAAATGCTTATTACAATTTAAAGCGTGACAGACAAACGAAAATGCTTATTACAATTTAAAGCGTGACAGACAAACGAAACTGCTATTGCAAAGTTAAGCGTGCTAAACTTACTGACAGTTGCATGGACGCACGTATAATTAGATGCGTCCATAAAATCTGTGCATTTATAAAACCAAACAAACTACACAATTTGAGAATCTAATGAGACGAACAAACAACTGCGGCGATCAATATAGATCTTTGTCTTTGAGAGAAGGACCATCTTTCGTCACTTGATCGATGGCGGTTCAGTGAAAAATATCGGATTCCGATGATGAGTGTCTGAACTTAAAGCCACGAAATGCTAAAACATCAATAGCTCTTTGAATACACTAGTGCGGTTTCTCAAACGGAAAATTTTCTTTGGTAAACACAATCGTTTTGAAAAGGTCACTCGATGCACACGTCATGCAAAGGTCACGCGTATCAAATAACATGGCGAGATACATACAATCCTTCAGCAGTCTGACGATTGTAACAACTTTATTTTCCCGTGACAGTTTTGAAGAAAATTATTTCTTTTCAAACGCATTAGATTGTCCGAAAAGATCGCCATCATCACATTCGTACATTCGCGCGTATGTAAACATCGCAAAGTGTCGCTGACCGTAAGCAGTCTATTGTTACGACCGTTGGAAAGATGGTTGAATCACCCTACCGTTCCAGAAAGCACATTACTACAGATACACACCTCTAATAGTCGGATACGTCCAAAGATGGAATTCTGCTGTCACATATTTGTTTTCTTTTCTTTTCTTAATAGCAATTGCGTAACTGACGCAAGGTTCGCACACTGTCTGGATTTCAAGAGGTCTTATTTCGAGTGACGTGGATACGTCGTCTTATTTAATCTCTCTGTTTCGCACGTAATATGTTCGCTTTTTTATAACTGGCAAACATATGCTCCTTCTGCTTGGCTGGGAGTATTATGTAATTGTAACAGAACATATGCTCCTTCTGCTCGGCTGGGAGTATTATGTAATTGTAACAGAACATATGCTCCTTCTGCTCGGCTGGGAGTATTATGTAATTGTAACACAACATATGCTCCTTCTGCTCGGCTGGGAGTATTATGTAATTGTAACACAACATATGCTCCTTCTGCTAGGCTGGGAGTATTATGTAATTGTAACACAACATATGCTCCTTCTGCTCGGCTGGGAGTATTATGTAATTGTAACACAACATATGCTCCTTCTGCTCGGCTGGGAGTATTATGTAATTGTAACACAACATATGCTCCTTCTGCTCGGCTGGGAGTATTATGTAATTGTAACACAACATATGCTCCTTCTGCTCGGCTGGGAGTATTATGTAATTGTAACACAACATATGCTCCTTCTGCTCGGCTGGGAGTATTATGTAATAGAACTACATACAATACGTAAATTATTTCGGACTATTAAAATAATTTATTTGACAGAAGTGCCTTATTTATGGATGTCAAGCGCGAAAGCAGACCCCACAATATCTTTATAAAGATCGAATTCTGCTGTCACACATGAGAGGAATCCGCATAAAGCACACCTTCCTGTGTTGACAGGGTTCAAAATCAACTTCGCGATTTAGTAGGATAATCTCTTTTTCTTTGACCTACAATCCCTTTTCTCACAGAAGAGACGTTGCTAGTCTTTCTTTACTCCATCGTCATCGCTATGGAACTGCCAAGTCTGCTGCAAAGAAGGTGGGCTCCCTCTACACGGCTAGAAAACGTCTAACATCTGCATGTATCTTATATCTCTACAAAAGCCAACATTCGCTCACGTATGGAGTATTATTAGCACATCCAAGCTGGTGCACCAACCACTAGTCTTTTTCTTTTAGATAGCGTCCAAAATAATCCTCTTATCTAATAGGTCCCACACTGTCTACCAAGCTCCAGACCTTGTCATATTGCCACAATATTGGAGCATGTGCTGGTTTTACAAGCACTTCAATAGAATGTACTCCGACGAACTTGCTACACTCGTGTCCCTCTCAACATAAATATTCACGAAAAACTCGACAAGCAGCAAAATCACACCCCATCAAAGTAAATATCCCCAAATATCGGAAAGGTTTTTACTCTAATAGCTTTTTTCCTTGAACTGATTGCCTTTGGAATTCCTTACTTGCTCACTGTTTCCCTGACTGTATCAACTTGCAGAGATTTAAATGTAATGTGAACAAACATCTCGCTGCATAACTCCCCACTTAGGATGCCCCTAAAAATCTTGTCCCTAATTCACAGTAGCCCCTTTCCGTCTCGGTGGAAATATGCTTTGTTTGGGGTGAATATAAGTAAAACAAAAGATGCTCCACTGATTCCGGTCTTTGGTTCCTGCTCGTAAGACATTCACAGCAAGAACTCGTCTCTCTATCACAACGAAAAAGATTTTCCTTTCTCCCTCAATGTGCTTAGTGTCAGATGGAATTTCTGTAGGTAGAGCATCTTTGTAAAGATTTTTAACTTAGGAAACACATTGTAGCGGGACTGCTTATCTGCTGATTACAACTGTGTCGTCTTAAAATTCAATACTAAAAAGTTCTTGTCCTGGACAGACCCAAAATACATTAAACGCAGTTTATACCATTGATAAATGTTAGTACTCGCACAGTTTCTCATCATTCTATCAACAATCATTTCTGTCTCATTAACCCGTATTCTCGAGTGGCTCTTGCCCTGCATAAGTGGTGACCCTGATAGTAAAACACGTGACATTGGAATGGAAAACTACCCACTTTCTGTCAAGTGTTTGGGATCTGCTTGGAAAGAAACTCTGTTAATGGAAAGTTCTTTGCAGTTTGTGCGTCTCAATCTCTACGTGTACGTTTGTATGTAAAAATGTGTCAATGTATGTACGTTTGTATGTGTACGTGCACATTCGTGGACGTATACGCTAACGTTTGTGTGTATGCATGTGTATGCCTGTTGATATCTGTTTATGTGCAGTGTGCATATGTGTGCTTGAGTTCGCGCATGTATGTGTGTTTGTATGCATGTGTGTCCGTATGTGTGCGTAACTGCAGGTGTACATGTATGTATGTGCACGCACGTATATACTTTATATGTGTATTTTAGTCCTTATGAGTGTTCATGTGTACTTGCATGCGTGTGTGTAAGCGAATATATCATATATATGTGTGTGTGATACGTGTGATGTGTGTGTATCTGTATATCTACGCGTGCCTGTGTATGGGCATATGTGCGTATGTATGTAAGTGAGTATATATGCCTGCAAATGTATGTACATATATTAATATGTATATATGCACAAAATTATGTGCCTGTAGATGTATGTGTATTTTCAGTGCTAGTCTATGTGTGCTTTTCCGTGCATATGCATGCGTATCCGTGTGTGTGCGTATTTGTAGGTGTACACGTATGTATGTTCGCACACGTTTATACTTCATCCACATTTTTGTATATGTGTGTGCGCGTGTGCACCTTAGTATGTGTGCACGCGTATATACCTCATGTGTGTATGTGCGTGCGTATATGTCTGTATGTACGTATGGATGTATACATGCGTGCATAGATGTTGCATCGTAAATAGAGAAAGGGGAGGGAACTCGGTTCCACTTTTTTATTTAAATTCTTTTCCAGAGAAAAACATCATAAAATCCGTAGAAATAAATCCTTGCAACAACAGTAAATTATAAAAAGTAACAAGGGTTTCACGGTAAATAAGGCCTTCTGGGAAATAGTTTTTTTGAATCAATTGACCGAGCACATAAATATGTATAGTATTAAATATAGGTGATATTGTCGCATATATTTGGTAACAATACATTCTTGGCATTTGGGCTCAGAACAAAGTGTAGTATCTTTTCTGGTGCTACACATCATCTATTCTGTTCTCGGTCAAAGAAAAATAAATCATTCTAGACTGAGAAATTAAAATTTTTGTCCATACAGTTTCCCATGGTGAAACAGGTAAATAAGGACAATACGTTTTTGAGTGCGCTGTTTAGCACACGTCTCCTAATTTATATATATATATATTTATATATATATATATATATATATATATATATATATATATATATATATATATAGAGAGAGAGAGAGAGAGAGAGAGAGATATGATACTTAAAAGGCAATATAATGCAGAGGTGTAACGAATAGACACAAGTCGGAGCAAAATAAGAGATATAATGGTGGAACGGGTTAAATAGTTTCACTCTTAATACAACTTATATATATATATATATATATATATATATATATATATATATATATATATATATTTACATACACAGATATATTTACAAAATGTTACAATGTTACACTGTAATGCCTGCATCAAAATGATGTGGTGGAAGCTCCGTACAATATTATAATATTTCGGAACTCTTCTCTTCTTCAGATCTGTGTTCAACTCAAGTTCAAATGTGCATATGAAGCATATATATATATATATATATATAAATATATATATATATATATATATATATATATAGAGAGAGAGAGAGAGAGAGAGACAGATAAATGTGATACTTAGAAGGCAATACAATGCAGGTGTGTGACGGATAGACACACGTTGGAGCAAAATAAGACATATAATGGTGGAACTGGTTAAATAGTTACACTTTAAAATCAATGTTTATATATATATATATATATATATATATATATATATATATATATATATATATATATATATATATATATATATATTATATACATATTTATTTATATATCTTTTTTACATACACACATATATCTGTCTATTTACACAATGTTACAATGTAATGTAATGTCTGCATCAAAATGGTCTGGTTGAAACTTCGTACGATATCATAATATTTCGGAACTCTCCCCTTCTTCAGATCTGTGTTCAACCTAAGTTCAAATGTGCATATATATATAAATATATATATATATATATATATATATATATATATATATATATATATATATATATATATATATATATATATATATATAATAATGGTAATAATCCAGGTGAAAAATATCCACAGGGTGGTAATCCAGAGAATTTTAACCGGGTTTATAAAAAGTGCTCAATATCAAAATAGAGCTTTATAGTAACTGTTGATCGATAACATCGACATGCCAGTGTCGCAGATTTTGTACATGTCTGTGTAAATAAAATTATCATATATAAAAATTATCATATATAAAATTATCATATATATATATATATATATATATATATATATATATATATATATATGATATATTCTGCTTATTATTTTCAGAGTCAGACGAAACACCACAACTTTAAAGATTTTATCTC
Organism: Sepiola atlantica; assembly: GCA_963556195.1. Taxonomy (NCBI): domain Eukaryota; kingdom Metazoa; phylum Mollusca; class Cephalopoda; order Sepiida; family Sepiolidae; genus Sepiola; species Sepiola atlantica. The sequence goes on from OY744546.1 coordinate 13,984,156, forward strand.
ATTAATCGCAGGCGTTGTTGTTAGATACTTGGATAGAACTGGTCGGAGTACATTACATGCTCTTTCTTTCGATTTCACCCTGATACCTGCCAACATCCTGACCAAAATCATGTTGTGCTTATTGTCGAGATGCATCTGTAGGAAGTACCGATTCTTCTGAAAACGTTACAGGTTTACATGCATACACAGGCTGACATTGAATGCCTAATTGAGAGAATTTGAATGCCTACCTGACACCATTCTTAAGTGACTACAGTTTCTCTGTACAAGTATTTGTCACGACTACCTGTCATGAGAATTGTTCACGCCACAAGTAAACCCTGACCAAATATTAAAAATAACATAGTATTTGAAGTCCAAATAAGACCCTATCGACACGGTTATGAACTGGCTCATACGAGAAATGGTGCACATTTTCCTACTAATGTTGCTTCAAGTAACAGCTGGATCCCCCCCCCGCCAGATATTATGAATTCTTGCATTGGAATCCTGCAAGACCTCTACAAGATCACATTAATGTTGGTTGTTGGCATCTGTCTGTTACAGGATACAATGAAATTCAGCGCTTCAGATTTGCCCGTTGCCGAATTGCAGTGTCTGCTTTGACTGTGACCACAAAAATGATAAACATGGCCAAGATCAAAGTGTAGTATCTGTTCCGATGGATACTGCACATTATAGACCGGTATTGTCTTGGCCTTCGGGGCTTGATTTACGCCGGTCTATGAGTCTGTCTTGTATAGTTCTAGGAGGTCTACCCTCCCAGGCTTTGCCTTCCCACCCTTTGAGAAGGGGTTAGTTTATTGTTAATCGCTTAAGGCGCCCCTACCGGAGAATGCTGACGGGGCTGCTAAGGAAATTTTTAAAGGTCATAGCGCTTTTCCTCTAGAGGTCTGACTTATCAAATCCCACTTTACGACCTTGTGTCACATCTTACCGCTGTGGGAGGTAGATGAATAAATGGGGAGAGACAATTAGCGTTCTTCATAGCTTTACTAACTCAACATTTCAGAGGTAGAGAAGAATCTTGATATTTATGTATCTCATATAGAAGTCAAGAGTTGACCCCAGAAAAAAGGGCCCCTTGATTTCTGAGATCTAACTGAAGTAAAATGAAAGCATCCAATTTCATTTATTTTTCACTCCATCCTTTAAAACATATTCTTCCATCTTGTATTATTTGTACTGCTGTCTTCATTTTAGATGTTATTGTTACAACGTTTCGGCCGATATAATCTTCGACCTTCTTCAGGTACGTCTTTCCGAACTCTGGAATCATTACAACGAACACAGGAACCTTCATTTCGAACTCGGGACTCTGAAATATATTTCTTTACGGGTCGATCTGGACCCGTGGCGCAACGGATAAAGTGTTAAGTAACAACCAGGTATAAGTGACAGCCTTCTGGAGGTTGAAGGTTCAATGTTCAGTAAAAATGATGTTAAGAATATAACTGAGAATTAATTAAGACCGGCGGAACAAGAACAATCTACCTCCGTGAGGTTAAATAAAAGATACAGATTCCCGAGCTCGACATGACGATTCTCGAGTTCGACAAGACGCACCTGAAAAATATCGGAGATTACATAGGCCGAAATTTTGTGACAATAACGTCCAAGATGAGCACAGTAGTCCGAATAATGCGAAAAATACAAACTATCAATTCTCATCTCAATAATTGAGAAGCATACTTCTTCGCCTGAAATGGTGCATTTGTGTTTGATATATATATATATATATATATATATATATATATATATATATATATAGTGTGTGCAAGTTCGAATGATTTCGATTGGAATCCGAGTAAGAAAGCTCAATGTACATTTAAACACAGCATGAATACATTTCAAAGGTTGAAAAAACTAGACACATTCAGGTTGTACACATTATAACTTATTTCGACCTAGATCCGTCTTATCAGATGTATAAACAACCGCAGTTAGAACATGTTCTGAATGCGGTTGATTATACATCTGATGAGAACGATCTAGATTTAAATAAGTTATAATGTGTACAACCCGAATGTGTGTTTAGTTTTCCCCCCTTTAAAATATATATATATATATATATATATATATATATATATATATATATATATATATATATATATATGCTTAGGAAGTGCAGCGGAATTACTGGTAGATTTAAGTGTTAGAAAATAGAAACGGATGTGAAGAAAGTATATTAAAATAGCTACTTAGTTTGTCCCGAAGTTTTGCTACCTTGGTGACATCATTGGAACACAATGAGGAACTGATGCTTGTATGATAGCAAATGTTAGGAATGCATGGAATAAGTTCATGGACATTCTGACATTATTAAGCCGAAACGTATTATCGCTAACGATTGAGGGAAGAGCCTATTATGCACGAGTGCGCAGTGTGATGATTATGGAATTTAAACCTGGCCAGTAAGGGTTGAGGATATGTGTTGTACGGAAAGAAATTATACGAGAATGAGGCAATGGATGTGTAAAGTGAGTCCTAAAATCAGGCTTTGATTTGAAGACCTCAGAGGAAGATTATATCTTTATAATATAGAGCAGTGTGTGCAGAACAGGAGACTTCGTTAGTATAGTCACATTGAAATAATGCATGGGAGTGTTTTTGTTAGTTGATGTAGAACAGTGATTGTAGCAGGGTCGATTAGCCAGGCAAAGTCAATGAAGACAATAAAGAATTTGAGAAAATAAGATAAATAAATAACGGATCAGAGATGGTTCGTTTGGAAATGAATTTCCAAAAGCCATCCAACACATGCCAGATTGTAAAACGAACGTTAAACTGGTGATTATTATTATTATTATTATTATTATTATTATTATTATTATTATTATTATTATTATTATTATTATGAAGATAATGATTGACATTTGTTCACGGTTCTTTTCACTTCATCGTCGTTTTAACCTAGCGACAACTGTGTACATAAAAGTGTCAGATAATCAAACCTGTAAGTTTAAATGAAACATTTTGAGTGACACCTAAAGGTAATAGGTGATCCTAGAAAGAGAAGTCGAGGAAATTACGTGACTTCCTGGGCGAGAAGATTCTGCCTCTTTCTGGCGATACCTCAAGCAAAGAAGACGCGTATAAGTGCCTGATGTAAAGGGTGGAGATCATGCACAATAGCTAGATTTAACGAGACAAGCTATCTATCTGTCTATCGATATGTCTGTTGTTCTTTCTAGACGCGCACGCAAGTAACCCGTCACTTTAAAGTGTTTGTTTCTCTCTCTGGTTTTTCCTGACACCGTTCATTTCTGATAAAAAAAAAAACACTTTTATAAACTAACCTGGTTTCCCGACGGCGATAAAATTATTCATTATAAATTAATTATTTCTACAAGCCATGGATCATCGAAATTCGTACGTATGTAATGTTGTCGTTTTCAAAAACTTTATACGGAACTATTAGATTCTCACGTCTCTATTAGGCGTATTTCCCGTGTTCATTAATTCCTTAGTTCTATACTTCTTTTTTGTATAACACCACGCGCATCCCCAAATGCTCATTATAACTATAGTGGGTGTAATACTTTTTCTCACGGTATCTAAGTAGTTAATGACGCGGACTGAGGACCTGGGTGTGCCGGGTTCGAATCCAGTTCGTTCCACAGAAATACTTTCATCAAAATCCACACCTGACCTTGTTCCTAACAACCTGGAAAGGAGATTAATAAAATAGCTTTCCTCTTCGTCACTACTTTCTCCTTCATCGTCTCCGAGTTGGTCTTGCCGCCATATTGATTCTGCTCGTCTACTGGTTGCTGCTTCCCTGGTATGGTATACCCGTTGATCGTCTCATTAGATGGGCTAGATAAATATAACTTTTTATCGCGTACAGAAAAGAAAACTAAGACGTTCGCGTAGAGTTTCTGGTTTTATTTTGGAGAAAATAACTTACACATGAGAGAGAGAGAGAGAGAGAGAGAGAGAGAGAGAGAGAGAGAGAGAGAGAGAGAGAGAGAGACTGACTTAACTAATAATTGGTTATCTGAACTAGAAATAAATGGATGGACATAACGAACAAACATCTTAAAGACCAGATATTTGTCTTCTGGCGATTTGAACTTACTCAAAGTATTACAGCGTTGTTGGCGATATGTCCCGCTTCAAGTTCAACGAATGAATGTGTCTCAAACCTTCGCTTCTTTGTCAACTTGATATCCGTGACGTCATCAATCATGTCGACTCATTCCTTTGAGGCTGGCCTATTTTGACTTCACTTTTAATTTAACCTTACAAGTCACTTTTTCCTGTCAAATTTTCCTGGGAAGTGATTTGTCTCCCTAACTTCATGTTACCTCGAATTGCACCAGTCCACCCCTTGTCAAAATGAACACTAGCTGATATAACCACTCTGCGACTTATGCCCATCACAATGTAACACATACGTTCATTGTGGATCATTATATGTTTCGTATCCACAGACATTCACAGCTTTTCAGACTTTCTTTATTTTGACTCTACTGTCAGCCAAACTAGGCACACGTTTGAACCACCAACGAAATAATGAAATACAGGGGAGTCGATAGAAAAGCGGGAAATTTGAGCAAGGGCTTCAATTCAATTTCTTCAGCAATCTACTCCTGATTTCATTTTACGGGAGGATGAGCCCTCAAAATGCCTAGACTTAAATGTCATAGATTACTGTATTTGGAGCTTGTTATTAGCAGAAACCCAGAAAAATCTATTTATGATTTGAAAACGTACTTCGCTAAAGCTGGGAATGATATCCCACAGGTTGCGCTTCAATACGCCACGCTAGCTTGAATTTATAGGTTAAGACGCTGCTATAAAGTACACGGACGACATTTTGAGCATCTGTGAGTGTATTATAATATTAGTCTTTGAAAAAAAACTTTATAAAAGTTATTCTTTGTAAAAATAAATTACTGTTTGACTAATTTCCCGCCTTTCTAGCGAACACAAACAAAGATACAGTGTGGTCGCTAAAAAAAGCGGGAGAACGTTACCTTATTTTTCTCGCCATTTTGAATAACACTCAAGGTCGTTCACTCCTGACGCAATCATGCACCTTTATAAGAGCCATATACACCTTACTATGCAGTTCGTTTGCTATATTTAGAAAGGTGTCGCTTGGAGTACTCTTTAATGTCTTGACAGAGTACACCACTGACTTCAAAATCTCGCGTGGTTGTTCTTTTATCTTCCTTGCCACCTTTTTCACTTCTAGCCTCTTTCTATTTTATAGTTATGTTCATGGTAGGTGCTTGACTGAGCTTCAACTCATCGGTCCCTAGTAAAGCATTCACAGCAAGAACTCGCCATGCTACAACATAAACAAAGAACATTCATTTCTCGATATATATATACACCCCAAAAACGGAATATCACATCTCTAAAAAAACACTACCACGAAGCTGCTTCTAAACTGACTACAACATGGTCGTCTTCAAGTTTAATCTAAACAAATACTTATTGAGCCATGTTCTTGAATAATCATATCGTCTTAACTTATCTTCTGCCCATCCTACCCACTGCTTCCATTGTTTTTGTCGTGGCAATCGCCGTTCAACTGACAATCTATTTAACCCTTATCCTTGAGTGGCCCCCGGGCCTTGATAAGCGATGACGCATCACAAATGTTTTTGCCAGATTAACATGTTAACCAATTTAAAACAATCTGGTTTTGATTTATTGAAAATAATTCTAAAGAGAATATTTGTTATTTTATTTTATTGGATTTGAAGACGACGATGTAATCTGTAAGGAAGCAGTTAAGCGGTGATGTGTTCCACAAACAAGAAGCCCGTGCTAAAAAGCTCTTGAAATTCCGTCTGTGCCTAAAAACTCTTTATTTATGTTGTGGGGTACAAATCACCCCTATTGAAGAACTAATGGAAGCAACCATCTATAATAAATACCATGATTGCAAAGACTCAAATAGAGCACACTCCTATCATGTGAGTGTCCACGTGTGGTATCTGTTCCGATGGATACTACACCCTATAGACCGGTGTTGTCTTGGCCTTCGGGGCATGATTCCGCCGGTCTATGGGTCTGTCCTGTGCAGTTCTAGGAGGTCCACCCTCCCAGGCTTTGCCTCTCCTCTTTGGGGAGGAGTAAGTTGATAGCTTACTGCCTGAGGCGCCCCTACCGGGGAATGCCGACGGGGCTGTCCAGGCAATTTTTAATGGCTAAAGCGCTCACGTTCTCGGGCGCTGGCTTTTCAAATCCCACTTTCCGACCTTGTGTCACATACTCCTAATGTGGGTAGGTGTTAAATATCGAGGACACTCCTATTTTGTGAGTGTCCACGTGTGGTATCTGTTCCGATGGATACTACACCCTATAGACCGGTGTTGTCTTGGCCTTCGGGGCATGATTTCGACGGTCTATGGGTCTGTCCTGTGCAGTTCTAGGAGGTCCACCCTCCCAGGCTTTGCCTCTCCTCTTTGGGGAGGAGTAAGTTGATAGCTTGCTGCCTGAGGCGCCCCTACCGGGGAATGCCGACGAAGCTGTCCAGGAAATTTTTAATGGCTAAAGCGCTCACGTTCTCGGGCGCTGGCTTTTCAAATCCCACTTTCCGACCTTGTGTCACATACTTCTATAGTGGGTAGGTGTTAAATATCGAGGACACTCCTATTTTGTGAGAGTCCACGTGTGGTATCTGTTCCGATGGATACTGCACCCTATAGACCGGTGTTGTCTTGGCCTTCGGGGCATGATTCCGCCGGTCTATGGGTCTGTCCTGTGCAGTTCTAGGAGGTCCACCCTCCCAGGCTTTGCCTCTCCTCTTTGGGGAGGAGTAAGTTGATAGCTTACTGCCTGAGGCGCCCCTACCGGGGAATGCCGACGGGGCTGTCCAGGCAATTTTTAATGGCTAAAGCGCTCACGTTCTCGGGCGCGGCTTTTCAAATCCCACTTTCTGACCTTGTGTCACATACTCCTATAGTGGGTAGGTGTTAAATATCGAGGACACTCCTATTTTGTGAGAGTCCACGTGTGGTATCTGTTCCGATGGATACTGCACCCTATAGACCGGTGTTGTCTTGGCCTTCGGGGCATGATTCCGCCGGTCTATGGGTCTGTCCTGTGCAGTTCTAGGAGGTCCACCCTCCCAGGCTTTGCCTCTCCTCTTTGGGGAGGAGTAAGTTGATAGCTTACTGCCTGAGGCGCCCCTACCGGGGAATGCCGACGGGGCTGTCCAGGCAATTTTTAATGGCTAAAGCGCTCACGTTCTCGGGCGCTGGCTTTTCAAATCCCACTTTCCGACCTTGTGTCACATACTCCTATAGTGGGTAGGTGTTAAATATCGAGGACATTCCTATCATGTGAGTGTCCATGTGTGGTATCTGTTCCGATGGATACTACACCCTATAGACCGGTGTTGTCTTGGCCTTCGGGGCATGATTCCGCCGGTCTATGGGTCTGTCCTGTGCAGTTCTAGGAGGTCCACCCTCCCAGGCTTTGCCTCTCCTCTTTGGGGGGGGGGGGGGTAAGTTGATAGCTTACTGCCTGAGGCGCCCCTACCGGGGAATGCCGACGGGGCTGTCCAGGCAATTTTTAATGGCTAAAGCGCTCACGTTCTCGGGCGCTGGCTTTTCAAATCCCACTTTCCGACCTTGTGTCACATACTCCTATAGTGGGTAGGTGTTAAATATTGAGGACATTCCTATTCTGTGAGTGTCCACGTGTGGTATCTGTTCCGATGGATACTACACCCTATAGACCGGTGTTGTCTTGGCCTTCGGGGCATGATTCCGCCGGTCTATGGGTCTGTCCTGTGCAGTTCTAGGAGGTCCACCCTCCCAGGCTTTGCCTCTCCTCTTTGGGGAGGAGTAAGTTGATAGCTTACTGCCTGAGGCGCCCCTACCGGGGAATGCCGACGGGGCTGTCCAGGCAATTTTTAATGGCTAAAGCGCTCACGTTCTCGGGCGCTGGCTTTTCAAATCCCACTTTCCGACCTTGTGTCAAATACTCCTAATGTGGGTAGGTGTTAAATATCGAGGACACTCCTATTTTGTGAGTGTCCACGTGTGGTATCTGTTCCGATGGATACTACACCCTATAGACCGGTGTTGTCTTGGCCTTCGCGGCATGATTCCGACGGTCTATGGGTCTGTCCTGTGCAGTTCTAGGAGGTCCACCCTCCCAGGCTTTGCCTCTCCTCTTTGGGGAGGAGTAAGTTGATAGCTTGCTGCCTGAGGCGCCCCTACCGGGGAATGCCGACGGGGCTGTCCAGGCAATTTTTAATGGCTAAAGCGCTCACGTTCTCGGGCGCTGGCTTTTCAAATCCCACTTTCCGACCTTGTGTCACATACTCGTATAGTGGGTAGGTGTTAAATATCGAGGACATTCCTATTATGTGAGTGTCCACGTGTGGTATCTGTTCCGATGGATACTGCACCCTATAGACCGGTGTTGTCTTGGCCTTCAGGGCATGATTCCGCCGGTCTATGGGTCTGTCCTGTGCAGTTCTAGGAGGTCCACCCTCCCAGGCTTTGCCTCTCCTCTTTGGGGAGGAGTAAGTTGATAGCTTACTGCCTGAGGCGCCCCTACCGGGGAATGCCGACGGGGCTGTCCAGGCAATTTTTAATGGCTAAAGCGCTCACGTTCTCGGGCGCTGGCTTTTCAAATCCCACTTTCCGACCTTGTGTCACATACTCCTATAGTGGGTAGGTGTTAAATATCGAGGACATTCCTATTATGTGAGTGTCCACGTGTGGTATCTGTTCCGATGGATACTGCACCCTATAGACCGGTGTTGTCTTGGCCTTCGGGGCATGATTCCGCCGGTCTATGGGTCTGTCCTGTGCAGTTCTAGGAGGTCCACCCTCCCAGGCTTTGCCTCTCCTCTTTGGGGAGGAGTAAGTTGATAGCTTACTGCCTGAGGCGCCCCTACCGGGGAATGTCGACGGGGCTGTCCAGGCAATTTTTTATGGCTAAAGCGCTCACGTTCTCGGGCGCGGCTTTTCAAATCCCACTTTCCGACCTTGTGTCACATACTCCTATAGTGGATAGGTGTTAAATATCGAGAACACTCCTATTTTGTGAGAGTCCACGTGTGGTATCTGTTCCGATGGATACTGCACCCTATAGACCGGTGTTGTCTTGGCCTTCGGGGCATGATTCCGCCGGTCTATGGGTCTGTCCTGTGCAGTTCTAGGAGGTCCACCCTCCCAGGCTTTGCCTCTCCTCTTTGGGGAGGAGTAAGTTGATAGCTTACTGCCTGAGGCGCCCCTACCGGGGAATGCCGACGGGGCTGTCCAGGCAATTTTTAATGGCTAAAGCGTTCACGTTCTCGGGCGCTGGCTTTTCAAATCCCACTTTCCGACCTTGTGTCACATACTCCTATAGTGGGTAGGTGTTAAATATTGAGGACATTCCTATCATGTGAGAGTCCTCGTACCACGTGTGGTATCTGATCCGATGGATACTACACCCTATAGACCGGTGTTATCTTGGCCTTCGGGGCATGATTCTGCCGGTCTATGGGTCTGTCCTGTGCAGTTCTAGGAGGTCCACCCTCCCAGGCTTTGCCTCTCCTCTTTGGGGAGGAGTAAGTTGATAGCTTACTGCCTGAGGCGCCCCTACCGGGGAATGCCGACGGGGCTGTCCAGGCAATTTTTAATTGCTAAAGCGCTCACGTTCTCGGGCGCTGGCTTTTCAAATCCCACTTTCCGACCTTGTGTCACATACTCCTATAGTGGGTAGGTGTTAAATATTGAGGACATTCCTTTTCATGTTTTACCGCATGGTAGGAATCCGGTCATCTCCTACCACATTTAGTGGCGTTACTGTATTGCTATGAATAAATACATTGTATATTTTAACCTGTCACAATTTGTGGTTGTTATCTTTGTGACCCCTAGCACGGGTCTACAACAATTTACATTTTCAAAATGAACTAAATCGACCCAAAACTGATGGAAGACAGAAAAGGTTTATTCAAATTGATTTTCGTCCCAAAACACTGATCAATTAGAAAACATTTGATTTAATAGACATTCAAAATTTGTCCAGAGATAGATCTATAAATATAATCTTGAGCGTGCAATCATGATCTTGCTGAACCATTAAGGGCCGTATGCAGAACCTTATGTGTCCGGGGAAACCCGATTATTTAGAAACGGGGTTCTAGAGGGTCTATAAACTTATTGGCGCTCCCGTAGTCTGGACGATCCTGGAGAATATTTCGGGTTTTAATCTCCAATCAGTGAACACTGCTCTCAGATCTTTTTAGCTCTGAAAGGTGTCCAGTTCTTTTGCTATTCACCTTTATGTACCAGAGTTAGGGTTAGGGTTAGGATTAGTGTCGATGCAGAACCTTATGTGTCTCGTGTTCTAGAGGGTCTATAACCTTGTTGGCGCTCCCATAGTCTTGGCGATCCTAGAGAATATTTCGGATTTGAATCTCCAGTCAGTTAACACTGCTCTCAGATCTTTGAAGCTCTGAAAGGTGTTCATTTTTTTGCCATTCACCTTGATGTACTAGGTTAGGGTTAGGGTTAGGGTTAGGATTAGTGTCGATGGTCATCAGTTTTGGCATCAAATTGGCTGATCATCAATATGCCGTAAAACAGACACATCACACATAACCGCACCCGCGTCCGTGAAACTGTCGCTTATGACGGGGATGTCGACAGTGTGGTAAGTCGATTGATCAAGAGAGAAATCGATACACTGATGGAAAATTAAATATGATTGATAGATGGGAAGATTCCATTACCAATCAATCAAATTGCACCCAAGTATTCTCTTTTAAATGAACTCATTTTGAATTTTACAGTGATCTTTGTGTCTATATAGCCGAATTTTCTTTCTTCTCTTTTCTTCTCTTTCTCTATGAATGTCTATATATGTATTAATAAGATGATCATATATCTATATCAAGTAGGCTACACAGAGGCGCCCATGTTTCATTCCCGCAAGAAACCGTCAGTCTCATTTAGCCTGATAATTTCTAGCCAGAATATAACATGGACGGGTCTGTGTAACTTACTTACCATAGGTATATTTTCATACTACTACTATTAAACTCTACTCATGTCTAGAGCACTGTTGGAGTAAATGCTAACAATATATACACAATATATTATATCACCTTATTATATTATATGTGTATATACAGTAATAAAGGTATACATATATGTATATATATTATTATTTAATAATAACAATGCTAAAATGCTTGACGTAATACAATTCATTCGGTGACGCTAAGTCTGGTATACCAAGATTTAAATTGTTAACGTCTCTCTTGGAACTGTACTGGTTCGTTTTTTTGTAACTTACATCTAATTGCGCGTTACTGGCTAAAATTCACTTCTTTTCCTAAGGTTTTTGTTCATTTGCTTTGTCATTCGAAGATGATTCGACGAGGCATTAGAAAAGTTTGTGATACATATGGAACATACATTGATTTTTTTGCACAAAAAAAAATCATTAAAATAAAAAAAATAAAAAAATCAAGCAGATAATTTGTTATGTTTAATAATGTTTGCTTAAATGAAAGAATGCAGTCTAATTACCCACAAATATATATATATATATATATATATATATATATATATATATATATATATATATATATATATATATATATATACATCCGTGTGTGTAATTATAAACAAAATGTCATTTATATAAAAATAGCTAAATATATAATTAACGTATATATGTATGTTAATGATCTATTTAGTTATTTCTATATCAGTGGCATTTTACTTATAACTACACTAACATATATCATATATCAGTAGAATACAAGATTCATGACATGATCTATATTTTGTAATCCTCTTCCAAAAAAATGAAACACCCTTACGTACATATGTTTCAGAAATTTCAACTTCAATTTATTATCACTTTAACACAGCAGTGTAGAAAATTTACACTTATTGGAATCTCATCGTCAACACATAAATTATTTATCAATTCGATTTGAATTGTTCAATAATTACAAACAGAAAAATAAAACAAAGTCCAGAAAACCTTTTTATCTTTATGGCTTGCAAATTTAGTTAGGTCAATAAAAGTCAAAATATTTATTTAAGATGTAATCACAATGGAACAAAGCAAACAAATGGCGGTGGTTGTGATGCAGCGGTTCACGTATCGCTTATATATATATATATATATATATATATATATATATATATAATAATAATGGTAATAATCCAAGTGAAAAATATCCACAGGGTGGTAATCCAGAGAATTTTAACCGGGTTTATAAAAAGTGCTCAATATCAAAATAGAGCTTTATATATGATAATTTTATTTACACAGACATGTACAAAATCTGCGACACTGGCATGTCGATGTTATCGATCAACAGTTACTATAAACTGAGATCTCATCAGGCAGAGTTAGAATCCGATCTTAACCTCAGATCATCGGATTCTAACTCTGCCTGATGAGATCTCAGTTTATAGTAACTGTTGATCGATAACATCGACATGCCAGTGTCGCAGATTTTGTACATGTCTGTGTAAATAAAATTATCATATATATATATATATATATATATATATATATATATATATATATATATAGAATTATAAAAAGAAAAACTATACACACATTAAGGTTGTACACATAATAACTTATTTCGACCCCTTTAATTAGGTCTCCTCATATGTATAGACAACCACGTCAAAAAAAACAAATAATGAGAGAAATTGATCGTCTTAAAAAGATAAATTCACTTTTTTGATTGGTCTATGTAAAAAGGAGGTAAATGTTAAAATAATCGAGGAGGGGTGACAGAAGTAAGATTAATTTTTTAATATATGCAGAAATATAAAAATATAAAAATATATATAAAAGAATTCTTTTTTGCTATTTAAACAAATAAAATAAATAAATCATCTCATTTAAAATTTCGAATGTGAGCCTTATGGGCAAAAATACATGATGAAATACTCGAGCGTTCACGATTAAAAACTACGTTTAATTATTTACGATTAAAAATTAGAAGACGAAAATGTAGGACGAAGATTTCGGTTTAGATTAGAACATATTAAAAATTTAAGTTGTATAGCGTCAAGATTCGAGATGATTTACACTATGGAATTAAAGTTTAGCGACAATTTAAAAACGGTTTATTTACAAAATTGGTAAAGATTCGGGCGTTCACGATTAATTATTTACGATTAGAAATAAAAAGACGAAAATTCAGGACGAAGATTTCGATTTATATAGGAAATTATAAGAAAACTTAATTGGTTATAACGTCAATACGGAATTAAAGTTTGGCGACATTTAAGCACGATTAGGGGTCGAAATAAGTTATTATGTGTACAACCTTAATGTGTGTATAGTTTTTCTTTTTATAATTCTGTTTTGCTCTGTTTAAATTACATTGAGCTCTGTTATTCAGATTCTCTACACAAAATTGAAATCTACACTAATATATATATATATATATATATATATATATATATATATATATATAAGCTTAAGAAGAGAGAACCCAAGAAGAGTCCTCCATTATTAAAGAAAAATAATAAGAGCGTAATATTTATTTATATAAGACAATATCAGGACCGTCGGTTTCACATCCAAACAAAAAAGACCTATAGTTGATCTCCTATGCTGGACTCTCTTCAGCTTCTGTTTATGTCTCTCTCAGCGGAAAATAACGTCTCGAAAGCTGCGTGAGTCTTTCTACGATATTTCAACTTTAAATTTTATTTTTGTAATATCTTTACTTAAAAAAAAAAAAAATATTCGGGACTTCTACCCGCAACTTTTTGGTGATTTATACATCCTCAACAAGTAAAAAGATTTTATCTAATCATTCTTTGATCTGTTAAAATAAGTCGTATGATTTACGAACGTCTGGGAGATTTTAAATTTAAAATCTAAACAACAAAAAATAAAAAGTTCCAGAAACCAAGCATTAACATTTTAAAGTTGACAGGGCAAACTTCAAAAGCGTTTTATAATATATTTAATAACACGACTTTACTAATTTAGCCTGCCATATTAAAAAATAAGGTTTTCTTGGACTTTGTTTTATTTTCGTGTTTTTATAAACAATTCAATCTAATATTGCTTCTATCAAAATAACGCTGACCATGATCTCAATATAATTGTCAATTTTCCACACTGCTCTGAAAGTGATATTAAATTGAAATTAATATTTCTTTAAAATATGCTCGGCCTAACGTTCATAGGTAACATGAATTGAAACAAATACATAGAAGACATTGACTAGGCGGCTGCAAAGAAAGTGGGCTCCCTCTACCGTGCTAGAAAACTTCTCACACTTAACTATTTCCTATATCTCTACAAAGCCACCATCTGCTCATGCATGGAGTATTGTTGTCACATCTGAGCTGGTGCACATTCCACCAGTCTCTCTCACTTAGACAAAGCCCAAAACGTCTCTAATCTGATAGGCCCCTCACTATTCACCAAGATCCAGCCCCTGTCCCATGGCCGCAATGTTGCACCTTTGTGCTTGTTTTACAAGTACTTCAATGGAATGTGCTCCGGTGAACTCGCTGCTCTGTTGCTCCCACTACGTAAATACACCAGACCAACTCGACAATCAGCTAAATCCCATCCATTTATTGTGGAGGTCTCTAAATGCCGGAGAGCCTTCTACTCCAAAAGCTTCTTTCCTCGTGCTGCCGGCCTCTGGAACTTTCTCCCTGCTCCTTGTTTCTCCGACTATACTGACATGCAGAAATTTGATACTAATGTGAACAATTATCTCGCTGCACAGTTCCCAATTTAGGAGTAGCCCCTAAAATGGTCCCCCTTAATTCTCAGTAGCCCTCACGTCTACACTGACAGCTTGACTATGTTAAAAAAGGGCAAGCAAGGATAGGTATTGGTGGTGTTTATTTTTTCGAAGCATGATTACAATATAGTAATTATGTCATAAATTGTGCATTCTATTGACATATAATATTTGAGCTCTCTTTAACTTTAACAATTGAGCTCAATATCACCTGCAGTATCAATTTATATCCTGGAGATTTATAATATTATATTGGTTTATAAAAAGTAGGTGCTATACAATCTTCTTGCGATATAACTAAAGTCATAGTACTAAACTGTTTTTTTTTATAAATATATATATATATATATATATATATATATATATATATATATATATATAAATGAATAAAGATTACAATCAAACGGATTGGTGTTATTCAAATCAATAATACAACGGCATTTAATTGCTTCCCACCGCAGCAATATGTGACACAAGGTCAGGAAGTGGGGGAAGAATCAAACCAGCGTCCCTAAAGGAGGAGCACTCTGGCCTAGCAAAAATAGCCTGGTCAACCCTGTCGGCATTCCCCGGTCAGGGCGCCTCAGGCAGTAAGCAATAAACTTACTCCTCCCCAAGGCCTGGGACAGTGCACTTCCTAGGACAACCCAGGACAGTATACCTCAGCCCGACAGATAAAAGGCCACCTAAATGGCCCAGTCCATGCCGGACTGATTGTTCATATATATATATACAGGGTGATTCATAAGTCACTTAGCTATTTATTTTTGAAATTCTAAAGTTAAAAAATACGGTAATACAAAACAGAAAGTTTATTCAACAAATTCATTTATGGGAATTTAAAATTGCAGCAAATTTTCAAAATTTCCACCTTCGTTCTGCATGCATAGCTCCATTCTTTTTTGCAAGGAATTCACGAGTCTTTGTAGCATATTTGATTGATTATGGTGTTGGGCGAAGGAGGCTTTCTGTTCACATCACGTTTCCATTGCCTTTCAACAAGTGTGGGAGATTCATCAAATTTGGCCATATGAATAACAATAAAAATTCGCTCTTCAATTGTAAATGGCATTTTAAATAGCTAAGTGAAGTGACTTATGAATCACCCTATATATATATATATATATATATATATATATATATATATATATTGTATTTTCCATCAAATTTGTCTGATAATTATTTCTCCACCCACTCACCCATTCCAAACAAATGTTACCTACGCTTGCGTTTACCGTTCCCTTAATGTTCATTGAATGTAGCCACCATTTTAACTGATGTTTGCCCCTTCCTATCGTTGCCGCGTCGGCTATCTTCTCAACTTAACCGACATTGTTTTTATGATTCGATGATCGATTCTTCCAAGACGGCCAAGCGATTTGTTGGCAGCGAATTATCGGAAAGCACTCAGCTCCGAAGAAGACAGTGTTGGTCCGGCGGCGAGTTTTCACTTCGCGCAGCAAAGTAACAACGATTGATTTCGTTTGTTAGTTTTTGGAACCTCCATGCCGAAAACGACTTAATATAAAAATGACAGAATGAAATGCATACATTATAAATGTTAATACTACACTTTCTCACTCTCTCTCTTTCTCTTTCTATCTCTCTCTTTCTATCTCTCTCTCTTTCTATCTCTCTCTTTCTATCTCTCTTTCTATCTCTCTCTTTCTCTCTCTCTCTCTCTTTCTCTTTCTCTCTCTCTTTTTCTCTCTCTCTCTCTTTCTCTTTCTCTCTCTCTTTCTCTTTCTCTCTCTTCCCATCTCTCTTTCTATCCCTCTTTCTCTTTCTCTCTCTCTTTCTATATCTCTCTTTCTCTTTCTATCTCTTTCTATCTCTCTTTCTATATATCTCTCTCTCTCTTTCCCTCTGTCTATCTCTCTTTCTATATCTCTCTTTCTCTTTCTATCTCTCTTTCTATATCTCTCTTTCTCTTTCTCTCTTTCTCTCTTTCTATCTCTCTATATCTCTCTTTCTCTCTCTCTCTCTCTCTCGTTATCTTTCTATCTATCTATCTCCCTTATTCCATCCGTTTATCCATCTTTCTGAGACACATAGATTCTTTCCTCCTTATTTAATTAATATCACCACTCAGTAAGTGCCGGACGTAAGAAATAAAACAACAACTTTTAGGCAAAATTCGACTTTATTCATCAACATAGTCTTCATCGAGGGTGATAGACTAATTCCAACGCTTCTCTAACAATTCGATTTCTTTTCTTTTTTTGTGTAGAACGATTCATGTTTGGCCTTAAAATACGCCTAGGTTTCCCATATCACTTCTTCATTGGAACCAAATCTTTTTCCCTGAAGCCTTCTTTTGAGGTCTGCAAACAGCTAGTAAATAAGGTGAAGCGGAAGCATTTCGAAGAGTAATTAAGGAGAGTAGAAAGTGACAAACTTAGGTTTACTTTCGGCAGCCTCGTAACTCTCGTTTCCCATATTTCGTCATTTAGTCCTCACATTCCATGAGCTATGTTTCTGACAAAGGGGAAGAATTGCTGTTTTCTGAAACAAAATCTATCTATCGAACACTTATCATTGGCTAGGTTCTTACCTTGAAGTAGTATTTTTTCTATTTCTTTATATCAAATGGCTTCATGCCTTGTCCGGGGCGATTTGCATTAAAACAATTCACGTAGTTTTAGCATCGATTTGTGACACAATGCATTGTCTTAGTGAAATAGCAACTGTTTCTTCTTTATTTGTGGCCGTTGTTTGGCGATTCGTTCCTTCCAACACACCAATAATGTTAAATAATATTCGCAGTTGATGGTCCTACTTTTCTGAAGGTAATCAATGAACAACAGACTTTGAACATCTAATAAAACGGACGTAAAATTTTGCCCGCTGATGTTTGCGTTTTTGGTCCCTTTGGACGGCTTTAACATGCGGCTGCCCACTCAGCTGACTACCGATTTGACTTCGGAGTGAAGTGGTGGATTCATGTTCTTTCTATTTTCATATATTGATGCAAAACCCTTTTATTACTTTCAAACTGTTGCAAGCAACGCTATGAACAGTATACGCAGTGTTGTTTTTGATTGCCTTTTGACAAATGTGTTATTTATTACTTTTTTAAAAATCAAAATCAAAGGGTTCAAAAACTTCCGACATCGGATCGATTGTGCGTGTTGCAAATCTGAAGTCAGATTTGCTCTTAGATCAGCCTTTTAACTGTGATGCTTCTACTTTCGTGTGAATCAGATGATTCTGGTGTTGGCATTTATTTCCCCGATGTTTTTCTAGTTAGAAATCTTTCTGGAAAGACATCGGGTACTTACGGGAAGGACCACGACAAGGTTGCCAACATCCCTAAGTGAAAGTGATACTGTGGAACCGACTTGATTCGAACTTGGAACACCCAGCCTTTCAGTCCGTGTCTTCATCCACTTAACCACCGTCACCTCCCAACTGAGCAGATTAAGGAAAAATCGTTCATTTTGGTAAGCAAGCATGAAACTTAGCACGATTGCTCACAATGGTCTACTCTTCCGAAAAAACTTTTGGGCCACTCAAAAAATCCAAGATGGCCGCCATTTTCAAGATGGCCGCCATTCTGAAATCCAATATTGCTAGTTTACAAAGTATCTAACCGATTTTCACAATTTTTGAGTCAAATTATATGTTTTAGGGGATGCGAAAGCAGTAAATGACACAAAAATAACCGATAAATGAGTCCTACAATCCACAAAGGTACATATATGAGATGAATTTAAGCAAATATTGTCAATTTTTGCCTTTTATTGCCATTAAACCGAATCATTGACTTGATATTCAATTCCCCAAGTGAGCTGAATGTATTAGTTATAAAAATTAATCCTTTCAGCTCATTCTTATAATATGTCATATGTAAGAGAGTGATTGTCATGACACAACCAGGGCATAACGGTGACATCACTGCTGTGAAACTCAGCATGGGGTCCAGTATCAACTGATTACGGACACACTGTTCATGTTTCAGTGTCCCAAATGCTGTCTAATAAGCCCCATGGACAAAATAATGTTCAGTCTGTTAGATAGCCGCACCTGAATTGACAGGATATGCCAGCGCGGGAGAGCCGAACCAAAGGTAACGGGGCTATAGTTATATGGATGGTGTACAGATCGCACGGGACTGGATGAACGATCGGGCTAGGTGTAGGGAACCTACCTTTCTGAACCTAGTTGTATCCCATATCTGAATGTGTCAAAATATATTCGGTAACTGTGGTTATAGGTGGTAAAAGGATAAACCCTCGGCCTGAAGCCTATAACATTTACAGAATGTCTATTGAGAAGACGTCCAATGTTAAAACTGATTGGAGCAAATGCTGCCTATGTCAGACAGATAAAACCGGAGAGGATCTCAGTAGTCCCATTCCAGGTCGCAGTAAATCAGATGGATATTCAATGCTGGCTACAAATATTCCTTTTTTTCAAGAACTCTGTCAGATGCCCATGATTATTAATCCTGCTAGGCTCGATGAAGGTGATGGTATTGAAGATACATTGCGGCAAAACAATGCTCAGTACCATCAGAGTTGCCGTGCTTTGTTCAAAAATACCAAACTTGATCGGGCCAGGAAAAGGGCATCTGACGCTCAGGAACATACTGACAAGAGTTGTTCAAAGACTCGAAGAGTGAGTTTAAAGCCAGAACAATGTTTCATCTGCGACAAAGAATTTCTAGATGATGGACAAAGACGTCAAGTCATGACAATGGGGCTCAGCAGTAGGCTCAATGAATGTGCCACAACTCTAGGTGAATGTAAAATTCTTGCCCGATTGAGTGCTGGTGATGCCATTGCACAAGAGTTGAAGTATCATAAAGATTGTTTAACAACTCTTTACAACAGGGAAAGATGTCACATTGCTGCTCTACAAAAACAGGAAAATAAAGATTCTCAGAAAAAAGGAATCCATCCATTGGTATATTCAGAGCTTCTTGCTTATATAGTTGAAACTAATACGAACAGTGATGCACCAGTTGTGTTTAAACTTGCAGATCTCATCACACTGTATAAGCAACGACTTGAACAGTTGGAACTGCATGAACTTGCCTCATATGTTCACTCAACAAGACTGAAAGAGAAGCTTTTGTCAGATATACCAGCACTTGAAGCTCACAAGAGTGGGAGAGATGTTATCTTGTCCTTTACAGAGGATACAGGGTCAATCTTGTCAAAAGCTTCAGAATTTTCTGATGCTGTTATACTCAATAAAGCTGCTAGTATTTTGCGAAGACACATGCTTGCTCATGAATGGAAATTTAATGGTAGATTCCGTGCAGACTCAGTGGGAAATTCTATTCCTCAATCACTACAACAATTTGTTTGTATGGTGGAGCACGGCGTCGATATAAAGTCGCAACTGGAATTAGGTTCATCAAAGACAGACTTGGCTGTAGCTCAGCTCCTGCAGTACAACTGCTACAGTCACAAAAGCAATTCATCCACATTCAGACATTCACACAATCGTGAGACTCCCTTTCCCATCTTTATGGACCTATCTTTGTATGGGAAAACACGAAAACGAGGACTTGTGGAACTGTTACATGACCATGGACTAAGCATTTCATATGACAGGGTGCTTGAAATATCTGCTCAATTGGGTGATGCCGTTGTTGACAGGTACACTGAAGAGGGTGTTGTGTGCCCTACAGAACGTAGGAAAGGTCTTTTCGCCACATCAGCTATGGACAATATAGATCACAATCCGTCTGCAACAACAGCTACAACATCCTTTCATGGTACCAGTATCTCACTATTTCAACATCCAACGTCTGACAGTGATGGTGAACTGCGTGAGCCACTTATGATCAAAAATCATAGTATAAAACGGGTGCCTGAACTTCCAGAATCTTTCACAAACATTCATCCTGCATATCTAAAGAACAAGACTCCGTCGCCTCCAGAGTTCGAATATCCAACAAGTGTCGATATTGACTTTCCCAGGCTTTTGTTAGCAAATGAATTTCAGTGGCTAGAAAAGGTTCATCTGACACAAAGCATTGATGATGACGATAACATAACCTGGTCGGCACACCATGCTTCTGAGAAGAAAGGTTTAGATTTCAAAGTGAGCATTACATCAATTCTACCTCTCCTCCGAGAACAAGCCCACTCAGTTGCCACAATACGACATGTTATGGAGAGGATTAGAGAGACAATAGCGTTCCTCAACCCAGGGCAAATTCCAGTCATAACTGCTGATCAGCCACTTTATGCATTGACCAAGCAAATACAATGGCACTGGCCTCAGCAATATGGTGAAAATAAGTTCGTCATCATGTTTGGCGGCTTGCATGTTGAAATGGCTGCACTGAAGTCAATTGGGTCGCTTCTAAAAGCAAGTGGTTGAGTAGAAGCCATTGTAGAAGCAGATATAGCTTCGTCTGGTATTGCAGAATCTTTCATCACTGCTTCAAGTGTTACTAGGACACGATACGCTCACCAGATTACTGCATGTAGTCTCTACACACTGATGAAAAAAGCATACGAGTATTACATTGCAGATACTTCTTTCGAGCAAGATGCGTCAGTTATCTTAAGCTTTGATGAGTGGTGTGAGAAGCGAAAAGCAGAGAGCCCGCAATTCAGTTACTGGTATCTAGTGCTTTCAATGGAACTGACCATACTATCTCTGATACGTTCTTTCAGGGAAGCTGACTTCAGACTTTATGTCGAAACACTGATGGAGCTGATACCATACTTCTTTGCCAACAATAACTACAACTATGCAAGATGGCTATCAGTTCATCTGAAGGACATGCTGTGCTTAGAGCAGACCCATCCTGATACGCATTTGCAATTCAAAAATGGCAAATTTGTTGTCTTCAAGTCATTGCGACCATTTTCTTCTATGGCCATTGATCAAGCACATGAACAGGAAAATGCAATCATCAAAGGAGAGGGTGGGGTCGTAGGTGTGACAGAGGATCCTTCAGCACTACGAAGATGGATGGTAGCAGGGCCAGAAGTGAGTCGTCTTACTGAAGAATATGAAGCACTGTCATCGAACAAGGATGTTACTGAAAACATGAAACACAGAGAACAAACAAGTCAATCTCAGAAAGCTTTCTATGGCAAAGTAACAAAGCTCACAGCTGTCATCAATGAAATGGGCAATCCATTTCAAGAAGAATCATCCGATCTACTCACTCTGGATACAAAGATTATAGCATCGGAAACCGCAGCTGAAGCTGTTCGCATGCACTATGGGAATGGCAGGACTCGCTTTAAAGAGTTCATGAAGACCTTAGAGAGAGAAAACCGGGCTGCTTTCTATTCCAAAATCAAAAGGAACAACATAGACTTCTTTGACCAGACAAAAGAAGCAGCAGTGACTGATGCCAAACATAAAAGTTTGAAAGATGACTGTCGCCTATTCTCTAAACTATTCATATCTTGCCAATCCAGGGAGTGTGACCTGATGGAATTCTTTAAACATGAGAACCAGTCCTTTCCTGCATCGTTGAGTGTAAATGGAAACCTCTACAGTAGTACAAAGTCTCAACTTGCATTGTTTCTTCAGTCCAAAGTTACATGTCCAGATTCGGTTCCACATGTGTCAGTCATCATCATCGATGGTTCAGCATTGGTAAACACAATACCACCCTGCAAATCAAAAACCTTCGAAGAGTATGCACAACTTGATTTTTTTCCAAAGGTACTGAAATTCAGTTCAGCATACGAGAGGACTGACATTGTTTTTGATGTTTACTTACCAACAAGTTTGAAAGCTGAAACACGGACAAAACGTGGACAAGGTGCAAAGCGTCGGGTAACCCACAACGGCAAGCTCCCTCCCAACTGGCGAAATTTCTTGAGGGATGATGACAATAAAACAGCTCTCTTCAAGTTTCTGGCTGATATAATCACTTCACTAGCACAGGATCATGAAAATCTCGTGGTAATCACCAGAGTTGCAGATGTTGTTAGCAATCAGAATATCAGTTTTGAAGGACTAGCACCTTGCAACCATGAGGAATCAGACACAAGGATGTTTGTACACGCAAAACATGCAGTTAATCATGGTTACAAAACAGTACTGCTGAAAGCTAATGACACAGATGTCCTTGTCATTGCCATCACTGTATTTCCAGTCTTGAAAGAGTTGGGCCTGGAGGCAATGTTCATTGAATTTGGTCAAGGAAATGACACAAGGTTTATTCCAGTACATGAAGTCATCAGCGTACTTGGCCCTGAAAAAGTTAAAGGCTTGTCCTTTTTCCATGCCTTTACTGGTTGTGACAATGTGTCAGCCTTTCGATATAAAGCTAAAAAGACAGCATTTCAGACATGGAATGTTTTACCTGACGTGACGGACGTATTTGTCAAGCTGAGCAGTCATCCACCAGTCATAACAAGTGAGGACCAAGCAGTTATTGACCAGTTTGTCATCACAATGTATGACAGATCTACCTCCCTCACAGAAATAGATGCTGTAAGATTGGACATGTTTGCTCGTAAACAGAGACCCTATGACTCCATACCTCCAACTAAAGCAGCTTTAACTGAACACACAAAGCGTGCAACATATCAAGCAGGGTGCATTTGGAGTCAAGCAACATGCTGTCACATGGAAATTGATAGTCCTGGCGAGTGGAGGTGGAAGAAGCACGGCAATACATGGAAGATATTTTGGACAACACTTCCGCCAGTTGCAGGAAGCTGCAAGGAACTAACAAAATGCGGATGCAAGACACAATGCTTTGGAAGATGCAAATGCTATAAATTCGGCCTTCCATGTACAAATTTATGCAGCTGCAATTGCGAGTGTTGAACGTGTGAATCCTGATGAAAACACAAGAACAAGAAGAGAAAAATGCGGGATAAACTGACATAAGTGTGTAAAATATAGCTGTTATTACACTCAAATGGTGTTAAATCTTTATTTTGTCGTCAGAAATGGCTTTGTTGACATCAGAAACATATAAATTGATATATAATATGTGTAAATCGGTCAAAAATGAAGCATTTAGTTCACAAAATGATAAATTTTACCATCCGTGGCGGCCATCTTGAAAAATGGCGGCCATCTTGGATTTTTTGAGTGGCCCAAAAGTTTTTTCGGAAGAGTAGACCATTGTGAGCAATCGTGCCAAGTTTCATGCTTGCTTACCAAAATGCACGATTCTTCATCATTTTTGACTTAAGCTGCTCAGCTAATGCTGCAACGCACACACATATAGATAATTTTACTTTATATATAAGGATATTTAGTAATGTATTTTAGGATATTTAACAATATGTGGCATGTCAATAAAACTGAATA
Source organism: Sepiola atlantica (assembly GCA_963556195.1). Lineage (NCBI taxonomy): Eukaryota > Metazoa > Mollusca > Cephalopoda > Sepiida > Sepiolidae > Sepiola > Sepiola atlantica. The sequence goes on from OY744546.1 coordinate 14,008,136, forward strand.
ATCGAACTGAAATCTATTAATAACATCAATTCGATCTTAATCAAAATAAATAGGAACGGGATTTGTTTTCTTTTTCTGTCGACTTCCAATAGATTACTGATCGAAGTAAGAGGACATAAGAATTTCTGTTTAATCACTTTCAAGACATTCGATTAGATCGAAGTTATTGAATTTTATACTTTGTTTGTATCAGCATTTTTTTTCTCGGTATTAACACTTAATTGTCTTCTCAGTTTTGAATCTGTCATACTTTTCTATTCTATCTCGGTTTCGCTTGCTTTTAATACACACACGCACACGCAGAGAGTTTGAATTACCTACAGGAGAGTTTGAATTACCTACTAGACACTATCCTCGGGTGTCTTCAGTCTCGCTGTACAAGGGTTTGTCAGGATAACCTGACATTAGGTTCATTCCCCAACAAGTAAACCCTTACCATATATTCAAAATAACATAGTATTCTAAGCACAAATAAGATCACCTCGACACGGCTATACACTAGATCATGCGAGCAATGGTGCACGTTCTCCAAGTAATGTAACCTCAAGTAACAGCACTTTGCTGGATACTCCACTAGACTAGATGAATTCCTGTCCTGAAATCCGGTTTGATCAAGATGCTACAAGAAATATATACTATAACATTATTAACTGGTTAATTGGGGTAAGAGAAAATTAATTTTCTTCACATCGTTACTAACTGAACGTTTGCAGGGTAAGGAGAACATTAATGGAATATTCGGATATCTATGTATTTCATATAGAGATCAAGTGTTAGCTCCAAGAAAGGGGCTCCTTGTTTTTTTTAGAACTTCGACTGAAATAAAATGAAACACAAAATTATATATATATATATATATATATATATATATATATATATATATATATATATATATATATATATATATATATATATATAGGAATTCAGTTTAGCACTCTCGTGGATGTTTAAAATAGACTGTCAAAAAGCTCTAATGCAAAGTTCCGAATACGTTCGACGAACACTCTCGACTAGTCTTCTATCTGTGCCAGATTCTAGGTAATAAAGATCTTAATTTCCCTTAATTACGTGACAGTTTCTCGTGGCCGAGTGGAGATGGTGAGTGCTTGCATATTCTACGCTGACTCTGTAAACTGGGTTCTCGCCTCCCGACCGTCTGAAACTGTAACTTTCATGAGAGAAATAAGCTTGACATACTTACGCCTGTATGGATTAATAATTTAAAATTATATATATATATATATATATATATATATATATATATATATATATAATATTTATGAATATTATATATATATATATTCTCTCTCTCTCTCTCTCTCTCTCTCTCTCTCTCTCTATATATATATATATATATATATATATATATATATATATAAGTACTGCAGTATAAATTAGTTTGTTATTATTCGAGAAATTTATTACGTCCCAATTTTGCAGGTTATACTTAAGTCAATGTTATCCTATACTATCACGAACCTAATAGTGCTAAATAGGAAGATATTTTATATATGCAAGCCTAATTAGTCTAGTAAATCTAAGTAATTAAAATTATTATACCTGTTTTAGAAATAAGTTCTGACTTTAGTTCTACATATCAGTAATTTTTATACAATAACATTTTAATTTAACTTACTTTTAACTAGTGATCCCTTTATATTATAACATCAAAACTATTCACCAGCCCAAATATAATATATTTAAATAACATACACAAACATACATATATTCACCCTTCCAATAATCTATGTAAAAATATAGAGACTAATACATACATACATATATATATATATATATATACATAATACATACATATACACACATAAACGCACATATATCTATATATACACATATACCCCATGTACACATTAAAACACGCAGAGACATATATACACAATACCTACACGTATGCATACAAAGAAACCTCAATATATAAATATAAAGTCATACACACATATACCCACGTATACATATATGCAATATATACACATGTATACAAACATATACAAATACATACCAAACTACATAAAATTGTATGTCGGTTCCCAATTAAATGTCGTTATTCTAATATAAAGATTATTTCCAAATAGCATCGACTACGGCAGAAATTACTATTATTCAAACGGCTAAGATGTAGGAGATATACAAAACACTATATGAAAACGTATAATTACATTTTTGGAAAATGGAAATATGGACTATGGAGCATTATAATCATCCTATGAATACAATTAGAGAGGATCTCGACCTTTTTATTTAATGGATTAATAGTATGTTTAATTATGGATAATGATTTTTCTGAGCACAACCTACAAACTTTATCTACAGGTTTATAAGCCTTTATGAGTATAATTTTGTATGGAATGTTTGTATTTTTAATATTCTATATGTGTGTAGACAAAGAAGT
>OY744546.1:14015542-14065542 GCA_963556195.1 Sepiola atlantica
TGCAAAACTGTTATGATCGAGAAACTAATTTTACTCATCCTGTGACGGAAAGTCCTTTAGTTTTTGTGCATAGTTTAATCCAATTTCTACCCCGAATTGTTTTATCGATCGAAATTTTGTGAAACGATTATTTTAAAGAAGAAATCTAGAAAAAATAAATGAAGGAAAAAAAAAAAACGAAGTGGTGTAAATATACTAAAGAGAAAAAAGCCACTTGAGAGTTAAGCATCCGCTTCGTCGCTTAAGAGCCAGACATGACGCTGCTGAAAATAATTGCAATTCTCTGATGATTGAATGGTTTTGTCTGCGGGCGAAAATGGCGGCTAAATTATATCTGACCGCAATAACGGATTTTTTTTTTGTGTGTGAAAAAGAGAAGAAACAGTTCATCAAAATAAAATAAACATATTCTTAAGCTGCGTCCATTCAATCGGCGCCTGTAAACGATGAAAACCCTATTTAAAATTTGAGCATGACATTCGGGGTTTGGGGCTACGCTTGGCGGCGCCAATACCCCCTCTCTCTCTCTCTCTCTCTCTCTCTCTCTCTCTCTCTCTCTCTCTCTCTCTATATATATATATATATATATATATATATATATATATATATATATATATATATATATATACATGATAATAATAATAATAATAATAATAATAATAATAATAATAATAATAATAATAATAATAATAATAATAATAATAATAATAATAATAATCCAGGTAAAGTATCCACAGGGTAGTAATCCAAAGAATTTCAACCGGGTTTATAAAAAGTGCTCAATATCAAATAGAGATTTTATATATGATTCTTTTTATTTACTCAAACATGTACAAAATCTGCGACACTTGCATGTCGATGTTATCGATCAACAAGAATTCTTTCCAAATATGATCCAAGGTTAAGATCGGATTCTAACTTTGCCCGATGGGATCTCAGTTTATAATAGCTGTTGATCGATAACATCGCGACATGCCAGTGTCGCAGATTTTGTACATGTCTGTGTACATAAAAAATTATCATCTCTCTCTCTCTCTCTCTCTCTCTCTCTCTCTCTATATATATATATATATATATATATATATATATATATATCCCTTATGACATCAAGTCTGAGATAGGTATATTTGCTGACGACACAACGCTCTACTCTCGTCATGTGGGCAAAACGGACGCGTACATATTCGAAGCAATGGCTTTAGAAAGTGACCTCCAGTCTGTAGTGGATTGGGGGCAGAAATGGTTGGTAACTTTTAATGTCGCAAAGACAAAGCTCCTTTCCTTTAATTACTACAAGAAACGTCTTCAACCACCGATAGCCATAGCAAATAACCCCTACCTGAGAGTTCAACATTCAAACTACTCGGCCTGACATTACCAGGTAGCAGGAATTGGAACAAATACATTGAAGACATTGCCATGTATGGTGCATCATCCGCTAGTCTCTCCCAAAAAAGAGTCGCCAACTAATTAGGTCCCTCACTATCCACCAAGCTCGATCTTTGTCCCATCGCCGCAATATTGCATCCTTGTGCTTGTTTTACAAATACTTCAATAGATTGTGCTCCAATGAACTAGCTGCTCTAGTGCCCCTTCGACGCAAATACACCAGACCAACCCGACAATCAGCTAGGTCCTATCGATTCACTGTGGAGGCTCCCAGTTGCCGGAGAGTCTTCTACTCCATAGCTTCTTACCTCGTACTGCCGACCTCTGGAACTTCCTCCCTGCTCCCTGTTTCTCCGACTGTACCGACATGCATAAGATTAAAACCAATGTAAACAGACAGCTCCCAACTTAGGATGACATCCCAAACCTACTATCTAATTCTCAGTAGCCTCTTATGTCTACAGTGGCGACCTGCCTTGCTTGGGGTGAAATATCATTAAAAATATATATATCTATATATAAAATAGTAACTGTGTGTGTATGTGTCCGCCTGATCTTTGTGTCTTATGTTCACCCACACCGTTGAACAGAATTGCTTGAAAATTGCCATGTGGCCTACTGACCTCTCAGTGAAGGTCATAGGCTATATAAGAAATATATCACTTCAACGCTGGGGGTCTCCCGGAAGCACAATCCCCCCACTGAAAACTGTTTTCCCTTAGATTCAAATGAAATTTAAACCATAGGCAAATGACCTAAAATGATGTCTATTCCAAAATTTCAGCAAATTTTGATGATATTAAGAGGGTCCCCGGTGGCACAACCCCTCCACTGGAAACTGTTTTCCCTTTTGATTCAAATAATATATATATATGGAGAAAACAAATGAACCGAAGCTAGCAGCATGGGTGCCCTAAGACAATAGATGGTTTTAAGTATCGCATGATAGTTGTAAGATAAGGACTAGACGAATATCTAATAGATAGAAGATACACTTAGGTAATAATGATGCATATGGACTCATGCGAAGAGGGGTTCTTCGAAAAATAGATATTACGGCGCTTTTGTCCATACATTTTGTCAAGTATGACGTTAATCTGTTTGCATGAGATCCACAGAATATGGTGGGCGATTCATATTTCTCTAGATGTTTACCCTATCGTGACAATACTAGACGATCTCTCTATAATGACTTAATTCAAGAAAATAAATAAATAATAAAAAAAGGTTTTCTTTCCAGTTCAAACCCTCAGGAATCTTATTAAGGTAGAAATACGTCATATATTAAACTAGAAAAATACCCGTCCCAAGACGAGTAAAATAAAATACTTCTGCACCATTTTTATGTCCTTATAAAGTTTAATGACCATTTACAAATTAGTCTACTTTTTAGTGTATAAATAGTCGCAACATTTGTCAGATATTACTTCAAAAATAAATAAGAAACGTTAACCTCAAATTACAAATACCCAAACTTCAAATTAAAAAAATTAAAACATTCGCACGATAGTTTTAAGATTCATGTAGTCACTATGAATCTATTGCTGGCATTGATTTGCCTGATATCTTTCCACTTAGAATTCTTTCGAGAAAGACATCGGGTACTCACGGGACGGACCACGTGATAGTTGCCAACGCGTTTCTGTAGAATTGTTCAAATTTAAAAAAAAAAAAGCTGAATTGAAAGCATGCGGACGATGGTTGTAAGATAATTAAGGACTAGAGGAGTATTCAGCAGATACGTCGGTCATGTTGATACATATAATTTTACTTCTTCTTTCGTGTGAATCAGATGATTCTGGTGTTGGCATTAGTTTCCCCGATGTTTTTTCTAGTTAGAAATCTTTCTGGAAAGACATCGGGTACTTACGGCTAGGACTACGAGAAGGTTGCCAACATCCCTAAGTGAAAGTAGTACTGTGGAACCGACTGGACTTGGAACACCCAGGTCTTCAGTCCGTGTCGATATCCACTTAACCACCGTCACCTCCTATATAGTGTTACTAAACCTTATGTATAGAATCCTTATTCCAATTTTGATCCAAATCTATTACATTATCAAGATTCTAAAAAATGTCTAAAATTTAATGATCAAACATAATGGTCTTAAGAAGAAACTGAAATTCAGTGAATTTTCTTAATTGGTGCGTGATGAGATTGTGCCCATAATATTCCCCTCCCTAAAAAACCTTTTAAAAAACCACAGAAGTTTTTGAAATATTTATTAATTGATGTCTAATTCTTATTGATACAATTTCATAGAAATCGGAAGTATCCGAATTTTCACGAATTGTCATGTGCCCAGTTTGAATGAAAAATCAATTAAACTAAATATAGTCAACACTACCCACACTGTCGTCTAGCAACTGTGTTCTAAATTTTATAATTATCGTTTAATTAGGGTGGAGGTGAACCATGTAAATACAAATATATAAACATGTACACATACCTGACTTAATATAATAAGAGATACATACATAACTATTTAATATATCTGATATTGTTTTTAATTGCTTTAAAATGGACAGATGAATCAAGTGTGCTAAAACTCTCCTAAACTTTTGAATTTGAAGTTATGCTTCCAGGTTTCTTTGTAAGTCTGTAATATATTTGCTTGCTACTTGAGATATTGCAGCAAATATGTATAAGATGAGGACGTACTTCAGACATTAGTCTTATTATTACTGTCTAAGTAGTTTGCTTCATGTGGTAGATATATCCGTTTTACTGTTATATATACCTCCCGTCACAATAAACTAAAATATATGAACGTTCATAACTTACCTTGCTGGTCGTTTGTTCCGGCACGCGTCCCTTAAGATGATCTTGCCTGACCGAGAAAACACAGCCTGCAAACAGGTTCGTTCATAGCTCAAAAAATAAAAAGAAAGACGAAACAAATAGTTGAAGACAAGAAGTGGTTTATTCGCTTTGTTGTTGTTCCAAATCATTGACTAATGGCCGGGAGGAAGCAGCTAGAGAGAGGTCGATAATTACTGTTTAATCATATTTTATCCGGACATCTCTAAAACCCCAAGTTAACAAGTGTGTGCTCCCAAGCGAACTGCCGAATTCTTTACCTCACACACCCTCTTTCTTTGGGTAATGTGACGTCACATCCGCTTTCAGCATACAGGAGGACGGGATGACATCCAAGTACACTAGTCTGACTCCGACTAAATCCTATTTCCTGTTATTGTCAACTAACACAATTATACTCGCCAAATACTCAATATTACTAATAACCTAAAAACAAATTCATAGTTTCATTTAAAACCACGTTTTATTTGTACGGACAATTTTAATTAGAGACATTTAAAAAAAAAATCTGTTTTGTTTTGTAAACTTTCGAGATTTTTAATAAAAAATAAAAAAAACATAGTTTTATTAAAAAAAAACTTTATTTAAGCAAAACAAACGAAACAAATTAATACAAACAAAAACAAAAAAAATTAACCCGGCGATTGTGCACTATACTAAACAAGAAGGTAAAAGCAAATATGTTGAACATATAACTGTTACCAAACGAAAGAACAATTACGTTTTTACCTACCTTCATACATTTTTGTGTTGGTATTAAAGTGTTTGAAATGTTTTTATATAAATATAAGATTTCGTTCGAATACGACGTGGTTAGAGTTAGATTTGGCAATAACCGCCATCGGCTTCCCGAAAATCATGAAAGTCTCTCTGTATAAATTACAAATATCTTTATAAAAAATGGATTATTATTTTCTTTGTCTTTGGGTCATGTGATGTCACATCCGCTTTCAGCACACAAGAGGGCAAGCTGACATCCGAGTACACTCCCTGCTCCCTGTTTCCCCGACTGTACCGACATGCAGAAATTTAAAACTAATGTAAACAGACATATCGCACCACAGCTCCCAACTTACCATAACACCCAAAACTTACATCCTAATTCTCAGTAGCCCCTTGTGTCTACGGTGGTGGGTGCATTATTTGGGGTGATATATGTTAAAAGAAAAATTTCGTTGATTTACGTTTTCGCAAAAAAGCTAATAATACATTCGGTTTGTTTGCTCGGAAGTCTCCGATGAAAGTCAGTACTGAAATTTTCTTGGATACGTGTTAAAAAAACTACCATATTTTTTGTGTGCATTGTTAAGTCTTGCGTCATTCTTCATCATGTTAATACTAGACAATCTGTTTAGATGTTAGCGTTATCCAACAAATTTCTCTGCGATTGGAATCTGGACTTATTGACATAATCAACAAAACAAACATCCATAAAACGCGTTTCAATAAATCCATGGAATGTAACAACCAATCGACATCCAACCATTCAATTAAAATGATCATCATCGTATTGTATTATTCGTGTATTACCAGGCCGCCCCTGTCGACTGTCGACCCCCAACGTTTCCACCGCAGATTTCCTTCCCTTGTTCTGACTGTTTTGTCTCTCGTATTGGCGATCGCCGAGGGCGTATGCACTGTTTCACACGTTCTTTTCAAAACGAAAAAAAAGTACAAACCCAATATATACATTGTGTATTTGACATATTGGTAAAATACGTATGTGTATGCGTGTGTGTGGTTGGGGTCCCGCCGCCAGCGGCTACATCTGAGTTAAGTTCCAGTCTTTCAAATTTAGAATATCAGATTACATTTAGCTGAGATCATTGCCCACTCGAAGTCATCTACCCGTCTCTTCGACCCGATCTCCTCATCTATTCTAATCTTCTCTGCTCAGTCTGCGCGTCTCCTAAATATATGCACTTTCGACCGGAAATCCCATATGTCTTGCCTTCTTCTCAGTTATCCGCAGCCCATCAACGGAACCGACTACATCCGCCTAACTAACAACTGTAATGGCACCATCACGTCTAGAGAGTTTAATAAATTTGCGGCTCTCTTTTGTAATCCACTTATTTTCTTTCCTCATAATTTTTACCTTTCATGAATTATTTTATAAAATTTTCCGGGGTTTTGACTGGGGAGAGGCAGTCCATAGTATCATATTTTTATTAATAGAACCACTATTCGCATCTTGATTGTGAATTTGATAACGTCTCTTTTTTTTTTTAACTTTATGGGAATATGGAATTTCGAACTGAACCTTTGATTTAATTCGCGGGGTAAATTGTTCTTTTTTAAATATTGAATTGTTTTTATTGAATTTAATTTGTGATAAGTTTTAACGGATTATTTATTATTTTTTTATATTGAATTGTTATAATTAGATTTAATTTGTGATGAGTTTTAACGGATTATTATTATTTTTTATATTGAATTGTTTTTATTGAATTTAATTTGTGATGAGTTTTAACGGATTATTATTATTTTTTATATTGAATTGTTTTTATTGAATTTAATTTGATGAGTTTTAACGGATTATTATTATTTTTTATATTGAATTGTTTTTATTGAATTTAATTTGATGAGTTTTAACGGATTATTATTATTTTTTATATTGAATTGTTTTTATTGAATTTAATTTGATGAGTTTTAACGGATTATTATTATTTTTTATATTGAATTGTTTTTATTGAATTTAATTTGATGAGTTTTAACGGATTATTATTATTTTTTATATTGAATTGTTTTTATTGAATTTAATTTGATGAGTTTTAACGGATTATTATTATTTTTTATATTGAATTGTTTTTATTGAATTTAATTTGATGAGTTTTAACGGATTATTATTATTTTTTATATTGAATTGTTTTTATTGAATTTAATTTGATGAGTTTTAACGGATTATTATTATTTTTTATATTGAATTGTTTTTATTGAATTTAATTTGTGATAAGTTTTAACGGATTATTTATTATTTTTTTTCGGTAGATAAAATTTTTATTCGAGGACAAGAAATACAATTTCAAACCAACAATAAATAAACAATCATAGCTGCAACTGTTCTTGTTTCGTAAGCCATTACAAGGTAGAAGTGTTAATTAATTAATAATTATGCAATTATAAGTTATCATCGCCTGTCGTAAGGATTGAACCTTCAACCTCCAGAAGACTATCACTTAGAAATTATTGATAAACAACGCCATTATCCAATAGAATAAATTAAACAAAATAAGTTTATTTTCCAGTTTAAAATCTTAGGGATTTACTTACGTAGCATTTAAAAGTGTTTATTTACACAAAATAAATATGGCATATAGTAAGTACGTGTATAGGGATAGGGTTATACATCTGATATTGTGTTTAATTTCTTTAAAAACAGACAAAGTTATCGTTATAAACTGATAAATAAGGTGGACTAAACTCCCCATAACTTTTAAATTTGAACTCCAGGTTTCTGCTGTAGTCTATAATACATTTGCTTGTTACTTGAGACATTGCATCAAATATATATAAGATGAGTAGGTACTTCAAACATAGTGTTATATGTTCGCATACTAGTCTACTTATTACTGTCTAAGTAGTTCGCACATTTCTTGGATATTTCTTCAGATATAGGTTAGATAAATACAAAACCATTTTACCCTTGAATTCAAAAGTCTCAAACTTCTAATTAAAAAAAAAAACTAAACTGATTGATACAGAATTTGAAATTATAAAATAAAGTATGTATGCTCCATTTAGATTTCAGATAGTTCGATCTGATCGCGGTGTTCTCTGCGGCTGTTAGTAGTGATTCAGTTTCCCTGTTCAAATGTCCTTTTTGTAGTCATGTTCAGGCGATTTTGTGCATCTATTCCCTGGTCAGTATTGTATATCGTCTATGTAGCTGCTTCTCTTCCTACGTTTCTTTTCTCTATTTTTGTTTCCAGTTTCGCTGTTCTTTTTATTGTTCATTTTGCTCCAATATCAAGGTTAAGGGTTTTTTTAAATGTTTTTCCAGTTCTTTGATTGTGTCCTTAAAAGTCTTTTACACTTAAGAACCCTCTACCACATTCTCTATTTTTTACGTAGATTCGGTCCGCATGATCCTTTGGGTGTAGTGTATTGCACATGATCATCAATTACCTAGTCTTCTGGTCCATATGCCTGAGTTCTTTTGACAGATGTAGAATATCTTATTAGTTATATTGCTCAGGCATTTATTATTTTTATCAAGTTTCTACTATACAATTTTGTTTCAAAAAAATTTCTTGTACTTCTCGGGTATTCTTTTCAAATCTTCTCTTTCATTTCTGTTGATTTGATGCTGTCTGCTTCCAAAACTCCAAAATATTTATCATGTTCCAAAATCCAAAATATTTATCATGTTCCAAAACTCCAAAATATTTATCATGTTCCAAAACTCCAAAATATTTATCATGTTTCAAAACTCCAAAATATTTATCATGTTCCAAAACTCCAAAATATTTATCATGTTCCAAAACTCAAAAATATTTATCATGTTCCAAAACTCCAAAATATTTATCATGTTCCAAAACTCCAAAATATTTATCATGTTCCAAAACTCCACAATATTTATAATGTTACAAAACTCCAAAATATTTATCATGTTCCAAAACTCCGAAATATTTATCATGTTCCAAAACTCCAAAATATTTATCATGTTCCAAAACTCCAAAATATTTATCATGTTCCAAAACTCCAAAATATTTATCATGTTCGCCAACTACCGTCATTTGCTCTTGATTCGGTAGTTTCATGTCTTTTGCTGTCTTAAGTTTTCCTCTTCTAATCTCTACTAACTTCTCCATTCCAAATCCAATTCCAATGTCCTGGCTAAAAGTTCTGGTTGTGTTTATCAGCTTTTAAAATTATGTCTTGTTTTTTACAAACAACTCCAGGTCATCGATATATATAAGATGTTTAATTCTTTCTTCTGTGTTAGTGAAGTTATATCCGGCATTACACCTCTTAGATATACTGTTGAGTGCTATCATGGCTATGATTATCATTAGTGATGATACACAGTCTCCTTGGAAAATACCTCTGCGTTCTTATTTCAGTCAGGAGTTGGCTTCTATTTCTTTCTTAAAAATATTGATAATTTTGTCGAATATTTTGCACATCCTTAAGCACTCAATTAACCATGCTTGAGGAATTCTGTCGCAGGCTTTTTGTAGTAAATCCATGCCATGGCTATGTTCTTTTTTGTATGCTTTTTCCAGTTTAATGCTCTTTTCATTTATGTATTACAAATCATGTGTCCCTCTTTTCGCTTTCTAGCATCCTTTCTGTTCATCAGAGAAAAGTCCACACTTATTAAGAGATTGGTAGATCTGTTTTCTTAGTTGTTCTGTTAGGATACTCCACGTGGTTCGTAAACAGGTTATTGGCCTGTGGTTACTTGGGATCGTTCTCTAGAAAATAATATTGGTCTGCTCTTGGACTTGAGTGTCATTAAGCCTCTATAAATTCCCAGTACCTTCCACAACCGTTCCAGTGGGGGTGTGATTAGTGCTTTCCCTCATCGGTCTTATCATACTCTTTGAGCCTTCACGAGAGTTTTATGTGGTATCAGTTGTGGCTAATGTTATCATATGCATGTGAGTATGACTAAATATTTTGCGCGGGTGGGTAGGGGAATTTTATTATTATTATTATTATTATTATTATTATTATTATTATTATTATTATTTTTATTATTATTATTATTATTATTATTTTTATTATTATTATTTTTATTATTATTCTAATTATTATTATTATTATTATTAGTTTTATTATTATTATTATTATTATTATCATTATCATTATCATTATTGTTATTATTTTTATTATTATTATTGTTATTATTATTATTATTATCATTATCATTATTATTATTATTATTATCATTATTATCATTATCATTATCATTATCATTATTATTATTATTATTATTATTATTATTATTATTATTATTATTATTATTATTATTATTATTATTATTATTATTATTATTATTCACCACTGACTAGAAATTATCACACAGGTGATAATCAGTGTTTGCTTACTGATAATAACCAGTGTTTACCCTGGAGTCTGAGTGACAACAGTTTTCCTCAGATTTTGAGCACTCTCCACCTCTTTTTGATAACCATTGCAAATGGTTTTGCGTTATCGTAACAGCCGCTTACTATTAATTTCTCGCTTGTTACTACCATTGATCTTCCCTTTGGGTGGCAATCAGCCTCTACAAGGTTTCATTACTCTCCGCCCCTTCCAATGGAAGTTTAGTTAGTGCTCTTCTCCTCGGCCTTTCCATGCTCCTTAACCCTTCCCGACTACTATGTGGTATGTGCCAACACTATTGCCATCACTTTTTTTTTGGGGGGGGGGGCTGCAGAGTTTATGAAATTTCTTGCAGTTTCAGTTCACTTAGGTTCACGCGGTGTTTTTGTTTCTAGGTTTTCGTTTTATTTCTACTGCAACCGCCATGTGGTTGATCAGCATTCGTAGTTTATGATGGTTGGTTTCCGCATTCGAGGATTTTTCTTTAAGATTACAGCTGTTTTCATCATCGCCGTCTCTTGTATAGTCTTAATTAGTTTTATTACTATTATCACTATTATTATTTGTACTCACTAGGAGTTCTCACACAGGTCATCAGTGATTGTTCACCGACAACCGGTGGTATTCCCTATAGTCTGAGTGACAACAAGTCTCCCCAGATTTCCAGTATTCTCAACCTCTTTTCGATAGCCACCGCAAATAAACTTGCGGCATCGCAACAGCCGTTTACCATTGGTTTCTCGCTGGTAAGGACCATTGGTCTTCTCTGGAATTTGGGTGGCAATAATAATAATAATAATAATAATAATAATAATAATAATAATAATAATAATGCGATACCGCAAGGTCATCAGCGGTGATGAACGAAAAGAGGTGGAGCATACTGGAAGTCTGAGGAGACTTGTTGTCACTCAGACTCCAGGGAATACCACAGGTTGTTGGCAGTGGGCGATCACTGACGATGACCAGTGTGATAACTCCTAGTGAGTAAATAATAATAATAATAATAATAATAATAATAATAATAATAATAATAATAATAATCTCATCCAGAAAGCAATGGAAACATGGAGACTAAAACTGACAGCCGGAGGACAATACCTGTCAGAGATAAAAATACAGAGAGGCATTTTTCAAGGAGACTCCCTATCACCACTACTGTTTATAATAGCCATGATGCCACTCAACTACATACTCAGAAAGTGTGATGCCGGATACAGGTTTACGGATACAGAACAAAGAATAAACCACCTGATGTACATGGATGACCTTAAACTGTTTGCAAAAAACAAAAAAGAACTGGAAAAGCTGATAAACACAACCAGGATATTCAGCCAGGATATCCAAATGGAGTTTGGAATAGAAAAATGTGCACTGCTAGAGATCAAAAAAGGAAAACTGGAGACGACAGAAGGTATAGAACTCCCCAACCAAGAGGAGATGAGGGCGCTAGGAGAACATGATAGCTACAAATACCTGGGAGTTCTGGAAGCAGACACAATCAAATATACAGAAATGAAAGAGAAGATTGGAAAAGAATATCTACGAAGAACAAGGAAACTCTTAGAAACTAAATTATATAGCAGAAACCTAGTAAAAGGGATAAACACATGGGCTGTATCACTAATAAGATACTCTGGACCATTCATAGGCTGGACCAAAGAAGAACTCAGGCACCTTGACCAAAGAACAAGAAAACTAATGACTATGCACAATGCTTTGCACCCAAAAGACGACACGGACAGACTCTACGTGAAAAGAAATGAAGGAGGTAAAGGACTGGTAAGTATAGAAGACTGTGTGGAAGACACCAAAAAAGAGCTGGAGAAATATGTAACCCAGAACACGGAAAGACTGATCACCACAGCAAGAGACACCAGCCGAACAAACAACCCCGGAAGTACTGAACCCAGAAACAAAAAGACAAGAAAGGAAAAGTGGGAAGAAAAACAACTACATGGACGCTTCATAAGACTCACAAGCGATGAAGCCAATGAAAACAGCTGGGCATGGCTAAGAAAAGGACACCTGAACAGAGAAACGGAATCTCTGCTGACAGCCGCACAGAACAACGCGATTAGGACAAACTTTATTAAAGCAAAGATAGATAAAACCCAGGAAAACAGCAAATGCCGACTGTGTGGACAAAGAGACGAAACGATAAATCATATAATAAGTGAATGCAGCAAGCTAGCACAAAGGGAATACAAGAACAGACATGATAGCATGGGGAAAGAAGTACACCGGGAAATGTGCAAACAACTGAATTTCGAATATGCAAAAAAACGGTACAAACACAAACCAGAAACTGTACTAGAAAACGAAAAACACAAAATCATATGGGATATGAATGTACAAACAGACAAACCCATAACAGCAAGGAGACCGGATATGATAATAATCAACAAGAAAGAAAAAACCTGCAAAATCATAGACTTTGCCGTTCCAGCAGACCACAGAGTGAAGACCAAAGAGACGGAAAAAAGAAGCAAATATACTGAACTTGCCAGAGAATTGAAAGGAATATGGAACATGAAGAAAGTCAGTATAACACCAATAATCATAGGAGCACTAGGAACAGTCCCCAAAAACATGGAGAAAAGACTAGGAGAAATAGGAATCAAAGGGATAACTGAGACCATACAAAGGACAGTAATGATCAAAACAGCTACAATCCTGAGAAATGTCCTCGAATACGGAAACCAACCCACATAAGCAACGAATTGGAACAAACACATGGAAGCACAAGACAACAGAACCGGGGTAAATACAACCGCACGAGAGAGGCGCAAGCATAGGCTGACGCCACGAAAATTATGGACAGAGGGTCGAGGAGGGAAAGCGCAAACCAGACCTCCACTGGAAGAGCGCGGACAGCTCTGGGACCTTGGGGAGGCTTGTTGCCACTCGGGCCCCAGAGAGGACCAATGGCCCTTATCAGCGGGAAATCGTTGGTAGGTGGCTGTTGCGATTACCGCAAGGTCATCAGCGGTGATGAACGAAAAGAGGTGGAGCATACTGGAGGCCTGAGGAGACTTGTTGTCACTCAGACTCCAGGGAATACCACAGGTTGTCGGCAGTGGGTGACCACTGACGATGACCAGTGTGATAACTCCTAGTGAGTAAATAATAATAATTATTATTATTATTATTATTATTATTATTATTATTATTATTATTATTATTATTATTATTATTATTATTATTATTATTATTATTTCAACTTTCCAAAGGATCTCGTTTATTTCCTAATAGTCAACAGCTTGTTTTAAATAGATACTCAAGTAGTGACTACGGAATTTATATATAAATGCTCCGGCAGATATTTCCGAGAACTCCGATAAGTGTTGATTAATCGTTCACCGTGCGTCGACCAGGAAACGATCTGGCGAGACAGGCTTCAATGTCCTGGTGGATATTTTGATAACCCAACCAGTCTATGCCATTGATCATGAGGTTACTCAATCGAAGTGACATTTCCAACCGACCTGTGTATACATCCTCTCGGCTATAAAGTAACCAGCCACATAGAGAGGGGGTGACATACAAAGATGAATTGGGAACATAGAGAGGGGGTTACATACAAAGATGAATTGGGAACGTAGTTTGGCTTCCGTTAATAAAGAAGACAAATGCCTATTCGAGATTCACGTCGGTGTATCGATATTTTAATGGCTGCGATTTTAATGACGGTTGGATAAATAATCAGAGTTAGCGTAACTTTAGTCTGTCAAATGCCGGCTTTTCGTAATGTCGGAAATAGGCGCGAAGTTGGTCAGAATCGCCATTTCCGCTCATTCGATATCATTAACGGAAGTTGAAGTGAAATTAGATTTATGGTGAACTCAACTTCTTTTGAATTGATAGGACTACTATTTGCATAAACGTTTAATCTCTCTATTAATAACATTATGTGACCACATCTCGTATGTCTGTGCATGCGCGCTTTTTGCCTCTACGTGACTTCGATATTATTCTTTTTTTATCATTTACTACTAGCAGGAGGACCCGACGTTGCTCGGGATTGAATGAGGATCACTACTATGCACTTTTTAACTATACTCATTTATTCCGAGTCGGAATAAATATTTCTTTTGGGAGAAACTGAAGCGAAATATATTTTTTTATTGAAAATAACATGGTAGAGGGAAGATAGATACAAATTGGCCAGTCAGAATCAAATATCGATTTGTCAGATTCAATGCTATTTAGGTCTAAAATTGGGAATCAGACTCACTTTATATTATATTATATTATATACTAACAGAAAGGCCCGACGTTGCTCGAGATTGAATGAGGATCACTACTATGCACTTCTTCACTATACACACAACTCCATATTACTTTCATTTTTATTACCCCTTCCCTCGTTTCGCCCCTAAGATAGTCCAGAAATTGAAATTTTTGAAAACTCTGAATTAGTCTATTATAGATATGCTTTCAATTCCAGATCAGGTAGACGGATTTCAAGTTTTAAATGGCGTCTGTCCTTATAATTCCCTTAGAAAAGACAGATAGGGATTCGGCACATTGAGGATTACGTAAACATTCAGGACCACTTCCATTGTCTTCCTCGGTTAATTTCATACAAATGATTTCAAGTTCATTAAAATAAGATATATTTTAGGTTTTAAGGTAGGTTCTGTCCCTATAGCTCGCTTAGGAGGGCAACTTCCATTGTCCGCACCGGAAATGTTTATACGTATTATTAGAATTGAAGCTAAATAGGGTATATTTAAAGTTTTAATAGGGGTTCTGTTCTCATGGCTCCTTTGCACTTAGAAATTCGGGACCACGTCCATTGCTTTACCCGGATAATTTTACGTATACATATACTTTTAGTTTTTATGCAGATTCCTTATTCTTTCTTTCTATAGGGAACATACACACATATTGCCATTATATATATATATATATATATATATATATATATATATATATATATATATATATATATATATATATATAAAGTAATCCAACAAAAGATATAAGCGTCAACGTATTTGGACTGCTGTTTGTAACTTGGAGTAATTGTCTTTCCTGATTATGCTTCTCAATATGTATGACCTGGATGGACTATATGGATTCAACAAAAGGTATGTTTTGGGGTTCATATGTTTTGATGTTATGTATTTTTGTGTATTTGTGTATATAATTTTATATATTTTCAAAGCGTAATTTTATTACCTGTAGTAGTATAACTGCGGTAATGGTCCTCTGAAGAGAAGAATTATCTTTGAAAACTCATGAGCTAAGGACTTAAGAATACTTTGCTTGAACTTTGAATTCTAATAAAATTTGATTGACACCTTATTTTATTACTTCATTTCATATTATAATATTAATGCTCTATCCAGTATATTGAGCTTCAGTTTTTATCCGGATGTTTCACTAATTATAAGATATTAGTTGACGCTTATATCTTTTGTTGGATTGCTTCATATATATATATATATATATATATATATATATATATATATATATATATATATATATATATATAAAATTTGATTGACACCTTATTTTATTGCTTCATTTTATATTATAATATATATATATATATATTTGGAGAGAGAGAGAGAGAGAGACAGAGACAGAGACAGAGGCAGAGAGAGAGAGAAGGAGAAAGAGAGAAAGAGAGATGAGATAGAGAGAGAGATAGAGAGAGAAAGAAAGAGAGAAAGAAAGAGAGAGAGAGGATATATCTTGAAGACTGTTATAAAAAGTGCTCAACGACCTAGTTGGACACAACTTAGCATTACACATTAAATTTAATAGCTTAAGGATAATTCTCTAAAATGACCCGTCTTAGCATTAAAGTGGCCATAAACAATATTATGATAAATAATATTTTTAATGTCTTATCCATATACACATGTGTTTCATCCTTTTCCGGCGATCATCAGTGTTAAGGATGATTGTACTGCCGACCATACGATATATATATATATATATATATATATATATATATATATATATATATATATATATATATATATATATATATATATATATATATATCTATATATATATATATATATACAGGGTGGGCCAAAATAAGGGTCCTATCTTTAAATTTGAATAACTTGAATTTGAATAACTTCCACAAAATAAAAGTTAAACTCACCAAACTTTATGTGTGTGTAGACTGACCCTTCCGAGATTTTTTGAAATAAACAAAACAAATTTTAGCCGAAAAACACTTCTTAAAACTTACAAAAACTAAAGTATTGTTTTTTACACTGTTTTGAGTTTTTTAAGCAAAAATAATGTTTTCTAAATGAGGGTACGTTCCTTAGGGCTAATACGGCTCATGCTTGCTTCGGAAGGGGTCCTTTACTTATTCTAAAAAAAAAAAATTTAAAAAAATCAATAAATAAAAAAGTTATGAATTTTTAAAAATAGGACCCTTATTTTTGCCCACCCTGTATATATATACATATATATATATACATATATATACATATATATATATATATATATATATATATATATATATATATATATATATATATATATATATATATGATAAGTCAATGAATAATAATTAGACCTGCAAATGGAAGCAAATCATAATCATCGGTTGTTCAGAACAAGGACATTTTGTGAATAATAATATTTATTTTACTTCTCTTTCATTCCTTAAGCCAGGCTGTAAGATCACGATGTTAAAGAAAAACTGATTGTAGGAAGATACTTTCTCTTCGTAACATATGGTGCTGGCATAACTACAATTTCCTACTGATGGCTGGCTGTGTGTGTGGAGGCTGCGGTGTTGGTCTGATTCTGGAAAAAATCTATATAAAACAAGGTTTGTGTACATGTTTAGATATTTTTATGTATACGATTCACTTATAAACAAATAAACCGATCATTATGAATTTTGGAACACAGATGCTAAGCATTAAGGTGCGTAATGTGAGCTATATTTAGTTTGATTTAGTTCTATGCAAAGGCGATAAAGAGAAGGTGTAAGCCATTCGAGAAAAGTCAGATATCTCTGAATTTGTGAATTTTTAATAATAATAATTATGGGCGATAACAATGGCTAAGTGGTTCGCGGACTGAAAACCCGGGTGCGCAAACTTCGAATGTAGTTCGTTGCACGGAAATACTTCTACTTAGGATGTTGGCAACCTTCACGTGGTCGATTCTGTAAGTACCCGATATATTTGTAGAAATAATTCTAACTAGAAAAATATCGGGGAAACCAATAGTAACAATAGAATCATCTGATTCATACGAAATTAATCAACGAATACGAATTATAAATCAATAAATAAATATTGACCAAATTTCAGTTTTTTGAAATATTTAAAAATAAGTTTAGGGAGCATAATAAAGCCACAATATCCTATTTGAAAATTTGAAAATATCATATTTGTATTTAGTTTATTCGTAGTCATTAGACACCAATTAAGAAAGATTCCCTTAATTTCAATTTCTTTATAAGACTCCATAAGCTTTTAATCTTAGACATTTTCTAGAATCAAAATCATGTGATTTGGTTTGACCAAAATTTGAATAAAGATTTTAGACATAAGTTTCAGTAAGGGTTATATGTTGATTTAAATATTCGTAAAGGGATATAAAAGTGGTGCAAAATAGTTTTGTTCAGGTATTCTTCTAGTTATTTATAATATCCCACATTCCCATATATATATATTGTATATATTGTATATATTGTATAAGATACACCTTAACCATTAGAACTTTTAAGTAAAATTAATATGATCGAATACAACAAGAGACACCTGAAAACAATCAGTGTGTTCAGTGGTTAATTCATGTGAATGATGTAAGTGAAGCGCGGATCCTGGCTTGGATAGGATATAGACAACAATCGCATATTTGGAAAATGTACCAAGACCCACGCTGACAATTAAATATCTTAAAAGTAGCCAAAGATAAAAATGGACAAAAATGATTATTTTGGATAAAAGGAGCATCATTTAGAAAGTTCTAAATTCACCAACAGGTGGTTGTGAATGAAAGAGAGAAAAACAAGACAAACGAACAAAACAAATACAAACAAGCCGCGCGTGCGTGGTCCCCCTCTGTATGTAACTGGATGTGGCGAGTGTAAAATGCAATAAATTTGGACAATTTGGGGGTATTTCTGACCCCCCTTTGGCCCCCTGGGGGCGCGAACCAGAATTTTTCTGAGATCAAGGATGTTCATTTTATATCCAGAATAATTGCCTCTACATTTTGGCCAAGTTTCAGAAAAATTGAATGGATCAATCGAACGTTATGGGAGAAAAGGGCCATTTTTTGCTATTTTGGGAGCTTTTGACTTCCTGGGGGCGCGAACCAGATTTTTCCAAGGTCAGCGAGACTTATTTTCTATTAGAAACAATTGCCTCCATATTTTGGCCAATGGATGGATGGATGGATGAAAAGTTATGGGGCAAAAAATGTCATTTTTTGCCATTTCGGGGCCTTTTGCCCCCCTGGGGGGCTAACCAGATTTTTTTTTCAAAAATCGGAGAATGTCACTTTCTAACCTGACCAAAGTTACAACTTCATGCAAAATTTCAGAGAAATTCAATGGATGGTTGCGGAGAAAAATCCGGACGGACGGACAGACGGACGGACGTGCCTCAAAACATAAGTCCCCCGATTTTATAAATCGGGGGACCAAATATACATTCATAGTTACAAAAGTTGAAAGTTCTTGAGTTTCATTCCAAGAAATTCCCACCTGTTGTGCACGTTACCGTGGGAATGTTTACCCACAGACTACAACATCATAGTTGTCAAATCCAATGTCAACAAATATCTGTTGAGTCGCTCTGTGTGTACGGCATCCTCACGTTGACACACCGGTTCTCGTTAGATCACCGAAGTTAAGCGACGTTAAGCCTGGTCAGTACCAAATGGGTGACCATTTGGGAATTCAAGGCGCTGTATGTTGAAATATGTCGATTCTTGTCTGCAAGAACTCCAAAACCTAACATCGTCTTGTAAATTAATGAAACATAGGTCTCAGTCTTTTCATAGTACTGTTCTATCATCCAACTGAAAATATCACTAAGCCTTATCCTCAAGTTGCTTTTAGACTTCTTTCTTGTGCCAGATCCCTCAAAGCCGCAGCTCGGTCTTGGCAAGCCAGGTTCTCGTCTCGTCATCAAGGTCCGCTATGCCCTGCTCGCCATTGGGTGGTTTGAACAGCGGGCATTCCTCTATGACGTGTGTAGCTGTATGTTCTGGGTGGCCACATTCACAGGCAGCACCCTCTCTCAGGCCCCAGTCTCTCATTGTGGCAGAAAAACGGCCCACACCAGTTCTCAGGCGGTTCAGATTGGTCCATTGCCTTCGTGGCAGCTCAGCCCCTTGTATGTCGTCTGGGTCGGTGATGAACCTGTGCAGCCGGTGTTGGTCAGCCTGCTGCTAATCTTCCCTCCAGCGGTTCTTGGTCTACAGTACTCTTTTAGACTTAGTAAGCGGCGAATCATTAGTATAAAAAAAGAATGCGTGTGTATGTCTATATATTTATTTTCTGTTAGTGTGAATATGCATGTCCGTGCAGAAAACATTGTGCGTACGCGGCCTTTTGTCAGTGTATGAATATAAGTGTGTGCGTGTTCAGAAGACTTTGTGCGAATGCGGCCTTTGTCAGTGTGAAAATGTGTGTGGACTTCTGTGTGCGTGAGCTGAGTATTAATTTGCCTCCCCTGACCTCGAAGGACAAGAGTAGTAATGCCTTGCTGCTGTCTCTGTTGGGCTCTCTTCTGGGAGTTTGTCTGTCGCGTTGCCGTTTTTTTTTTAAATAAGAAAATGATATTGCTAACAGGCTCGTTTAGTTTCTCGTTTCGAACGAGCGGGAATCATTCTCATTAGTTGAACATTGTAGAATTCACACATTTACGTGAACTCATGTTTTTCTCTATTTCGAAGAGGGCGAAAAGGAAATAGTAAGCTAAACGAACAGAGAACGAAAGAAAGTGGCTGACACAAGCTAGTATTTTTACGTTCGTTCGTTCGCATCGCATCTCTATATTACAACATAAGTAAAAACCGTACCGTATAACAGAAATATCGTTAAATTCTTGTAATTTAAAATTTTCTTTTGGTATTCTTTGGATATCAACAGATTTCGTTGACTGATAAAAAAAATGAATACAAAATATGAAGATTTTATTTTATTAGTGATTACAATTTTCGTGAAAGGCGATGACAGGTCAAAAAATAAAAATAAAACAACAACGAGAAAATTACTTTGATGACATAAGTGTTATTGACTCATCTAAAATAATTATGTGTAAAGACGCCAGATACTTCCGCACTGGCGCAGTTGCAAACACTGGGAGTGTATCGATTTATTCGATATGAATGGGGAAGATAAGTAATGAAGATAGATTGTTTACATTACATGTATCGATGTGTCGGAAGTCTCCAATCATAGGTGGATCGATAAAGGAAGCAATTGATTTGGTAAGTAAATATGGAAAATAAAAAAGGGAAAGACTGGAAAAGCAAAACTACAATTATTGGCCTCCTGTTGCTTCAGTCTGCATTTAAAGATGGAATAAATATATGAATATTTCTTATCATAGCAATATTGCCATTGGCACGGCCTGCATGTGTTCCTTTGTGATGTATATGTTTATTCCATGAAAAATGCCAGTATACTGAAATCGTATGCCCTTATATACCAGTAAAATACATAGCCCTGTTGTGCTCGCATACCCTTAATTAATGACAATGAAAGTGTAAATCAGGGGCCACTCGAGAATAAGGGTTAAATAGATTGTCAGTTGGACGATGAACAACACTATGAGAGGATTAGAAACGATGGGTGGAATAGGCAGATTTTTATTATTTGAGAGGACAGCCTAACAAGTATTTGTTAACATTGGACTTGAAAATTATCATGTTGTAATCAGCTGGGAAGCAGCCTTGTGGTATTGTGTTCGACAAATGGGAAGTTCTAGTAAAAGAAAGTTTATTCATGAAAGTTCCGTTTTTTAGGTATACAGAAGGAGAAAAAGTTATTTTCGGTGGTTGTATCTAGACGAGTTCTTGCTGTGAATGTTTTGCAGAAAGGGGGGGGGGTCAAGAGATTGGAGCTCAGTTAGGCACCTACCATGAAAATAACGATAGAGTAGGAAAAGACTAGCTGTGAGAAAGGGACTGTAGGGAAAGGTCATCATCCGGTTTCAAAGTCTATTTTGTCTTTCGTTCAAGGCTCAATATGTAAGAGTGCTCTGAGTGGCACCTTCCTAGATATTGCAGCAGTACCTCCCCATCTGAGGATGTATCCAACTCTTATACAGGTAGACGATTTCGTCAGGTGTGAGATACTTTCTCGAGTAGTAGGCTCTTTTCAACTAGGCTTACTATGACACCATACTGCATAGTACACACGTTTTTTTTATATATATACTAATGGATTACTGCTTATGAAGGCCAGGGGGCCACTCGAGGATAAGGGTTAGAGAGATCGTCGGTTGGGCGATGAGTGTCACCACGTTAGGATTGGAAACATCTGTGGAATGGGCAGAAGTGATTATCTAAGAGGGCAGCTACACAAGTATTTGTTTACAGTAGACTTGAAGACGACCATGTTGCAGTCGTCTGGGAAGCAGCTTCATGGTATTTTGTTCTGCGGATGAGACGCTCTAGGAAAGAAACTTTGTTCATGGAAGTTCCACTTGGTCTTTGGTTAGGATAGAGAGAAAGGAAAGTTCTCTGCTGTAGTTGTGGCCAGGCAGGTTCTTGCTGTAAATGTTTTACGGGGGGGGGGGATTACAGCTCAATCTAGCACCTACCATGAACATAACGATACAGTAGAGAGAGGCTAAAATCATCTCTTCTGTGTGAAAGAGATTGCAGAAAGATGAAGAAATCATTTTCCACTAGATTGTGAAGTCGGTTCTGTACACTGTCAATGCAAGAAAGAGTACTCCGAGCAGCACCTCTCCAGATATGACATCAGTACTCCATCTTAGGACGGATCTGACTCTTAATACAGGTAGAGGATTGCGTCAGGTGTGAGGTACTTTCTCGAGCGATAGAATGATCCAACTATTTTAACAATGACTTTAGCAACAGATTTGATATATGTCTTCCATTTCTGGTCTGGAGTGGAAGTCAGTCCAGGAAGCCTTTCAAAGCAGGGGGCTTCCATAAAGAGAAACCCATTCATTTCAACTGGGGTAAAATGAGGATCCAAACATTGATGGTAAAGGGAAAGAAACTTGGTTTTAGAGGTGTTAAAAGTCATAAGCCAATTTTTTTCGTTATTGCACTACGTTTTCCAGGTCAGAAAGTTACATCACCCTTAGACTATTCCTAGCCAAACCTACAAGGCAGCACAGATGTTTCTGTCAGGGTTAACTCAGTTCTAGACTTTGGGTATCCCTAACTAAACCAAAATATCTAATTCGTCATTTTAATTTTTTAGTATAATTTAAATTTAATAATAGTATGTTTCATTTAATAAACAATAAAAAAACTTGTAGACCACACCTCTAAATAGAATTTTTAAATACATTTGTTTTTTCGTAAAAATGTATGTATAGTTTATCCACAACAGGCAGATGAACCAAATTAGAAAACGATATTCAGATGATGTCGAGAATAATACTCCAGAGGACGAAATTACTGGATGTCGTGTTCAACACATTTGAGATGCTTATCCCGCAAACAGGGTGTGAAAAGCGAAGATCAAAAAAAGAAAAAGTAGACTTCATTGTAATAAACTATAAAAGGAAAAAAAAGTATTGACTCCATACAGAGCAGGGCTAAAAAGGGGCCTGTTATATGCGATGACCATCTATAGTATTTTATGACTATATATTCTCTCCTCGACAGTATGTATAGTGCAGCCTATGACGACGAAGAGGGAGTCTTTCTGTCACATACTATTCTGTACTTCTGTAAATACACACTCTTGTAAATATACCACCATGTTGTTTTATTTTTTATTGGCCTATTAAGGACACACACACACATACACACACGCATATATATATATATATATATATATATATATATATATATATTAAAAACAAGGGGTAAGATAAAACAAAATACCTTTTACAGCATGTTAAGATGCGATAAATTTTATTAAAAAAGAAAATCGAAACCGATTTTTTTTTCTTATAAACTTTCATTTAAAAAAAAAATTAATGTTTATAAGAAAAAAAAATCGGTTTCGATTTTCTTTTTTTAATAAAATTTATCGCATCTTAACATGCTTTAAAAGGTATTTTGTTTTACCTTACCCCTTGTTTTTAACATTTATTTGGATGCTTTAAAAAAGGTATGAACTTTTAATATATATATATATATATATATATAACTTTTTTAAATAGCAAAATAGGTTAGCAAAAAATTAATCTGGAACGAAAAACTAGATCTAATATCCGGAACGCTTTTTGTTCTTGTTTTTAAAAGGAAGCGGTGTCTGATCAACTCTGCTGGGAAACCATGAGATAAAATACTGTTTTGTTTTAAAATTGCCGAAACAGATTTTCATGGTAACCAACTGATGATCTTTAAATAATGTCAAGAATAGCGTAAATTCTTGGAGACAAACAAATGTAGTGGCTGCAAAAATTAATTGACTTACACGCAAAGTAGTTTTCTAACGAATGACTTGAGACTAAATGTTTATTTGGGGCCATATAGTTTTAATAGAGGAAAAATTCCAAAACGATATATATATATATATATATATATATATATTGTCGACTGAAAGACGTCTCGGTAAGTTTATTTTATGTTTTACCTTTGTTTTTTTCTTCTCAATACTTGTTTGGAAGAGGAAAATAATCCTCATAGAGAAAGAAAAAAAAGGAAGTGATTCATCTTTGTTCCCCTTTTTGTGTTTCTTTATTCCTCTTTTATAATATCAATCATAAATGAAAAAATCCTCATTATAGATAACAATGGCAGTGCGTCGAACATTATTTCACTGTTTATTTAAACTTTGTACCTACAAAAATGTATTCATTTATATATATATATATATATATATATATATATATATATATTACATTGATGAAAGCCGAAGGATCGCGGCCGAAAATTTTGTTCTCCTTTTAAGAAAAACGTTTTGATTTGTTTATACATAAGGGACAATTGATATTTCTAGATGTCTAAAAATACAAATAAAATAAAAGATATATTGAAATATATACTTTTTCTTGATTTATATATATATATATATATATATATATATATATATATATATATATTCCAAAAAAATGCCAGTATAATGAAATCATATGTCCTTAATAGGGTTAAGATGAAAATTCATATACACTAAATGTACAAAAGCAAGGAAATTCCCAAATTTTTACACTTTTATTATCATTAAGGGTATGCGAGCACAACAGGGCTATGTATTTTACTGGTAGGTATTTTCTTCAGCGCACCTCACACTCTTCATCCACTCAGGCATAGAGATTTATACTGTAGTGATGTGATAATGAAATGTTTTGGTTGATATGTAGTCATACCCTTAATGACAATAAAAGTGTAAAGATTTGGGAATTTCCTTGCTTTTGTACATTTAGTGTATACTTATTTTCATCTTAACCCTATTAAGGGCATATGATTTCAGTATACTGGCATTTTTCATGGAATGTCACTACTTTTGTGAAGGCTATGCCTCAATACAATGCCTTCTCATAAGTTTTTGGGAATTTTCTGGAAAACTAAGGTATATGGTAAACTGAAATTAAAATGCTATTAACTAGACCCTAGAACCTCTATCTCTGCCAAAAATCAGCTGAATTCATCAAATAGTTGATGAGATACAGGGTGGCACATACGTATGTACGTACGTACGTACGTACACACAGATAACATGATTTCATGATTGACCGTTCTGGATCTCTGGGTTGCCTTTACTAATGAAGCTGAAATTCTACACACTTATAGAACCTATCAAATACAAATTTTGTGCAAAGTTTTCATTATTTTGGTTTATTGGTTTTTGAGTTATGATTGATCAAAGAAATGAGATTTCCAGCATAAGACATTCTTAGAGTCTATAAAGGAATAGAGCGCTTTCGCGCCTCCCTTGATATATATATATATATTAAATTCTCGAAACAGTTTTTCATGGTAAACAACTGATGATCCCTTAAAATAGTGTTAGAAATTAACTAATATAATAACTGTAAAAAATAAATTGACTTACATGAGTGATTTTCCACTGGAAGACTTGAGACTATAATTTTTAATTTTTTTTAATTTTTTATTTTATATATATATATATATATATATATATATATATATATATATATATATATATATATATATATTCTTTTTTCTTTATATAGTTTTAATGGTTGAGAAACTTCCGAGACTATATATATATATATATATATATATATATATATATATATATATATATATATATATATATATATATATATATATATGTGTATATATATATCAAAGAACAAGGTCTGAACATGATTTAAAGCATCTTATTTAATCGTTGTTCTGTTTGTGTGTATTCTCTTAAGCAAAAGACAAAGGAAAGACATTATGAAAAAAAAGATGATCTTTTCGAGTGTATTCTCCCATAAGTTTTAGTATTTACTTACGTAAGGATGTAACTATTTTTTCTACTTCAAACAAAAGCGAATAATAATTAAAAATGAAGGCAACAATTTTGATTTTTGTGGTTCTGTCTCCATTTTGTTTTATTTCATAGACAAACATTACTGAGGAAGCATTTTGAAACATGTTGGATTGATTATCACGGAGAAAATATAATTGTTTAAAAGCGGCAGAAACAATTGTATGAATTTATATGGTTTTGAAACAAATTGATTAAATTATATCATATTCTGAACTCTAGTAGAGTATATACTACTGAACTATTATCACAACGTTTGTGTCGATTCACAAGAATTTAATTACTATATATTTAAATTATTTCATGATATTTGTTGTTTATGTTGAATTCTTGGAACGTAAATAAATGATTATGTCGCTATTAAGTTTATCGAAGATCTCTCTCTCTCTCTCTCTCTCTCTCCCTCTCTCTCTCTCTCTCTATATATATATATATATATATATATATATATATCTATATCTATATATATATATCTATATATATATATTATGGACTCTCCCGTCGATTTCGACGTATGAGTGCCCCACCAGGGGCTGCCCGCGCGTAAATTTGTAATTGCAAAGGTTGCGCAATCCTCAACAACCGCTCTCCTGAGTCGGCATTGCTTGATTCCAATGGCAAGTAGTAATACAAGACGACTGGAAACAATGCCGAGATAAGCAGAGAGCACATACAGCACCTGGTATTCCCAAATGGTTACCTATGTAGTACTGGCCAGGCTCGACGGCGCTTAACTTCGGTGATCTAACGGGAACCGGTGTGTCAACGTGATTGTGCCGTATATATATATATATATATATATATATATATATATATATATATATATATATAAACGGGCCCCCGTGTACACTTTATGTGATATCTCCTTTATTTATTCACCGATTGCCCTTATTTTACAGGACATGGCAGAATCAACAACCGTGAGCACACCAAGATTTCAGTGAGAGCTGGGACAAAGAATACACTGTGTTAAATTTTACTACAAGACAGACTCGTTTAAGAAAACACAGGACAGTTTCATGCATCAGTTCGAATGTGAAAAGGCTCTATCCAAAAGCAGAATTCAGAACTGGGTGGACCACTTCGAGAAGTATGGGACCGTGGAGAACCTCAACGCTGCCAGTGAGAGCCGTCCAAGCCACTCGGGACGTCCCAAGAAGCGCACAGCCGAGCTGGTCGAAAGTGTGAGAGAGTCTCTCCAGGAGAGTCCGAAACGCTCTATGCGTAAGCGAAGTCAGTCCCTCGGTATCTCCCGTGAGACTTGCAGAAGAGTGCTGGTGAACGATATCAAGGCTTACCCATACAGAATACAGACGCTGCAGACCCTTACAGCCTCAGACAAGAAGCAGAGGAGCGCTATGGCAGTCAAGATGCTCGATAAGATCGAGAAGACACCAGGTTTCCTTAACCTCCTTTGGACCTCAGATGAAGCACACTTCCATCTTGACGGAAAGGCGAACTCCAAGACAAATTTCTTCTGAGGGTCCTCCAGACCCAATGAAGTAGCCACCAAGCCCCTGCACTCTTCTAATTGCACGGTGTGGGCTGCAATCTCGGTCAGAGGCATCATCGAACCAATCTTCATCGAAGAATCTGGCGCAGCAGTGACAGTCACCAAGGAGCGGTATGTGGAGGTCCTCAAAACCTTCAAGAGTGAGCTCCAGACCCTCTACCCGTCGCACATGTGCAAGTTCTGGTTCCAGCAAGACGGAGCAAGTTCTCACACGTCAAACCTGTCCCGAGATTGGCTGAAAGAGAACTTCGGAGGCCGAGTGATCAGTCTCAAGACTAATTTTGAGTGGCCACCCCATAGCCCGGACATAAGCCCCCCAGATTATTTCCTTTTGGGGCTATCTTAAAAACAGAGTGTACGCAGGGAAACCCAGAAATATCACGGAACTCAAAGAAGCCATCAGGGAGGAGATGAGAGCCATTCCCAATTCAGTCTGTAAGAACGTCATGGACAACGGAGGAAAAAAGGCCAAAGACCCTAGTGTTTTGATGTGATGTTTTGAATGCAATAAACTAGTTATTACCAAAAATTAATTTAATTCGGACGAAACACTAAGAAATGGGGCTTAATTAGAGTTGGGGCCCGTTTTATGGGGGTCACCCTGTCTCTCTCTCTCTCTCTCTCTCTCTCTCTCTCTCTCTCTCTATATATATATATATATATATATATATATATATATATATATATATATATATATATATATAGAGAGAGAGAGAGAGAGAGATAAGGACTAAAGATGAGGAATAAAAAAAAAGAAAGGTATTTTTTATATATCTTTATTTTGAAATTCAGAAATTCTGATGATGAAGTATATCTTCGAAAATTAAATTGAAAAAAAAAGTTAATAAAACTAAAATGCATTGTATGGCGTTCTAATTGCTTATTATTATTTTTAATAATTAATATTTCCATGTAAACAATGCTTTCTAACCAATGGCAACATCTCTTATATATATATATATATATATATATATATATATATATATATATAGATTCATATTTGTTGTTTATGTTGAATTATTGGAACGTAAATAAATGATTATGTCGCAATTAAGTTTATCGAAAATTACTCTCTCTCTATCTATCTATCTATCTTTCTCCTCTCTTTCTCTCTCTCTCTCTCTCTTTCTATATATATATATATATATATATATATATATATATATATATATATATATATATATATATATAAATTATTTCATGATATCTTGGTGAATGTAATAAAAGTGGACGCACCGTGAAATTACTTTCTTTCCTCGTAAAATACATTTAACTGATTTCACCAAAGAAATCATTTTCATTCGGCGCCATCTTCCTCCTCTCCGTCTTGCCTGTCTTTCATTTCGGGTAACTTGAATAAGCCGCTTATATGTCGGACCAATGCCAATTGCTTCAGAACGCATAACATCAGGTAAAATACAAAAGCAAAAACCCGCAAAAGTTAAACCGAACGAAATAACTTGTTAAAGCAGACAGAAGACATTTACAATAAAACAGTGACTGGTCCGTAAATACTGCATATCATTAATTGTGATATTGTTCTTCAATCTGTTTTTTTTTTGTTTTTTGCATTAAGACATTTTTTAAGTTTAGCGAACTAATTAATATCTGAACAATTATTCTCTCGAACAACTGAATATGTTTTGTACTAATTGACACGAGATCCAAACATTACGTTTGCACTCGATAGTCGCATCGCTCAAAATTAAGCTCATTACATTTTAATTTTGAACTAAATATCGGCATGGAAAGGTCAGTAGAAATATATTCACACTAATTACTACTGAAGTACATTTACACTCTAGTATATTTATTTACCTCCCCAGGAGGTTAGGCACAAGGCCAGTGTTTATCTTACTCCCACAAGGTAAGATGTGACCCAAGGTCGGGTCGGGAAAATGCAACTTGAAAAGCCAGCGCCCGAGAAGTGAGCACTCTGGCCATAAAAAATGCCTGGGCAGCCCCGTCGGCATTCCCCGGCAGGGGCGCCTCAGGCAGTAAGCAATAAGCTTACTCCTCTCCAAATAGGGGAGGCAAAGCCTGGGAGGGTGGACCTCCTAAAACTGCACAGGACAAACCCACAGACCGGCGTAAATCAAACCCCGAAGGCCAAGACAATACCAGTCTATGGAGTGCAGTATCCATCGGAACAGATACTACACTTACTTCTCTAGTATAACTGAGTTGTTCTTCGATCTTAGACTGCAACAAACATCTCCGCGTTCGTCGATTTGCCTCATGGATGTTGGACAAGAGCGACATCTCCTTGGCTGCCAAAGGACATGTCTACCAGCCGACCATTCTCCTATATGCCTCTGAAATCTGGCCGACCAACGGAAGCTCGAAGTATTCGAAAACGACTCCCGGCTTTCGGTCTGAAATCAAGTGTAGTACCTATTTACCTCAGACTGAGACAATTTTAATTGTTGTACAAATCAAGGGTTCCCCTTTTTTGGAGAGTTGGATATTCCCACTTTAAAATCGACCTTAAATAACTCTATCTTCTTGGGAAGCCAATAAATAGGGACTCTCTTCGTAACACTTTGCACCGCTGTCGCATCGATTGTGTGTCGGTAATATGTTTGCATAAACGACTGAATCTGCGACCACTCCCATCTCGGTCTTCGGAGATTTGCCTCGTGCATGTGGGGGAGCAGAGAAATCTATTTGGCTGCAAAAGAGCGTATCTATCAGCCGGCTGTCTGGACCATTCTCTTCTATGGCTAAGAAATCTGACCGCCGAAGGTTGCCAATCAACTGAAACGTTAAAGTATTCGACAACGACTCCCAGCCCTTAAGCTGGTATCAAAGTGTAGTACCTGTTTCCCCCATATGCGATAGGTTCTTCTAGACTGAAGCAATTTCCGTTTGTCCCAATCCAAAGTGCCTCTTTTTAGTGAGCTAAATATCCCCCATTAAAAACGACCGTAACTACCTCGTCGGGAAGCAAATAAAAAGGAACTCGGCCTTTTGGCCTTTTGGCTAGGATCCAAGTGCAGTATCTGTCCCGATGGGTGTTACACCCTATAGAGCGGTCCCGTTTTTGCTTTCGAGCCTTGATTCCACCGGTCTGTGGGTTTGTCCTCTGCAGTTCTAGGAGGTCAACCCACCCAGGCTTTGCCTTCTAACACTTTGAGAAAGGGGTAGCCTATTGCTAATCGCCTGAGGCGCCCCTATTGGGGAATGCCGACGTGGCTGTCCAGGCATTTTTTGTAGGCCAGAGTGCTCATCTTCTAGGGCGCTGGCTTTTCAAATCAAATCCCACTTTCCCGACTTTGTGTCACATCTTACCACTGTAGGAGGAAGATAAATAAAATTTAAAAAAAATGAATAAACAGGAACTGGGGACTCTCTTCGTGGCATCTTGCACCGCCATTACGTCGATCGTGTGTCAGTAATTCACCTCGTCAACCACTGAATCTGCGATTACTCATCTATGGGTTCTTACAGCGACGTCTTCGGTGGTTTTAGTCATGCTTCTCGTCGTCAAACAGGAGTATTGAATCGAGAGATCATTTTCCCGCCCTAACCACCCAATTAGCGTAAACGTGTTGGCGGGCAGCTGAAAACCTGGGGAGCTATCATCAAGAAAGAACGTCGACAAAATCTTCGGCCTGCAAGTTGTTTGTCTTCATCGATGGAATAGGGACTGGCTTGCAATCTCAGCAGAGCTGCAACAGGATTTCTGTGCGTTGGCTGATATGGTCATAGATGATGTGTGAGCGAAGTAGGGTTGTAGCGGTGGTGATGGCACGAATGGATGATAGGACAATCGTCTAGTGTACCACGCCCCCTCCTTGCTTCCAGAAAAAAAACCCTGAAAATATCAAAGACGGGTAATAAACGCGTCAATAACAAAAAGTGATAAAAACAACTCGTTTGTGTAAGAAAAAAGTAGTATTTATTTTTTAAAAAAATATTAATATACGTATTTTAGGGAACTGTTCATGATCCCGTAAATCGACAGGAAAAAAGGATCGCTGCTGTCAGATGATGATGATTCAACTGATGATGATGATGATGATGATGATGATGATGATGATTGCCATGATGATTATCCATGTTGAAATGTTTTCTGTTTATCACTGATATGTGTGGTTTTGTGGTGAAATTGCTGCTATAACAAGGTGTAATCACGTTGACGCACCAGTTCCTGTTTGATCACCGAAGTTAAGCTACGTTGAGCCTTGTCAGTACTAAAATGGGTGACCATTTTAGTACTGACAAGTGTTGAATGCGCTCTCCGTTTATACCAGCCTTGTTTCCAGTCGTCTTGGACCATTCCTTACCACTGGAATCAAGCAGTGCCGATTCAGGAGAGGCGTGGTTAGAGATTGCGATACCCTTGCTTCATAATTACACGTGCAGTTTCCCTTACAGAGATTATCCATTGTCTTTCACGACTGGCCATGATAATAGGGTGAATGCTACAATAAGAAAAATAAGAATTTTTAAAAACAAATTTCAAGATCAAATTAAGGACATCAATAATGTAAGACATTTTCAGACAAAATTAGATGAATTCAGAAATTGTGTTAAAAATGACACTTTTGGTAACTATCGGTTGAAACATTTAACAGAATTTTATTCATATATTAATGTTGTATCAATAGTTTAAAGATATGCTATAAAAGAAAATATTGCAAGAAGAAATTACTCTACGTGGTTGAAATGAGAAGAATGTTGAAAAGGGAAAAACAAAAACAGGTAGAGTTAAGATATGAATAAATTACTGAATCGTTTCGAATTGGTATTTTGTTTCGGTATTTTGTATCGGTATTAATTTTCGGTATTTTGTTTCAGTATTTTGTTTCGGTATTTTGTTTCGATATTTCGTTTCGGTATTTTAGTATGTTTTTTTTTACAGCATTTCGTTTCGATATTTCGTTTCGGTATTTTAGTATGTTTTTTTACGGTATTTCGTTTCGATATTTCGTTTCGGTAATTTGTATTTTGTTACGTTATTTTTTTCTGTATTTTGTTTCGGTATTTTATATCGGTATTTCATTTCGGTATTTCGTTTCGGTATTAAATAACCGAAAATGTTTCGATTTACTCTAAAATATACAGACCCAGACATAAGAGAAAGTGAAAAAAAGAGATTTGAAAAACTAGAAGATTCACCTGACGTTGCTCAGTAATCAATGAAGAACCATTGTTTACTCCCGCTCTTAGCCGTGGATCCTATAATACTATTTTTATAATCATCTATAATTCTCAAATTATAAATAAAATAGTTACACATTCTGTCAAAAATGACGGAGAGATGTTACATGTGTCGTAAAATATCAATCGAACATTAAACACCGTATTATTTGAAACATTCAGACTACTATTTCCACACTGTTATATTCACAACGTCTCAGCGGATATAACCTCCGACCTTCTTCGAATGTATCTTTGCGAATTCGGGAATCTGTATGTCAAACTCGAACCTATACGAAATTTCGAACTAGACCCATCATTTAATAAGCGTGGCGCAACGGATATAGCGTTGATTAACATCAGTTCTAAGTGAGTCTTCTGAAGGTTAAAAGTTCAGTTCTTACTACAAATAATAATGCAGTGAAATTATGCCGAGGTTGTGCTTTTGCAGCGACGTGACCTTCTATAAAGTGCTGATCCTGACCGAAAACTGACTGACCGTGGTTTCGGATCCACATATATTTTGCTGACCCACTGGATTATTTCTATTACTTAATATTGATAGACAGTTTCTCGAAATGGCCGAACATATTTAAATGTAAAAAAAACTACCACGGAAATAATCATTAGTTGTTTACACGAATTGTTCGCCAGACAATTGAACACAATTCACGTCTAGTAGAATTCAAACTATCTTTTCAAACATTTGTAGGGCATATTAGATCGCGTATCACGGATCGATGAACCAGATGAGCAAACGATATTCAAATGCCGTCGAAAATAATACTCCAGATGAGAAAACGATATTCAAACGCCGTCGAGAATAATACTCCAGATGAGAAAACGATATTCAAACGCCGTCGAGAATAATACTCCAGATGAGAAAACGATATTCAAACGCCGTCGAGAATAATACTCCAGATGAGAAAACAATATTCAAATGCCGTCGAAAATAATGCTCCATATGAGAAAACGATATTCAAACGCCGTCGAGAATAATACTCCAGATGAGAAAACAATATTCAAATGCCGTCGGGAATAATACTCCAGATGAGAAAACAATATTCAAATGCCGTCGGGAATAATACTCCAGATGAGAAAACAATATTCAAATGCCGTCGAAAATAATACTCCAGATGAGAAAACGATATTCAAACGCCGTCGAGAATAATACTCCAGATGAGAAAACAATATTCAAATGCCGTCGGGAATAATACTCCAGATGAGAAAACAATATTCAAATGCTGTCGAAAATAATGCTCCATATGAGAAAACGATATTCAAACGCCGTCGAGAATAATACTCCAGATGAGAAAACAATATTCAAATGCCGTCGGGAATAATACTCCAGATGAGAAAACAATATTCAAATGCCGTCGGGAATAATACTCCAGATGAGAAAACAATATTCAAATGCCGTCGAAAATAATACTCCAGATGAGAAAACGATATTCAAACGCCGTCGAGAATAATACTCCAGATGAGCAAACGATATTCAAATGCCGTCGAAAATAATACTCCAGATGAGAAAACGATATTCAAATGCCGTCGAGAATAATACTCCAGATGAGAAAACGATATTCAAACGCCGTCGAGAATAATACTCCAGATGAGAAAACGATATTCAAACGCCGTCGAGAATAATACTCCAGATGAGAAAACAATATTCAAATGCCGTCGAAAATAATGCTCCATATGAGAAAACGATATTCAAACGCCGTCGAGAATAATACTCCAGATGAGAAAACAATATTCAAATGCCGTCGGGAATAATACTCCAGATGAGAAAACAATATTCAAATGCCGTCGGGAATAATACTCCAGATGAGAAAACAATATTCAAATGCCGTCGAAAATAATACTCCAGATGAGAAAACGATATTCAAACGCCGTCGAGAATAATACTCCAGATGAGAAAACAATATTCAAATGCCGTCGGGAATAATACTCCAGATGAGAAAACAATATTCAAATGCTGTCGAAAATAATGCTCCATATGAGAAAACGATATTCAAACGCCGTCGAGAATAATACTCCAGATGAGAAAACAATATTCAAATGCCGTCGGGAATAATACTCCAGATGAGAAAACAATATTCAAATGCCGTCGGGAATAATACTCCAGATGAGAAAACAATATTCAAATGCCGTCGAAAATAATACTCCAGATGAGAAAACGATATTCAAACGCCGTCGAGAATAATACTCCAGATGAGAAAACAATATTCAAATGCCGTCGGGAATAATACTCCAGATGAGAAAACAATATTCAAATGCCGTCGAAAATAATACTCCAGATGAGAAAACGATATTCAAACGCCGTCGAGAATAATACTCCAGATGAGCAAACGATATTCAAATGCCGTCGAAAATAATACTCCAGATGAGAAAACGATATTCAAACGCCGTCGAGAATAATACTCCAGATGAGCAAACGATATTCAAATGCCGTCGAAAATAATACTCCAGATGAGAAAACGATATTCAAACGCCGTCGAGAATAATACTCCAGATGAGCAAACGATATTCAAATGCCGTCGAAAATAATACTCCAGATGAGAAAACGATATTCAAACGCCGTCGAGAATAATACTCCAGATGAGCAAACGATATTCAAATGCCGTCGAAAATAATACTCCAGATGAGAAAACGATATTCAAACGCCGTCTAGAATAATACTCCAGAGAACGAAGTAATGGATGTCGTGTTTAAGGAAGATTAAAACAGTGTTTGATAAGTTATTGTCAACCCATACGAAACCAAGACGTGACACATGTAACGAAGGGGCGCTTCAAATTGGAGAAAAAGTTTTCTTTCGGATATTCAGAAACAATACATCATATTGGGAAACAGGGATAGTGGATAAACGGATTGGGAGCATGATTTTTTTAATTGGTAAAGGAACCCAAGTATATCAACAAAAGGCATGTGAACAAGATGAGGAAACAATATTCCCGATATAGTCGAGAATAATACTCGAGTAGACGAACTAATGGATGTCGTGATCGACATGTTAGAGATACCAATTCCGTAGACAGGTTCTGAACAGCGAAGATCAAAAAGAAAACCTAAGCTTACAAACTTGATTGCAATGAACCATAAAATGAAAACGTATTGACTCCATACGGAGCAACTACTAAAAAGGGGGGTGGGTCTTATGTTGTGATGGTGATCGCCCCTATTCCGTGTCTATATAGACTCTTCTAGAAATTAAGTATAGAAAAGCCCACGACAAAGGACGAACATTCTTTCATGCACAGTTTTTACTGTAATCATGTCGAGGATTCGTCCTCGACAATCAGTGCGACGGAGGTCCGCCATTATGACTGATGGTGGCCCTTTTTTCTGCCAGGCTGAGGCATGGTTGTGGCTAGTCCTTTTTGTAGAGGAGTTAGTTTATTGCAAGCTGCCTGTGGCGCCATAACCAGGGAATGACGACAGGGCTCCTCAGTCATTTTCTGCGTGGCAAGAGTGCGCTACCTCGAGTGTGATGGCCCTACAAATCCCAGTTTTTGACATTGTGTCAGATCTTCCCACATTGGG
This sequence comes from Sepiola atlantica, assembly GCA_963556195.1. Classification (NCBI taxonomy): domain Eukaryota; kingdom Metazoa; phylum Mollusca; class Cephalopoda; order Sepiida; family Sepiolidae; genus Sepiola; species Sepiola atlantica. Next base: position 14,051,611 of record OY744546.1, read on the forward strand.
AGAGAGGTAAATAATCAGTCTTACTTCAATTTCTGTTGCTCAAAGAATCTTAACTATCTTAACAACGATCCATTCTTGGTAATCAGTCCGGCAGTCATTTTATCTATCGGGCTGAGATATTTGTTCTGGGTAGTCCTAGGAGATCCACCATCTTAGATCTTGTCTTCCCTCTTTGGAATAGAGTTAGTTTATTGCTAACTGCCTGAGGCGCACGGACTGGGGAATGCCAACAAGGCTGCCAAGGCACATTTTATAAGGCCAGAGTGCACCTTTTTTTAGAGGCGCTTGCTTGATTCTCCCCACCTTACGGCCTTGTGCCACATCTACCTGCGGTTGGAAAGAAATCAAATACAGTCTTTCTGTCACATACAATTCTGTACTTCTGTAAATACATCCTCTTGTAAATATACCATCCTGTTGCCTTATTTATTATCGGCCGTTCAAAGTCACAACAAACAGTATTGTAGTATAATATATAAGCATGCGTGATACTATACGTAATCCCACAATTGCCAGTGTCTATTTGAGTATAAACCTTTTCTCGAATTGCACCAACTTATTTCTACTTGTAGTAACGAATCGAGAACTCGTAATCGGATATATTAATAAATAATTCGATGTGTCGATAGGTAAATTGGATCGATTACCCATATTTAACTCTCGCATCTTCTTCACTCGCCACTATCCTTCCCTAAGGGATTGAGCACGGCCATTGACTTCATCGATTTCAAAACACAGCTGCCCGCATTTTTTTCTCCTCTTTTCTTTCTCGCTCTCGTCTTTTTCCCGCGTTCGATGGCTTTAAAATAAGTCGGACACTGCCGCCAGGGAGATAAGTGTGTAATTACATTAGGCTCAATAACACTTGCTTAACCACTCGATATTAGACTGTTTTTTTTTTTTGCTATTGTTTGTGAAGCTTATAATTTATAGTGACTGGTAGATCATTAGCAGAAAAGAACATGTCTGACTATTAAGTATACGAGCAAAAAAAAAAAAATTTAAAAAAAAAAAAAAAATAAATAAATAAATAAAAAAATAAAAAATAAATAAAAAAATAAAAAAACGCCCCGTCTGGTCGAATATTTTTTCCAGTGTTTTTCTGTAAGTGTTGAGTTTTCCAATGAATTTCTTGTTTACCTACTCCACCCACAAAGTAGGAGGTAATGCCTTGGAGGATGGTTACATGACAACCAGAACATATACTACATTGCCTTCAAGTGAGAAAGCAATGACTGGGAGGATGGATTCATTACGACACAACACATCCTACTCTATCTCATTCAAAAGAGGAAGATTGCAAGCTGCCTGTGGCGCCCCAACCGGGGAATGACAACGGGGCTCCCCAGACATTTTCTGCCTGGCCGGAGTGCGCTACATCGAGTGTGCTGGCCCTACAAATCCCACTTTCCGACATGGTGTCACCTATTCCCGCAATGGGAAGGATGTAAATAATCAATCTTTCTTCAATTTCTGTTGCTTAAAGAATCTTGACTGGAAGACACAAGTCAACGATCCATTCTTGATAATCAGTTCGGCATTTTATCTGTCGGGCTGAGATATTCGTTCTGGGTAGTCATAGAAGATCCACCCTCCTAGATCTTGTCTCCCCTCTTTGGGGTAGAGTTAGTTTATTGCTAACTGCCTGAGGCGTCCTGACTGGGGAATGCCAACGGGGCTTCCAAGGCAAATTTTATATGGCCAGAGTGCAACTTTTTTTAGAGGCGCTTGCTTGATTCTCCCCATCCCCACCTTACGGTCTTGTGTCACATCTACCTGCATGTTCTAGGACTGGGAAGAATGGTATCATGAAAGATTATACACTACCCCACCCCATAAAAGAGACATCAATCACTGAAAATGGTATAATGGCAACATTACAAATAGTACACTATGCTCTTAAAAAAGAGGAGACATGCCTGGAAGTGTGATCTTATGATAACAGTACATATACCACCCCCATGAAGAGAAAATGCCTGGGAGAATGGTCTGTTAATAACACTACCACCGCAATAAGAAAGTAATTCCGTGGAGGAGAGTATCACGATATCAAAACAGATACTATACAATCCCACCCCAGAAAGATAAGGCAATCCCTGGGAGGATGGTATCATGACCACATAACTATACTACACACAAAAGATAACACAGATATTACATAACTCTCCAAAGAGAACATAATGCCTGAGTGGATGGGCTCATGACAACAGAACATATACTACACTACCCTCTCCGGAATTGAGCATTGAAAGATAGTACATTAGTCTGAGGTACGAAAGCAAGCTGAAATGAGCATTGAAAGATAGTACAATCGTACAAGATAAATAGCAATAATAATAATAATAATAATAGTATAGTTTTGGTTTCAGACAAACAGATACCAAATCTCCATAAGTAATAGATTGGGAAATGGTTGCGCTAACATAAAGGGCTTACATTTTCTGGCAGCTCGTTTGAGCCACTTCGTGTTCTAGGACTGACGGCATAGCCACGATCCGGTCGCTGGAACCGTCGATCACACACGAAGAGGAAAAGAAGACAATGACTGTTAGATTATGGCGTGCCCTGCGTTTCCAAAAAAGTGTGTAGATCAACTAGTATTAATTGTGCACCGTGTGAAAAAATAGAATTCAGTGTAAACTAAGTACAAAACTTGAGTGCATTGATAAATTGGGACGCATGTATGGACGTACGAAAGATCGCTTGAATTGCGCGATTTGTGACGGTGTCACCGCGTACAAACTTGGTGAAGGGTTGTTTTCTCACGCTCGCTATGACAGGGTGACGAAAGATGAGGTCATAGGTGAAACACAACAGCGATCTGAGTGCAGTTATGAGATCCGTTGAAAGGTCAAAGGGGTCTCTGACGTCACAGGTCCATTGTGTGAAAACTTAGTTTCTTTTCAGTCAGTTCCCGATTTTGGAAGCGAGAGGATCAAGAGACTCAGCCATGCAACTTTGTGTGAAAAGTTGGGTTTTAAGTTCCGACTCTGGAAGCGAGAGTGTCGGCACGCATTAGCTATGTAGCTCTGTAATGTGTAGTCGGGTGGAAATTCGCCAGACATGAGCAAAACATGCTATAAAATAGCTAACTGCATCCAACGCCCCACAGTATGAATGAAAGAAAAAGAGTGGAATGAAGAACCGACAATGGAACCCTCTCTAACCGAAGTGTGAAAATAAAAGATAGAATCTCTCTCAGAAAAAAATCGTCTCCGAATGTCCTTGTCTTCGTGCTTGGAACAGAATCTGCTCCCAAAACAGGTACACCACGGCGGTCACAGCCAAGGAGACACCACGAAACCGACGGTATCAATCGGCGATCGCGGCGAGACGATGGACGAACATAACATGTAAGGTAACTTTTCTCGGTGCAGTTTTTTTTTTATATCTTAACGAACTGTGTTTAAAAAGAACTATTGAAAATGACTGAGAAAATGTTTTACAGAAAACGTTTTACAGAAAATGTTTTACAGAAAATGTTTTACAGAAAATGTTTTACAGAAAGTATATTAATAAAAAAAGATCGAAACCACTAATAATCATCTCTAAAAACTTTCGTATTTTTCTCGTCTTGTTGAGAACGTTTAATAATCCTCTCGTAAGATTTCGTGCTGTTTCGATTACGAGAGGATGTAATTCGAACTGTTTGAGTGGTTTCGGAGAACTGCCTCAGTCGGGCAGGATTAGTCTCTAACGTAATAATAATGATAAACCCCCTCTGTGGTTCTCGTGACGTTTAATTTTTAAATGGGTTATGCAACACGACGACGTAATCCTAACTCTACATTTGTTTAACTACTACACGTACCAGTGACCCGTTGGGCCACAATTACTACTACGACAGTTTATCAAACTCTGATTTCATTGGAAAACTCATTAAATGTGACGTCATATCTGTTGAACCAGTCTTCTTGCATAACAAGAAATAACAAGTCTCTTTACTTCTATATCGTCTGATGGATAATATTGAAGTGAATCGATTTTTACACTGCCATCTAATTTACATACGTGTTTGTGATGGGACAATCAGTACATTTCCAGCTGCCATTGTATATTTGTAAAAATTTGTATAATATCCATCATAATAATAATAATATATATATATATATATAATATTTTTAAATAAATATTAAATTATTTATACCTACAGACGTTAACTTTCAAGCTTATTGCTCTCATCAGTGCAGGGAAATAACAATTTCAGACGGTCGAGAGGCGCGAACCCGGTACACAGAGTCAGCCATATCCACTCGGCCCACGGAAACTGCCACGTAATTTAGGGAAATTAAGATCTATATGTACCTAGAAGCGGACACAGATAGAAGACTAGTCGAGAGTGTTCGACGAACGTATTCGGAACTTTGCATTAGAGCTTTTTGACAGTCTAGTTTTAACTTGCCAGAGAGTGCTCAACTTTAATTTCTTAAAGGGGCTTAGTATAATATTTTTAAATAAATATTAAATTATCTATACCTACATTATTTATATATATTATTATTATTATATCAATATATATATATATATTATTGTTATATCAAGAATATTAGATAAAAAAGTCAAGATGAAAAGAAAAAAATGTTTTTATTTTTTATTTTGATTTTAATAAATATCTGCATCTAACACATAGTTCTTTCAATGCATTTTGCCTCTTTCTTTATATTTAAAATTCTAAAGATGCTTAAAAAATTAACTTTCCCAAACTTATACCTACAGCGACCATGCGCGATTTAAGTTCAATTTAAAAAGAGACATTTGCACCGTTAGTCCACATAACATCGGACGTCACTTCTAGAAGACTAGGAAGGATTATTACGAAAAAACAGGTGAATACCTTTTATTTGTCTAAATCTCTGTCGAGGCTTGTTATATCAAGCGAAATATTAGATAAAAAAGTCAAGATGAAAAGAAAAAAAAAATGTTTGTATTTTTTATTTTGATTTTAATAAAAAAATATCTGCATCTAATACATGATTCTTTGAAGGCATTTTGCCTCTTTCTTTATATATATATATATATATATATATATATATATATATATATATATATATAAAAATAAATTATTTAAAAACTATACGTTACATATTTCAGAGACGTGCCGCGGTTTCATCGTGATGGACTGAACCTTTATCCTTTAAGAAGCCGTTATAGTTCATTCAAATCATTAGCAACTCACGAAATGAAAACAACTAGCGTTGTTTTCATTTTGTGAGTCGCTGATGATTTGAATGAACTATAACGTCCTTTAAAGGTTCAGTCTATCTCGATGAAACCGCGGTACGTCTCTAAAATGTAAAATAAAGTTTTTGAATAAATAATTTACATTTTAGCTCTCACTTTTGCAAACAAGCACTTTATTGATTTATTTCCAACATTCTCTGACGTACTATATATATATATATATATATATATATATATACACACACATATATATATATGTGTGTGTGTGTATATATATTAATTCTTATTAATTTTATACGTACATGAAAGTAATCCATTGACACGTGTTTCTGGTTCACAGCCGTCATCAGCATGGCTAACTTGGACATGGATCGAACCTTCGATATTGATGTCCATAGTCTGGCGTTTTACCTTCGGAATATGACGCCTTTCCTAGAAATATGTACGATTTTTATCACCTAAATATTCAATGTATTTTTATGCAATAGTTTTCTATTGGTGATTGTAGCGGTTGTTGCAATATAGTACTATATTAATTGTTTCACTTCTTAAGTGTCAAAGGTGCAGAAAGTTTCATTATTCGTAACCTTTAAGGTTACAGGACGTATTTTCCGTTAGTATATATATATATATATATATATATATATTTATTAATTCTATACGTACATAAGAGTAATCCATGGACATGTGTTTCTGGTTAACAACCATCATCAGCGTGGCTCACTTGGACAAGTGATAGTCGGTTAGACGATGATCACCACCATCAGAGGATTTGAAGGAATAGGTCGAATTGGCAGAATATTGAGCTTTCTAAAAAGTCTCAACAAATATTTGTTTGCATTAGACTTGAAGAGGACCATGGTATAGTTAGATGGGAAGCAACCCTGTAGTGTTGTGTTCCACAATTAGGATGTTCTAGGAAAGAAAACTGGTTCATGGACATTCCGTTTGTTTTTTTTTGTTACAGAGAGACAAAGAAAATTTCTTTGCCGTTGTTTTAGCTTGACATGTTTTTGTGTGCGCGTGCGTGTACGCGCTTGCGTGTGTTTTGCTCGCCCAAATGGCGTAAGCTGATGTCGTAAGCTGATGTCGTAAGCTGTATTTTATCTTAATCTCTTCGTTTGATATAATGGGATTCAGCTTCGATTTGTGATTATTAGATTGAAGACCTTTTGATTCACTTCATATAAAGTTATGATTATAACGAGGAAGGGGAGGGGGGTGTGGCGTGTAAGTCGAGATGCTCGGAGAAATTAAGCTAATCCCGACTGAATCGGGGGGAAAACACACAGAGCAATTGGACTTAATTGCATTTCATAATTCCCCACGTGCGACCATTTTCTAAACGATAGAGAGCGAGAGAAAGAGAGATGAAGCGAGGGAGAAGGGATAGGTAGGGGGATTAAGATTAATTCCATAATTCGGACAAGTGAATGTCCCTGTTATGTATTTACTAGTAGGGCTACCCGGCGCTGCTCGGAGCGAAAGTGTAACATATTTATATTAAACATATCTCTCTCCATCTTTTTTCTCTTTTACCTCCCCACCCGTTTTATTCTCTACCAAGCCCATTCCTCTGTTTATACATACACACACATACACACACTTATTTATAGATTCTTTTGGGGAATAAATCAGCATAAGGGAAGTAACTGCTGATTAAAAAAATCTGACGAAATATGCGCCAATTTAGGGTCAAACAATGAATATTTGTTTCTAAATTTTAGATATTATTTACCGGGTACAACGCCAGACAAGAAAATACCAACTTTGTGGGTGTTTGTTTCGTAGCTTAAAGGTTTTAGCTTGACATACACACGTAGACACAGACAACTGACCGTTATATAATATACTAGCAAGGCTACCTGGCGTTGTCCGGGCAAAAGTGTAACATATTTCTATTAATACATCTATCTCTCTACCTCTCTTTATCCGTCTCTCTATCTTTATCTATTTCCCCGTTTTCCCCTCCCTCTTGCTACCCCTCTTTCTCCCCCGTTCAACACATTTTTCTCTCTTAACATATACACATACGCACAGAAAACTTTTCTTTTATATAGATTTCTCGAGGAATTAGTCGGCATAACTGAAATAGTTCCCTGCTAAAAAATAAGTTACTTCCCTTTAATACATGGACTTGCTGAAAAAAAACGACCTCCCCTAACGAAATCTGCGCAATTTAAGGGTCAAAGAATTGATATTTTGTTTCTAAAGTTTAGATATCATTCACCAGGGCAACGTTGATAAAAAATGCCAACTTTGTAGCTGCTTGTTTTGTAGTTATTGACTTTTAGCTAAATAAACACACACAAATACACACACACAGACACCTGCCCTTCCTATAATTGATTAGCAGAGGTACCCAGGTTACTGGGTATCAAATATGTAAAACAAAACTAATTGTTATGCTGATCTACCCTATTCGTATGAATCCTTCCTAACTCTATGGATAGAGTCGTTATGACCAATAAGTCGAAGTATTAAGAGAAGCGAAGTACAGAAGCAGCCTCTGTCAACCCATTACCCCCGTACTTTCTGTTAATACAATTTCGTGTTAATTACTTTCTGGACGTGTTATTTCGTATGGTTCTAAGACGCCAGCACTAATAAAACTTAGGAAAGGGATGAATCTCCTTATTTCCCTCATTTATGAATTAAATAGTCCAACTGCTGTTTTTCTAATGTTTACAAATTAAAAGCATTTATGAAGAACAGTAATTCCGAGCATTCAATAACCGTAAATGCTGATATACTGTCAAACCGAATAACCTAAGAGTTTATTAAACATGTGTAACATAGTTGCGGAGTTCTTGTATTCCAAAATCAGCTGGTCGAATTTCTGTAGTCACAGTGGTGATGTGGCAGCCCAAGTTTCAGTCTTTCATCTCTCGCCTGACATCTGCAATTATGTATAACATAAAATTAAGAATCCAACAAAAATGTTGGTCAATGGCTCTTGCCCCTTGATGTTTTATTCCTTCATACCCTCACAGCGCTGTAAGGTTATTGTTAGGGCACCTAACGAAAACGGAATTACCTCCATTGAACCATTTCGGGAGTTAAGAGTTATCGCCCTTGGGAAAGGGTCGTCTGCCCGGAGAGAAAGAAAACAAAGACCACGGCGTCAGACTGTGAATATATCAACCGCGTCCAGCGGCCAATTAACTCATTAATTCATTCTGTGTTCAGTTTTAATAAATCTGTTAAACGTTTCTCTTGATAGTTCATCCATTTATTTACAAGTTATTATTTATATTTAATCTGAATTACAAGGTTATAAAAGTTATGTACAAGCTCCCATCAGCCGAAGAGGTGAGAGTTTGTAAACTGTGACTAAAGATAATCACTTTCGCTACCAAAAAAAAGACTTTCCTCTGTTTTTGTTATTTTTAGACTTCCGCCCATGATTTTACTTTCTGTACACGTATCTGTAGTTCTACTTTTCCATTTTCTTACGTAATTTTAAACTTATCGTTGGGTGATATATCCTGCCGCTTCTTAGCTTCATACAAAGCTCTTTATAAATAAACAAATTGAGCACGGTGGAAGCGGCGGTCAGTTTTTATATAAATAAACATTGTAGATATCATTTACGAGCACTTTTCACGTGCCCTAAAGGTAAGAGTTACCGACTGTCAACTAGATTGTTGGAGGTTCGCTCTCTGTACTAATTTAACCACACTGAAACTAACCGTTAACTAACCCATTTAACCAATCCTAAACTTTTTTTTAGTAAAGGTAAATGAAAAGGTATGCAAAAATTGCAAATTTAAGTTTTCAAAAGAAATAAAGTTTCCAAAAAAATACGTAAAAGTCGGAACTTGATTTTTCTAATTGATTGAAAAATAGTGACAACGGCCTTTTTATTTGTATATTTCGGTAAAAGTCGAACTTGATTCGAATGTCTCTGTTTGTAGTCGAAACTTTTGGCATCGCAACTACGTCACGACTTCAGATCTCTTGATACCTATTCCAAAAAAGCACCGACTGACTGGACTAATAGATCAAGTAGCCTTCTCTTTTTAAAAATGTTTCTTTTTATTCATTTGCTGGGGACGGGGCATTATTCCAAATGCCATACGATCACCCGCTATTTACAGACTCCAACCGAGAGCTCTTTTCAGGATTCTGGTTGTTCCCTTGAGTGCAGTTGTTTAGATTTCTTTTGCACTTGGTTCACCAGGTATACTTGCTAAATACTTTTTAAAGTTCTTCTTCATGAGTCCAGAGGCTCCTATGATAACTGGAATGATGGAGACTTCTTTGAGGTTCCAGTTTCTTTTCATATCATACATGAGACATTCTCCCTTTCAGCTCTGTTTAGGCCCCCATCATTAGGGACACTGACCTCAACCAAAGTTGCCACTCTCTCTCTCTCTCTCTCTCTCCTGTTCCATATGACAATGTCAGGTTTGACAGCTGCGTTTTCCAGATATGTAGCTGTGGGGATTTCATGGTCATAATGGATGGTGTATGTCCCATTCCCCACAGTTCTCTCAGGTAGATGTTCCCAGTGTCTGCTTTTATACCTGATATTCAGTTTCTTACAGATGGTCCAGTGGAGGTACCTGCACACTCCATTATGTCGTGCTGTATAGGAGATGAAACCTACTATGCCGAGTTAAAATCCAATCAAATCCTTTGTTATTATTTAAGCTACGCTTGAAACATGCTCTTAATTTGTAGCCATGCTATCTACGTTTGTATAAATAACATTATATATATATATATATATATATATATATATATATATATATATATATATATATATATATATATATTACACGCTGTTTCTATAGAATTTAGAAAAAGCAAGAAACCTTATTTTTTATATATTTATTAAATGAGTAAAACCATTTTGTTTTATACACATATGTATGACCCTTTCGCTGTTAAACAGCTTTTTCGAAGAATATTTCGTTTTTTCCTTACCCCGTTGATGTTATAAATCTCCATAGACTGTTTCCTCTTGGTAAAGAAAGCAGATTGTTCGTCCGTTTTATTTGACGTCCTTCGAGAAAGTGCAATCTGATGTGTGGTTGGCGTTAATTTGAATATAAAAGAAGTTGCACATCTTTGAGGAAACGTTTTGTTAAAGGTATTTATAAAATTTAGAAAAACAATATATATATATATATATATATATATATATATATATATATATATATATATATATATTTATATATATATATATATATATATATATAAAAGTCAGGTTCATATTATATTCCAATAACCATGTTTTTATTTTATTATTTTTTAAATTATTTTTTCATATTTCCAAAAAACATAACATTTCTGTGAGATATATTTTGTACGATCCGTTTCATTTGTCTTGTGCCAAACAACATTTTTATGTCAATATCGTCTCTGTAACATTACAAAATCATCAGAAAATTCACAAAGAGTAAAAAGTTCTTGGATTAAAGTGTCTTGAAAAAAACCTACACTATACAGTGGTTCATTTTTGGGTGAAACCAAACAATATATATATATATATATATATATATATATATATATATATATATATATATATATTTATATATATATATATATATATATATATATATATATATATATAGTTATTCAGGTAAAGTTTGTATTCACCCAGTCAAAAATACAGAGAATCACTACTATGTTTATATAACAGTGTTTTATAATATTATTTATGATAAAAGTATATTTTATACAAGCCTGTCAAGGATACACATGCAGTGGACATGTTTCGATCGTAGCTTTAATAAGTAACGACCTCATAATTGCTTATTTAAGCTACGATCAAAACATTTTAACTGGATGTGTAGACTTGATATTGTTTTATAAATAAAACTTTCATTATGAATAAAATGTATATATATATATATATATATATATATATATATATATATATGCGTGCGTGTGTATGTGTGCTTGTCGCATTTTAATGTGCACGTTATGTGTTAGTATCTATGCATGTGTGTGTGTGTGTACGACTATGTGCCGCGTTTGAAATTGAAATCGCAAATGTATATTGTGTGGTAAAACTCGATTGAATTGTACCTGTGATCATATCAGAAAGATGGTTGACAGAATCTGAGTCACTGGTCGATTAAATACGAAGCCAAGAACAGATAATAACGAATGCCGTTCGTAACGAACATTATCTTTCGAACAAGATTCTTTTTTTTATAAATGTCTTGGCGAAAGATAAAAGCGAAGTGACACGCTGAAGTGTCATCAAGATGGCGACTAGCGGTAAAGAGGACGACCTCGAACTTTAATGGGGACATCAAAATACTCTTTTTTAAAATTGATATTAGAATATTGATACAGGCAATAGAGATGTTGCGTTTGAGATTGATAGATAGTTATAATATATATATATATATATATATATATATATATATATATATATATATATATATATATATATATATATATATATATAAGAATAGAAGGATGGGAGTAATCCGACGTAATGGGAAATAAAAAAAGGAAAAAGCAAGATATATTTTTTATATATATTCATCAACGTTTCGTATTTATTTGTAAGACTTCTTCAATATTCTTAAAATTATCATCCTGAGGAAGTCTTACAAATAAAGACGAAACGTTGATTAATATATAAAAAATATCTCTTGGTTTTTCCTTTTTAATTTCCCAATATATATATATATATATATATACATATATATATATATATATATATATATATATATATATATATATATATATATATATATATATATATATATATATACACACACTAGTAGGAAGACCTGACGTTGCTCGGGATTGAATATAGATTACTACTATGTACTTTTTAACTTTGCTCGTACAACTATATTACTTTGTTTCTTTTGACTTTCCCTGTTCCGCCCCTAATATAGTAGGAAGAAGTTGAAATGTTAAAAAAATCTTTGAATTAGTGTCTTATACATAAGGTTTAAACTTTACTGAAATCAGATTTGCGTATTTGAACTTTTAAGGGAGTTATGCCGGGCTATTTAGCGGTTAGAGATCGTAGATATTCGGCTTATAGATGCAAACGTAGTGATTCGGGACCACTTCCATTGTCTTCCCCGGATAAGTTTACACATATGATATAAAAACAGAATATATTTGATGATTTAAAGGAGGTTCGGTAGCCATAGCTCTTTATGTTAGCAGGGCACTTAGAGATTCTGGACCACTTCCATTGTCTTCCCCAGAAAATGTATACATATGATTTAAATTTCATACAAATAAAATATATTTAAGTTTTAAGCGGGTAAGCCCCTTCGTGGCATACTAAGGGGTGCACTTAGAGATTCTGGACCACTTCCATTGTCTTCCCCAGAAAATGTATACATATGATTTAAATTTCATACAAATAAAATATATTTAAGTTTTAAGCGGGTAAGCCCCTCGTGGCGTACTAAGGGGTGCACTTAGAGATTCTGGACCACTTCCATTGTCTTCCCCAGAAAATGTATACATATGATTTAAATTTCACACAAATAAAATATATTTAAGTTTTAAGCGGGTAAGCTCCTCGTGGCATACTAAGGGGTGCACTTAGAGATTCAGGAACACTTCCTGTAAATTTTACATAATAATACACTTTTAGATTCTATATAGATTTCCGAACTTTACTTTCTATAAGGAACACACACACACACACACACACACAGACATTCAGTTTTATATATATAATGTAGCATGCTATTCTGGCTAGCTATTGCTTCGCAAATTTCACTACTTGAAATACTTGAAAAATTATTTGAAAATAATAAATATTTCATTCATAACTTTGTTGTAAAGACGAAACACAATATTTTACTCATTTATTGATATAGTTGTCTATATGAATAAATGAGAAACATTTTGGTAATTTTCATACACATAAATTTATTTTTTACATGTGACCGTAAAGAAAAGAAGGTAAAGAAAGAATGAATTTGCATTTTCACTTGCAATTTAGAAATAGATCGCAAATTGTATAAAGTAAAGTCGGTCCCCCTAAAGAACTCAACTACTAACTATTTGTCTAGGAAATAAAGCAATATTTCGAAACAGAACTAAATAAAAACCATCACTTAATTAACAAACAATAACAAATAATAGTTAATGAATAGACTTTTCTTTTTATAAAACTTACATTTAAATACTGAGTTATATATTTTGGATTTTCTATAAGTGCGACTTGTTTTCTTTCACTTCTATTTTACTTTCTTTCTTAAATTCTTCTTAATTGTATTAGTTTTTTACGATCTAATTTAAAATTGTAAGGTTTAGGAAAAGTATACGTATTTTCTTGCTAGTTCTGTTAGTATAAAATATGGCGTCCGTACAGTAAACCTAATATTATGTTTCTATTTATACCTAGATCTGTAAATGCTTTCAAATATTTTTTAGCGTTATGTTTATCTTCGGACGAGTCGCACTTTTAGAAAATCCAAGATATATAACTCTGCATTTTGTCAAAGTGATGATTAAACGGTCCGTCAGGATTTGGATTTTTATAAAATGAATAAAGACATGGTTACTTGAATCTAATTTACTATTGTTTATTTATAATGCTCTGGAGTTAAAAAATTAACATCCATTTGCTTAAACCTTGCCAGTCTAACTATTAATAATAAATATACATATATATATATATATATATATATGTATACATATATAGTGTTTATATATATATATATATATATATATATATATATATATAAATATATATATATATACACAAGTGCATTTCCATACATACACATATACATATGCACACATACA
>OY744546.1:14068042-14073042 GCA_963556195.1 Sepiola atlantica
ACTATGGCAGTTTCATCAGCCAATTTCCTTCCGAGATTAAGATTTTAATCCGGAAAATTGAAAAGATCAACACTAAAATAGCCAGACAAAAATTGTCGGTTATTTTTAATAATATATATATATATATATATATATATATATATATATATATATATATATATATATATATGTGTGTGTGTGTGTGTGTGTGTGTGCGTCTGTATATCAGTAAACACTTACTAACCACTTGATAGATGAGTGTTAAGCTACTTGAAATTTGCATGTGGAAAATTCATGCTGAAAATGAAAGAGAAATACGGAAAACACCTGGCAATTATTAAGAAATGGTGCCTGCTTCTAGCGTCGCTGAAGACACTGCACGTAAAGGAACCCAAGTGGACATTTCTCTGCCCATAAGCGTTCTGTACATGCGAGCACCATCCATTAAATCCAGCGATTGTGCTGGTAAAGTTACGATGCGATGGACAACACCCGCGGCTATGTCAGTCGAAACTTGGCATAAGCGATGGAAAAGCGACAGAGCCGAGTGCAACACAATAATACAAGAACGCGGTCGAATACCGAACCAATAACGGATCTGACCGAAAAGTTAACACGTCTCCGAAAATCAATCCGATAGAGGGTGGCCCTTCTCATGTCGGGTGAGATATAATCCTGCTTAGTTCGAAGAGGTGCATTTTTAAAAGAATTTACCATCTCTCTTTAAGAAGGGATAAGTTGATTGTCAATTGCCTCAGTTACCCCGACGAGTGAATGCCGACGAGGCTGCTCAGGTAACTTTGGCGGAGTCAGAGTATGCCATCATTCTGCTATGCTGGATTATTCCTCACCTTTCGGGCCTCGTCCCACATCTTTCTGTTTTAGGAAGGAATTAAATGCGATCTTCCATTTTTTTACTTTTGAAAGTTAAGTATCTCCCCATAGCAAAGACAAACTTATTTAAAGAAAAATAAAATAAAACGAAAGATATGGTTTAGGAAGTGAATCAAAACGAAATAAGCGGCCATCTTACATAGATGCGTTTAATTTCGTTACATGTTCGTAAATTATATTCTGATCATATTTCGATAAATCTTTTATTTTTAAATGTCTCTAAATAAGCGAACATCGAGCAGTAAAGATGAAAAATAAAAATGTGAATAAATGTAATTGTTGTTGTGATATTAATCGTTAGAATGTGAAAGGAACTCCAAAAAGTACTTTTAATATGAAAAAATTGTAACGGTGAACTTATATTCCTATATTCTATCATTCTTAAATACACTCAGAATAGAGAAAGAATACTTGAAAGAAGCGACCTGTACTTAGATTTAAATAGATTTAATGTATATACAATAGTACGATGGAAAATGTGAAATAATAGCGGCGATTTAGCAAAAAGTCACCCTATTAAGAACAGTCCGCATGATATCATAGCTGTGAGAGTAAATAGTAGTGTGAGAATAAAATTATATCCGACCCCCCGTGTGAATGAACGTGAGAGTAGGTTGACTGGAAAAAATGTAAGAAAATAAACGAAAGAATATTTTCTGAAAACACGCTTATGGAACGGATCAGCACATGAAGGTTTTGGTTCGAAAGCTAAATAAAATGGGGGTAACATGGATTTCACTTCATTATGTACTAGCTGGACTCATCGATCGGCGTTGGCCGGGGAGAAATATAAAAAAATAAATTAAAATGTGTCAACATCCGACAGAACGCAAATAGGTCACTGTGTGAATCATCTAAAGTACTACATATTACATTGATTTATTTTCAAATTACTACATAATAACGTTGAAATTAAAGAAAACGTCCCATAGTCTTCCCTTCTCATTCCCTTGTAAGTAAAAGTTTAACAATGTCACAAAAACAATTGTGTGAGTCGACACTGAATCGAACGTTAAACCTCTCGATCTTAAGCGTATGTCGATAACCTCTTGGCCGCGGAAGAAAGTAGAAATATAGGTCACTAAACCGAAGCCTGTAGCTGGCATGTGTTTTATTTTACGATCAGCCGGAAGACGACCAAATTTAGGGTCCACCAGTCACACGTTTTGGGAATTTTTTATACGAAGAAATCGATGTTTTTTTTCCAAACTTTGGATATTATGCGTGTTAAAGGTGTAGGATTCAGAAAATGTACACTTATGAGTGTGTCGAGTATCTTGGCGTATATTGATTAATTAGAAAATCGAGTCGCTGAAGAAATTGTAGCCGCTATGTTGAATAGTGAAACACTGTAAGGAACTATGTTCGTTAAATTGCATTCTCTAAAAACCGGAATTAGTATAACTGTATACGTACGTAATAAGTAAAAATAACGTAATCTGATATTCTAAAAAATCAGCGGAATTCGAGGGAGCGTCCATTAAATGTGGGTGTAATGTATTGTATTATGTAGTAAATTAATAGCAGACGGATAGTATATAATAAAGGACGCATTTTTAAAAAAGTAGACGTTGTTTATTAGTTCTCGGTGTCGACGGGGAGTAGTAAAGTTATAGTGTGAAAAGTTTTGCTACCCCCTGTGTGGAGTATGTTTTCGGGAGCGTCGAAAATTGTGGGCCAAAAGTAATGTGTAGTGTTAGCTGGAGAAAATAATTACCAATTTACCATAACACGCTCGAGTGAATAAGCGTCATATAGTGGTTAGTTTAGTAACCTATGATGCATGTGTTATTTTCCTATTCTTGACAGCGGTACGGGGTAAATACTTCGTTACATTTTATAGAAAATATAATTGAATGAGATTGAATGACGATAGATGCTATGCACTATTTGAATAGGGATAAATGCTATGCACTATTTAAATAGGGATAAATGCTATGCACTATTTAAATAGGGATAAATGCTATGCACTATTTGAATAGGGATAAATGCTATGTACTATTTGAATAGGGATAAATGCTATGCACTATTTGAATAGGGATAAATGCTATGTACTATTTGAATAGGGATAAATGCTATGCACTATTTGAATAGGGATAAATGCTATGTACTATTTGAATAGGGATAAATGCTATGCACTATTTGAATAGGGATAAATGCTATGTACTATTTGAATAGGGATAAATGCTATGCACTATTTGAATAGGGATAAATGCTATGCACTATTTGAATAGGGATAAATGCTATGTACTATTTGAATAGGGATAAATGCTATGCACTATTTGAATAGGGATAAATGCTATGTACTATTTGAATAGGGATAAATGCTATGCACTATTTGAATAGGGATAAATGCTATGTACTATTTGAATAGGGATAAATGCTATGCACTATTTGAATAGGGATAAATGCTATGCACTATTTGAATAGGGATAAATGCTATGCACTATTTGAATAGGGATAAATGCTATGTACTATTTGAATAGGGATAAATGCTATGCACTATTTGAATAGGGATAAATGCTATGCACTATTTGAATAGGGATAAATGCTATGTACTATTTGAATAGGGATAAATGCTATGTACTATTTGAATAGGGATAAATGCTATGCACTATTTAAATAGGGATAAATGCTATGCACTATTTGAATAGGGATAAATGCTATGCACTATTTGAATAGGGATAAATGCTATGCACTATTTGAATAGGGATAAATGCTATGCACTATTTGAATAGGGATAAATGCTATGTACTATTTGAATAGGGATAAATGCTATGCACTATTTGAATAGGGATAAATGCTATGCACTATTTGAATAGGGATAAATGCTATGTACTATTTGAATAGGGATAAATGCTATGCACTATTTGAATAGGGATACATGCTATGTACTATTTGAATAGGGATAAATGCTATGCACTATTTGAATAGGGATAACTGCTATGCACTATTTGAATAGGGATAAATGCTATGCACTATTTGAATAGGGATAAATGCTATGTACTATTTGAATAGGGATAAATGCTATGCACTATTTGAATAGGGATAAATGCTATGAACTATTTCACTATGTTCATGCTACCATATTAATTTATTTGTTTTTACTACCCCTCTTCTTTTTCGCGAGCTAATATAGTCTGAAGAAGCTGAAATGTGGGAAATCTCTCTAAATTAGTCTCTTGTTCATATGGTTTAAATTTAATAAAAATTGGATATGCGTACTTTAACTTTTTACGTTTAGGCTTATGAGTGGGTGTATGTAGATATCCGGTACATAGAGTGTAACGTAGAAGTTCAGAAGCACTTCCATTGTCTTCCTAAAAGAATTATATATATATATATGACATTATTTAAAAAAAAAATAGGATGTATTTGAAGTTTTAAAAGGTGGTTCGGTCCTAATAACTTCCTTAAGTAAAGAGGGCAATCATATTTTCGTATCACTTCCATTGTCTTATCTAGAATATTTAGGAGCTGCTCAGCGAGATGTCTGTGACTCGGTGATTGTGTATCCCTGTGTGAATTCTGTATGCATGCGAATCTGTTATTCGAAAAAATGCGTATGATGTGTGCGTCACTTTTATTAAACACCAATATGATTCCACCCCCATCTCACCCCACCTCACCCCACCCCACATACACACTAAGTCATTGCGCCAATCGCATAATATCTGACTCACTTAAATCTGGCAATACAGACAGTAGACCCCTTTTTTAACATTGACTTGACGATGTTGGAAATTTAAATATATGAAAGTATTAAGTATGTTAAAGAAAAGTGTTGGCAATTTTTTCACGTGACCCTTACGGATATTAATTGCTTCAATCTACAGTATGAAGGCGTAAAAAAACGGACCCGTTTTTGGACTTAGGATGTCGGACTTATTTTAGCTACACATGAAACATGTTCCGAAATGTAGCCATGCTATGCTTGTATAAATAAAACTTTTTTATTTTAAATAAATATCTCTATTTATTATTAAGCACTATTATATAAACACTGTAAATATATATATATATATATATATATATATATATATATATATATATATATATATATATATATATATATATATATATATATAGTCTAAAGAAGCTTTGAGTCATTAAAAAAAAAAAAAAAA
>OY744546.1:14078042-14130542 GCA_963556195.1 Sepiola atlantica
ATAATACTAACACATAGTCTGTACCCGATTAACCTCATTCCCCTGAAGATGGACGCGGATGGGTCTGAAAGTACTTGGGAGACAAATCCAAACTATGGCAAATTCATCAGCCAATTCCCCTCCGACACTAAGATTCTGATTCCGACTATTGAAAGGATCTACCAAAGGATATTTAGACATGAGTTGTCTTTTATATTCAACAATACTTGCCGACAAGAGAAGATGCTGCCTATATATATATATATATATATATATATATATATATATATATATATATATATATATATATATATATACATACATATATATATATATATATATATATATATATACATATATATATATATCCTTCAAAAAATCACATATAAATGCTCTGTACCCTGTAATCGAGTATCATCGAGTTTATTTTTATTGGCCTAATCCCGGTCTTCACTGAATAAACAATCTCTAAGTGAAAAATCTAAATCTATATATATATATATATATATATATATATATATATATATATATATATATATATATATATATATATATATATATATATGGTTGTCCGGTAGACTAACCAAGACCTCAAAAATAGAATTTGTACGTTTAACCTTTGTAAGTATGGATGTCCAAAAAGGCAACACGTATTATAATCGATGTCTGGCAAGAACCATGTTATAGTGAACGACAAATACAATTTTGTGGAGCCGAATGACCCTACAATCCACAACAGCAGTGTGGAAGTATGCTGGGGTCAGTACAAAATATGATTTAAACAAAGGTGAAGGCACTAGTTCTGAAAATTTCCAGATCTACATGCAGGAATTTCTTTGGCGTCGATAAGTGAATAGACTTTTTTTCGTCAATATCTTATAATGAGTCCGTTTTAATTATGAAGTTTAAATAAACCTAGCTAAGGAGCTCAACTTCCCCAATTTGAAATCAAGGTGATCCGTTTCCTAGAAAGATCGTCATCCGAGACTAACCACTTGTCATTTCGAGGTAAACTGGTTTTAATGAGATTTTCACCCCTTCTGTTTTTAAAGCCAGGAGTTTGATTTAGAGTCATATCAGAGACTTTTGATACGTTAATCAGTTTCGGGTTTTGCCCAAGATCAAAGTGTAGTAATGGCTACTGCACTCCATAAACTGGTATTGTCTTGGCCTTCGGGGCTTGATGTACGCCTGTTCATGGGTATGTCCTGTGCAGTTCTAGGAGGTCCACCCTCCCAGGCTTTGCCTCCCCTCTTTGGAAAAGAGTAAGTTTATTGCTTACTGCCTGATGCGCCCCTACCGGGGAATGCTGACGGGGCTGCCCAGGCAATTTTTAATAGCCAGAGTGCTCATTCTCGGGCGCTGGCTTTTCAACCCCCACTTTCCCGACCCGACCTTGGGTCACATTTTACCTTGTGGGAGTAAGATAAAATTGGTCTTGTGCCTAACCTCCTGGAGAGGAGGTAAATAAATACGTTAATCGGTAGAGATATTTAAACAGCTTATGAACGTTTATCCACAACAGCTATCACGATAATAACAACCGGCTGTGGTATTCACAGTGGTTCGGCTGATGTAAACTCCGACCTCCAAATCAAGTGCATCTTTTCAGAATTGTGACCCTTCTAGTCAAACTCGGCAATCTATACAAAATTTAGAATAGAAACTTTCATTTAATCCACGGGAGTAGATTGGACATGTGGCGTAACAGGTAACAACGTTTGTTAACAATCAGTTCTTATTAGTGTAGGACTTTTGGGGTTTGAAGGTTCAATCCCTTCTACACGTGATAATAACTAAAAATGATATAAAATTAATATTTCTACTCTGTCACCGACTTATTTGGCGTAACGAATTTTCTGTTTGCTAATGGTCCAGTCTGGTTTTGCTTAGTTTGTTTAACGCCATATCAACCATCTTTGGGTTATTTAATGCCGAATAATGTTGTCAAATTGAATCACATAAATAGGATAATTATTTTATATTATTAGAAAACATCGCCTTTAGAAAACATTATTTATAAAAAGAATTACTCCTTGCAAACATTACTTTTAGAAAGAAAATGTTACAGTGAGAGTGGGAAGTCTTAGAAAACATTAATCTCAGGGAACATTCTCTTAGAAAGCATTAGCCTTAGAAAACATTACTCTTAGAAGGAGATTTTACAATGAGAGTTGGAACAGTACTCTAAGAAAACATTACTCTTAGTAAACATTACTCTTAGAATAGTGTGTTTTGTTTTACAACATAACATCCATCTATTAATTTTAGAAAACATTACTCTCAGAAGACATTACTCCCAGATAACATTACTCTTAGAATGGTTTGGTTTGTTTTACAGCATAACATCCATCCATTAATTTTAGAAAACATTACTCTTAGAAAACATTACTCAAGATAACATTACTCTTAGAATGGTTTGGTTTGTTTTACAGCATAACATCGACCCATTAGTTTTAGAAAACATTACTCTTAGAAAACATTACTCTTGGAAAACATTACTCTTAGAAAACATTACTCCCAGATAACATTACTCTTAGAATGGTTTGGTTTGTTTTACAGCATAACATCCATCCATTAATTTTAGAAAACATTACTCTTAGAAAACATTACTCTTAGAAAACATTACTCTTAGAAAGAAAGTATTATAGTGAGAGTGGGAAGCTAATGGGCCGGGAGATCGGGTTTCAATCCATCAGTTGAGTCATTCCAAAGACTAAAAACATGGTATTGATAACCCTTCGCTAAACAGTCAGCATTGTAAAGTGAGAATCAAGTGTAAGTGGAGTTGCGTTATCCTATACATCTCGGTGTAATAACCAATGAAAAAGTAGTCCTAGGATCGCCCTCGACTACGGTTGACCATTTTGCTAAACTTTTTACCCAGTCATGGCTGACAGAACACGAGCAATCTACTTCCGTGGATTAAATAAACGTTTCAATCCGAAATTACGTATAGGTTCCCGATTTCGGCATTAATATTCTGAAGTTTAACCATTCCATTTCCAAATTCCAAAAGATGCACTTGAAGAAGGTCAGATGTTACATCGGCCGAAACGTTGTTAATATAACGACCAAGATGAAGATATTAGTCTAAATAATTCAAATAATAAATGGCTAATGTTGTTTTCACATTATTCTTACCAGAACCTAAAAAAAAAGTGAACTTTCACGTCATTAGCGAAATCAAAGGAGATGCGATAGCTCTACACCAAAGGCATTGGCGTCCATCTTTGATCTATCATTATTATCTCTCGTTTGTCTGGCGTGGCTATTATACTTCGTTCGCGTCTTGTTATTACGTTCACTATCAATCTATCATTCCGTTCATCATGAACTCACCATTCCCCTCCCCCTGTCTCTATATATATCTTACTCTCTCTTTTATTGCTTTCTTTTTCTCTTTTCTTGTTCCCTCTTTATAATTCCATTGACGTTTTTGAGTGTCTCCATTTCGTGATAAAACAAAAAAAGGACAAAGGGAGGTAACTCATTAGAGCGATGTCAATCAGAATTTTCAAAAATAAATTCTTTATGTTTCTGACTTTTTGTTTAGATGAAGATTAATAATTTGTATTATTTGTATTATTCGGACTACCCTTCTCATCTTGAGTGTAATTCTCACAACGTTTCGACCGATGCAACCTCCGACCTTCTTTAGATGTAACTCGGGGGTCTTTCTGTAAAACTCGTGAATCTGTACGGTATTTTGAATTGCAAGGACCCGTGGCGTAATACATAACATTCAAAAGTAAAATTCAGTTCTAAGTGAGGCTCTTCTTGAGGTTGAAGGTTCAATCCTCAGTGCGGACGAAACCCAAAATACAATTGCGATTTGCTTAAGATTTGTACCCGGTCATGGTTGACGGAACGAGAGCATGCTACTCTTCTGGAGTAAATAAAGGGTTCTGTTCGAAATTCCGTACAGATTTTCGAGTTCGACATCAAGATTCCCGAGTTCGACAAGATACACCTTAAGAAGGTCGGAGGTTAAATCGGTCGAAACGTTGTGAGAATCACACTGAAGTTGTCATTTTTCTCACTCGTTATTCATCGAGATATATTATTAAAATATTGATATAAAATCATAGAATTATGCAAATAATTTAATTTTTCATGTATAAAACATCATCATCATCATCAGCAGCATCATCATTTCTGATGAACCAAAGAAGTAAAAAAGCCACCTGTCATTGTCTTTTTATTATATGATGGTGGTTGTTTTTCCAAAATCATTGCAAGTGGCGGAGTAAGTTTGAGGTGGTAGCCTGACTTGCTATTTTCTTTCTCGCTTCGCTTCACTATTTGGAATGGTTTCGTCTCAGAACTAGAAAAAAGCTTTTTTACTAGCTAACTTTTGCGTTACGGGATGGAAGTATATATATATATATATATATATATATATATATATATATATATATATATATAAGGTAAGGTATGTGAATATGTTTATATATTTGTATGTAAAGGAATCAGTCTCTAACTATCTAACCGATAATTATTGATTTTGGAATACAGGTGCTAGGCGTAAGATGCCGGAATGTTGGCTATATTTAGTTTAATTTATTTTTATTCAAAGTGTAAACGGAGGTTGGAAGCCTTTCGTGAAAATTCAGATTCTTTCGATTTTTGAGAATTTTTAGCAATCAATTAATAAATATTCTCCAAATTCTAGTTTCGTTTAAATATTTAAAAATTCGAATATTTCAGATTTGCATTAAACTTGAACGATAGTCATGTGACCTTATTTAAGCAATATTTCGTGAAATTAACTTTTTCTAAGGCCGCTTAAGTTAAAACCTGAACTTTTAGACATTTTCTAGAATCAAAATAATGTAATGAATTTTGATTAAAATTAGAAAAAGGATTCTAGAAAAAAAAATTAGCATTTTAAGTTTATTTTAATTTTCGTAAGGGGACATAAAAGTGGTGCACAACTGCTGTGTTCGGACAATTAATGTTACCCGTCCTGGGACGGGTATTATTCTAGTTTATTTATATATAAATAAATACACATTGTGCTTTATTATAGAGTTAGTGATTTTTGATCTTTTAATGCGACTAAATAAACTGAAAAAAATGTTTTGTTTCCTTTTTTGGGAGAAACTTTTCATTATTCCTACGTTTTTAAAACCATCAAATCTTTTAAGCCTCTCACAATGCATAAAAGTGACTTATTTGGCTCGCTTATCACGTATTGAATAAATATCGAAACGTGATCTGCATTCATATTCAGAAAACAATCTATATGCTTAGCATATTGTATTCTACAGGCATTCGTTTACGAAACTCACTTTTAAAGTGACCAATGGCCCAAATAATCTATAATGTTTCTCCATCGTTCCTCAAAGTATAATAATAAACAAAATAGCAGTGACAAAGGCGAATAATGGTTTAGTTAGTGTGACGATATATCAGTCAACTGAACCAAACGTTCCTTTTCCCATGTATATAGACCTATACGCCCACAAGACACGTTGCACTTCAAAAGCAGTGTTGTCACAGAACAACAAAGATAAATGTAAGGGGGAAATATAAATATATCAGTTTACTTTCGTGATTTCTTAATTTTGGGATTATCTTGTAAAAAGTTTAATAATAATTCTTTTCTAGTTCTTTTCATACTTTCCTGTTATATATATATATATATATATATATATATATATATATTATTATTATTATTTTTATTTACACAGACATTCACAAAATCTGCGACACTGGCATGTCGATGTTATCGATCAACAGCTATTATAACTGAGATCTCATCATCATTCTTTCCAAATATGATCTGAGGTTTAGATCGGATTTTAACTCTACCTGTTATAATAGCTGTTGATCGATAACATCGGCATGCCAGTGCCGCAGAGTTTGTGAATGTCTGTGTAAATAAAAATAATAATAATAATAATATATATATATATATATATATATATATATATATATATATATATATATATATATATAACAGGAAAGCATGAAAAGAACTAGAAAAAAATTATTAGTTTGTACATCTGTGTAAAAAAAAATAATCATATATAAAAGCTTTATTTGATATTGAACACTTTTTATAAACCCGGTTGAAATTCGTTGGATTACTCCCTGTTGGTGTTTTACCTGGATTATATATATATATATATATATATATATATATATATATATATATATATATATATTTAGATTTTTCACTTATAAAATAGATCATTCAGTGAAGACCGGGGTTGTTCCAATAAAAACAAGCTCGATGATACTCGATTACAGAGTACAGAGTATTTATATGTGATTTTATGAAGGCTTACCAAAGCATTTCTTTCAGGACACCAATGATCACCATTAAAGCTATTTTTTCTTACAAATATTATTTATTCAAATTAAATGTTTTTTCCTACAAGTGTTTCACTACCAAGCAGGTACTTGCTTGGCAGATCATCATATATATATATATATATATATATATATATATATATATATATATATATATATATATATATATTTCACTTAGTAGTTAAACACGTGTAGGAAAAAACTCTTTAATTTGAATATATATGATATATAAATGATCTTAAAAAGAAAAAGTATTTTGTGGTGATTATTGGTCTCCTGAACGGAATGCTTTAGTATGCCTTCAAAAAATCACACACACACACACACACACACACACACACACACACACACACACACACACACCCCACACACATATATATATATATGGTAAAATGAAAAAGGAAAACCAAAAACTGGATGTTTTTTTATGTGTACATCAACGTTTCGTCTTTATTTATAAGACTTCATCAGGATGATGATATAGGGAAAAGATATCATGCAAGCACGGATACATGTAGGGTAGACATGTTGGGAAGAAAAATAAAATAAAATGAAAAATATTGGCATCCATTTTACCCCTGCTCATCCCCCACCTCTTTCTCTCATCGCCAGCCACAGTAGTCCTTGCTCCCTCCACCCTTCCCCTTTTTTCTCCCACTCATTTTTCATTCTCTAACAAGTACGGACGTCCAGCTAGACGCTGCCAATATTTTTCATTTTATTTTATTTTTCTTCCCAACATGTCTACCCTACATGTATCCGTGCTTGCATGATATCTTTTCCCTATATCATCATCCTGATGAAGTCTTATAAATAAAGACGAAACGTTGATGTACACATAAAAAAACATCCAGTTTTTGGTTTTCCTTTTTCATTTTACCATCACGTCGGATTACCTCCATCCTTCTCTTCCCATATATATATATATATATATATATATATATAGTTGAAGATGTTTGTTCTTCTTAGTGATAACCGCTGTCGTATTTTTCACATCCTAAGTAAAAGGAGTTTACTCCACTTACATATGTTATATTGTATTCATATGCAATGAGTCGCCTCTATTACGGGGCGTATTTATTTTATTTATTTATTAATCTATGAAAAAATCAACGTTCACGTGTTTCACGGTCTACGATCTACAGCGTAGATTTTGACTAAGTTCGAACCCGCGACAACAGTGCCTGCAGTGTAGCGTGTTACTCCCGGGCTACACGATCTAGCACGGAATATGTACGATGTTTTTTAATCGCTTTTAAATAGTTGAAGTTTTTTGTTAGCGATAACCGTTGTCGTATTATTCACTTCCTAATTGAAAGGAGTTTTCTCTCCTTCCATAAATATATATATATATATATATATATATATATATATATATATATATATATATATATATATATATATATATTATTTTAATACCTACAGACATTGATGTTTCATGCTAACGCAATCTTCAGTGCAGGAAGCTAATTCTCGCCACTGATTCGTAGTCAAGAGTCTTAACCCCTCGGCCATAGAGAATTAGTTTATAATTATGGAGGAATTTAACTTTGTAAATAGCGAATCGGCGGCTAAATTTACACAAGCAGTTAGAGTGATCAACGAACGTATTCGGATCGTGCATGCAGCTATATATATATATATATATATATATATATATATATATATATATATATATATATATATATATATATATATATATATATATATATGCACTGACTATTTATCTGACTATTTATCTATGAAATAAATCCACGTACACATGTGTTTCACGGTCTACTGTTCTTCCAGGGATAACACGCTAGACTACAGACTAACTCTATTGAAAACCCTATTTACATAAAACTGAATAAACTAGGTATTAATATACCCCAAATAAACTTCATCAACTATTATGGATATAGACCGACACTACCCCTACAGTCAAAGCACGCATAAATTCCATCCCTTGTCTGGGTTTTGATGGGGTTTATACTTGGGAAACTCAACGCAACCTAGACAGGAGAATTAATGATCACAAAAGAGCCATCCAAACTAACAACACACTCAACGCCTTATGCTCTCATGCTACGGAATATGATCATTGTTTTGATTAATAAGGACGCCACATTAATTAAACCTATACAACACAAATGTACACGACCATTAATCGAACGAGCTCTCATAGTCCACTCAATAATTACAATCAAACAAAGAATGGGCTTTTATTATGTCTCCTCTACCTATCTAAAGCTATTATAAACAATATAAACTTAGACCTTGGTGATGCCATGCTTTTAAATTAGGTCATTTGAATTCCCTTTCCTTTACTGTTTTGCTCTTATCTTCTTTTCTTTTCCTAATACGACATCTACGTTTATTTTGTAGATATATTTCAAGTACATATATATGCACATATATATTTTTATTTTATACATTTGTATATCTTCCCTCTCTGCATAGATTTAAATTTATTCTGTAGATATATTTAAAGTACATATATATGCATATATATTTTTAAATTATTTTATATATATATATATATATATATATATGTGTGTGTGTGTGTGTGTGTGTGTGTACGTATTTGTATATCGCCCCTCTCTGCATAGAGTTAAATTTATTTTGTAGATATATTTCAAGTACATATATATGCATATATATATTTTTATTATTTTATATATATATATATATATACATATATATACATATATATATGTACGTATTTGTATATCTCCTCTCTCTGCATAGATTTAAATTTATTTTGTAGATATATTTGTAGATATATTTCAAGTACATATATATGCATATATATTTGTTATTATTTATATATATATATATATATATATGTACGTATTTGTATATCTCCTCTTTCTGCATAGATGTAAATTTATTTTGTAGATATATTTCAAGTACATATATGCATATATATTTTTTATTATTTATATATATATATATATATGTATCTATATATATATATATATATATATATATATATATATATATATATATATA
The DNA here is from genome assembly GCA_963556195.1 of Sepiola atlantica. Classification (NCBI taxonomy): domain Eukaryota; kingdom Metazoa; phylum Mollusca; class Cephalopoda; order Sepiida; family Sepiolidae; genus Sepiola; species Sepiola atlantica. The sequence continues at coordinate 14,087,337 of OY744546.1, forward strand.
TATATATATATATATATATGTACGTATTTGTATATCTCCCCTCTCTGCATAGATTTAAATTTATTTAGTAGATATATTTCAAGTACATATATATGCATATATATTTTTTATTATTTATATATATATATATATATATATATATATATATATATATATATATATATATATATGTACGTATTTGTATATCTCCCCTCTCTGCATAGATTTAAATTCATTTTGTAGATATAGTTCAAGTACATATATATTTTTTTATTATTTTATATATATATGAGCAAAGTTCATTTACATTCTAAAAGCCAATTTTTGTTTGTTCTAAAACATTTTTCGAAACAAACATCTTTCAGTGTAAATTCTTTTACGAATGGTTTCGCTTAAACTACACAATATTTTCATGTCAATATTAGATCTGTTCACCGCAAGCTCGCCAGAAAAGGTACATGAACGTATTTTAACATGGAAGACAAACGTCAGAAGAAAAAGTTTGAACTCACGTGCGACTCTCAGAGGTCTGCCATATTGAATTCTTTGTAAAAAACGTTTGTTTTGAAAAATGTTTTATAAGAAAAATAAAAAAAATATCTTGGCTTTTGGAATGTAATTGAGCTTTGCTTACTTGCTCTGTTGTTACTGGTTAACATTCATCGAGCTTAAATTGGAAGAGGAGGGTAAATATAAAGTATTGACAGTATATGTAAAACCTATATTTATACAATAGTATATATATATATATATATATATATATATATATATATATATATAATATAATTTATTTTTCTAAAAAAATTCCAAATTTCATTCAATATCAATTTATTATCAGACAATTGTTTCTGTCTATTCAAAAATATATTTTCTGATATACAAAATATCATAGACACTTACGAACAAACTATAAGTGCACATTCACCATACTATAAAGAATATGCTAAATCATATATTCACACTATAGTATATATATGCACACAATAATACATGTATATATATATATAATTTATTTTCAGAAAACATTCCAACTTCCACCCAGCATCAATTTATTATCACACAATTGTTTCTGCCTTTTAACATTTTTTTCTTGATATACAAAATATCATAGACACTTACGAATCCACTTCATCAGTATACATTCACCAGAATGAGACCGAAAAAATGAAAATGTAACCGTATTCATTTAATTTATATACCCCTTTTTATCACTCAGACTAAAGAGAAATTATGACCTTAAGCTTATTCACTTGTAGTTAAAAGTTTCAAATATATTATAACAATCAAATTATTTTATGATTTGTGCGAATGTACACCGATGAAGTCTTTTTGTAAGTTTTTTTTATATTTTGTATATCAGCAAAATATATGTTTTCAGAATGGGCAGAAACAATTTTGTGATAAAAAAAAGTGTTGTTGGATGAAATTTGAAATGTTTTCTGAATAATTATTATATCATATTATATTAGGAGCATTGCAAACTATTCAGCTACTACATAAACGTGTGTGTGAACTTTAAGAAATATATATATATATATATATATATATATATATATATATATATATAATTTCCGCCCAAAACCTTCTATGAATACTAACAGATGGTCTGTACCTGAATGACCTCATTCTCCCGAGGATGGACCCAGATGGGTCCGAAAATACTTAGGAGACAAATCTAAACTATGGCAAATTCATCAGCCAATTCCCCTCCGAAACTAAGATCCTGATTCGGACTATTGAAAGGATCTACAAAAGGATATCTAGACATGAGTTGTCTTTTATATTCAACAATACTTGCCTGCAAGAGAAGATGCTGCCTAGATACACCCCCACACACACATATATATATATATATATATATATATATATATATATATATATATATGTGTGTGTGTGTGTATTACACCGGCCGTTCTAACAGAAGAGAAACTACACCGGTTCTCACTATAAATAGTGCAAGTAGACAATCACCAGGGAGAAAAGGACAGTATTGTAACTGTCTAGCCGAGTGCCAGTCAGTTTCCTTACCTTTGTACATTTTATGTTAATACACTTGTTATCTTAACCCAACCTCGACTTGACTTTTGGACTCCTTCACAACAATATATATATATATATATATATATATATATATATATATATATATATGTATATATATATATATATATATATATATATATATATATATATATATATATATATATATACTCTATAAACTAATTTTCTACTATTGAATATATGTTTCGATGCTTATATAGGCGTAATATAGATTTAAGCACTTGACGTCAGGAGTAAATATTACCTAATGAATATGGTCGAACGAATCTACCGAAATATAATGGTCAATATTTGATGATGTGTTTTTCTCCTTATTTCTACTAGCATGTTTACTTGCTTATCCACTATTCGATAAACCAATTTTCAACTATTGAATATAGATTTTCGATGGTCTTATAGGGGCAAAAATAGCTGAAAGCACGTGACGCCAAGAGATTCATTAGATAACAAAAAAGAAGTAAAATGATATTGAAGACAAAACAAAAACTCCCCTCCTCGCTTCGTATTGCTCTAAAAGAAAAAAAACAAATAAAAATGGTTGCCAGGAATCAAATCAACCCTTGTAGATGGAACGTGGGATTCTCCATTTTTTATTACATTCAAGAAGAATCGTCCTCCGAAATCGATCATCTGCAGAGAGGAAGCAATGAAACCCACAGCTCGGAGATTGAACCTTGTGGTGTCTCTAAGCAGATTTTTTTTTTCAGATTAGATACACACTCACATCTGTCGATAGTGCTTCATAGCGTTTATAATAGCATTTGTACCCCGAAACACACAGGTATAATGGATCCGTGTTACTTTAGACGTGTTCACCGTCCAATCATCTCTATACGAGCTTATATGCGCCGTCGGTTAATCTTTTTTTATTTACTTTTGTTCACTCCAAACAAGGCATATTGCCACTGAAACGTAAGGGGCGTGTAGCAGGTACATAATCAAGATTTATTTACTTTTGTACTTGCATGTTATCACTCCCGTAGTGATTGGTATGCGATTCGGTTAGATAACACAGGCATGTTTCAAACTCACGTAGTGATACGTTGGGCAATTAGAACAAAAGAACAATTTCTCTCTTTTGAACATTTTTTCAGTAAAAGAACAATTATTTCAAATCGAAATAAACATTTATTTACACTCTTGTTGCAATTTGCATGCGTTTGTAAATTTATTTTCTTGTGTCGCTACTACTAATAAAAAATCTCTTATTTTTATCGGGTAAAAGCCTAAGTAGGGGGTAATGTAGCAGTTAAATAATTACGATCTATTTACTTTTGTACTTGCATGTTATCATTCGTGTATTTATTGGTACGTTGGTCGAGAAGATAACACAGACATGGTACGTAGGTAGTGATACGTCGGGCGATTAGGACACTTATAACATACGGGATGTTTTTTTTCATTTCCGACAAGACGTCATATATGCGCTTCTAATTACGACCCTGCTAGACGATAGTGAACTCATGGGCCCAACTCCACTTCTATCGTACATACATGCCGGCCTGACCAACCTGTCTTATATTCTTGTGTTCCTAACACTTTCTCGGACCATATTCTGTGTTGACGAAACAATTGATTTAAATTGTACAGCAGATGTATGTCCTTTTAACCGAAAACTTGGTGACCCCTTTTCTTCTCATCAACTATGGCCACTCAGATGAATACAGACGCAGCCACTCTACCATAAGCCGCTATCTCCTTAACCTCTACAGGTTATTATGATAGGGGATGGATTTATAGGAGTGCAACCTGGTTGGGGGGGTGAGCAAGATGTTTGTTCACACTACATTTCAATTTCTGCATAATAATAAGGTTGGAGAAACGGGGAGAAGGAAGGGAATTTCAAATGCAAGCGGTCCGCGAAAATAGGCTATCATTATATAAAATCTTCAACGTCTTTAAAGTCATGGAGATTTTCACTGTAAAATCTTGGGTGGGGAGTGTTAGAGTTAGGGTTAGGGTTAGGGTTAGCAAGTTCATCGAAACACATGGGAGTATTTTATCTGTTATCGCTCTAAGCGCGCAGATTGAATTGACGCATCTTCAGAATAGTCTATCCTATTTTGTTGGTTTTGATTTAATCGCTTGGCAATCTGTCAAGAATGCCTTCCTAATCGATAGACCAAAGCTTTTTATTCCGGGAACCTGCTATCTTTTGTCGCGGTTGTCACGAGAATAAGTGTCTGTTATTATTGCATCGTCTAGTTTTCTTTTATTCAGTATAAGAATTGGACATGCCTAATCGACAATGTAACGAAAAACAATTTTTCTTCTTCTTTTTTTAATGAAAATAGCTCCAGACAAAGCATGAAGCCACTTGATGTAAGGAGCTAAAAAATATAATTCTTAAAGTTCAAAAGCTAGACAATGATAAGAGTTATATGGATAGATTCCGATGAAGAAACCAGCAATTCTTCCCCCTTTGTCAGAAACATCGCTCATTGAATGTGAGGACTAAAAGACAAAATAAAAGAAGTTATTCTACACTTTCATCTTGCGTTTTTTTCATTCTCTCCATTCCCATTTTTTCTAGAAATTAATCACGAATGATAACAAATTTATACTATTCAAAGACACGTATATATCTGTATCTATAAAACACAATGTCTGTTTGTATGTGTGTGCGTTCCTTATAGAAAGAAAGCCTAGAGAATCTACATAAAATCAAAAAGTTTATTCTCACGTAAAATTAACCGTGGAAGACAATGGAAGTGTTCCCGAATCTCTAAGTGCGTCACGTAGTGAGATAATTGCAATGTATGCTTATTAGAACAATTGCAATAGAAGTCTCTCAACCATAACTCAATCCCAACTTTAAGAAATTGCATGTATTTTGGTTGATTAAAATATATAGGGACAAAGTTGAATAAATCAGATTTAGAATAATATATATATATATTCAATGATAAATGCCAGTATACTGAAATCATATGCCCTTAATAGGGTTAAGATGAAAATTCATATACACTAAATGTACAAAAGCAAGGAAATTCCCAAATGGTTACACTTTTATTGTCATTAATTAAGGGTATGACTACATATTAACCAAACCATTTCAATATCACATCACTACAGTATAAATCTCTATGCATGAGTAGATAAAGTGTGTGAGGTGCGTTGAAGAAAAAATCCTACCAGTAAAATACATAACCCTGTTGTGCTCGCATACCCTCAATGACAATAAAAGTGTAAAAATTTGGGAATTTCCTTGCTTTTGTACATTCAGTGTATAGGAATTTTCATCTTAACCCTATTAAGGGCATATGATTTCCGTATACTGGCATTTATCATGGAATGTCACTACTTTTGTAAAGGCTATGCCTCAATACAATGGTCATTTTTAAGGTTTTTTGGAATTTTCTGAGAAACCTAAGGTATATGGTAAACTGAAATTAAAATGCCATCAACTAGACCATAGAACCTCTATCTCTGCCAAAATCAGCTGAATCCATCAAATAGTTGATGAGATACAGGGTGGCACATTCGTACGTACGTACACACGGATAACATGATTTCATGATTGAACTTTCTGGATCTTTGGGGTTCTTTGACTAATGATGCTGAAATTCTACATACTTATAGAACCTATCAAATAAAAGTTTTAAATAATTTGGTTTATTGGTTTTTGAGTTATAGTTGGTCAAAGAAATGAGATTTCCAGAATAGACTATTCTTGAAGTCTATTAAGGGATAGAGCGCGCTCGCGCCTCTCTTGATAACATATTTCAACAACACTTAGTCAATTCCATACCTATTTTCGACCCCCTCCCCCAATACACGCAGATTACGCCGCACAAGGATAATCTCATTTCCAGTTTTGCCCTTTTCGTTTTTCTCTCTGAGATGAAAAACGAATGGCATTTGATATAAAAAAAATACCACAACATCCTTTATATACTTCAAACACCACCAATATTTTTTAAAATACGTCTCTAGAAGAATACGTGGAATACAAAACAATATCATTCGCCACCCTCCCTCTCCCTCTCTGTGTATATATATATATATATATATATATATATATATATATATATATATATATATATATATATATATATGATTATTTTTATTTACAGACATGTACAAAATCTGTGACACTGGCATGTCGATGTTATCGATCAACAGCTATTATAAACTGAGATCTCATCAGGCAGAGTTAGAATCTGAGCTTTCCAAACATGATCTAAGGTTAAGATCAGATTCTAACTCTGCCTAATGAGATTTCAGTTTATAATAGCTGTTGATCGATAACATCGACATGCTAGTGTCGCAGATTTTGTACATGTCTGTGCAAATAAAAATCATCATATATAAAAGCTCTATTTGATATTCAGCACTTTTTATAAACCCGGTCGAAATTCTTTGGATTACTATCCTATGGATGTTTTACCTGAATTATATATATATATATATATATATATATATATATATATATATATATATATATATATATATATATATATATATATATATATATATATATATATATATTAAATAGGATGAACGGAGTCATCGCGAATCGAGGACAATATCACAAGAAAAAAAAGAGAGAAATTTGTAGTAATTTAATCGGAAGACATTCGATTAAATTTTTTTACAAAGAATAAAAATGACGACTAAAATTACCAGACTAAATCCCAAGGTACCTTTCAACCGACACATTGTCAAGGGATACGTCGGCGAATATCGCTTAAAAACGGGGAAAAAAGTAACGTAGAGAGAAAAAAACAAACAAAAAAACAGGGAGATTGAATATCGCCATTATAAACCGAAAAGAATGATATGGACATAATAGGCAAGTATACTTTTTTTTTGCTTTGGAGAAGTCTCTATTCATCCTATTTAAAAGTTTGATAAAATTCTGCACTACAAAAAATGTGTTCAAATATATATATATATATATATATATATATATATATATATATATATATATATATATATATATAGTGTGTATTTATGTATCATTATGTATCAGCTATCTTCAGTGCAGGAAGTTAATCACAAATCGCCACTGATTCGCAGTCAGGAGCGTTTCCGGTTGCCCACTACAAATTAGCTTAGAATTAATGAGGTATTTAACTTTGTGAATATAAAGTCGGCGGGTATTTTACAACGAGCAGCGAATAGTGATCTACAACAACAAACTGTGTTGGATCTGACAATATATATATATATATATATATATATATATATATATATATATATATATATATATATGAGAACATTGTTAAACATAACATATATATATATAAATATATAAATATATACATGTATATATGTATATATAAATATAAGAGAACATATATATATATAAACATATATATATATATAAATATATAAATATATATATATATATATATATATATATATATATAAGAAGAAATGTTCATAATATAAAACAGATTTTATATAGTATAGATTCGTATGAGAAAAAATCTTTCGGATCAAATATACGAATCAGATCATAATTGCAGTTTAAAAGCTCAATATCACCTTATAGTAACTAGAGTTTAATTATAAATTGTGAACGATTTATAACATCATAAATAATATATGATATTATTTAAATCAAATTTTTGAATGTAAAATTTCAGACGAAGAAAAATTATACATACATTTCTGGAAGTTTAATGGTTTTTATAATTGAGTCACAGACAATACGGCGGGCCTCTTTCCCAGCTGACTACAACAGAGTCGTTTTCAAGTCCAATGCACACAAATTCTTGTTGAGCCGCCTCTTAAATAACCAAATTCTGCCCAATCACCTCCATCGTTACGAATCATCACGGTATTGTCTCACGGTCCACCTGGCTCTCATTAAACCTTTGACATCGACTGCTCTTTGTGCTTTGATATGTCGTAACAGCTTAGCAAAAGAAAATAACTAGTCTTTCTTCTTGAGAAAGTAATGTTCAACGCTCAATCTGTCTCTTTTGGAGTTATCAATGAACACATTTAAAGTGCTAAAATAAATATTAAATCAGATTTAGAGGAAAACGTAGTCGAAATATAAATACAAATGTTGAGGTCAGCTGTCAAAATAAAAAAAATACTGAATAATAAATATTCAAGTTAAAAAATTTGGTAATTAATTGCGCGGTCAATTACAGTTTCTCAGCTTATGCTGGTGTTGCATTCAGTCGTCATAGATTTCCCCCTGTCACAAAACTTGCACATTACTTGCTCGTGTAAATTGCTTCACCATGGACTCCTCACTCAATAAATCGATAATTGAGTTCACAATTTTTTTCGATAAATAATTTGAGTGCGGATGGATTGATAGCGTTAAAGAGAGATTGATGATTTAGAAAATCGATATTCTTCCCGCGCTTCGATGTCTTCTGTAAAAATGGCGTTAAATAAGCGTTTGACGGTACTTTGTACTTAACTTTTAATTTTAAGATTTGGTCATTGACAAAAGTAAGTCCGTAAGGCAATTACAGAACGTCTTGAAGTAAATTTGTAAAGATAGAAAAAGACTGGACCACACGAATGCACAGACATACGGAGATACTGACACGTAGACGCACATATACGAGCGCACAAAAATACGGAGATACGGATAGGGAGACACACAGATACAGAGATACGGACACGGATATGGAGACATACGGAGATACTGACACGTAGAGGCACACATACGGAGATACTGACACGTTGACGCACACATACGGAGATACTGACACGTTGACGCACACATACGGAGATACTGACACGTAGACGCACACATACGGAGATACTGACACGTCGACGCACACATACGGAGATACTGACACGTCGACGCAAACATATGGTTGTTTCTCACTACGAAGCCAACTCCATGTTACCTTGGCTAGTATGAGCCCTTATCCTGCAATATAATGTGTAGTTCTTCTTCTCAAGCTTGCCAGAGTCTGCGATGCGCTTTTCCTGAAAGGTGTCAATGTCCACATTCAGTCCCCTGAGCTCGTCGTTGATGACAGATGTCTTCCTGGATTCGTTAATGTCCTAGCGGTTTTCAGAAAGACTGGGCATCATTGTCCGGACGTTCCACCACCTTAGTTTAAAAGCTGATTTCTCTTGTTTTGTTACCTGGTGAGACGTTTCCAGTCCGTGTGTCGGATGTTGTCTAATCCCCATGCACACACTCAAGAGAAGCAGACTGTTGCAGGACAGCACCTAACTGGCCTATGGGCTGCCCAGCTTAATGCGGGCAGTAACCGTCCATTGAGATCCGAGGATCCCTCCCACCGTCGAGAACGCCGCGCTTTACGCCAATCAATCGATGGATTATAACCGGTAACTGACAAAGCTGTAGCGTCCTCTCCATGTTGTAGGCTGTAGGTTTTGTATGCTGAGTGTTGTTCGATGCTAGCCTGGGCGGTGTCATATGAAGGACAGGCCCATGTAGCACTTCCACCCACTCTACGTTGCTGATGAATCCAAAGGGAGAGAAACGTTGTTACAGTAACCCACCAACGTTGTCGCAAGAGCTGAAAGAACGAATTTTTAAGCAGCGCCGAACTGCATTACATCAAGTGGTTTCATGCCTTTTCTCGGACGATTTCTATGAAAAGACAAACAAACAAGAAACAGAACGTTAGAATGATATTAAATTAAAAAATGCGTAAACACTAGTAGGAAAATATCATTTTAATGCTATTCCATTTCAAACGAAGGTATATTACCAGACCAAGCCTTAATAGAAAAATATACTATATATATATATATATATATATATATATATATATATATATATATATATTTATATATATATATATATATATATATATATATATATATATATATATATATATATATATATATATATATATATATATATGAAGCAATCCAACAAAAGCTATGAGCGGCAACTAATATCTTATAATTAGTGAACCATTCGGATAAAAAACTGAAGCTCAATATACTGGATAGAGCATTAATATTATAATATAAGATAAATAAAGTAATAAAATAAGGTGTCAATCAAATTTTATTAGCATTCAAAGTTCAAGCAAAGTATCTTAAAGTCCTTAACTCATGAGTTTTCAAAGATAAGTCTTCTCCTCAGAGGACCATTACCGCAGTTATACTACTACAAGTAATAAAATTAAACTTTGAAAATATATAAAAATATATACACAAATACATAAAAATACATAACATCAAATATATCAACCCCAAAACATACTTTTTTGTTGAATCTATACAATCCATCCAGGTAATACAATTTGAAAAACATAATCAGGATAGACATCCAGAGGGTTGATGAAGATTAATCCAGGTTATAAAAAGCAGTCAAAATACGAGAAATTGAAGGAGCTGACAAAGTTATCCAGTCGCGAAATGTGTCAATAATCGGTGAAGTGAAAAGTATCCAATGTTTATGTTAATTATTACAACGATAAATAAATCAAATTAAATAATATAGAAAGCTCAATAAACTCACTTAAAATTCCAATATATATATATATATATATATATATATATATATATATATATATATATATATATATATATATATATATATATGTGGGGTAAGGTACATGATAAGTCATGAAAATAAAATGCTATGGTAGACAAAATGTGTGAAAAAAGACTAACGGAAAACGGGTTAAAATGCAGGAGAAAAACAAAAACAAGAAATTTGACCGGTTTCGTTCGTTTTCTGAAGTTCGTTAATACGAACGAACCCGGTCAAATCTCTTGTTTTTGTTTTTCTCATGCATTTTAACCTGTTTTTCGGTTTGTCTTTTTTTTCACACACACACACACACACACACACACACACACACACACACACACACACACACATATATATATATATATATATATATATATATATATATATACACATAGTTGCATTCCAATGACCAAGGAACAATCAACCTACAATCATACCTTTCATCTGTTATGAAAGGTATGATTATAGATTGATTGTGTTGCTTTACATTGCTGCACTGATGAGTCTTATTAAGACGAAACATATATGTGTACGGATAAATAAGAAAACTATATATTAAATTAAATTGCTTACTTCAAAGGTAGAGCACTTTGTTGGGAAAATATAAGCAATACGGAGAAGTTCGCTCCCCTTGCCATGAAGTTTGAACACTATAACATCTTAAATAAGTATATTTCCCTTTCCATGTAGTAAGGTTATATCAGTGACCGAACAGGCAACGATTTTGGATTGAAGTCAGCGACCGGTGGTGTAACCTTACCAAGCAACACTGATGAGTCACAGAAAAATTAGTGCAACATTCGTACCTTCGGTTTCAAACACGGAAGGACTTAGCCATCCGGCTCTCTTCAGCTTCTGTTGTCATCTGTTTCGGAAATGTGAAGTCACATGTCACTCTCGTTTGGACGCGTTATTTGCTTAGAGCATTGTGTATGTTTGTTTAAATTTAAATTTAAATTTAAATTTATTGTAAGGAAGGTTTGAAAAAGTGGGTGTGTGTGAAAAGTAACAGTTGAGATTTAAATCGGAAGAGGTTTAAAGAGATGTAAAAAGATATAGAAATAAAAATAATAATAGTAAAATAAAATTTAGAAAAATAAAATAAAATTAAATTAAAAAAAATAAAATAAAATAAAAAATAAAAAAAATATTTCTCTATAATTCCCGTGAGTCAATGTTATAATTTTCGTATATTTGGCCGTTACTGTTTTGGGGTATGATGATGTGTGTTCTAAAGGAACTATGGGGAGAGAGAGGGTTTAAGTATTAAAGGCGTTTAAAGGAACAACATTACTTAATATCGTGTATAAATATATATATATATATATATATATATATATATATGTAGATAAATAAAAAACAATTATTATCAAAAATATTTTTATCTTAATAAAGAGATGTATGAAAATACGTTTTCAATACGCTACAGCGAAACATTCGTGTTTCACTCAGTAATGGTTCATGAGGCCGAGATAAATAGTTTTTCAGCCATGTTAAAGGAGCATTTCTCATTTATACACAGAACGATCGAATGATGTGATGGATGATGTAGTTTTTGTTTTCGAAATTCATTTTGCCGAAAGCAACAAAAATCAAGCGTATATTAGAATTCCGGTGAAGTTCTGCAAATGGCTGACATTATGCAAACACTGCGTTTCTTTGATAATATAGATTGAGGGTATAGAAAGACCTCGCCTCCCCCCTCCCCACACACGAGGGAAATTACTCTTTTTTTTAGCAAAAATAGGCAGAATTTTTTTTTAATCCGGGAAGTGCATTCATCGCCACATCTCCTGACATTGTATCATTAATCATTATAAAAATATGCACGGCGGAACGCAATCTTAGAAAACCTTATTTTTAAATCACCGATTTTCTTGTTTTGTTTTCAACTGCTGTAAGCGAATATATATATATATATATATATATATATATATATATATATATATATATATATATATTTATATATATATGTGTGTGTGTGTGTGTGTTTTTGTTTATTATCTCTGTATGTATACATTTCGTCCTTTTCAATCGTCAGCATAGAGATATAACTATCGAGAAGCACACGGCCACCGCTGAATAGCTAAATAAACAGTGACAGTTTTAACACTTATTCAGCGGCTTTATATATATATATATATATATATATATATATATATATATATATATATATATATATATATATGTGTGTGTGTGTGTGTGTGTTTGTGTGTGTGTGTGTGAATAAAGACGAACGGAAAATAATTTTAAATCCAGGAAAACATCATCAAAGAAAAACGAGAGATTTTACCGGTTTCGTTCGGATTAACGAACGTCTTCAGAAAAAATTGTTATATGCCTTTGCAATTGACAAGTTACCATAGAAAGGTAATTCCTTGCCCCCCAAAAATCCGATATTATTTATACATTTCATTAAAAAAATAATAGAAAGTTGATTTTGAGTTTACTTTCGACAGCCTCGTAACTATCGCTTCCCTTATTTTGTCCTTTAGTCCTCACATTTCCATGATCGATGTTTCTGACAAAGGAGAAAGATTTATGTTTCCTGAGTCAAAATCTATCAATCTAACACTTATCATTGGATAATTTTCGACGATGAAGTTGTATTTTTAGCTCCATTCATCAAGTACTTCATGCATTGTCTTTAAAAAAATTCTACTAATCCTGATCGCAACGAATATCCTGTAATTTCTAAAAATTACTTGAAATAAAATTCTGTTAAAAGCAAATGTGCTTTGATTCTGAGCCAATCACGACCAATTTGATTTTAATATGATTCAATTTTAAACAATTATTTTTAGAATAATTTAACACCCCGTTAAGATCACTATTGATGTCTGATCTTAATTCATTTCTTGTTAATACCAATATTCCATCTTATATTAATAAGGATTTCGTCTGTCTGTCCGTTTGTTACAATATTTTAAACGTAATAAATACATTGCGAGATAATTGAGAATACTGCATTTAGCTAAATTAATAGTTAAATCTAATCTAATTTTATCAAAATATGAATAAATGCGAATATTTCCTAAGTATATTGACATGAAAAAAATTAAGCCTTACTTCAATATAATGATACAATTTATATTATAATCTCTAAACTCCGTCAAACCAAACCTATTTTTTCACATTTGCATAATTATTTTCTTTGTAAGTTGCTAATAAATTCATATTCTGTAATATATATTTATCAAATTTATTATATATATATATATATATATATATATATATATATATATACAGGGTGGGCCAAAATAAGGGTCCTATTTTTAAATTTGAATAACTTGAATTTGAATAACTTCCACAAAATAAAAGTTAAACTCACCAAACTTTATGTGTGTGTAGACTGAGCCTTCCGAGATTTTTTGAAATAAACAAAACAAATTTTAGCCGAAAAACACTTCTTAAAACTTACAAAAACTAAAGTATTGTTTTTTACACTGTTTTGAGTTTTTTAAGCAAAAATAATGTTTTCTAAATGAGGGTACGTTCCTTAGGGCTAATACGGCTCATGCTTGCTTCGGAAGGGGTCCTTTACTTATTCTAAAAAAAAAAAAAAAAAAAATCAATAAATAAAAAAGTTATGAATTTTAAAATAGGACCCTTATTTTTGCCCACCCTGTATATATATATATATATATATATATATATATATATATATATATATATATATATATATATATATATATATATATATATATAAATAGATTTGTTTTCCCCTTGTACATTTGATTACACTAGAAAAATAACAAACTGCATCACAAGCTACGAAAAACCTCTTCAATCACATCATTCACTCGAGCGTGTTTCCAGATATTTTACATAATTTCATCTCCAAACAGAATTTCCTTACTTCCCCTCATATGTCTAGCATCAGATTGTATTTCCATGTACTAAGCTGTTTGGCAAGGGTTTCCCACCTTCGAACACATTACTGTGGGACTGCTTCCTTGCTGATTACAACTTAGTCGTCTTCAAATCCAATGTCAACAAATTCCTGTCACGTATCGCCCCAAAAGTAATCAAATGCACGTCATATCATTGGTCAATGTTAGTACTCCCATAGTGTTCCTTGTCTTTCGACTGGCAATCATCCCTATCTCATTGACCTTTATCCTCAATTGGCTCTTGGCCTTTATAAGTGGTGACCCCAATAGTAAAAAATGTTTAGTGTGTTGATTTATAACAAGTATCGGCTTTAGTAACTGAATCAAATATTTAAATAATATTCATTTTATGTAAAACTTCTTTGGAGGTCACAGCACGTATGACGTAATTTCCGCGTCACGGGTATACTTATATATAACAAGGCGAAACACTAAATCTAGATAATTTATTTTTAGAACGAAAACACACGAATTGGCCCGCTCTCTAGAAAAAAAGAAACCATAAAAACCCGTAGAGGACCTTGTGGAATAATAGTACTTCCTATTTTATTTTTATTTTTATTCGTTGAGTATTTTCTCTGCCAAACGCAATCCCCCCTCCCACACACAGACACACCGTCCATTTTATCGATTTTAACCCTTGGCTTCTTTTTATGATTTCACAGCGGAAAACATTCAACGTTAAAGATTTCGGTTAATATAGAATCGACCTCGGAAATAAGCACGGAGGAGGGAAGAGAATAAAAATAAGTACTAGTCTTCTTAATATCCGTCCATTCAATCTGCACGTTTTACACCAGCAAAAATGCTATTTCAAACATAAACGTGACAGACCAGGAAGTATGCTATTTCAAGCATTAACGTGACAGACTAACGAATATGCCATTTTAAACTTAAATGTGGCAGACCAAGGGGTATGCTATTTAAAACGCATGCTTAACAGATCTAAGACCATTTTATTTCTAACGTAAGCTTGACACACCAGCAAAAATGCTATTTCAAACATAAACGTGACAGACCAGGAAGTATGCTATTTCAAGCATAAACGTGACAGACTAACGAACATGCCATTTTAAACTGAAATGTTGCAGACCAAGGGGTATGCTATTTAAAACGCATGCTTAACAGATCTAAGACCATTTTATTTCTAACGTAAGCTTGACGAACCAGCAAAAATGATATTTCAAACATAAGCTTTACAGACCAAATAATATAGTATTTAAAAGTTAAGCTTGACAGACCAACGACAATTATATTTCAATGGTTGGTGTGACAGACCAAGAAATATGCATTTAATACATAAGCGTAACATACCACCGAATATGCTATTTCACGAATAACCGTGTTAAACCAACGAATACGCTATTTTAAACTTAATCGTGACAGACCAACGAAAATGCTATTTCGAAGGTAAGCGTGTTAAATCAACGAATATGCTATTTCAAACTTAAATATGACAGACCAACGATAATGCTATTTTAAGGATAAGCGTTAACAACGAAGATATATGTTATTTCAAACTTAGGCGTGACAGACCATCGAACATGCTATTTCACGCTTAAGCGTGCCAAACCTATAAGCTGGAGACCAACGTATATATTATTAAAAACGTAAGCTTGACAGATCTTAAACAATATCATTTCAAGAATAAGAGTCACAAAAAAACGAATATGCTAATTCAATCTTAAGCTTGACAAACAACTTAAATATGACAGACCAATGAATATGCCATTTCCGGCGTAACTTAACAGATAATAAAAATTATACTACTAAAAACAGTGGTATTAAAACTTAACTGTGACAGACCAAAAGATACTCCATTTCAAACGCAAGCGTTACGGTAATTCAAACTTGACTATGACAGACCAATGAATATTCTTACTCAAACATAACCATAACAGATCAAATGAAATTCAATTTGAAAATTAAGCATGACATACAAACAACAATGCCATTTGAAAATTAACATAACAGACGAAAAAATGATATTTAAAACTTTAGCATGACAGACAGACGACAATGCCATTTGAAAATTCACATAACAGACGAATAAAAATGATATTTAAAACTTTAGCATGACAGACAGACGACAATGCCATTTGAAAATTCACATAACAGACGAAAAAAATGATATTTAAAACTTTAGCATGACAGACAGAAGACAATGCCATTTGAAAATTCACATAACAGACGAATAAAAATGATATTTAAAACTTTAGCATGACAGACAGAAGACAATGCCATTTGAAAATTCACATAACAGACGAAAAAATGATATTTAAAACTTTAGCATGACAGACAGAAGACAATGCCATTTGAAAATTCACATAACAGACGAATAAAAATGATATTTAAAACTTTAGCATGACAGACAGACGACAATGCCATTTAAAAATTCACATAACAGACGAATAAAAATGATATTTAAAACTTTAGCATGACAGACAGACGACAATGCCATTTAAAAATTAATATTAAAGACGAAAAAATTATATTTAAAACTTTAGCATGACAGACAGACGACAATGCCATTTAAAAATTCACATAACAGACAGAAAAAAATGATATTTCAAACTTTAGCATGACAGACACACGACAATGCTATTTCAAAATTCACATAACAGACGAAAAATGATATTTCAAACTTTAGCATGACAGAGAGACGACAATGCCATTTAAAAATTCATATTACAGACAAATAAAATGATATTTCAAACTTTAGCATGAAAGACAGACGACAATGCTATTTCAAAATTCACATAACAGACGAAGAAATGATATTTAAAACTTTAGCATGACAGACAGACGACAATGCCATTTAAAAATTAATATTACAGACGAAAAAATGATATTTCAAACTTTAGCATGACAGACTGACGACAATGCTATTTCAAAATTAATATTACAGACGAATAAAAATGATATTTAAAACTTTAGCATGACAGACAGACAGACAGCCAGACGACAATGCTATTTCAAAATTCATATTACAGACGAAGAAAAATGATATTTACACCTTTAACATGACAGACAGACGACAATGTTATTTCAAACTTTATAGTCCTGACGAATAAAAATGATATTTAAAACTTCATATTACAGACGAATTTAAATTATATTTCAAACTTAAGCATGACAGACAGACGACAACGCTACCAATTCATATTACAGACGAATAAAATGATATTTCAAACTTTAGCATGATAGACCGACGACAATGCTATTTCAAACTTTATAGTCCAGACGAATAAAAATGATATTTAAAACTTTAGCATGACAGACAGACGACAATGCTATTTCAAACTTTATAGTCCAGACGAATAAAAATGATATTTCAAACTTTAGCATGATAGACCGACGACAATGCTATTTCAAACTTTATAGTCCAGACGAATAAAAATGATATTTCAAACTTTAGCATGATAGACCGACGACAATGCTATTTCAAACTTTATAGTCCAGACGAATAAAAATGATATTTCAAACTTAAGCATGATAGACCGACGACAATGCTATTTCAAACTTTATAGTCCAGACGAATAAAAATGATATTTCAAACTTTAGCATGATAGACCGACGACAATGCTATTTCAAACTTTATAGTCCAGACGAATAAAAATGATATTTCAAACTTAAGCATGATAGACCGACGACAATGCTATTTCAAACTTTATAGTCCAGACGAATAAAAATGATATTTCAAACTTTAGCATGATAGACCGACGACAATGCTATTTCAAACTTTATAGTCCAGACGAATAAAAATGATATTTCAAACTTAAGCATGATAGACCGACGACAATGCTATTTCAAACTTTATAGTCCAGACGAATAAAAATGATATTTCAAACTTTAGCATGATAGACCGACGACAATGCTATTTCAAACTTTATAGTCCAGACGAATAAAAATGATATTTCAAACTTTAGCATGATAGACCGACGACAATGCTATTTCAAACTTTATAGTCCAGACGAATAAAAATGATATTTCAAACTTTAGCATGATAGACCGACGACAATGCTATTTCAAACTTTATAGTCCAGACGAATAAAAATGATATTTCAAACTTTAGCATGATAGACCGACGACAATGCTATTTCAAACTTTATAGTCCAGACGAATAAAAATGATATTTCAAACTTAAGCATGATAGACCGACGACAATGCTATTTCAAACTTTATAGTCCAGATGAATAAAAATGATATTTCAAACTTTAGCATGATAGACCGACGACAATGCTATTTCAAACTTTATAGTCCAGACGAATAAAAATGATATTTCAAACTTTAGCATGATAGACCGACGACAATGCTATTTCAAACTTTATAGTCCAGACGAATAAAAATGATATTACAAACTTTAGCATGATAGACCGACGACAATGCTATTTCAAACTTTATAGTCCAGACGAATAAAAATGATATTTCAAACTTTAGCATGATAGACCGACGACAATGCTATTTCAAACTTTATAGTCCAGACGAATAAAAATGATATTTCGAACTTTAGCATGATAGACCGACGACAATGCTATTTCAAACTTTATAGTCCAGACGAATAAAAATGATATTTCAAACTTAAGCATGATAGACCGACGACAATGCTATTTCAAACTTTATAGTCCAGACGAATAAAAATGATATTTCAAACTTTAGCATGATAGACCGACGACAATGCTATTTCAAACTTTATAGTCCAGACGAATAAAAATGATATTTCAAACTTTAGCATGATAGACCGACGACAATGCTATTTCAAACTTTATAGTCCAGACGAATAAAAATGATATTTCAAACTTAAGCATGATAGACCGACGACAATGCTATTTCAAACTTTATAGTCCAGACGAATAAAAATGATATTTCAAACTTTAGCATGATAGACCGACGACAATGCTATTTCAAACTTTATAGTCCAGACGAATAAAAATGATATTTCAAACTTAAGCATGATAGACCGACGACAATGCTATTTCAAACTTTATAGTCCAGACGAATAAAAATGATATTTCAAACTTTAGCATGATAGACCGACGACAATGCTATTTCAAACTTTATAGTCCAGACGAATAAAAATGATATTTCAAACTTAAGCATGATAGACCGACGACAATGCTATTTCAAACTTTATAGTCCAGACGAATAAAAATGATATTTCAAACTTTAGCATGATAGACCGACGACAATGCTATTTCAAACTTTATAGTCCAGACGAATAAAAATGATATTTCAAACTTAAGCATGATAGACCGACGACAATGCTATTTCAAACTTTATAGTCCAGACGAATAAAAATGATATTTCAAACTTTAGCATGATAGACCGACGACAATGCTATTTCAAACTTTATAGTCCAGACGAACAAAAATGATATTTCAAACTTTAGCATGATAGACCGACGACAATGCTATTTCAAACTTTATAGTCCAGACGAATAAAAATGATATTTCAAACTTAAGCATGATAGACCGACGACAATGCTATTTCAAACTTTATAGTCCAGACGAATAAAAATGATATTTCAAACTTTAGCATGATAGACCGACGACAATGCTATTTCAAACTTTATAGTCCAGACGAATAAAAATGATATTTCAAACTTAAGCATGATAGACCGACGACAATGCTATTTCAAACTTTATAGTCCAGACGAATAAAAATGATATTTCAAACTTTAGCATGATAGACCGACGACAATGCTATTTCAAACTTTATAGTCCAGACGAATAAAAATGATATTTCAAACTTAAGCATGATAGACCGACGACAATGCTATTTCAAACTTTATAGTCCAGACGAATAAAAATGATATTTCAAACTTTAGCATGATAGACCGACGACAATGCTATTTCAAACTTTATAGTCCAGACGAATAAAAATGATATTTCAAACTTTAGCATGATAGACCGACGACAATGCTATTTCAAACTTTATAGTCCAGACGAATAAAAATGATATTTCAAACTTTAGCATGATAGACCGACGACAATGCTATTTCAAACTTTATAGTCCAGACGAATAAAAATGATATTTCAAACTTAAGCATGATAGACCGACGACAATGCTATTTCAAACTTTATAGTCCAGACGAATAAAAATGATATTTCAAACTTTAGCATGATAGACCGACGACAATGCTATTTCAAACTTTATAGTCCAGACGAATAAAAATGATATTTCAAACTTAAGCATGATAGACCGACGACAATGCTATTTCAAACTTTATAGTCCAGACGAATAAAAATGATATTTCAAACTTTAGCATGATAGACTGACGACAATGCTATTTCAAGTTTATAGTCCAGACGAATAAAAATGATATTTCAAACTTTAGCATGATAGACCGACGACAATGCTATTTCAAACTTTATAGTCCAGACGAATAAAAATGATATTTCAAACTTTAGCATGATAGACCGACGACAATGCTATTTCAAACTTTATAGTCCAGACGAATAAAAATGATATTTCAAACTTAAGCATGATAGACCGACGACAATGCTATTTCAAACTTTATAGTCCAGACGAATAAAAATGATATTTCAAACTTTAGCATGATAGACCGACGACAATGCTATTTCAAACTTTATAGTCCAGACGAATAAAAATGATATTTCAAACTTTAGCATGATAGACCGACGACAATGCTATTTCAAACTTTATAGTCCAGACGAATAAAAATGATATTTCAAACTTAAGCATGATAGACCGACGACAATGCTATTTCAAACTTTATAGTCCAGACGAATAAAAATGATATTTCAAACTTTAGCATGATAGACCGACGACAATGCTATTTCAAACTTTATAGTCCAGACGAATAAAAATGATATTTCAAACTTAAGCATGATAGACCGACGACAATGCTATTTCAAACTTTATAGTCCAGAGGAATAAAAATGATATTTCAAACTTTAGCATGATAGACCGACGACAATGCTATTTCAAACTTTATAGTCCAGACGAATAAAAATGATATTTCAAACTTAAGCATGATAGACCGACGACAATGCTATTTCAAACTTTATAGTCCAGACGAATAAAAATGATATTTCAAACTTTAGCATGATAGACCGACGACAATGCTATTTCAAACTTTATAGTCCAGACGAATAAAAATGATATTTCAAACTTAAGCATGATAGACCGACGACAATGCTATTTCAAACTTTATAGTCCAGACGAATAAAAATGATATTTCAAACTTTAGCATGATAGACCGACGACAATGCTATTTCAAACTTTATAGTCCAGACGAATAAAAATGATATTTCAAACTTTAGCATGATAGACCGACGACAATGCTATTTCAAACTTTATAGTCCAGACGAATAAAAATGATATTTCAAACTTTAGCATGATAGACCGACGACAATGCTATTTCAAACTTTATAGTCCAGACGAATAAAAATGATATTTCAAACTTAAGCATGATAGACCGACGACAATGCTATTTCAAACTTTATAGTCCAGACGAATAAAAATGATATTTCAAACTTTAGCATGATAGACTGACGACAATGCTATTTCAAGTTTATAGTCCAGACGAATAAAAATGATATTTCAAACTTTAGCATGATAGACCGACGACAATGCTATTTCAAACTTTATAGTCCAGACGAATAAAAATGATATTTCAAACTTTAGCATGATAGACCGACGACAATGCTATTTCAAACTTTATAGTCCAGACGAATAAAAATGATATTTCAAACTTAAGCATGATAGACCGACGACAATGCTATTTCAAACTTTATAGTCCAGACGAATAAAAATGATATTTCAAACTTTAGCATGATAGACCGACGACAATGCTATTTCAAACTTTATAGTCCAGACGAATAAAAATGATATTTCAAACTTTAGCATGATAGACCGACGACAATGCTATTTCAAACTTTATAGTCCAGACGAATAAAAATGATATTTCAAACTTAAGCATGATAGACCGACGACAATGCTATTTCAAACTTTATAGTCCAGACGAATAAAAATGATATTTCAAACTTTAGCATGATAGACCGACGACAATGCTATTTCAAACTTTATAGTCCAGACGAATAAAAATGATATTTCAAACTTAAGCATGATAGACCGACGACAATGCTATTTCAAACTTTATAGTCCAGAGGAATAAAAATGATATTTCAAACTTTAGCATGATAGACCGACGACAATGCTATTTCAAACTTTATAGTCCAGACGAATAAAAATGATATTTCAAACTTAAGCATGATAGACCGACGACAATGCTATTTCAAACTTTATAGTCCAGACGAATAAAAATGATATTTCAAACTTTAGCATGATAGACCGACGACAATGCTATTTCAAACTTTATAGTCCAGACGAATAAAAATGATATTTCAAACTTAAGCATGATAGACCGACGACAATGCTATTTCAAACTTTATAGTCCAGACGAATAAAAATGATATTTCAAACTTTAGCATGATAGACCGACGACAATGCTATTTCAAACTTTATAGTCCAGACGAATAAAAATGATATTTCAAACTTTAGCATGATAGACCGACGACAATGCTATTTCAAACTTTATAGTCCAGACGAATAAAAATGATATTTCAAACTTAAGCATGATAGACCGACGACAATGCTATTTCAAACTTTATAGTCCAGACGAATAAAAATGATATTTCAAACTTTAGCATGATAGACCGACGACAATGCTATTTCAAACTTTATAGTCCAGACGAATAAAAATGATATTTCAAACTTAAGCATGATAGACCGACGACAATGCTATTTCAAACTTTATAGTCCAGACGAATAAAAATGATATTTCAAACTTTAGCATGATAGACCGACGACAATGCTATTTCAAACTTTATAGTCCAGACGAATAAAAATGATATTTCAAACTTAAGCATGATAGACCGACGACAATGCTATTTCAAACTTTATAGTCCAGACGAATAAAAATGATATTTCAAACTTTAGCATGATAGACCGACGACAATGCTATTTCAAACTTTATAGTCCAGACGAATAAAAATGATATTTCAAACTTTAGCATGATAGACCGACGACAATGCTATTTCAAACTTTATAGTCCAGACGAATAAAAATGATATTTCAAACTTTAGCATGATAGACCGACGACAATGCTATTTCAAACTTTATAGTCCAGACGAATAAAAATGATATTTCAAACTTAAGCATGATAGACCGACGACAATGCTATTTCAAACTTTATAGTCCAGACGAATAAAAATGATATTTC
This sequence comes from Sepiola atlantica, assembly GCA_963556195.1. Classification (NCBI taxonomy): domain Eukaryota; kingdom Metazoa; phylum Mollusca; class Cephalopoda; order Sepiida; family Sepiolidae; genus Sepiola; species Sepiola atlantica. Next base: position 14,110,957 of record OY744546.1, read on the forward strand.
AAACTTTAGCATGATAGACCGACGACAATGCTATTTCAAACTTTATAGTCCAGACGAATAAAAATGATATTTCAAACTTAATCATGATAGACCGACGACAATGCTATTTCAAACTTTATAGTCCAGACGAATAAAAATGATATTTCAAACTTTAGCATGATAGACCGACGACAATGCTATTTCAAACTTTATAGTCCAGACGAATAAAAATGATATTTCAAACTTTAGCATGATAGACCGACGACAATGCTATTTCAAACTTTATAGTCCAGACGAATAAAAATGATATTTCAAACTTTAGCATGATAGACCGACGACAATGCTATTTCAAACTTTATAGTCCAGACGAATAAAAATGATATTTCAAACTTAAGCATGATAGACCGACGACAATGCTATTTCAAACTTTATAGTCCAGACGAATAAAAATGATATTTCAAACTTTAGCATGATAGACCGACGACAATGCTATTTCAAACTTTATAGTCCAGACGAATAAAAATGATATTTCAAACTTAAGCATGATAGACCGACGACAATGCTATTTCAAACTTTATAGTCCAGACGAATAAAAATGATATTTCAAACTTAAGCATGATAGACCGACGACAATGCTATTTCAAACTTTATAGTCCAGACGAATAAAAATGATATTTCAAACTTAAGCATGATAGACCGACGACAATGCTATTTCAAACTTTATAGTCCAGACGAATAAAAATGATATTTCAAACTTTAGCATGATAGACCGACGACAATGCTATTTCAAACTTTATAGTCCAGACGAATAAAAATGATATTTCAAACTTAAGCATGATAGACCGACGACAATGCTATTTCAAACTTTATAGTCCAGACGAATAAAAATGATATTTCAAACTTTAGCATGATAGACCGACGACAATGCTATTTCAAACTTTATAGTCCAGACGAATAAAAATGATATTTCAAACTTAATCATGATAGACCGACGACAATGCTATTTCAAACTTTATAGTCCAGACGAATAAAAATGATATTTCAAACTTTAGCATGATAGACCGACGACAATGCTATTTCAAACTTTATAGTCCAGACGAATAAAAATGATATTTCAAACTTTAGCATGATAGACCGACGACAATGCTATTTCAAACTTTATAGTCCAGACGAATAAAAATGATATTTCAAACTTTAGCATGATAGACCGACGACAATGCTATTTCAAACTTTATAGTCCAGACGAATAAAAATGATATTTCAAACTTAAGCATGATAGACCGACGACAATGCTATTTCAAACTTTATAGTCCAGACGAATAAAAATGATATTTCAAACTTTAGCATGATAGACCGACGACAATGCTATTTCAAACTTTATAGTCCAGACGAATAAAAATGATATTTCAAACTTAAGCATGATAGACCGACGACAATGCTATTTCAAACTTTATAGTCCAGACGAATAAAAATGATATTTCAAACTTTAGCATGATAGACCGACGACAATGCTATTTCAAACTTTATAGTCCAGACGAATAAAAATGATATTTCAAACTTAAGCATGATAGACCGACGACAATGCTATTTCAAACTTTATAGTCCAGACGAATAAAAATGATATTTCAAACTTTAGCATGATAGACCGACGACAATGCTATTTCAAACTTTATAGTCCAGACGAATAAAAATGATATTTCAAACTTTAGCATGATAGACCGACGACAATGCTATTTCAAACTTTATAGTCCAGACGAATAAAAATGATATTTCAAACTTTAGCATGATAGACCGACGACAATGCTATTTCAAACTTTATAGTCCAGACGAATAAAAATGATATTTCAAACTTAAGCATGATAGACCGACGACAATGCTATTTCAAACTTTATAGTCCAGACGAATAAAAATGATATTTCAAACTTTAGCATGATAGACCGACGACAATGCTATTTCAAACTTTATAGTCCAGACGAATAAAAATGATATTTCGAACTTTAGCATGATAGACCGACGACAATGCTATTTCAAACTTTATAGTCCAGACGAATAAAAATGATATTTCAAACTTTAGCATGATAGACCGACGACAATGCTATTTCAAACTTTATAGTCCAGACGAATAAAAATGATATTTCAAACTTTAGCATGATAGACCGACGACAATGCTATTTCAAACTTTATAGTCCAGACGAATAAAAATGATATTTCAAACTTAAGCATGATAGACCGACGACAATGCTATTTCAAACTTTATAGTCCAGACGAATAAAAATGATATTTCAAACTTTAGCATGATAGACCGACGACAATGCTATTTCAAACTTTATAGTCCAGACGAATAAAAATGATATTTCAAACTTTAGCATGATAGACCGACGACAATGCTATTTCAAACTTTATAGTCCAGACGAATAAAAATGATATTTCAAACTAAAGCATGATAGACCGACGACAATGCTATTTCAAACTTTATAGTCCAGACGAATAAAAATGATATTTCAAACTTTAGCATGATAGACCGACGACAATGCTATTTCAAACTTTATAGTCCAGACGAATAAAAATGATATTTCAAACTTTAGCATGATAGACCGACGACAATGCTATTTCAAACTTTATAGTCCAGACGAATAAAAATGATATTTCAAACTTTAGCATGATAGACCGACGACAATGCTATTTCAAACTTTATAGTCCAGACGAATAAAAATGATATTTCAAACTTAAGCATGATAGACCGACGACAATGCTATTTCAAACTTTATAGTCCAGACGAATAAAAATGATATTTCAAACTTAAGCATGATAGACCGACGACAATGCTATTTCAAACTTTATAGTCCAGACGAATAAAAATGATATTTCAAACTTTAGCATGATAGACCGACGACAATGCTATTTCAAACTTTATAGTCCAGACGAATAAAAATGATATTTCAAACTTTAGCATGATAGACCGACGACAATGCTATTTCAAACTTTATAGTCCAGACGAATAAAAATGATATTTCAAACTTTAGCATGATAGACCGACGACAATGCTATTTCAAACTTTTTAGTCCAGACGAATAAAAATGATATTTCAAACTTAAGCATGATAGACCGACGACAATGCTATTTCAAACTTTATAGTCCAGACGAATAAAAATGATATTTCAAACTTTAGCATGATAGACCGACGACAATGCTATTTCAAACTTTATAGTCCAGACGAATAAAAATGATATTTCAAACTTTAGCATGATAGACCGACGACAATGCTATTTCAAACTTTATAGTCCAGACGAATAAAAATGATATTTCAAACTTAAGCATGATAGACCGACGACAATGCTATTTCAAACTTTATAGTCCAGACGAATTAAAATGATATTTCAAACTTTAGCATGATAGACCGACGACAATGCTATTTCAAGTTTATAGTCCAGACGAATAAAAATGATATTTCAAACTTTAGCATGATAGACCGACGACAATGCTATTTCAAACTTTATAGTCCAGACGAATAAAAATGATATTTCAAACTTTAGCATCATAGACCGACGACAATGCTATTTCAAACTTTATAGTCCAGACGAATAAAAATGATATTTCAAACTTTAGCATGATAGACCGACGACAATGCTATTTCAAACTTTATAGTCCAGACGAATAAAAATGATATTTCAAACTTTAGCATGATAGACCGACGACAATGCTATTTCAAACTTTATAGTCCAGACGAATAAAAATGATATTTCAAACTTAAGCATGATAGACCGACGACAATGCTATTTCAAACTTTATAGTCCAGACGAATAAAAATGATATTTCAAACTTTAGCATGATAGACCGACGACAATGCTATTTCAAGTTTATAGTCCAGACGAATAAAAATGATATTTCAAACTTTAGCATGATAGACCGACGACAATGCTATTTCAAACTTTATAGTCCAGACGAATAAAAATGATATTTCAAACTTTAGCATGATAGACCGACGACAATGCTATTTCAAACTTTATAGTCCAGACGAATAAAAATGATATTTCAAACTTAAGCATGATAGACCGACGACAATGCTATTTCAAACTTTATAGTCCAGACGAATAAAAATGATATTTCAAACTTTAGCATGATAGACCGACGACAATGCTATTTCAAGTTTATAGTCCAGACGAATAAAAATGATATTTGAAACTGTAGCATGATAGACCGACGACAATGCTATTTCAAACTTTATAGTCCAGACGAATAAAAATGATATTTCAAACTTTAGCATGATAGACCGACGACAATGCTATTTCAAACTTTATAGTCCAGACGAATAAAAATGATATTTCAAACTTAAGCATGATAGACCGACGACAATGCTATTTAAAACTTTATAGTCCAGACGAATAAAAATGATATTTCAAACTTTAGCATGATGGACCGACGACAATGCTATTTCAAGTTTATAGTCCAGACGAATAAAAATGATATTTCAAACTTTAGCATGATAGACCGACGACAATGCTATTTCAAACTTTATAGTCCAGACGAATAAAAATGATATTTCAAACTTTAGCATGATAGACCGACGACAATGCTATTTCAAACTTTATAGTCCAGACGAATAAAAATGATATTTCAAACTTTAGCATGATAGACCGACGACAATGCTATTTCAAACTTTATAGTCCAGACGAATAAAAATGATATTTCAAACTTTAGCATGATAGACCGACGACAATGCTATTTCAAACTTTATAGTCCAGACGAATAAAAATGATATTTCAAACTTAAGCATGATAGACCGACGACAATGCTATTTCAAACTTTATAGTCCAGATAAATAAAAATGATATTTCAAACTTTAGCATGACAAACAGACGACAATGCTATTTAAAAATTAATATTACAGATGAATAAAAATGATATTTCAAACTTTAGCATGACAGACAGACGACAATGCCATTTAAAAATTAATATAACAGATGAATAAAAATGATATTTACAAACTTTAGCATGACAGACGGACAAACGACAATGCTATTTCAAAATTCATATTACAGACGAATAAAAATGATATTTCAAACTTTAGGATGATAGACCGACGACAATGTTATTTCAAACTTTATAGTCCAGAAGACTAAAAATGATATTTCAAACTTTAGCATGACAGACAGACAACAATGCTATTTCAAACTTTATAGTCCAGACGAATAAAAATGATATTTCAAACTTTATATTACAGACGAATTTAAATTATATTTCAAACTTTAGCATGACAGACAGACGACAACGCTATTTACCAATTCATATTACAGACGAATAAAAATGATATTTCAAACTTTAGCATGATAGACCGACGACAATGCTATTTCAAACTTTATAGTCCAGACGAATAAAAATGATATTTCAAACTTAAGCATGATAGACCGACGACAATGCTATTTCAAAATTTATAGTCCTGACGAATAAAAATGATATTTCAAAATTTAGCACGATAGACCGACGACAATGCTATTTCAAACTTTATAGTCCTGACGAATAAAAATGATATTTCAAACTTTAGCATGATAGACCGACGACAATGCTATTTCAAACTTTATAGTCCAGACGAATAAAAATGATATTTCAAACTTAAGCATGATAGACCGAGGACAATGCTATTTCAAACTTTATAGTCCAGACGAATAAAAATGATATTTCAAACTTTAGCATGATAGACCGACGACAATGCTATTTCAAACTTTATAGTCCAGACGAATAAAAATGATATTTCAAACTTAAGCATGATAGACCGACGACAATGCTATTTCAAACTTTATAGTCCAGACGAATAAAAATGATATTTCAAACTTAAGCATGATAGACCGACGACAATGCTATTTCAAACTTTATAGTCCAGACGAATAAAAATGATATTTCAAACTTTAGCATGATAGACCGACGACAATGCTATTTCAAACTTTATAGTCCAGACGAATAAAAATGATATTTCAAACTATAGCATGATAGACCGACGACAATGCTATTTCAAACTTTATAGTCCAGACGAATAAAAATGATATTTCAAACTTTAGCATGATGGACCGACGACAATGCTATTTCAAGTTTATAGTCCAGACGAATAAAAATGATATTTCAAACTTTAGCATGATAGACCGACGACAATGCTATTTCAAACTTTATAGTCCAGACGAATAAAAATGATATTTCAAACTTTAGCATGATAGACCGACGACAATGCTATTTCAAACTTTATAGTCCAGACGAATAAAAATGATATTTCAAACTTTAGCATGATAGACCGACGACAATGCTATTTCAAACTTTATAGTCCAGACGAATAAAAATGATATTTCAAACTTTAGCATGATAGACCGACGACAATGCTATTTCAAACTTTATAGTCCAGACGAATAAAAATGATATTTCAAACTTAAGCATGATAGACCGACGACAATGCTATTTCAAACTTTATAGTCCAGATAAATAAAAATGATATTTCAAACTTTAGCATGACAAACAGACGACAATGCTATTTAAAAATTAATATTACAGATGAATAAAAATGATATTTCAAACTTTAGCATGACAGACAGACGACAATGCCATTTAAAAATTAATATAACAGATGAATAAAAATGATATTTACAAACTTTAGCATGACAGACGGACAAACGACAATGCTATTTCAAAATTCATATTACAGACGAATAAAAATGATATTTCAAACTTTAGGATGATAGACCGACGACAATGTTATTTCAAACTTTATAGTCCAGAAGACTAAAAATGATATTTCAAACTTTAGCATGACAGACAGACAACAATGCTATTTCAAACTTTATAGTCCAGACGAATAAAAATGATATTTCAAACTTTATATTACAGACGAATTTAAATTATATTTCAAACTTTAGCATGACAGACAGACGACAACGCTATTTACCAATTCATATTACAGACGAATAAAAATGATATTTCAAACTTTAGCATGATAGACCGACGACAATGCTATTTCAAACTTTATAGTCCAGACGAATAAAAATGATATTTCAAACTTAAGCATGATAGACCGACGACAATGCTATTTCAAAATTTATAGTCCTGACGAATAAAAATGATATTTCAAAATTTAGCACGATAGACCGACGACAATGCTATTTCAAACTTTATAGTCCTGACGAATAAAAATGATATTTCAAACTTTAGCATGATAGACCGACGACAATGCTATTTCAAACTTTATAGTCCAGACGAATAAAAATGATATTTCAAACTTAAGCATGATAGACCGACGACAATGCTATTTCAAACTTTATAGTCCAGACGAATAAAAATGATATTTCAAACTTTAGCATGATAGACCGACGACAATGCTATTTCAAGTTTATAGTCCAGACGAATAAAAATGATATTTGAAACTGTAGCATGATAGACCGACGACAATGCTATTTCAAACTTTATAGTCCAGACGAATAAAAATGATATTTCAAACTTTAGCATGATAGACCGACGACAATGCTATTTCAAACTTTATAGTCCAGACGAATAAAAATGATATTTCAAACTTAAGCATGATAGACCGACGACAATGCTATTTAAAACTTTATAGTCCAGACGAATAAAAATGATATTTCAAACTTTAGCATGATGGACCGACGACAATGCTATTTCAAGTTTATAGTCCAGACGAATAAAAATGATATTTCAAACTTTAGCATGATAGACCGACGACAATGCTATTTCAAACTTTATAGTCCAGACGAATAAAAATGATATTTCAAACTTTAGCATGATAGACCGACGACAATGCTATTTCAAACTTTATAGTCCAGACGAATAAAAATGATATTTCAAACTTTAGCATGATAGACCGACGACAATGCTATTTCAAACTTTATAGTCCAGACGAATAAAAATGATATTTCAAACTTTAGCATGATAGACCGACGACAATGCTATTTCAAACTTTATAGTCCAGACGAATAAAAATGATATTTCAAACTTAAGCATGATAGACCGACGACAATGCTATTTCAAACTTTATAGTCCAGATAAATAAAAATGATATTTCAAACTTTAGCATGACAAACAGACGACAATGCTATTTAAAAATTAATATTACAGATGAATAAAAATGATATTTCAAACTTTAGCATGACAGACAGACGACAATGCCATTTAAAAATTAATATAACAGATGAATAAAAATGATATTTACAAACTTTAGCATGACAGACGGACAAACGACAATGCTATTTCAAAATTCATATTACAGACGAATAAAAATGATATTTCAAACTTTAGGATGATAGACCGACGACAATGTTATTTCAAACTTTATAGTCCAGAAGACTAAAAATGATATTTCAAACTTTAGCATGACAGACAGACAACAATGCTATTTCAAACTTTATAGTCCAGACGAATAAAAATGATATTTCAAACTTTATATTACAGACGAATTTAAATTATATTTCAAACTTTAGCATGACAGACAGACGACAACGCTATTTACCAATTCATATTACAGACGAATAAAAATGATATTTCAAACTTTAGCATGATAGACCGACGACAATGCTATTTCAAACTTTATAGTCCAGACGAATAAAAATGATATTTCAAACTTAAGCATGATAGACCGACGACAATGCTATTTCAAAATTTATAGTCCTGACGAATAAAAATGATATTTCAAAATTTAGCACGATAGACCGACGACAATGCTATTTCAAACTTTATAGTCCTGACGAATAAAAATGATATTTCAAACTTTAGCATGATAGACCGACGACAATGCTATTTCAAACTTTATAGTCCAGACGAATAAAAATGATATTTCAAACTTAAGCATGATAGACCGAGGACAATGCTATTTCAAACTTTATAGTCCAGACGAATAAAAATGATATTTCAAACTTTAGCATGATAGACCGACGACAATGCTATTTCAAACTTTATAGTCCAGACGAATAAAAATGATATTTCAAACTTAAGCATGATAGACCGACGACAATGCTATTTCAAACTTTATAGTCCAGACGAATAAAAATGATATTTCAAACTTAAGCATGATAGACCGACGACAATGCTATTTCAAACTTTATAGTCCAGACGAATAAAAATGATATTTCAAACTTTAGCATGATAGACCGACGACAATGCTATTTCAAACTTTATAGTCCAGACGAATAAAAATGATATTTCAAACTATAGCATGATAGACCGACGACAATGCTATTTCAAACTTTATAGTCCAGACGAATAAAAATGATATTTCAAACTTTAGCATGATGGACCGACGACAATGCTATTTCAAGTTTATAGTCCAGACGAATAAAAATGATATTTCAAACTTTAGCATGATAGACCGACGACAATGCTATTTCAAACTTTATAGTCCAGACGAATAAAAATGATATTTCAAACTTTAGCATGATAGACCGACGACAATGCTATTTCAAACTTTATAGTCCAGACGAATAAAAATGATATTTCAAACTTTAGCATGATAGACCGACGACAATGCTATTTCAAACTTTATAGTCCAGACGAATAAAAATGATATTTCAAACTTTAGCATGATAGACCGACGACAATGCTATTTCAAACTTTATAGTCCAGACGAATAAAAATGATATTTCAAACTTAAGCATGATAGACCGACGACAATGCTATTTCAAACTTTATAGTCCAGATAAATAAAAATGATATTTCAAACTTTAGCATGACAAACAGACGACAATGCTATTTAAAAATTAATATTACAGATGAATAAAAATGATATTTCAAACTTTAGCATGACAGACAGACGACAATGCCATTTAAAAATTAATATAACAGATGAATAAAAATGATATTTACAAACTTTAGCATGACAGACGGACAAACGACAATGCTATTTCAAAATTCATATTACAGACGAATAAAAATGATATTTCAAACTTTAGGATGATAGACCGACGACAATGTTATTTCAAACTTTATAGTCCAGAAGACTAAAAATGATATTTCAAACTTTAGCATGACAGACAGACAACAATGCTATTTCAAACTTTATAGTCCAGACGAATAAAAATGATATTTCAAACTTTATATTACAGACGAATTTAAATTATATTTCAAACTTTAGCATGACAGACAGACGACAACGCTATTTACCAATTCATATTACAGACGAATAAAAATGATATTTCAAACTTTAGCATGATAGACCGACGACAATGCTATTTCAAACTTTATAGTCCAGACGAATAAAAATGATATTTCAAACTTAAGCATGATAGACCGACGACAATGCTATTTCAAAATTTATAGTCCTGACGAATAAAAATGATATTTCAAAATTTAGCACGATAGACCGACGACAATGCTATTTCAAACTTTATAGTCCTGACGAATAAAAATGATATTTCAAACTTTAGCATGATAGACCGACGACAATGCTATTTCAAACTTTATAGTCCAGACGAATAAAAATGATATTTCAAACTTAAGCATGATAGACCGAGGACAATGCTATTTCAAACTTTATAGTCCAGACGAATAAAAATGATATTTCAAACTTTAGCATGATAGACCGACGACAATGCTATTTCAAACTTTATAGTCCAGACGAATAAAAATGATATTTCAAACTTAAGCATGATAGACCGACGACAATGCTATTTCAAACTTTATAGTCCAGACGAATAAAAATGATATTTCAAACTTAAGCATGATAGACCGACGACAATGCTATTTCAAACTTTATAGTCCAGACGAATAAAAATGATATTTCAAACTTAAGCATGATAGACCGACGACAATGCTATTTCAAACTTTATAGTCCAGACGAATAAAAATGATATTTCAAACTTTAGCATGATAGACCGACGACAATGCTATTTCAAACTTTATAGTCCAGACGAATAAAAATGATATTTCAAACTTAAGCATGATAGACCGACGACAATGCTATTTAAAACTTTATAGTCCAGACGAATAAAAATGATATTTCAAACTTTAGCATGATGGACCGACGACAATGCTATTTCAAGTTTATAGTCCAGACGAATAAAAATGATATTTCAAACTTTAGCATGATAGACCGACGACAATGCTATTTCAAACTTTATAGTCCAGACGAATAAAAATGATATTTCAAACTTTAGCATGATAGACCGACGACAATGCTATTTCAAACTTTATAGTCCAGACGAATAAAAATGATATTTCAAACTTTAGCATGATAGACCGACGACAATGCTATTTCAAACTTTATAGTCCAGACGAATAAAAATGATATTTCAAACTTTAGCATGATAGACCGACGACAATGCTATTTCAAACTTTATAGTCCAGACGAATAAAAATGATATTTCAAACTTAAGCATGATAGACCGACGACAATGCTATTTCAAACTTTATAGTCCAGATAAATAAAAATGATATTTCAAACTTTAGCATGACAAACAGACGACAATGCTATTTAAAAATTAATATTACAGATGAATAAAAATGATATTTCAAACTTTAGCATGACAGACAGACGACAATGCCATTTAAAAATTAATATAACAGATGAATAAAAATGATATTTACAAACTTTAGCATGACAGACGGACAAACGACAATGCTATTTCAAAATTCATATTACAGACGAATAAAAATGATATTTCAAACTTTAGGATGATAGACCGACGACAATGTTATTTCAAACTTTATAGTCCAGAAGACTAAAAATGATATTTCAAACTTTAGCATGACAGACAGACAACAATGCTATTTCAAACTTTATAGTCCAGACGAATAAAAATGATATTTCAAACTTTATATTACAGACGAATTTAAATTATATTTCAAACTTTAGCATGACAGACAGACGACAACGCTATTTACCAATTCATATTACAGACGAATAAAAATGATATTTCAAACTTTAGCATGATAGACCGACGACAATGCTATTTCAAACTTTATAGTCCAGACGAATAAAAATGATATTTCAAACTTAAGCATGATAGACCGACGACAATGCTATTTCAAAATTTATAGTCCTGACGAATAAAAATGATATTTCAAAATTTAGCACGATAGACCGACGACAATGCTATTTCAAACTTTATAGTCCTGACGAATAAAAATGATATTTCAAACTTTAGCATGATAGACCGACGACAATGCTATTTCAAACTTTATAGTCCAGACGAATAAAAATGATATTTCAAACTTAAGCATGATAGACCGACGACAATGCTATTTCAAACTTTATAGTCCAGACGAATAAAAATGATATTTCAAACTTTAGCATGATAGACCGACGACAATGCTATTTCAAACTTTATAGTCCAGACGAATAAAAATGATATTTCAAACTTAAGCATGATAGACCGACGACAATGCTATTTCAAACTTTATAGTCCAGACGAATAAAAATGATATTTCAAACTTAAGCATGATAGACCGACGACAATGCTATTTCAAACTTTATAGTCCAGACGAATAAAAATGATATTTCAAACTTTAGCATGATAGACCGACGACAATGCTATTTCAAACTTTATAGTCCAGACGAATAAAAATGATATTTCAAACTTAAGCATGATAGACCGACGACAATGCTATTTCAAACTTTATAGTCCAGACGAATAAAAATGATATTTCAAACTTTAGCATGATAGACCGACGACAATGCTATTTCAAACTTTATAGTCCAGACGAATAAAAATGATATTTCAAACTTTAGCATGATAGACCGACGACAATGCTATTTCAAACTTTATAGTCCAGACGAATAAAAATGATATTTCAAACTTAAGCATGATAGACCGACGACAATGCTATTTCAAACTTTATAGTCCAGACGAATAAAAATGATATTTCAAACTTTAGCATGATAGCCCGACGACAATGCTATTTCAAGTTTATAGTCCAGACGAATAAAAATGATATTTCAAACTTTAGCATGATAGACCGACGACAATGCTATTTCAAACTTTATAGTCCAGACGAATAAAAATGATATTTCAAACTTTAGCATGATAGACCGACGACAATGCTATTTCAAACTTTATAGTCCAGACGAATAAAAATGATATTTCAAACTTAAGCATGATAGACCGACGACAATGCTATTTCAAACTTTATAGTCCAGACGAATAAAAATGATATTTCAAACTTTAGCATGATAGACCGACGACAATGCTATTTCAAACTTTATAGTCCAGACGAATAAAAATGATATTTCAAACTTTAGCATGATAGACCGACGACAATGCTATTTCAAACTTTATAGTCCAGACGAATAAAAATGATATTTCAAACTTAAGCATGATAGACCGACGACAATGCTATTTCAAACTTTATAGTCCAGACGAATAAAAATGATATTTCAAACTTTAGCATGATAGACCGACGACAATGCTATTTCAAACTTTATAGTCCAGACGAATAAAAATGATATTTCAAACTTTAGCATGATAGACCGACGACAATGCTATTTCAAACTTTATAGTCCAGACGAATAAAAATGATATTTCAAACTTAAGCATGATAGACCGACGACAATGCTATTTCAAACTTTATAGTCCAGACGAATAAAAATGATATTTCAAACTTAAGCATGATAGACCGACGACAATGCTATTTCAAACTTTATAGTCCAGACGAATAAAAATGATATTTCAAACTTTAGCATGATAGACCGACGACAATGCTATTTCAAACTTTATAGTCCAGACGAATAAAAATGATATTTCAAACTTTAGCATGATAGACCGACGACAATGCTATTTCAAACTTTATAGTCCAGACGAATAAAAATGATATTTCAAACTTAAGCATGATAGACCGACGACAATGCTATTTCAAACTTTATAGTCCAGACGAATAAAAATGATATTTCAAACTTTAGCATGATAGACCGACGACAATGCTATTTCAAGTTTATAGTCCAGACGAATAAAAATGATATTTCAAACTTTAGCATGATAGACCGACGACAATGCTATTTCAAACTTTATAGTCCAGACGAATAAAAATGATATTTCAAACTTAAGCATGATAGACCGACGACAATGCTATTTCAAACTTTATAGTCCAGACGAATAAAAATGATATTTCAAACTTAAGCATGATAGACCGACGACAATGCTATTTCAAACTTTATAGTCCAGACGAATAAAAATGATATTTCAAACTTTAGCATGATAGACCGACGACAATGCTATTTCAAACTTTATAGTCCAGACGAATAAAAATGATATTTCAAACTTAAGCATGATAGACCGACGACAATGCTATTTCAAACTTTATAGTCCAGACGAATAAAAATGATATTTCAAACTTTAGCATGATAGACCGACGACAATGCTATTTCAAGTTTATAGTCCAGACGAATAAAAATGATATTTCAAACTTTAGCATGATAGACCGACGACAATGCTATTTCAAACTTTATAGTCCAGACGAATAAAAATGATATTTCAAACTTAAGCATGATAGACCGACGACAATGCTATTTCAAACTTTATAGTCCAGACGAATAAAAATGATATTTCAAACTTTAGCATGATAGACCGACGACAATGCTATTTCAAACTTTATAGTCCAGACGAATAAAAATGATATTTCAAACTTAAGCATGATAGACCGACGACAATGCTATTTCAAACTTTATAGTCCAGATGAATAAAAATGATATTTCAAACTTTAGCATGACAAACAGACGACAATGCTATTTAAAAATTAATATTACAGATGAATAAAAATGATATTTCAAACTTTAGCATGACAGACAGACGACAATGCCATTTAAAAATTAATATAACAGATGAATAAAAATGATATTTCAAACTTTAGCATGACAGACAGACAAACGACAATACTATTTCAAAATTCATATTACAGACGAATAAAAATGATATTTCAAACTTTAGGATGATAGACCGACGACAATGTTATTTCAAACTTTATAGTCCAGAAGACTAAAAATGATATTTCAAACTTTAGCATGACAGACAGACAACAATGCTATTTCAAACTTTATAGTCCAGACGAATAAAAATGATATTTCAAACTTTATATTACAGACGAATTTAAATTATATTTCAAACTTTAGCATGACAGACAGACGACAACGCTATTTACCAATTCATATTACAGACGAATAAAAATGATATTTCAAACTTTAGTATGATAGACCGACGACAATGCTATTTCAAGTTTATAGTCCAGACGAATAAAAATGATATTTCAAACTTTAGCATGAAAGACCGACGACAATGCTATTTCAAAGTTTAGAGTCCAGACGAATAAAAATGATATTTACAAACTTAAGCATGATAAACCGACGACAATGCTATTTCAAAATTTATAGTCCTGACGAATAAAAATGATATTTCAAAATTTAGCACGATAGACCGACGACAATGCTATTTCAAACTTTATAGTCCAGATGAATACAAATGATATTTCAAACTTTAGCATGATAGACCGACGACAATGCTATTTCAAACTTTATAGTCCAGACGAATAAAAATGATATTTCAAACTTTAGCATGATCGACAGACGACAATGCTATTTCAAACTTTATAGTCCAGATGAATAAAAATGATATTTCAAACTTTAGCATGACAGACCGAGGACAATGCTATTTCAAACGTCATATTACAAACGAATAAAAATGATATTTCAAACTTTAGCATAACAGACTGACGACAATGCTATTTATTACGTAAATTTGACACACCCACCGACAGACCGAGCCTCTTTTTCGAGATGATTAGTCGCTTTTTATTGTATATGCGTCTATTCAATCTGCGCGTTTAGCGATGGAAATGTGTCATTCCAAATTGAAGTTTGACAGAGCGACCAACCGATGAAGCTTTTGATTCAAGTACGTTTCTTAAGGGAGAGAAAAGAAAAAATGGCAAGCAATTCTCAGCGAAAGGTGACAGCCATTTTCTGATTTGCCTGATATTTGAACGAAGCCAGAAGAAAAGTTGGTGGAAAATACAAAAATATTTGGCGAAATAGAGTTTCACACGTCCCTTGTTCTTATCAACGGACAACGAAAAAAGAAACCAACAAAAAATAGGGAGGGAAAGAAGTTAGAAGTTAAGAGAGGAAATTACGAAGAAATTGCAACCAATTGGGAAAATTGTCGAAATGGCATGTTTTCTAAGTGGTGTTGGTTGCAGAGCGTGCGTCTTTATTCCATCACGTTTACCAACATACCTGTCAACTCGGCATGCCATGTTCGAGTTCTGTCAGGACTATTACATCGGAATTGATTCAGAAAAAAAAAACCCTAATTCTTAAATAAAAAAATGCCGAGAACTAAAAACTTATATGACCGCAGTAATCGACTAAACACCCGCCATTATGACAAAGCCAACTTTTGTTTGTTTGTCCTACTTAGGAGTGAAGAGCGTCAAAATCGTTTTTTAATAAGGGAAGAAATGTCATTGGTTGAACAGAAAACAAAGTGTGAGGAAGGATAAAATCAAATACTCTGATTGGTTGGAATTTTAACTAGGCACAGATTAACTATAAAACAATCTTAGAATGCAAATCTATGCATTAAGCCCAATGATTTCCTTCTGGACTGAAACACAAACGTATCTTGGTAGCTTACTTGCTATACGTATACTTTTATACTACTACTAAGCTCTACTCATGTATTAAGTATTGTTAGAGGAAAATAATAATCTTACGATGGTTTTTTCTTATTGTTTTTTGTCGAAACTCGCCCGGCGTTTTACCGGTGCGTTTTTTTATTATTCTTTCTCTATATATCTATCTCTCTCTCTTTCTCTTTCTCTTTCTCTTTCTCTATCTATCTCTCTCTCTCACTATCTCTCACTCTCTCTCTCTCTCTCAGCATATTTCATTTAGGCAAACATTATTCTTTCTCTATATATCTCTCTCTCTCTCTTTCTCTTTCTCTCACTATCTCTCACTATCTCTCACTCTCTCTCTCTCAGCATATTTCATTTAGGCAAACATTATTCTTTCTCTATATATATATATCTCTCTCTTTCTCTTTCTCTTTCTCTCACTATCTCTCACTCTTTCTCTCTCAGCATATTTCATTTAGGCAAACATTATTCTTTCTTTATATATCTCTCTCTCTCTTTCTCTTTCTCTCTCTCTCTCACTATCTCTCACTCTCTCTCTCTCAGCATATTTCATTTAGGCAAACATTATTCTTTCTCTATATATCTCTCTCTCTCTCTTTCTCTTTCTCTTTCTCTTTCTCTCTCACTCTCTCTCTCTCAGCATATTTCATTTAGGCAAACATTATTAAATAACACGGAGCGTTTTGGCTGGATAAGTCTTTTTTTTATTTTTTCAATTTACGAATTGTTCATTTAGTGTTTCGGTCAAATTGGTGTATCTAAGTTTCGTGGGTTTCTTGTTCCATTTTCTTTCCTTTTTCGAAAATACTCTTGAAGATGGAAAGAAAATTGGACAAGAAACCCACGGAACTTACATACACCAATTTGACCGAAACACTAAATGAACCATTCGGAAAATTGAAAAAAGAAGTCTTATCAGGCAAACTCGCATCGTGTTATTTAATAACGTTTGCCTATATATATATATATATATATATATATATATATATATATATATATATATATATATATATATATATATATATATATATATATATATATATATTAAATTATTTATACTTACAGACGCTAGCGTTTCAAGCTTATTGCTCTGATCAGTGCAGGAAAGTAACAATTTCAGACGGTCGGGAGGCGCGAACCCGGTTCACAGAGTCAACCTAGAATCTGCAAGCAGTCGCCATATCACACGAAAACTGTCACGTAATTAAGAGAAATTAAGATCTATATGTACCTAGAAGCGGGCACAGATAGAAGACTAGTCGAGAGTGTTCGATGAACGTATTGGGAACTTTGCATTAGACCTTTTTGACAGTCTATTTTTAACATCCCCGAGAGTGCTCAACTTTAATTTCTTAAAGGGGCTTAGTATAATATTTATAAATAAATATTAAATTATTTATACCTACAGACGCTATCGTTTCAAGCTTATATATATTATCTAAATTACTTTAAGTTCACACAAAAGTTTATGTAGTTGCTCAATAGTGTAAATACGACTAGAGCTCTTAATATAATATATGTTTATTCATTTATAATTGAATTTAGCGTATTGTTTTTATGTATCGAGCATTACATTTTGAAAGGAAAAAGATTCGATTGTCATAATATATTTTGAACTTTTAACTAAAAGTTAACACGGTTAAAGTATAAATTAATTTTCGTCCGAGTGAACACAGAAAAGGTAAAATATTAAATGAATACAATGGCATTTTGAATTTTTTTCTTCAGTATTATTGTGGCTAATGTAAACTGAGAAAGCCTTTTCGTAAATATTTATGTTATTTTCTATATCATGAAAATATATACTTCCGGAATTGAATTATTTCACAAAAAAGGTGTCTTAGGGTGAAATCTGGAATATTTTCTGAATAAATATTATTATAGTATATATATATATATATATAGTCTCGGAAGTTTCTCAACCATTAAAACTATATTAAAGAAAAACAACAACAAAAAAAAACTTATAGTCCCAAGTCTTCCAGTGGAAAATCACTCATGTAAGTCAATTTATTTTTACAGTTATTATATTAGTTTATTTCTAATACTATTTTAAGGGATCATCAGTTGTTTACCATGAAAAACTGTTTCGGGAATTTAAAAACAAGACCGTATTTAATTTCATGGCTTCCCAGCAGAGTTGATCAGACCCCACTTCCCTTAAAAGACAAAAACATAAACGTTCCTTATACTAAATCTACGTTTTATTCCATATAAATGTTTTGCTAACTTATATTAGTTATTTAAGACAAAAAAAAAAAATTGTCTTTACCTGTGCTGTTCGTCTGTCTAATAAAATTTATCCGTTACTTACAAAAATGTTGCTGCATTTTAAAGTGTTTGGACGAATCCATGACACTATTATTTAAGTGATTAATGTATTATTTTTAGTTTTATATTATAAATATAAAAAAAATGATCAACACATCAAAAAAAAAAAAAAAATAAATAAATATGTATATATATATATATATATATATATATACATATATATATATATATACATATATATATATATATACATACATATATATATATACCTTTAGTTCCTCCTTCTCTCCCTCGTCTTCCTTTGTTGTCCATTTCCCCGTTGTCGTCAACCTCAAATAAATATTAATCTTCCTCGTTCACTTACAGTGTTTCTAATCTGCGTTCACAACTGTCGAGTTTTTTCTATTCTCAGTGTTTCAAATCGGCGTCTATATATATATATATGTGTTTGTTTATATATGTACTAGTGCATCTATTAATTTGTGCACACGTGTGTATTTTATATAACGATCAGATATTTATGCTCGAATGTGTTTGTTAATGGATAAAAAACTTTGAAGTGTTAAATATAGTAGAAAGGAATCCAGGCTAAGTAGGTAATAAAACAATAGAAAAAAGAAAATAATTAGAAGGCTGGTAATGAGAATGATAAAAAGATAGAAACTAATTGAAAGAGTTGACAAGTAAAGAATGTAATCCGATACTAATTTATAAAAAAATATCTCATCCCC
>OY744546.1:14135542-14208042 GCA_963556195.1 Sepiola atlantica
TCTCTCTCTCTCTCTCTCTCTATATATATATATATATATATATATATATATATATATATATATATATAATGGTAATAATCCAGGTAAAAATATCCACAGGGTGGTAATCCAGAGAATTTTAACCGGGTTTATAAAAAGTGCTCAACATCAAAATAGAGCTTTATATATGATAATTTTATTTACACAGACATGTACATGTCTGTGTAAATAAAATTATCATATATATATATATATATATATATATATATATATATATATATATATATATATATGTATATATATATATAAGTGTGTGTGTAGATTATGTCTTTGGAGTACACAATTTATATATTACATTTTTAAAAAAGTATCCTTAAATGCTTTTAAACAATTATATAATTAGGTTGGGTAATAAAAAAATGAATGAAATCAGCTGAAAATGAACTCCGATAATTTGTTTTTCGGTGGTGATTTACGAATTGCGCTAAACTAACCCAAACTTTCAAAATTCAAGAGAATGGGAGCGTCGTCGTTATGCACCTTAGGTTACCAATACTTTCTTGGTAGTTTATTTGACGGGAATTTATATTTAATATATATATATATATATATATATATATATATATATATATATATATATATATATATATATATTATACTAGAGTACCCGTCCCAGGACACGTAAAAGCAAATAAATATAGCATTAGTTAAAAATGTTAATGCTTTTTACTTTTTCGTTCTTTGGGGAGTATAGAATGTTTTTGGTGGCACCATCTAAATGCTAAACTTTACAAAGAAAAATAAATAATTTGGATCCGTTCCTCATTCTGTTGCCTAGAATACACATTCTATAATTCATGATAATAACTTCGTGTAGGTTTTTACTAAGCACGCACGTATTATTCACGCTAATGCGAGCACACAGATCTTTTAAAAATGTTTTACTTAAAATAACTCAAAATTAGATGCGGAGCAATACTGTTCTCTATTACAATCTTTTGCATCTAAGTTCTAGTGGCAACTTGTTTCTAAGATCAGTATTAACATCGGTGTTGTTGTGGTAAAGTCTACTACGTGATACAGCTCTAGTGGCAAACGTGTTGCCGCATTGAATACGGTGTCACCTGAGTAATGTATACCACGTAACAAAGTTCCAGTGGTGAGCACATTGTTTCCAAGATATGTATCAAAATCGGTGTTGTTGTGGTAAAGTCTGTTCTAGGGCGGGGAGTTTGGGAAGGGGAACACCCTTGCAAATGATACAGTTTACAAAAAATTGTTGAGTCCATTTTCCTCACCGGGTTGGCGAAACTATCTTTATACATATTCCAAAATTCATAATGATCTGTTCATTGGTTTAGGAGATTATTCTGCATATATATATATATATATATATATATATATATATATATATATATAAACATATATATATATATATTATTTATTACGTTCAGTGCAGGAAGCTAATTCTCAACGGTCGGCGGGCACGAACCCGATCACAAATCGCCACTGATTTGTAGTCAAGACTCTTAACCCCTCGGCCATAGAGAACTAGTTATTAATTAGGGAGGAATTTAACTTTGTAAATAGCATAATTATAATTTATACAAGCAGTTTAGAGTGATCAACGAACGTATTTGGATCGTGCATTTCGCTATTAGTACTGCTTGTTATTAAAGTCACTCAGAGTGCCCGGCCTTTGGTGAAGGGGGCTTATGATAATATTTATAAATAAATATTAATTATTTATTACCTACAAACATCGATGTTTCATGCTAACGCAATCTTCAGTGCTGGAAGCTTATTCCCAACGGTCGGCGGGCACGAACCCCGATCACAAATCGCCACTGATTTGTAGTCAATACTCTTAACCCCTCGGCCATAGAGCACTAGTTATTAATTAGGGAGGAAGTTAACTTTGTAAATAGCGAATCTGCGGCTAAATTCACACAAGCAGTTTAGAGTGATCAACGAACGTATTCGGATCGTGCATTATCAATCAATTTTCATTGACTTACCATATATATATATATATATATATATATATATATATATATATATATACTAAAAGATACGGCACAATCATCTCGATACACCTGATCCAGTTAGAGTACTGAATATAAGCAACATTAGGTTTTCTCAATAATAAATAAGTGACCAGTTGGGAAGAGCAAGTGCCGTATGTGTGGGAGGGCTCTCTGTATATCTCGTCATTGCGCCCAGCAGTTCTGGACGCCTCTTTGCCACTGGACACAGACAGTGACGGTTCAGAGGAGGTGTATTTCGTGATTGCGCAACACTTGTTTCACAATAGACACCGTTTACCGGGTGTATCTATTTTCTTTTAAGACTGAACGTAAGTTTCTCCGCATACTAGAAAGTATATGCTTAATCTGATGATATATTGAGTTCAGGAATAATGGGTATTATTTTGATAGATATTATGTTTGAGATAACACCACAGATACAAATAATTGTGTGTGTGTGTGGGGGGGTTAAGGCCCGGTGAATATGAAGTCAATTCAAAATCACACTTACTACTTATGAGAACATCACCAAAGTGTCGCCCCCCCATATAATTGAACGGTGGTAAAGCAAAAACTGTTGCACATTCATGACTTAAGTTTGGTGGACAGAGGTTTATTTGCACCAAATATCATTGGATTACAGAAAGTATTGTGAATATTATTATAGATTCCAGCGACAACATTTTGAACCGATTCATTCTAAAATATGAATATTTAACAAGTTTCATATTCATCTATTCATCCCAAGCCAGCTTCTTGTTTATTTGTTCTAATTAGCCGTAATTTGTGATTAACTGAACAAGTCACTCGTTTCTCCCTTTGCCATCTCTGTATTTCTTTCGCCCTCTTATTCTATGTTGATTCAACCACTCTCTAATATTTCTTAATGTCTCTGCGGCATTCTCTCTTTTCATTTAATTTACATAATGTGTTCTTAGACGTCATAGCCTAGTATGTGAATCGGATAGCAAAATGATAGGCCTTTTAAGGTTCTGTATTATGCATACGAATACGATAGAAGCTATAGGGGTGTGAACCTGTGTTATTAATATTTAACGAGATCCATATTAGTCTATTCATCTTAAGCTAGCTCCCAGCTACGATGATAGCGTTCCTAGGTGACGATACAGTTCACCACGTGATGCCAAGTTACAACTAGAATGAGACAGACGATCACGTGTAAAAAATATGCAATATTATAATCTATGGTGATTAGTGCAACATAACTTGCAACACAAACACGAACGATCTGTAAATAAACGCGTTTTCTTGTTATTCACATGACAACAGTTTTCTCATCTTTATTCAATGTGACTTAAACATCTGCTTTCGGCAGATGTTATTTTTTGATTAACTGTTCAGATCGCGAATAGTTATACAAAGGAGAAACTCTTTCGCGATTTTTTTTTACATGAGGATTTATAATTTGTATTTTTCGGATTATTTGGACTATTATTCTCATCTTGGATTTTATTTTCGCAATGAACTTCTAGCGCAATGGATAACGGCGTTGATTTACAATCAGTTCTGAGAAATCGTTTTCTGGCGATTGAATGTTTAATATTTACTATAGGCGATGACAGCTAAGAATAATATAATAATTAATAAACACTAATTAATTAATAATTAATTAACACTAATTAATAAATAATTAATTAACACTAATTAATAAATAATTAATTAACACTAATTAATTAATAATTAATTAACACGAATTAATGAATAATTAATTAACACTAATTAATTAATAATTACTTAACACTAATTAATTAATAATTAATTAACACTAATTAATTAATAATTAACACTAATTAATGAATAATTAATTAACACTAATTAATTAATAATTATTTAACACTTATACTAAGTCATGCTTGACGGAACGAGAACAATCTACCCCCATGGATTATAGAAACGGTTCTGTTCGACATTAGTATAGGTTACCGAGTTCGACATAAAGATTTCAACGTTTGAAAAGAGTCTGTTATATCATCTGAAATGTTGTGAAAATAACAACTAAGATAAGAAAATTAGTCCGAATAATGAAAATCATGAAAGGAATGTAGAGGGAGATGTAGTTTGCTTGAAGAATTGTGTGTAATACGAGGCCTGTCTGAAACGTATTTCAAATACGTGACGGGGTCCTGACCCTGATCCCCTTCAAGGTAGACCCCCTGTGCTTGCACACACTTAGCCCACCGATCCATCTACTGCCGGAAACACCTCTGGAAGTCTTCTTTTGGAATGCTGTCCATCTCGGTCGTCGCGTCTCTACAACAGCTGTACTCATCTCTCCTCTGACTGTAAGATATCAATCTTTGAAAAGCCATGGCTTAATGTAGGAATAATAAAATGTATTATATTTAAAACCATTTGTTTTTAACAACTGATGCCCCATCTCCAGCAAAAACGGAAAGATAAGAAACAAAGAAGAGTATTATATTATTTTTATCATTTCTTCACCAATAACTTTCTATGCTGATGAGAGCCAGAGGGTTTGCCTTCTGTGCTTGAAACCATTGGTCAGTATGTTGTATTAAATTTCTGTATTAATAAACACATATTCAGCTCTTAATTCTGATTCCCTTAATTAATTGAGCACTCTGTTGGGATTTTCCTACTATTTCGCAAATAATTTATATATATATATATATATATATATATATATATATGTATATGTATACTCATACCTAACGTTATAAAGAGAGATGAGGACCCTCAGCTAAATCAACCATTTTCTTTATGTGATGAGAGCCAGAGGTTTTGCCTTCTGTGCTCGAAACCATTGGTCCATATGTTGTATTAAATTTCTGTATTAATACACAAATATTAAGCTCTTAATTTTGATTCCCTTTGTTAATAGAGCACTCTGTTGGGATTTTCCTACTATTTCGCACATAATTTATATATATATATATATATATATATATATATATATATATATATATATATATATACACACACTCATACCTAACTTTATAAAGAGAGATGAGGACCCTCAGCTAAATCAACCATTTTCTTTATGTGATAGAAATGTATAATAATAAATCTGAAAATGCTTAAAGAATGACGCAACACATACATCACATTGATATGGCCCAATCAGTTGTACGTCGATGGCGATCGCGAGACGACACTATAGGTCAACACAATTAACGGACTGTAGACTTTAGCATCGATTCTATTACGGAGGAAATCAATCTTCATGTCACGGTCTACGTTCCCTATTCACCTTTCCGATCGGCACTATCGCAGACGTCTTAATGCGTACACGGGAAACGAATTCGATTTACCCGGCTACTGACACTATTAATAGGGTTGTCCGTACATTTGACATAGACGGTTTCGTCCTCAACTTTGTGTGTTTGTCTGTTTTACAGCGGTTCTCAGATATGGCTTTCGATCGCACTATTCTCTTTGCACACCTGACTTGAATTGTTTTATTTTTTGCTGTTTATTTCCTTAGAGTAAGCAGAACTACGTCAATCTGTACTCGTCTCTCTTGCTCTCTCTCTCTCCCTCTCTCTCTTTTTCCTTATATATATATATATATATATATATATATATATATATATATATATATATATATATATATATATATATATATAGTAAACTATGAAAATATATTTATGGCAATTAAGCTACACAGAGGTTCCCGCGTTTCATCCCCACAAGAAATCGTCAGGCTTTGTGTAGCTTAGATAACATGAAGTAAATAAACTTATTAATTTTAATTAAGTAAGAGGAATGTCTTAACGGATATTTGATATATTAATATAAATATATATATATATATATGAATACATATGTACATAAATATATATATATATATATATATATATTACGTAATAAGTTAATCATCATAAGATAGCTTTCATAAGCTGTCATTATCGCCAAAATATAACTTAACATTTAAGAAAAAAATCGTTCATATTTCAGGCAAGGCGTCGTCACATTTCAGACTACAGCCAATGTGGTCGTTGGTTCGAATCTTGCCATATTCAGCCACGCTGAAGTTCTGTAGATACAGCGAAACACGTGTACGCGGATAACTATTTAATCTATAAATAAATGAATAAAATAATGAGGCGACGTAATGCAGGAAATGTATGTAAAGGAAGTTAATTATCTCAATCACTTAGGAAGTGAATAATGATAAGATAGCTTTAATGAGCTGCCATTATCGCAAAAATACACCAACAAAACATAACTTATATATACATATAGAAAGAGACATGGGGTTGGTGACTGAGACAGATAGATAGATAGAGAGAGAGAGAGAGAGAGAGAGAGAGAGAGAGAAAGAGAGAGAGATGTAGAGATGATTAAGGTAGTAATTATGAGCATTCTTCCATTATTCTAATTATATGTGACTATTTTTTATTCGGAAAATCAAAACTCAACTCCGCTGTCACAAATTTAAAATAAATCCCCATAACGTTTCGACAAACCTTACGTCTTTTCTTCAGTGCTTATATTCCTGATCGTGTACATTGCGTATGTTGCAATGCAAGACTGCAAGAATAATTACTCGTGGTACTTGAAAAATATGTAATAATAATTTTTACTCCATATCTTTAACAACAAAGGGATATACTTTTAAGGACTCTTCATCTGTAGAACACATTACCCCGGTACTGATTACCTGCAGATTACACCAGGGTCGTCTTCAAATCCAATATCAACAAACATTTGTCGAACCGTAGCGGTAACTTAGTATGTAACATGTCACCCACTAGTCAGCAATGAAGCCGAGGTCTCGTAAAAAAGTTGGAAGGCAGGGTTTTTTTTCATATTTTAATCGTGATTGTGTAACATTTAGATCTTCAGAAAAATTGTTTTTTTTTTCGTGCCCCAATTAGCCAATCTCGTAAGAGAACAGGTTTCTGGCGAAAATCCAAGAGGAGTCGGCATAAAGATCCGTCGTCCTCTGGTCGTCTCTGCATCTGCGTGTGGGAAGTAAATACGTGTCTGGAGCGGAACCACAAATCAATGGAGTGAAAATAGCAACGTTGCTTCTGCGCCTTTACTTTGTGTTTTCTTGGCCCTACCTTCCTCGACTTCGTCTGCAAACGCCGACTCTAACTGATCATGTTGTTGGAGTAAACACCTGTAATCCTGCAGGTCATAATTTATAACTGCGACCAAACACTTCTGATGCATGTTCTTCGTGATCTCTATGCAGAAGTCCGACTCGCCTAACAGAAAACAAACAAAGAAGCTTGAAGTATGAAAATCAGCCTCATTACAGTGACTGTTTTTTTGTTTCCGAACACAGCGAATACTCAGCATTGAAATCATATACGAATCATTTATTCGTGTGAACACTTAATGGTGGCGTAAACCATGTAAAATATCTTCTTAATTAGCACTGTTCCAAGATTTCGACGTCTATCACGGCTGCTAGACAACAGTATACGTCAACACGAATAACACTGATCAACGGATTGTATTCTTTAGCATCGATCCGATTACATACGCAATCAATCTTCGTATCACGGTCTACAGCTTCTGTTTGCCTTCTGATCAGCACCAACGACCCTCTCTTAATGCATATAAGCGTCGGGAATTCGATATTTACAACTAGTGAGAGTGTTACTAATATTATCTGTTTTACTGACATTAATTTCCTGTGTGTGTTAACAGTCGTACTCAAACATCTCCAGTATTGTATCGTACTACATTTTCCGCACGCCTTCAAATATGTAAACAGTAACTGATACGAGATATCACAAATTAACAGTCTACCTCATTTGATAACATAGGGGTGCTCAGTTCGATATAGTTTAAGTTGACAGTGAACAAGTTGTATTGTTATATACCTTAATGGTTCCTATGATTAAATGTAACTCGGTGCCCAGTCACACAAATCATACTTGCATATATATATATATATATATATATATATATATATATATATATATATATATATATATATATATATATATATATATATATATATATATTTCGGCAGCAAGTCGTTTATTAGGCATGTGTCGTTGAAGACCTCGGAGTTCTCCCTGTTTATGATCTTTCTGGTCAGTTTCTCGACTCTGCGAGCGATTCGTCGGGTTTCTGGTATCAATTGATGGATCATGGCGCCTAATGTTGTCTGAACCATTTCTCGAGCGCTTATATATATATATATATATATATATATATATATATATATATATATATATATATATATACCAGCAGAATACTCATGCAAAGAGGGGATATCAGCAATACATATATAAAAAATGCTTTTAATTTCACTTTTTTTATTTTTAGGAGGTAGGGTGCGTGTTAAGCGGCGTACTTTCTTAATTGTAAAGTTTACCAAAAAATAATGTGCCCACGTTGCGCACCATGCTGTCTAGACTACGTATCCCATCATTAATTATGATAAGTTCATTAGTTACGGATTTTACCCCTCAGATAATACTATAGACGACCAAGGGCGTGCAGCGGTGCAGTTAAAATTGTATTGCATAATCTAACTCAACATTTAATGTAGATCAATTATTTTGGCTATTAAATATTTTTAATCTCGCTTATTTTAAAAGATAATTTGGGGGAATGCGGGTTGGGGGCATACCCATAAATGGCTGAAAACAAATAATGGCCGACGTTACTCACCATGTTAAATAGAATATATATTTCACAATTCGATTTATTAGTTTAGGAGTGAATACTATACATAAAAATATATTTCTATATAAACATATACACATGCTTACCTTGATGTATTTAAATAAATGTATGCATATATATATATATATATATATATATATATATATTAAGTATTACATTTTTATTTCTGTAAACCTTATTGGGCTACACATTTTTAGACATGTAAGAAGTAGAATGAATTCATATATATATATATATATATATATATATATATATATATATATATATATATATATATATATATATTATTTTTCTTATCTTTCTGTTTTTTGCTGGAGATGGGGCATCCTACCGGATGCCAGACATTCACCGGCTATTTCAGACACTCCAGCCTAGAGATCGTTTTAAGATTCTAACCGTCCATTTAAGTGCAGTTGTTTGTATTTCTCTTGCACTCGGTTCACTGGGTATACTCGCCAGATAGCTCTTGAAATTCTTCTTCATTAGTCCTGTTGCTCCTATAATTACTGATATGATGGAGATTTTCCTAAGATTCCAGTTTCTTTTCATGTCGTACATAAGAACTTGGTATTTCGTAATCTTTTCCCTTTCTGCTCTGTTTCATCCTGCATCATTAGGGACACTGACTTCAACTAGGGTTGCTACTTTCTCCCTTTTGTCTCATATTACGATGTCAGGTTTAACAGCTCCGTTTTCTAGATATGTAGCTATAGATATTGCATAGTCATAATGGATGGTGTATAAATTATTTCCAACTGTTCTTTCTGGTATATGCTCCCAGGACTTTCTGCTACACTTGATATTCAACTTTTTACAAATAGTCAAGTGAAGATATTTACACACTTCGTTGTGTCGCATTGTATAATAGCCATTCCCCAGGAGAACCTTACAACTGAATGTCAGATGGCTCGTGTGTGTGCGTGTGTATAATTTGCATTTGGTGTTAAGGCCTCAAAGATTATACATATTACAATATATCAGGGACAGAGACATTTTAGATTCATCATATCTACTAAGTGGCATCGAAATTTCAACCATGCTTTTGCAAATATCCCTTATCTGCCTTATTTCGTTACTATATAGACTCTTCTTGACACTATGTATAAATAGGCCTATGACGAAGGACAGAGCAACTTCTAAACAGTCGTTTTAGTCACATACTATTCTGTATTTGTGTTATACCATCTGTTGTCTTATTCAGTGTCGGCCTTTTATGTCAAACACTGGCGACGAGAACTCAGACTTATTCGAACACAATATAAAATAAAAAATAACATACAACAAAATGACGATTATTAGATATTTTTGCGTGTCGCGTATTCAAGACACAACCACGTTTTATCGAATAGTTGCTTTTCGAAACGAAGAAGATTCACCGACTTGGATTTATGTAGGATACAAAATAACCATTACTACAACTGGTGATGTGTTATTTTCAAAAAAAATGGTTAATTACAAAAGAAACAGCTAGAAATTTAAGCTATATTGGATTTTTTACACACAATTTGTACTAAATCTGCGAAAACAATGTCTCCAACGCCAGAAAATACGATTGAAAAAAGTTTTCGTTCAGGAAACAAGTCATTCCCAACACTAGGTTTTAAATTTAAATCGCTCGATCACCAAACAAAAAAGGTTCTGTCAATTTTTATTCGTTATCTATTGTTTAATCCGTTTGAACAAATTTACTTTTTTCTTTCTTTAAAATGTGAAGAAATTATCTTCAAGTGAGAAAAGTTACGACCGTGTAAAAACACGTTAGTAGCTTATTATAAGGGACGAAAATGGAGGAATTTTAAAGTGCCACTTTGGATAACATTAAACACCAAAAAGACGAGACGAGAAGAGAAATTCGACAAGAAGAGAAATTCGACGGAAAACAAATATGGCAAATGGAATATCAGAAGAAAAACTTCAAGTAGCAGAAGAAGAAGAAGAATTTAAAGAAAAAACTATTGTAGCAAATAAAAAGATTAGGAGAAATGTGTTTTTATACCCAACAAGAACATATATAATATAAGAATTGTTTAATAGGGGTCAAACTGTTGAAGATGAAAGTTTACCTCCACAAAACGTTATTATGAGAGCTATCGATAATTTTACTTACGACCCTGAAAACGAAATTACCGTAATTTTGTATTTTAGACGATTCAAAAATTTTACGGATTGATTTTAGAATTACTATCAAGAAAGTTGAGTTACAGTTGAACATACCAAATTTGTCAATTATATATTGGCACTAAAACGAACTGTGCGAATTAAACTAATTTTAAAAAGGTTCGTTTGCTATATATTTCGACAAAAACAGCATCCTTACCTTTGTTGAATCAAGTTGTTTCGCCCTAAAATGTCTTTTTTCACAAAAGATGGAAATGCATTCATTTCACGAGGAAAAAAACGAATACAACACTTCTTTCGCTGGCGTAGTTAACAAATACTTCAATGATTTCAAATAGTCGGAGTTGAGCGCTTACAATTTTAAATGCAAAGTCTTCGCACAGGGCTTAGTATCAAGCACAGATGATAAAATCAGACGAAGGTTTCTTAGTAAATTAGATAATGAACCTGGTTTTTCGCTTCAACATATCGCAGATGACTGCCAGCGTTTTATTAATGTTCGCCAAGATTCAAAAGACGTTGAGCAACGCGGAGTGTCACATATTAGAATAATCCATAACAAAAAGAAAATTAATTCACAAACTAAATTTGATCAACCAAAGAAAATTATTTGCCTACCAGACCGTGTTTTGGTAGCGAACAAATGCATTGGTACAAAGATTGCCCATATAAAATGAAAAAGCGTTTCAAATTCCAGTCGCATGGGGTACAAATTACACACTGTAGAGTTGAAAGTAAAATTTTAAAAGTTTTATTAAATTGCTCAAAGTGACGTAGCTTAAAATATCAGTAGATTCGTGCAAGTAAAAATATTGAATAAAAGTATTAAGTTACAACTTAATTCCGGCTCAGGTCTGATAATAATGCCTTTTCGATTGTGGAGTAAAAATTGGAAAACCATATTTGATTAAAAAGAGGAAAAAAGCGTCACTAGTGAAAAAATTAAATTTGAAGGCAAGCTACATTAAAGGAAAATATTTTGAATTTAAGAATAAAAAACTCCAGCAATTTCTTTACGACGGACTGGATGGAGAAATTTCAATCATGGAATATGCTCATAAACGCCATCTGTCAAAATATTGAAACTTTAAATGCTGAAGTAGAAAGACTAAAAATGAATAAAAAAACATTTCAGAAGTTTCTTTGGTGGACTGGAAGATGTAAAAGAATGACTGGCAAGTTTGAATTAAAACCAAATATTAACCTAGATTTTTAAATAAAAGAAATGTTTTATTCGCGTCGTTGAATTGATTAGGAATTAAATAGACTCGAAAAAATTAGAGAATTATTTAAAGTAGTTTACAGCGAATGATTGTTGCGTACAGTCTACGTAAAAGAGTAAATAGATCCGTGTTTGTGTAGCTTTCTAGAATAACAGGAGGCATTTGACAAAATATAAAATATCTTCGTATCAGAATTATGTTAGACGCACTATCATCCGCATCTCGAAATCATTGTAACTACTGATGAAGAATCGTACGAAATTGGAGCATGCATATCATACAGGATCGTTAAAACCTTCCGCCTACGCATCTCGTACGTGACTACCTGCAAAAAAGGTTTCTCACAAATCGAGA
Organism: Sepiola atlantica; assembly: GCA_963556195.1. Lineage (NCBI taxonomy): Eukaryota > Metazoa > Mollusca > Cephalopoda > Sepiida > Sepiolidae > Sepiola > Sepiola atlantica. The sequence continues at coordinate 14,147,880 of OY744546.1, forward strand.
TGAAAGCATTGAGTATTATTTTTTTAGTCACGAAATTTCATCGATTTGTGCATGGAAAAAATGTCATGTTGCAAACCGACCATAAGACACTGCTAACGATGTATGGGTCAAAAAGGGATTAAAAAGCATACTGTAAACAGACTGTAGAGATGGGGGCCATTTCTCTCAGTTACACTTATAAAATTGAGTTTATCTCATAGTCAAAACTTAGTCATGATGACTGATTATCTAGACTTATTCCAAAATGTGCTGAACTCTTTGAAGACACAGCGATTGCCTCCCTATAAACTGAAGTAAAAAAAACTACATTATGTCACGTTATTAGTTCTGGTGACACTAAAAAAATAAAAGATTTTGTAAGAAAAACACCGACAAATCTTGATGACCACCTGAATGTTTTCTATTACCTGGTGGACAGTTTCTCGAAATGGTTGGAAATATTAAAACAAAAAGAACACTACGGAAGTATCGATTCGATTTGTTTAATGAATTGTTCGCCCAATTGGTTGTCGTTGACTGTATTGTATCATATAACGGAACGCAATTATCATCTAGTTAATTTAAACTATTCTGTCTAATATTTTGCTGGAGGATATCACGATCGCGCCGTACCATGCGAGAAGCAATGGTATAGCAGAACGGTTCGTGTATACGTTCAATAGAGTGCTTAAGAAAGTGAAATGTTCGCAGGTACATAGGATGCCCCCAAATAACAATGTTTCATATTCCATGAAGAAGAAATGTTTGCCAAGAAGATTAAAACAGTGTGTGATGGATTATTGCCGACCCTTACGAAAAAAGAACGTAGAAAACAATGTCAAAAAAAGGATGCTTTAAAGTTAGAAAAAAGTTTTCTTTCGGATGTTCAAAAACAATAAATTCTACTGGAAAAAAGGGATAGTGGATAAACAGATTGGGAACATGAGTTACATAGTAAAGGAACACAGGATTTTCCACAAAAGACATATGAACCAGATGAGGAAACAAGATTCGGATGCTGTTGAGAATAATACTACAGAGAACAAACTGATAGATTTCGTGTTCGACACATCCCAGATACCAATCCCGCAAGCAGGTTCTGAATAGCGAAGATAAAAAATAACGTAATATTACGCACTTGATTGTAACAAACCCTAAAAGGTAATAGTATTGACACCATACAGAGAAAGACTAAAAAATGTGTTATGGTGTAAACACCCGATGAGGACACTTCCTATTTGCCTGTGTTCGCTTCCGTTTACACGTTGCATAAATCCCACCTCTCTTGGTCTTTAGAACTGACCAATCAGCTCTCAGACGTGAATGCTTTATGTTTATCTGCACTACAAATATCACCCGATAAACACAACTTGGGAACTTACCTTTCTAAATCTATTGCACTTCTAGAGGGTATATACTACTACTACTACTACTACTACTACTACTACTACTACTACTACTACTACTACTACTACTACTACTACTAATAATAATAATAATAATAATAATAATAATAATGATATTTTGTTACTATGTGGACTCTTTTAGATTATGTATAGAGGAGCCTAAAACTAAGAACGGATCAGTATCGGAGCAGTCTCTCTGTAACATACTATTCCGTATTTCTGTAAATGCACAGTCTTGTAAATATACCACCGTGTTGTCTTATTTATTTTCGACCCTTCAAGGTTACAATACTATTATATAAAAAAGAAGTGTGGTAAATTAAATACCATCAAAGCTTGTAATAGATGCAATATTTATTTTATAAAAAAGAAAAGACAAAATCGAAAACGATTTTTTTTCCTTTTTTTATAAAGTATCATTATGTTTGTAGTTTATATTTATACAGATATTTCGCTAATAAAATTAGCCTCATCAGTGTGGTTGAAATTCCGATGTAATTGGAAAGCCAGCTTCTGTTGGTGTGAGCCGGCGAATGAGATGTTGTTTTTTTCTCTCTCGTATGAAATCACGCAAGCACGTGGACGGTTATAGTTTTAAAGGTTCATACTTTTTTTTAAGCATCCGTTTGAAATTTAGTAAAAAAGAAGTGTGGTAAATTAAATACCATCAAAGCTTGTAATAGATGCAATATTTATTTTATAAAAAAGAAAAGACAAAATCGAAAACGATTTTTTTTCCTTTTTTTATAAACTATCATTATGTTTGTAGTTTATAGTTATACAGATATTTCGCTAATAAAATTAGCCTCATCAGTCTTTTCTTTTTTATAAAATAAATATTGCATCTATTACAAGCTTTGATGGTATTTAATTTACAAAAAAAAAAAAAAAGTATGAACCTTTAAAACTATACTATTATATATATATATATATATATATATATATATATATATATATATATATTATGATATAGAATGACGTAATAAAATAAGGTGTCAATCAAATTTTATTAGAATTCAAGGTTCAAGCAAAGTATCTTAAAGTCCTTAGCTCATGAGTTTTCAAAGATAATTCTTCTCCTCAGAGGACCATTACTGCAGTTATACCACTACTGGTAATAAAATAAAACTTTGAAAATATATAAAAATATATACAAAAATACATAAAAATATATAACATCAAATATATCAACCCAAAAACATACTTTTTTGTTAAATCTATACAATCCATCCAGGTCATACAATTTGAAAAACATAATCAATATATATATTCTTGCTATGTATTGTTTGCCTAGCTTTTAATTAACTTGTAGAAAATTCAAGGCAAGTTATAGACGTGTGAGAAATGTGTATTAATCTCCAGAAAATAAGTGCATGTCTTAAAAAATAAAAGCATTCACCGACTCATACATATGAACAAAAAATTGGCACACCTTACTGACACGTCACACAGTCCGTCACTTAAGAGAGGATTAGAAGAAACCTTATTAAAAAGAAAGTCTCTTAGTGTTGGGTCTCACCTCATCCTGTTCAGTCTCTCATTAACTTCGGTTGATTGAGGACGTCGGGATGGGGTAATACCAGTCGAGGATTCGTTCTCGACAATCAGTCCGGCAGGAACTGGGCCATTTCGGTGGCCTTTTATCTGCCGGGATGAGGTATACTGTTCTGGGGTTTCCTATGAGGGGCACCCTCACAGGCCTTGCCTCCCCTCTTTGGGGAGGAGTAAGTTTATTGCTTGCTGCCTGAGGCGCCCTGACCGGCGAATGCCGACGGGGTTGCCCAGGCTATTTTTGATAGGCCAGAGTGCTCCTTCTTTAGGGGCGCTGGCTTGATCTCCCCACCTTCCCGACCTTGTGTCACATATTGCTGTGGTGGGAGGGAATTAAATACTTGGGACGACTTGAACTATTCCATTTAGTACAGGGAGCACATGTCTCTTAGTGTTGGGATTACTTCAGTATAATACTAGCAGTTAGGCAGACGTTCAACCACTCTTTGTACATGTTGTATTTATACATCATTCAATATAATTTGTTTTACTTAATCAATCACAAGTTGATGTCTTCTTTCAGGGTCCCTTACAGGTCCAAAACACTTGTAAGAAGAACTGTCTATGTAGTGTAATACTGATTTACACAACGAGCGAACGACAGAAAAAAGACAGAAAAAAGTCAAATTAACGCCGTTGTTATGACAACTGAGTAGCGTATTTTGCCCATACAGAGAGCATTCAGCATCATCAGCCAGGTGCGTGATGCCTTATCGTTACATTCCAATGCAGAAGACGAATGGAGCGCATTTACGATTTCGTAAGACCCATATCGTCCATTAGTATCAACAAGGATTACAGCTCTCTCCCGCCCCTAAAGAAAATTGCTTCATTTATACACACACACACACACACACACACACACACACATATATATATATATATTATTTTATTATTACTATTATTATTATTATTATTATTATTATTTATTTATGTATATATTAGTGAAATTTTAAGCTGAATTATTTCGACACTTGATTATTGGGGAAATGGTAGTTTAATCAGTACCATTGGAGAGCCATGAATATTATAACTGTCCTGATCTTAAATCTCCGAAACAGTTACATGGTAAACAGCTGATGATCCCCGTGTTAATATTAGACGCTTAAGGTCTCCTGTTTTTGTTTCACTCTTAGATACTTAACTCCCCCCCTTTTTGTTTTATTTTATTTACTTATTTTTTTATTTATTAATTTTCCAACGAATGTTAAGTCTTCAATATCTTGGATTTAGTTACTCTCTCTGGGAATTTAAACTGCATTTTACTTAAAAAAATTTTTTTTTTTAAATGACTCAAAGCTTATTTAGACAATATATATATATATAAATATATATATATATATATATATATATAAATATATATATATATATATATATATATATATATATATATATATATATATATATACAGGGTGGGTCCTATCTTTAAATTTGAATAACATGAATTTGAATAACTTCCACAAAATAAAAGTTAAACTCACCCTACTTTATGTGTGTGTAGACTGACCCTTCCGAGATTTTTTGAAATAAACAAAACAAATTTTAGCCGAAAAACACTTCTTAAAACTTACAAAAACTAAAGTATTGTTTTTTACACTGTTTTGAGTTTTTTAAGCAAAATAATGTTTTCTAAATGAGGGTACGTTCCTTAGGGCTAATACGGCTCATGCTTGCTTCGGAAGGGGTCCTTTACTTATTCTAAAAAAAAAAAAAAAAAATCAATAAATAAGAAAGTTATGAATTTTTAAAAATAGGACCCTTATTTTTGCCCACCCTGTATAACTTGGTTCACCCCAAACAAGGCAAGTTGCCACTGTAGACGTAAGGGGCTAATGAGAATTAGGGTGAAAGTTAAGGGGACAATTCTAAATTGGGAGCTGTGCAGCGAGATGCTTGTTCACATTGTTTTAAATTTCTGCATGTCGGTACAGTCGGGAAAACAGGGATCACGTAGAGAGTTCCCAAGGTCGGCAGTTAGAGTAGAAGCTTCTCCGGCATCTGAAGGCCTCTACAGTGAATGGATGGGATTTAGCTGACTGTCAGGTTGGCTGAGTGTATTTACGTTGATGGGGCACTAGAGCAGCAAGATCACTGGTGCACATTCCATTGAAGTACTTGTAAATCAAGCAAAAGGAAGAAACATTGCGGCGATGAGACAAAGGGCTTGAGCTTGGTGGATAGTGAGGAACCTATTAGATCTGTCACTCTTTTTTGGACTTTGTCTTAGAGGGTGAGACTAACGGATGGTGCACCAATCCAGATGTGACACCAATATTCCATGCATGGGCGGATGGTGGCTTTGTAGAGATATAGTGTACTGTCAGGTATTAGAAGTTTAGCACGGTAGATAGAGCCTATATTATTGGCAATGTCCTCTGTGTATTTGTTCCAATCTATGTAACCTGTGAATGTTAGGCCGAGTAGTTTGAACGTTGGACACTCAGATAGGGTGTTATTTGCCATGTCAATCGGTGGTTAAATAGGTTTCTTACAGTGGTTGAAGGAAAGGAGCTTTGTCTTAGCAGCATTAAATGTTACCATCTATTTATGAGCCCATTTCACCACTGACTGGAGGTCACCTTCTAAGAAGTCAACCATTGCCTCAGATATGTGTGCGTCCGTTTTACCCGCATGGCGAGAGTAGAGCGTGGTGTGTGGTCAGCAAATATACCGATTTCAGACACAATCGTTTTATTTATTTAATGATATTAGATTACTTATGATCCATTGGGTCATCACCCGATATAATCTCTTCCGAGACAACGGTTGGGTTTCGGAGCGGTGGTCCTTAACTCCTAAGAAGACTCATAGAACACGCCTACACTTGCATTCAAAGGACCATCCACTTCAGCCTTATCTGTTGCATAGCTCTCTACTTGGGGCCGCTGCTTTTCTCGTTTCGTATACTCGTCCCTGAAAATGCCGCGGCAGTTCACATTTAATAGTCGTTATTTTTAAAACATCATAAATCACATAGTTCATATATTGTTTGCATACGTTTAGATTTCTCCCTCGCCATGGGTCGCTGTCTCGATGTTGTCTAGTAGTTTAACTCTTTCTTATTTCTTTCATGTCGTTAACCACGCCGCTGCAACAAAACTCCATGATCGGGTCGGACGACAAACAATCTTTTTAATTTAACTTCAGTTTTTATTTCAACCGTTAGTTATTTAATCAGCTGGGAGATATTCACTACGTCAAGAAAGAGAGAGAGAGAGAGAGAGAGAGAAAGAGAGAACGCAAATTACTACTTTATCGTAGTTACTTATCAAATAAGTCTTAACCATTCGCGGAGGGGGGAGAGATCTTTCGCCTGTATTTTCTTAGGGAAATATTTCCCTTAATCGGTTGTAGACTACATGCTAAAAATCACGTCTCATCGGTTCGCCTCCAAAACCTAGACTGACTAAAACTCGCTTCTCACGAAGAACGAGTGACGTCACGGATTCCTCTGTTTCCCACTCAAAGGCATGTGACGTCAAAGAGCCTCTCGCAGGTGCCCATTGGCACTTGTCACGTCTGTGATTTCCGACTGTGATAACAAGCCCTATTCTGCACTCGACTGCCGGGTACACCCGCGTTAATTCGCGCAAATCAAACCAACGATTACCAACAGATACGTCCATTCCAATAGGGCCATTATCCAACACTATCGGCGTATTTAACAAAATACGTCATTATATTGCCAATACCACTGTATAACATTAACAAATGAAAATTTGAAAATTAGAAGCAACTTTTGATATTTCAGCTTTAAATGCTTTTGGTTCGGAAGTCTGACAAGATAATTTTATTTGTTAAATTCATAAGAACTTTTTACTTACAATTGTCTATAGGCAACACTTAGGATAGTCACAAAATTTCACCCACAATCCACCACTACTACTCATCATTCATTGACTATTCTCTCTTACTACGTAATTTTTTTCAACCAATCAGAGCCTTTGATGTCTTTTAGCAATCTCATTACAACCAAACAATGCAATTATTAACAAAAAACAAAAACAGAAAAGCAGTATGTGTTGAATCATTAAGAGTTGATTTCAACGGTAAGAAAAAGTGTTACTTCCGGAAAACGAAGTAGTAGAACCACCAGCCATATTTATAATGCAATTGTAATAGAATGGATGATAAATATCTTAGGAAGTCAGACACATCATCCTTTGAAGAAATTGTATCCACAAATTGTTGCGTCTTTAATCGATATTGCGAAAGCGGTCCGACGGGCTAATTCAACGTCGGCAACTCTAATGGCGTTACCGTATTTTTCGCATTGACTACAATAATCAATTCATGATCACACATACATTAATATAAAACTAGGGTCAGTTTTAGATAGATCGATAAATCAAAGCAAATGGTGAGAAATGAGCACCAACTTTTAGATTACTTCAAACTTATTCATGTACGTGCATGGAAGAGTATATATATATATATATATATATATATATATATATATATATCAAGGGAGGCGCGAGAGCGCTCTATCTCTGAATAGACTTCACGAAAGGCCTATGCTGGAAATCTCATTTCTTTGATCAATCATAACTCAAAAATCAATAAACCAAATTAGTTAAAACTTTGCACAACATTTTTATTTAGTAGGTTCTATAAGTGTGTAGAATTTCAGCATCATTAGTCAAGGCAACCCAGAGATCCAGAAAGTTCAATCATGAAATCACGTACGTACGTATGTGCCACCCTGTATCTCATCAACTATTTGATGGATTCAGCTTATTTTTGGCAGAGATAGAGGTTCTAGTGTCTAGTTGATGGCATTTTAATTTCAGTTTACCATATACCTTGATTAGTCAAACTACCGACTATATCAGTTATGAGAATAGATTGTATTGAGGCATAGCCTTTACAAAATTAGTGACATTCCATGATAAATGCCAGTATACTGAAATCATATGTCCTTAATAGGGTTAAGATGAAAATTCATATACACTAAATGTATAAAAGCAAGGAAATTCCCAAATTTTTACACTTTTATTGCCATTAATTAAGGGTATGCGAGCACAACACGGCTATGTATTTTACTGGTAGGAATTTTTCTTCAGCGCACCTCACACACTTCATCCACTCATGCATAGAGATTTATACTGTAGTGATGTGATAATGAAATGGTTTAGGTGATATGTAGTCATACCCTTAATGACAATAAAAGTGTAAAAATTTGGGAATTTCCTTGCTTTTGTACATTTAGTGTATATGAATTTTCATCTTAACCCTATTAAGGGCATATGATTTCAGTATACTGGCATATTTCATGGAATATATATATATATATATATATATATATATATATATATATGTATATATACATTAGGGTAGGTCGATTTTACACTTTTTTTTAAATATTAAAAAAAGGCACGTACCGAAAGTTGTATATAGACCTATTAAATACTCATGCAAAAAATTAGATCAAAAACTTCAGCGGTTTTTTGAGCGTTTGGTATCAAAGATCGTAGACAAGAATATACTGAAAATTTTTCGTTTTTGCAAGATTTGCTTGAATACTGGTGTTAAAACCAAATAATTTGTGCATTTAAAATCAGCGAATGTCCTTTTATTTTATAAAAATGATATTAATTAAAGAAATCTTCAAATTAAAAATTTGCCCCCCCCCCCTCATTTTCAGTATCTGCTTTTGTAAACTACCTTTTAACGTTATGAATTAAACAGTAATATTTGAATACCTAAAAAAATGATTTTTTTCTGTTATAAGTGAAAATATAACAAGCAAAGAAATAAGGAAAAACCTAACACTATTTTAATGGAGCTTAATATTGAGAGTCAAATTGCTCCATATAAGACCCCTTAGACAAAAATGCTGGTCTCAATTTCTGACTCAAAACTTTGCTTCAAAACCATATACAGTTTGTGAAGCTTCTGTTATTAACTTAACTGCCCGTTCCACGCCCTGAGAATGCCAAAAATGCAGCATAATTTTAAATCTATTAATTGTGTCCAATGTGTGGCATTAAAATTAATAGGTGGTATTCTTTTTAATCTTTTTCTGGTTGACTCCTCACTCCTGAAAGAACACATTAATTAATTGAATTATTAAAAAATTCCAATCTGTACTGCTTTAATAATTATGGTGAAATTAGATAAAATCTTTAAAAATCATTCTATAAATTGGAATAAATAATTGAGTCAGAAATATATGAATAAATATTACTTACCTAATGGCCAAAATTCTTTTTAAAGCTTCTTCTCTTACTTCAATCTCTTCAGATTTAACCATGGAATATAGAAAGTGTTCAGGCAGTAAACAAAATGTATTACCTTGTATATTTCTAAATGTGATATCTTGGATTTCCTGAGGCTGCTCCTTAATCCTCTGGGTCATATTAAAAATGTGCACTTGCTGATTGTGGAATTTACTATTTCTTTTAATTTCAAACCAAGAAGTGGCATACACATTTACAATAAAATTTACTACATAGTGTAGTTTTGTCGTGTGCCTTTGTTGGTATGCACCACGAGTCCATAAACACATGAGCCTGATGGCCAAAGTTAACCATCTTGCTTGGTTTAAAGGACCAATTTTCCAGGAGGTATATCTAGAGTCAACCTTACCTCTAGAAATACCTACTGTGTATTCATAAAGGAGTCTTTGGTCAGAACTAAGATCATGTATTTCATCAATTTTAAAAATTGACTCTAGAGGATTGCTAATAGTGGAAAATGATATTTGGGGTAAATCATGGCAATCATTTGAGCATAATTTCCCCAGAGGGCCACTGAATGTTGTAGGGCCCTTTGCGCAACCATCTATGTTTTTAAAAAGGGCTCTGAAAGGTAGTTCATTATGATGCAAAGAGCAATCAATTGTGTGAAGATTTTTAAAAAGTTTTTTTTTCTAAAATTGCAACCATTCCACCTTCGCAACCTGTGTTGGTATTAGTGTTGTCAACAAGTATAGCCTTGATACTGTTCTCACTGTGGAATTCATGCAAAACATCCACCACTTGATCTGCATGAACAGCACCTGTTGCACCACTATTAGGAAGAACTCTGTGTCAGATATTTACTTTCACATGGTGTTTCTTTTGTAAAAGTTAAATGGTGTTCTGGTCCCTTAGTTTTTTTCATAATTCTCTGTCTATTTTCATCCACAATTTCCTTATACATCAATGTGTCCTTATCCATTCTCCCATCAACTCCAATACATATAATATTTTAGGTGGGATAAAAACCCCTGGCTGAAATAGTTTTATTTGTCTACCTCCAACAAGGTAAGATGTGACACAAGGTCATGAAAGTGGGATTAGATAAGCCTTCGCTATAGAGGTGAGCACTCCGGCCATTAAAAAATTGACTGGGCAGCCCCGTCGGCATTCCCCTGTAGGGGCGTCTCAGACAGTTAGCAATAAACTTACTCCTCCCCAACGAGGGAAGGCAAAGCCTGGGAGGGTGCAACTCCTAGAATTGCACAGGACGGACAAGCCCCAATAGACCGGCGTAAATCCAGACCCAAAGGCCCGGACGATGCCGATTTATTTGGTGGGGTAAAATCCTCTGGCTGAACTAGATTTTATTTATCTATCTCCAACAAGGTAAGATTGACACAGGAAAGTGGGATGAGAAAGCCAGTGCTCGAGAGGTGAGCACTCTGGCCATTTAAAAATTGCCTGGGCAGCTCCGTCGGCATTCCCCGTTAGGGCCGCCTCAGACAGTAAGCAATAAACTTACTCCTCCCCAAAGAGGTAAGGCAAAACCTGGGAGGTGCACCTCCTAGAACTGCACAGGACGGACAATCCCCAATAGACGGGCGTGAATCCAGACCCAAAGACCCGGACGATACCGGTTTATTTGGTGGGTTAAAAAACCCTGGCTGAACTAGTTTTTATTTATCTAACTCCCACAAGGTAAGGTGTGACAAAAGGTCGGGGAAGTGGGATTAGATAAGCCAGCGCTCGACAATTCAATATATATTTGTGATAATTACATTTGTAAACACAGAATCAACACGTGAATTCAAATTCGCTCGTTGTATTTTCAACCGGTGAATACCATAAAAAATATCCAATAAATAAAACGCCTATGTAAATAAATAATTATTTATATATAACATTAAATATTATAGTGTTTTATTCCTTTTTAATTTTAATATGTACATTTAATTTCTTAAGAAAAGTAATAATAAACTTTAAAATATTTATTATTAAGTAATGTATTACTTTTTTTTGTTAAAACCCGGGTTTAATTTAAGGCGACACATCTGCCGGTGAAATCTAGGCTGTGAGAAAAAATCTCGATTTATTTGATCTTAAAGTTGCAATGCTCAAATAAATACAAAGTTTTGAAGAAAAATATTTCTTGTGGTAACTTTTGACATTATTTGACAACTTTCTTCGAGTGCGATAATTTACAGTTTCAAAATCGACCTCCCCTAATATACATATACATATATATATGTACATATATATATATATATATATATATATATATATATATATATATATATATATATATATATATATATATATATATATATACATACATACATACAAATATATATATATACATCAAAGTGTAGTATCTGTTCCGATGGATACTGCACCCCATAGACTGGTATTGTCTTGGCCCTCGGGGCTTGATTTACGCCGGTCTGTGGGATTGTCCTGTGCAGTTCTAGGGAGTCCACCCTCCCAGGCTTTGCCTCCCCTCTTTGGGGAGGAGTAAGTTTATTGCTTACTGTCTGAGGCGCTCCTACCGGGGAATGTCGACGGCGCTGCCCAGGCATTTTTTGTAGGCCAGAGTGCTCACCTTCTCGGGCACTGGCTTTTCAAATCCCACTTTCCCGACCTTGTGTCACATCTTACCTTGTGGGGGTAGATAAATCTCATATATATATATATATATATATATATATATATATATATATATATATATATATATATATATATATATATATATATATATATATATATAGAGAGAGAGAGAGAGAGAGAGATAGATAGATAGATATATAGATAGATAGATAGATAGATAGATAGATAGATAGATAGATAGATAGATAGATAGATATTCTGCATCTTTATAACTTAGGAAGTGAAACAAACGAAATATTAGTAAGCAAAAAACAACGAACGCTGCAATCACCAGTAAAAACAATTACATAAAAATACATTAGACATTTAGGTGATAAAAATCTTACATATTTCTAGGCAGGGCGTCGTGGTTTAATGTTAAAACGCTGGACTATAGACATTAATATCGAAGGTTCGATCATTGTTTAACTTAGCTATGCTGATGACGGTCGTGAGCCAGAAACACGTGATCATGGATTACTTTTATGTACGTATAAAATAAATAAAAATGTATATATTAACGAAAAATACGTCTGATAAAGTTAAGGGCGACTAATGAGGAATTTCAGCATCTTAATCACTTAGGAAGGGAGACAATCGAAATAGTAGTAATAAAAACAACAACGAACGCTTTAATAACCAGTGAAAAGTGATAGATAGATAGATAAGTGATGAGAATAAAAATGAGGTAGAATGTAATATTTATTGCATCATCAATTTTTCAAATATCAGAAAATCTTATATTTATTCCTTAAACTATGGCTTTTCAAAGATGTACTCTAGGATTTAAGCGTGTGGTAATTTCCGTGTTATAGGTTGAAGTGTTTCATAGTCTAAATAAGATTGCGTGTTTAGTGAGTTGCATTTCCACAAAGCATGCGAATAACAGGAAGGCTGCGAGTGAGATGTTTGACCAAGAGAAGAGAAACCACAGAAGAAATTGGAAATATGTATGGGTTGTGAGTTGGCTACCTAGAATTCGGTTTGCCAACTTGAAAAAATAATAGGTTTAAGGTTCCCTGACGTGGTCATGACCCATCGAGATCTTCTAAACTTAATGGCCGTACAGATATAGAACCCATAAACAATATTTTTTATGTTCGTAGATAAGTCTGGCTATTATCTGGAGTGATCTCAGTGATAATAGCCCTATCTGTACACATATTTGAAAAACTCTACATCATATGAAAAATATAAGGCACATCCCTCCGCTCCAAAACCTTTCCAATTAATATCAAATTTAATTCTTTATATACAATATAACAAACCCCCATATATATTATACATATAACCTCCACATTCCCCCACCAACGCAAATAACACCTATACTTGCACCCCCATAATACCTACCCATCCAATAAATAATTAAATACCTCATATTATTCATTTTTTCTTTTAATGTAGGAGCTTCTTTGTCTGTTATACTATTTAAATATTGTTTGCTTTCCATTAGTCCCAGTTCTGAGAACCGCCATCTCTTGAGGATATGCCTTGTTTTATCTGCTATCCTTTGTTCCGTTGCATGGAAGTTAATAGACATGCCCCATAGATTTTTCATTCATTTCCGAAAGCCTCTTTCTTTGTGTTTGCTTTTGTATCTGTTTTCTACGGCTCCGAGTGATGGCTATCGACGAAGGGAGCAAGAACTATAAACATGTATTAAATATGTTTTTCGAGTGTCTATTTACTTCTTTCATGTTTATATAGTTTGATCAAATGCGAAAGACACAGACGTTGAACAGAAAATTACATTTGAACGTTAAACGGAAACAAAATTTCAATGTGAAGAGACGTCATCCAGCTTTCAATCACACATAGATGTGATCACTTACGTGATCATCACGTAGTCTGAGATTTTATGTTCAATAATTATGAGAACGTTTAAAAGAATGATCAACTGGTCGAATGGAGACAGAATGTGTATCATATTTAACGAAATGTACTTGAAACAACGATTGACTGCATTACTACACGATATCTATTACTAATGGAGATTTGGTATCTGTCTGTCTGAAGACGAAACTAAATTATTACTTGTATGTATGAAGCCGAAACTATACTATTACTTTTATGTATTAAGCCGAAACTATACTATTACTTTTACTCATGAATCCGAAACTATACTATTACTTTTACTTATGAATCCGAAACTATACTATTACTTTTACTTATGAATCCGAAACTATACTATTACTTTTACTTATGAATTCGAAACTATACTATTACTTTTACTTATGAATCCGAAACTATACTATTAGTTTTACTTATGAATCCGAAACTATACTATTACTTTTACTTATGAATCCGAAACTATACTATTACTTTTACTTATGAATCCGAAACTATACTATTACTTTTACTTATGAATCCGAAACTATACTATTACTTTTACTTATGAATTCGAAACTATACTATTACTTTTACTTATGAATCCGAAACTATACTATTACTTTTACTTATGAATTCGAAACTATACTATTACTTTTACTTATGAATCCGAAACTATACTATTACTTTTACTTATGAATTCGAAACTATACTATTACTTTTACTTATGAATCCGAAACTATACTATTACTTTTACTTATGAATCCGAAACTATACTATTACTTTTACTTATGAATTCGAAACTATACTATTACTTTTACTTATGAATCCGAAACTATACTATTACTTTTACTTATGAATCCGAAACTATACTATTACTTTTACTTATGAATCCGAAACTATACTATTACTTTTATGTATTAAGCCGAAATTATACTATTACTTTTATGTATTAAGCCGAAACTATACTATTACTTTTACTTATGAATCCGAAACTATACTATTACTTTTATGTATTAAGCCGAAATTATACTCTTACGTTTATTTATTACTAGTCTATTATCATTTGTAGACCATTTCATCCTATGTCATTTTGTTTTTTCTGTTCATTCCTGCTTTCTAGTGTTTTGTCTGTGATATTGTCGAACATGAAACTAGAAAGGTTAGTTACCTTATTTGGTCCGTCTTTGTTCCTGAAATCAGAAGAGTCAACATTCGCAGGATGCTCACCGGGTTTCCTATGTGACCCAACGAAGGAGCACATACCAATCATAACACTCAGATCTTTCTTCTGAGTCCCATGGCTTTTTAGACATTCTTCATATTGGTGGTTGTTGCAATACCAGACCCAGGCTTATTTTACCTGTGATTCTATCACAGAATAGTGTTTAGCCCTCACTTTCGGAAGAGATGTGAGCTATTACGCGAACATAAAAAATTAAATTTACTACAGACGAGACACAAAAAAAACTTTCCTTCTATAAGCTCAGCTACTCGTGGTTATCGAAGTCCTAAATCTCGCTCTGATGAATTGGCACATCGGCTTAGACGAATGTAGAGAACCTTTTCAATCGTGTGTTTTCAACGTATTATTTATTTTAGAAAACCTATTGGCCTATTTTATTGAAACTGTTAAAATGCGATAAAAGTTCGATATTTAAAAAATAAAGAACAAAACTGATCAACAAACTTACTTAAATTCTCTCTTTAAAATAAGTCGTGTTTTTAAACGTATTATTTACTTTAAAATTATTATTATTATTATCATTAGTATTATTATTATTATTATTATTATTATTATTATTATTATTATTATTATTATTATTATTATTATTATTATTATTATTATCATTATCGCCTTCTTTAATATTATGTCTATTATCATAGTAACAAAACATTATTAGTGTTATGGTTTTCTTTATTGTTATATCTATTATCATAATTACAAACCATTATTAGTGTTATAGCCTTCTTTAATGTTATGTTTATTATCGTAATAAAAAACGTTATCAGTGTGATGTCTTTAATATTATGTCTATTATCGTAATAAAAAGCATTATTAGTATTATGAGCTTTGAACAAAATGATGATTTAAAAAATATTGCATTTTGTCCAATTTTTACTATCATCACTAAGTTCCTAATATATATATATATATATATATATATATATATATATATATATATATATATATATATATATATATATATATATATATATGAATAGATGAAAGGATAAAATAATCCGACGGTATGAAATTAAAATGGAATAAGCGGAAGACCTAAAAAGCTCAACGGTTCGCCCAAATTGGCTTTGTCAAGAGCGAACGAAAAAATGCAAAAAATGAGAAAAGACGTCTTTTGTCATTGTTACACCGGCAGTTCTTACACAGGAGAAACTGCACCGGTTGTCACTATAAATAGTGCGAGTCACCAGAGACACAGAGAAGACAAAGCACAGTCTTGTAACTGTCTAGCCAAGTGCTAGTCACTTTCTTACTTTGTTAATACACTTGTTAAACCAACCCTCGACTTGACTTCCTTTATTTATTATTTACTGTTGGACAACTTCACAACAGATTGGCGACGAGGAATCGAAACGATTTCACTGCAAAAAAAATCACCCAAAGTGATTCGCAAGATCTTCACGGAAAAAAAACCCATCTTCGTCAGATATTTGGATTCGCAAGGATTAACAGCAAATTAACTACTGAGTAGTTAAGCGAAAAAAAAACACAAACTCAAAACTTGCTACCAAAAATCGAAAACTAGAAAACGCGAAAGACATTTTCAATTATTGAAATAATTGAATACACTGATACCTTTATTTTTTTTATCTTCAAGTTTCACTGAATCGTTAAGATAAATGTTATCCGCGTCAACTATTACAGATATTGTGTAAGTTTGTCGTTATTATTAGGACAACATCTGATATTTGAGCAAGATCCGGATTGACTATTTATTAAAACGGTCTACCACAGAATTGTCGAGAGCAAAGGACGGACAGTGAAAAAATATATTCGCGTAAGTCATTTGTGCTTCTAACAAAGAACTGTTAAATAAGCAAGTAGCATTTTTGCAAAATGAAAAGGGGTTAAAAAGATTTCCCATAA
Source organism: Sepiola atlantica (assembly GCA_963556195.1). Classification (NCBI taxonomy): domain Eukaryota; kingdom Metazoa; phylum Mollusca; class Cephalopoda; order Sepiida; family Sepiolidae; genus Sepiola; species Sepiola atlantica. The sequence goes on from OY744546.1 coordinate 14,164,580, forward strand.
AACTAGTCTTATTAGGCTTATAGCGACGGACTTGGTTTTGTAAAACTACGTACACATATATATATTAAAAAAAAGAAACAACATTTTTTTTCTTAGTTTTGTTTTTCAAACAAAAGAACTGGGATTGAATTTTTTATTAAGGAATAATATATTTCTTGTTTTGTGTATTAGTTGAGCAAACTAATTATATAAAGCACGTTGTGGGGAAAACTGATTTATTTTTACAAGTGTAAATTATGTGGTGCATAATTTGAATTCGTGAATGATGGACACTGAATTCAAAGATTCTCTTTTTCAATTACTTAAATTCCAAACGAAACAAAATGTTGCGTTACAAAGACAGCAAGTTGAACAACAAATAGAACTTCAAAGAAAACAAGTTGAAATTGAGGAGAAATTTAAATGAGAGTTGTTGGAACAGCAAAAAGCCCAAAGAAAAATGCATGCTGAACAAAAAGAGCTGGCGACAACACGAGAAGAAAGATTCCAAGAAAGACTGCTACAGCAGCAGAAACACTTCGAAGAACTCTTGATAAAAACACAGGAGGAACAGAGAAAATTTCTGGAGGCAACACAGTTAACGAAAGCAAACGAGAATCATAATGCATTCTCCCAGACGGCTGTGTGGAGCGCTATCGAAATTTTCAATTATAATCCAGAAGACGATGTCACTTTTGCTCACTTCTATAGAAGATATGAGGATATTTTTGTATCGGACTGCAGTACATGGACAGACTCTAAAGAAGTTAGATTTTTGCTAAGAAAATTAGGAGCTGCCGAGCGTACAAAGTTCGTGAATTTTATCCTTCCAAAAAAGACCAGTGAGTTTAACTTCCAGGAGGCAGTTACTTTACTAACAGAACTGTTTTCTACAAAAACTTCTCTTTTCCACAGGAGATATAAGTGTATGAATGTCACTAGAAGAAAGGAAGACGACTACATTACGTATGCAAGTATAGTAAATAAACTTTGCGACGATTTTAAATTAGAGGAATTATCATCGGATAATTTTAAATGTCTAATATTCTTGCAAGGTCTGGTCTTAAATAAAGACTCTGAAATCAGACGTCGTGTTTTAAATAAACTCGAAAATGAGCCATATCTAACAATACAAAACTTAGCGGAAGACTGTGAACTTTTTGTTGCGTTGAAACAGGACAGTCGTGACATAGAGGAAAACGGAGTGTCGCACATTAAAAAAATCCATCAGAAGAAAAAATTGACTTCAATGAATAACCAGAGAAAAAACATGGAAAAGATCCACCTGGACCGTGTTGGAGGTGTGGAGATAACCATTGGTACAATGAGTGTCCCTACATATTCAAACAATGTGACAACTGCCACCAGAAAGGACATAAGGCATCACGTTGTAGAAAAAAATCTGGTAGAAAGACAGCCATTAAACTGACAAAAATTGAACCTGAAGAACAAAATATCTGGAAATATGTACAGGTCAAAATGCTTAAAAAAAGTAAGACTACAGCTTGATAGTGGGTCTGACATTTCCATCATTAATGTACAGACATGGAAGAAGCTTGGGAGACCCACTATGATCAAATCACAAAAAACGACGAGAAGCGTCAGTGGTGAAAAAATAACCTTCGAAGGGAAATTATTGACGAATATTTCTTTCCAGAATAAGACCGTAAAAGCCAAAATTTTTGTTATGCGAAAATCTAATAACCTTTTTGGAACTGATCTGATTGCAAAGTTTAGCCTATGGGATCTGCCTTTAAGCTCCTTTTGCCAAAAGGTTGAGGATTCGAATGTGGAGGCAGAAAAAACTCAAGAGGGAATTAAAAGAAAATTTTCCAGACGTATTTTCAGGCGGTCTTGGAAGGTGTACGAAAGCGGTAGTAAAGTTTGAAGTCAAAACAAATGAACTACCTGTGTTCAGAAAGAAAAGAAATATTCCATACACCGCTATAGAGCAAATAGACGGTGAATTAGAAAGACTCGAGAACATGGCTGTCATTTCAAAAATTGATCACTTTGAGTGGGCTTCACCTACAGTTTATGTTAAGAAAAAGAACAAGGAGATTCGGGTTTGTGCCGACTTTTCTACAGGCTTGAACAAGGCATTAAAATATCACCATTACCTCTTCCGAGCCCTGTAGAAATATTTGCGAAACTGAGTGGAGGAAAATATTTTTCTAAAATCGATCTCAGCGACGCTTATCTTCAAATCCCTGTCGATGAAGAGTGTTCAAAACTGCTATGTATCGATGCCCATAAGGGATTATACAAATTTAACCGACTTCCTTTTGGGGTGAAGGTCGCCCCTGCGATTTTTCAACAAATTATGGACATGATGTTAAGTGGGATGGATTTCGCAGTAGGGTACCTGGACGATGTGTTAATAAACAGCGTTAGCAAAGAACAACACAAGACTCATGTAAACCAAGTATTCAAAAAAATCCAGGATTATGGGTTTAAAATCAAAGATGAGAAATGTACTTTTTTCATGGAAAAAATAAAATACTTAGGGCAAATCATCGATGAGCAAGGAAGAAGGTCAGACCCAGATAGGGCAATGGTGATACGGAACATGCCTGCTCCAGAAAATACTGCATCCCTACAAAGCTTCTTAGGGTTGGCGAATTACTACAATGTGTTCGTACCAAACATGCATAAACTAAGATCACCCTTAAATGAACTGTTAAAGAAGGACCAAAAATGGGTCTGGACGCAAGAGTGCGAAGAAGCGTTTCAGAAAATTAAAGATATCTTAACGTCTGACTTGTTTCTGGCACATTATAATCCCAAGCGTGATATTGTAATTGCAAGCGATGCCAGCAACTATGGTATAGGAACATGCATATTGCACAAAATGGATGATGGAAAATTAAAACCCATAGCCCATGCATCGCGAACACTTCTACCAGCCGAAAAAATACTCTCAAATTGAGAAAAGGGCTCTAAGCATTATATTCGCGGTAAAGAAATTTCATCGTTTCCTGCACGGTAGACAATTTCTGTAACAAACAGACCACAAACCCTTATTAACGATTTTCGGATCGAAAAAGGGACTCCCACAACACACTGCGAATAGACTCCAAAGATGGGGTACCATTCTTCTTAACTACAATTTTCAAATGGAGTATGTACCATCTAAGAAAGTTGGTCATGCAGACGGGTTATTGTTGTGGGGTACAAATCACCCCTACTGAAGAACTAATGGAAGCAACCATCTATAATAAATACCATGGTTGCAAAGACTCAAACAGAGGACACTCCTATTCATGTTTTACCGCATGGTATGAATCCGGTCATCTCCTACCACATTTAGTGGCGTTACTGTATTGCTATGAATAAATACATTGTATATTTTAACCTGTCACAATTTGTGGTTGTTATCTTTGTGACCCCTAGCACGGGTCTACAACAGTTATCAAGGTTGATACCTAAGCAGACAGAACCATTGGAGGATATAGTGATAGCAGCTATTCAAGCGGAAGCTGAAGTAAAAAATACGTTATGTGACACAATAAGAGAACTTCCAATAACGCTTGATGAGATAAAGAGTAAGGCAGAGGTGGATGAATTTATCATAAGCACGAAAGAAAAAATCAACAATAGCCAACTAGATGATGGAATTTATTCAATTTGCGACAACGTCCTGTTATATAGCGACAGGGTTGTAATTCCTATGACATTACAGAAACGAATGCTCAAGGAATTCCATGTAGGACATCCAGGCATATCGAGAATGAAAAGCCTCATGCGCTCTTTCGTTTACTGGCCAAACATGGATAAGCATATCGAAGAAAAAGTCAGGGAGTGTAGATGATGCGCCTTAGCTACGAAAGCTCCTTCAACTCAATTCGGATCGTGGACTAAACCGGACCGACCTTGGTCTAGAATTCACTTAGACTTTGCGGGACCACTGGATGGGTTCTACTATCTCATTGTTGTAGACAGCCTAGCTAAGTGGCCGGAAGTACTAAAATGCAAGAACCCCACATCCGAGGCAGCTATCAACTTCCTATACGAACTATTCGCTAGGTTTGGAGTAGTAGACTGCATTGTCACCGACAATGGTACTCAATTCACGTCTACTGAATTTAAACACCTTTGCGAGGATCATCTCATCGAGCATATAACAATCCCTCCATACCATCCAAGAAGTAATGGACGGGCGGAGAGATTCGTTAACACATTCAAGAGAGCTCTGAAAAAAGCTAGTGGATCACCGACGGATAAGTCAATCCAACAGTTTCTGAAGGTTTACAGAGTCACCCCGAATGCAAACATCGAAACGTCGAAGACACCTGCTGAGGTCATGTTCGGACGCAAGGTTAGATCGATTTTCCACAAGTTGTTACCAAACCAGGATAGGGCAAATATAAAAAGAACGATAACAAAAAAACGGTATAAAGTTGGCGAAAAAGTTTTTTATAAGATCTACAGAAACAATAGAACTTTCTAGGAGTCCGGCACTGTGGATAAACAAATAGGCAACATGGCCTATATGATTAAGGGACCAGATTTCGTGCACAAACGTCACACTAACCACATCCGAAAAAGATACTCGAACAGTGAGGTGACCAGATCGCCCGAGGAGGACATCATGGATGCAGTGTTTGATACTTTTCAGGTGCCCATACCAGAGACTGCTCCTGAGATTAGGAGATCAAAAAGAAAACGGAAATCGACTGAGTTGATGATGATGATTCCCAAACAAAAACGTTATTAATCCCCAGAGAAGATATTTTCAAAGAGGGGTGTTACACCGGCCGTTCTTACACAGGAGAAACTGCACCGGTTGTTCTATAAATAGTGCGAGTCACCAGAGACACAGAGAAGACAAAGCACAGTCTTGTAACTGTCTAGCCAAGTGCTAGTCACTTTCTTACTTTGTTAATACACTTGTTTAACCAACCCTCGACTTGACTACCTTTATTTATTATTTACTGTTGGACAACTTCACAACAGTCATCTTTTGAATTTTTTCATTCGCTCTTGACAAAGCCCATTTGAGCGAACCGTTGAGCTTTTTAGGTCTTCCGCTTATTCCATTTTAATTTCATATATATATATATATATATATATATATATATATATATATATATATATATATATATATATATATGTGATAAATAATGGAAAATGTTAATAATAAAATATAAAATGAGGCATTTTACACTTGATCAAAATTATAATATCATAGACAAAAAATTCTGCAGAATTTGTCCGAAAAGTGTATGAAAACATTCAACAACCAAATTTAATAATGAGTTCTATCTCCACTGGTTTTGATGACTTCAAAAATTCTTTGGGGCATGCTAGAAATAAGCGTTTCCATTAAGGTGTGGGGGATGTTGCTCCAGCTTCTGAAGATGGCTTCACGAAGTTCATTTTTTTAATATTGTTTGCCATTTCGATAAACATCTCTTGTCATCCAACCCAAACATTTTCAATTAGGTTCAAGTCCAGTGAGCATGCAGAATGTCCCAAGAGATGGACTCCATTTTCTTGTAGAAAGGTCAAGGTCTGTCGTGCAGCGTTGATTGCAGCATTATCCTGTTTGAATAACCATCCATCCCTACACAAACAATGGCCCTCCGTCATCAACGATGCTTTTTGTAGCATGCTAACATAACCAGCCGCTGTCTGACGACTCTGCACCACCTGGAGCTCCATCGTCCTTCTATAAGAAAAGGCACCGCATACCATTAGGAACCACCCACCACTATGACGTGGGGGGAAAATTTCAGGAGGCATGTTTTTGTTATGTCAATATCGTTGGACGCCATCAAAACCATCGAGATTGATTTTTTTCTGTCAGAAAACAGGACTTTCTTCCACTTCTCAACGTCCCATGTTTGGTATTCACGACGAGACCTTAAGCAGTTCACCTTGTGACGTGAAAGCAGCCGATGAATTTGTGTACGCTTTTTATTTACTATGCCTTTTTGTCGTAAGTGTCGTCTGATGGTTACTGGACTGCAATCAGCATCTGTGACTGCCTTAATTTGACTAGAAAAAAGTCCACTGTCTTAAAAAGAAAACCGTCTTATTCTCCTACTGAATGCAGGATAAATTTTTGGATGCCTACCAGTACATTTCGCTTTTCCATAATTCTCACTGTTCTGTAGAAAGTTGCAAATCACAGTTTTACTGCGATTCACCTTGGCTGCAATCGCCCGCTGTGACAAACCTTGCTTATGGAAATCTAGAATCCGAGCACGCTCAACTTCGGTAAGTGTGCTTGCTTTAGCCATGGTTACACCTTTACGCAGTAATTGCTAATCTCTAACTGAACTAAAAACATTGGAATTACCATAGATCAAACAATTTATACCTCTGGTCTTATAATTTTGATCAAGTGTAAAATTCCCCATTTTATAAAAATGTCCATTTCTTAATAAAATGTTTGGAATGTGATTTTTGTTTCCATAACGTTTTAGATTGTAGTATTGGTAACCTTAAGTGGGAGGAGTTTAAAATCTATCCAAAAAAAAAGGTTTCTTTTAAAAGATTTTCAAGTGGTCTTAAATTTTTGATCAGGAGTATATATATATATATATATATATATATATATATACAGGGTGGGCCAAAATAAGGGTCCTATCTTTAAATTTGAATAACTTGAATTTGAATAACTTCCACAAAATAAAAGTTAAACTCACCAAACTTTATGTGTGTGTAGACTGACTCTTCCGAGATTTTTTGAAATAAACAAAACAAATTTTAGCCGAAAAACACTTCTTAAAACTTACAAAAACTAAAGTATTGTTTTTTACACTGTTTTGAGTTTTTTAAGCAAAAATAATGTTTTCTGAATGAGGGTACGTTCCTTAGGGCTAATACGGCTCATACTTGCTTCGGAAGGGGTCCTTTACTTATTCTAAAAAAAATATTTAAAAAAATCAATAAATAAAAAAGTTATGAATTTTTAAAAATAGGACCCTTATTTTTGCCCACCCTGTATATATATATATATATATATATATATATATATATATATATATATATATATTACGATTGATACACTACGATTTCACCTGAGGAGTCTATCCTCCAAGGCATTGCCTTCGCCGAAATGAGGGTGGATTGGTTCATGGCCGATTGCATGAGGCGACCTCACCGAATAATACAGACCGCTCTCATCATGGTTATTTTCCTACGTAATTTTAAGCAGCCATTGCTGCGCTCAGAAATAGTCACGCTCCATATTCATTCGACCTTGTGTCAAATCCAGCCGTCGTTGCGAAATAGTATTATATTATTATAAGTAATGATGCTTACCGCATTAAAATCTTTTACTTCGTCGCTTATAAAAAGTTAAAACGATTTTCTAAACATTATAAAAATTCTAACTATTAGTTTAGCGTCTTCTTGCATAACAATCGACACAGCACATTTATTCTCAACGGACGTTTTTTCCCGCTTAAATATTCTTGCGCATGCGTAGTTCTCATTTCTTTTCTTTTCCGTCTCTGCTAAAACAACGGTCATATTCACGGCTTTTCAACAAAAAATAAAACGTAGAGCCTGTGAATATGTCGGTTTATTGAGCTATACAGGATGTACCTCCATGTTTCCTTTCTGTCTCCGTTTCACACAAAAAAAGGAAACATGTATATTATGCCAGACGAAGCAAATCCTTTTATGCCGAACAAGAACGTGTATTGTTTATTGATGATTCAAAATGGCGTCTTTAGGTTTGAAAAAACAAAATCTCCGCTATTTGGCTGTTACTTAAGTCGGTCAGATTCTCGCCTTTAGACCTAGACAGCATTGCATCTGATGTATCGATATTTCGTTTTACCTTAGTCATTTACGTATTTTTTGTTCAATTTGTGTTAGTTGGATTATTCGGACTACTGTTGTCACCTTAAATGTTATTCTCACAACGTTTCGGCCGATGAAATCTCCGACCTTATTCAGATACCTTTTATCGAACTCGAGAATGTTTCTGTCGAGCTCGGGAATCTGTAATTTTAATTATTGTTTTACATCATAGTTTTAAGCTTATATTGTAGATTTTATAGTTTCTATATTTATCCTCTTCCTCTTTTTTATCGATTTTTATTTACGCTGGATTATATCTAAAATATCTAGCTCTGTGTGACCAATATTTTATTTTATATTTCGGATTTTTTTTAGATGAGGATTGATAATTGTATTATGTGTATTATTCGGATTACTATTCTCATCTTGGATGTTATATTCACAATGTGTCAGTAAATGTAACCTCCAACCCCCGTCAGATGTGTCTTGCCGAATTTGAGAAAGCTTCATATCGAACTCTGAAATCTGTGCGGAAGTTCGAACGGAGCCCTTGATTTGATCCATCTCGTTCCGCCACCAATGACCGGGTAGAAGTCTTAAGTAATTCGTAATTTCTCCAAAACACAATTCTTAGTATCGCCCGGACTGACAATTAAACCCCTTGAAGACTGTCCCTTAGATCTGATTATAACTTAGCACTTTTATCTGTGGCGCCACAGGTTCTTGCGATTACGCATAATACCAATTATCAATCATTTTTCAATCTGTGGGAAAAGGAATCTAATTGATTACGACGTTTCCATATTGTATCTGATAAGTTATTTCCTGAAGTCGAAGAAATTTCCAGATATACATCGTAATTATCATTGAATAAACAGCTATGCCCATTATCCAATGAAATCGTTTGTTATCAGTACACAACATTGTAAATAGTTACCTGTGTCACAAGGCAGACAAAGATGAACCTTTTGCGCGGCCTCGGACCAATCTTGGGGTGGAGAAACAGAGCACACTTTTCGCAACATCCAAAACGTCGTCTTGTATCCCATTAAAGGGAGCCCCTGATAGTAAGCCTTCAATCAGAACTCCCTCACCCCTCATTCTGTTGTTATTTTGAAGTATCAGGTGAAAGGGCGCGACATGATCACATGTCAAAATCGTACGAGCTGTTAAGTATTATTGTATATGGCTTACATCGTTGCTGTCTATTCAGAACTAAATGATTTTCGACACTAAACTAGAGATATTCATTTAAATCTAGATATGTTATCGTATGCGCCAAAATAGTAGCACAAAGATAGTGGAGATAGTGATAAGAGAAAGAAGAAGTGGGCGACAAAGCAAAAATAAAATGGGGTGGAGAGAGTGGCGATTTTTCAGATCTCTGAAGCTGGTCAATCTTCCGAATGTATATGTAAGTAAATACCACCCATTTACCAGGCGATTCTACGAATGAGACCAATACACCTCATGCTCCAAAAGTTATCGCCCGTATCCATCCTTAAACAATCATAGCTATATGCACAACCGAATTTTCTATTCAGAATTAACTCAGCGTGGTTGAATTATCCCCCTTTTTTCTGGTCTAATCCTTACCTTCTGTCTGTTTACGATGTGGATATATTTTTTAGTTTTGTTAAAATCGTAATCGAGAAAATGCAGTAAAGAAATAAATTCTATTTTTGAATCAAGCGATCCACTTTTCAGCTGCCATGATTTCTCGTCCCTGAAGTAAAGACAATTAATTATCTGTAGAGAATTAATGGTTAATGCCTAATGCGACCGGTTTAACTCCCAGTTCGGACATATTTGCAGCAAACCACAAGTTCTTGATGATCTTAGTCTCAGCGTGAACTCAAGACAATAGACAGAGGGAATGTGACGATCAATGTCCGGTACTTTGTGGCGCCGTGCCATGGCGATGAGATTCCACATTTAAATATATCCACAACGTAGCCACACAAGATACACCTGTCGGGTAACGATAGTAAAACAACGAAAACCACATTTCATTTAAAATTATTATTTTCACAAACTCTTTATGGTTACTGAAGTCATGTCTTTTAAATATGTGTTCATTCCAAAGAAAACATATAACCACTAAGACGTAAAGGACTTACTGTTATTAGGGGCCAGATTTTTAGGGGCATCTTATTTGTCGCTCCTCGAAAAAGTAGAGCACTGTAAGTGTGGTATTAACACAGCAAGACGTCACTAGCTTTAAATGCATCGTTCCTTCCTTAAAAAAGGTAGAACGCTCTGACGTTAAGCCGCCGATAAGGTGTTAAAATTATCACAGTTTATTTGCTATTTAAAATTGGCCGTGTGGTTAAGGTGTCGGATTTGAGTTGTAAAATACTCGTAATCCGGTGTTTCGAATCGCATGACTGGTAGTGAATAGTCATATCTCTATGCTGATGAGCCCAGATTATTTAAGGACTAAACGTATACGTACGTAGAGAATAAACAATAACAAATATTTATTATTATTTGTCGCTCCTCAAAAAAGAAGAGCACTGTAAGTGTAGTATTAACACAGCATGACGTCACTAGCTGATGAGTCCCGATTATTTAAGGACGAAACGTATACGTACATAGATAGTAAACAATAACAAATATTTATTATATATATGTATATATATATATATATATATATATTAATTTTAAATAAATAATATTAAATTATATATATATATATATATATATATATATATATATATATATATATACTGATGCATGGTTTCTCTGTGAACCGGGTTCTCGCTCTGTGGCATCCTGTAATTATCATTTCTCTGCAGATGATTGTCAGCAACCTGATTGGTCAGCTCTGCTTCAGCCTCGTTGTCGTCTCGGCAGCTCTCGAGCGCTTCCGCAACCTGCCCGATCGTTGATGCCGAGCAGTCACAGAAATTGGGCGCTTCATCTGGAGTAGTACCGTTTTTAAATAATACAAAAAATGTTGGGATATTTTTTATAACGACACTTTCGATATCTAGCGAATACTTATGCTATTTATTCGATGTGCTATCTATTTAATGTCACAACTCTGAAAAGATTGCTTGCTTGTCTGCACATTGACTATTTTAGATAGTGGACGAATAAGACAAGAAATAGTAAGATGAGCAAAAAAGGGAAGTGTTATAAGAGGGGTAGAGTGAGTAGAAGTATTAGTAGAGGCAGATTGTAAATAGAATGATGTCAATAAATAAATAACGCAAATAAAGAAGAATCTTAAAAAAACCTGAAGTAGTAGTAGAAACCTAAAGGGTGTACGTAAATAAACGAATGACGTAAATAAAGAATAATAATACACATCTAAAGTATTATTATTATTATTATTATTATTATTATTATTATTATTATTATTATTATTATTATTATTATTATTATTATTATTATTATTATTATTATTATTTACTGACTAGAAGTTATCACACTGGTTATCGTAAGTGATCGCCACTGCCAACAACCTGTGGTATTCCATGGAGTCTGAGTGACAACAAGTCTCCTCAGATTCCAGTATGCTCCACCTCTTTTCGTTCATCACCGCTGATGACCTTGCGGTATCGCAACAGCCACCTACCACCGATTTCCCGCTGATAAGGGCCATTGGTCCCCTCTAGGGTCCGAGTGGCAACTAGCCTCCCCAAGGTCCCAGAGCTGTCCGCGCTCTTCCAGTGGAGGTCTTGTTTGCGCTTTCCCTCCTCGAATTATTATTATTATTATTATTATTATTATTATTATTATTATTATTATTATTATTATTATTATTATTATTATTATTATTATTATTATTATTATTATTATTATTATTATTCAGTGATGACCGTGTTGCGTTTCGTCTTTTATTGCGCGTGTCTCGTTTATTCGTTTCGTCGGAACCCGTGTCGTCTTTTCATCGCTTCGAATCTTCTTGTTGAAAGCTTCTTTTTCCGCCATCGTGTCATCTCTGTTGTTCATCGTTGTGCGTATAACTTCATTGAGTAGGAGTAAGAGCAATTGAGAAGAGACAATGTTCGGAAATGGAAGTTTATTAAGAAAAATAGGTTAAATCAATCACAAGTACAATTTACAATAAACTAAGTATGGGAGAGACAAGATTATAACCTAAGGTAACTATTAGATGAGTAGACAGATAGATAGATCATAGACAGACAGAAATCAGTTGTCAGCTCTCACGGACATAATGCATTTTTTTTTCATGTCAACGTCCAAATTTGGTCTCACTTAAAATCCGACCGTTTTTCTTACTTTCTTCCCACGTAACGTCGCATCTACGAACCAACCATCCGCATATAGTTCTGAGTATTGCCCTTTCTGAACTCGCCCGTCAATCATCTCTGGTATCACATCATTCTCGAATACACTTTGTAGATATTTTTTGTTACACACACAGCAAAGTCGTTTGTATCCGTACTCATTCACCTGTGCTAAAATCTTTACTAGTAAAACCTAAAAACCCATTATCCGACAACGATAACATCATCGGCGAATTTGCTGCGCGCATCAATGCGACGTTGCTCAAGTGGCGCGCCACCACAAGCATCGTCTGTGACTGCAAGATCAACGATCGTCAAAGAATTACTGTTGTGATACATGTCTCTTTGGAAAGCTTCGGGTTCTTACCAACAACGAGGAGGATGGAGCGAAGATTCGCCGTTATGAAAACCAAAGTGCTCGTCTGGATTTCTGGGATTACACTGTTCGACCAAGTCCGCAACGAAGACATGCGAAGGCTCTACAGAATAATAATGGTAACAGTAATCAAAATAATAATGATAATCATAATAATAGCAATTATAGTAATGATAATATTCATAATAGTTATAATAATCATAATACTGCTAATAATAATGTTATTAATCGTGATAATAGTAATAATAATGATAATAATGATGATAATAATGATAATAATAGATAATAATGATTTTTATAATAATGCTAATAATAATAATGTTGATAATAATAATAATGTTGATAATTTTGATAATAATAAATATTAAAAATAATAATAATATAATTAAAATAAAATTTAATAGGTAGGAAAAGCAAAGGAAAAATAGAAATAGAGTAAAAAAAAATAAAAAGAGAAGATAGAGAAAGAGGGAGTCAGGGATTATTAAGGATATGATATCGTAATCTAAAAATACTACAAAATAACCACTCTAATATCAAAGAATATTGATAGAAATAAATGAATCCCAACTTGAGAGACATACGATCGAACCAAATTTTAGTAGATCCACAATTCAAGATTACTGTGGATCAATAATTAAGAATCACTGGTAATTTTGAATTTAAATTTATGTCTGCACTTGGCAATCAGTTCATCCCTTATGTTTAAAAGATTGCCGTGTTCGTATTTCAGACTCCGTATCTTTTCATCCAAGCACAAATTGCATCTCTGTCTAAATCCTCTCAGAATATTAGATTCACACAAATTGACCAATAAACACCCTGTGTAAGATTTTCGTTCTTCAGTGACCACCACTGTTTAACCAATTCTGTTTTACTTTTAAGTTCTGGGTTCACAAAAGACCGCGTATGGTTGTAAACACGTTATTTACAGCCCCCCACAGATATACCAATGTAAATTTTCTTGTCCCTGGTATTTCTTCCGGAAAAATCGTGGCCTTGTATACCACGCACTCTACTTTACAATTACCATCTAGGACCATATATATATATATATGCAAAAGTAATTATTGATATATTATTTATTTTTCATACGAGTATGATAGACTATTAAGCTCATGTTTCGACGTTTATTCCCATCATTATCAGCACATGATGAAGGGGAATTATTAATTCTGTCCATTCGTGTGTAGAATCATAAATCAATGCGCAGGAATCGATAGTCAATTGTGATATACATAACGAGTGTCGAATGAAGTATCCTTCAACAGACAACGTTCAATATATCGATCTGGCCACGAATGGGCAGCTCGATTGAATTACACATACCGGAGAAGCGCATAGAGAGTCGATCCGTGTTGACAACAAACCGGACGGAGTTGTCAGCTAAGTGGACGTCCAGAATGGTGTGATAATTAATCCCCACGGTGGACTCGCTGGTCGGACTTTGCTCCCGTACGATAGTCAACGCGGCCATTGCTCTATTTGTCTGGCCATTCGATTGTCAGTTCCCGTCTGACTCATTTTAAACAAGTGGACAATCTGTAATTGCTATTATATAGTGGTGGAATATAGAGGCGGGGTGGAATAGGGAGGCGGGTGGTGCTTCCACTGATGTGCGTCGTGTAGTTTAGTTGCTAGCTCCATCTTCCTCTTCGAACATTTGGTTATTTGTCGCTGAGATATCCTTCGTATGACGTACCCTCTTCGAGTCCACGTTAGTCACTTAACAACGAGTTTATGACATAGGAAATTGACTACCTTCATGGTCAAATGGGTTATCATTCGAATGGCTGTGTCATTTGTACTATTGGGGTCACCACTTATCAAGACAAACAGTCAGTTGAGGATAACGGTTAATAGGGCAGGAATGGTTACAAGCAGAAAAAATGAGGAACACTATCGGTGTACTAACATTGCTCAATGATATTTACTGTGTTTGATTGCTTATGGGACGGTCCATAAGTAGCCAACTCTTATTATATTATGTTTCAGAAATTTTTAGATAAATATTGATAATTTGTATTATTTGAAATAATACATATAATGAACATAAAACCAATACTACTGCTTTTAGCTTTGATGTTATTCTTCATAATGAGGTCAGAAGTCACAACGTTTCAGCTGATGTAACCTCCGATCTTCTTTAGGGGTATCTTGTTGAACTCTGGGGAATCTTTCAGTCGAACTTGGGAATCTGTACGTAATTTCGAACGGAACCATTTATTGGATCCGCCGGAGAAGATTGCTTTCGTTCCGTCAGACAATGACCGGGTAGAAATCTTCAGTAATTATAAAATGTATTCTTAGTACCTCCCGCACTGAGGATTGAACCTTCTACTTCAAAAGACTGTCACTTTGAACTGATTATTACTTAACACTTATATCCGTTATGTCATTGATCCTTGTGCACATTATATTCTTCAACATAAAAATACCCATTTGCTCATTTTTATTTTAATGTGACAATGAAGAAAAACACTCGCCGACAGGGAAAAGATGAGTTGCTTCGCATGTCGTGTGTTCAGGAAAAGGGCTTCTGTTCATAAGTGCAGGTTTTATAGTGGTGTCTGGTTTGCATATGTAGTGGTCAGCTGGAATAGATTAAGAGGACACATCGGAAGCAAGGAGAAGCAATTTGAATTGCAGAGAGAAAGGTAGCGAGAAAGTGATGGGTTGCACGAAAATCGGTTGGAAGCTATTTCGGCGTAAAATGGACAGTCGTTTTGACCTAAAGATAATTCCTGAGTTTGATGGGACTGGAGAAGCCGTTGAATGGATTGAGAAGTTGGGATTAGTGTGTGACCTATCTGGAATGAAGCAGCTTAAAAATTCCATCCCACTTTGGCTAACTGGGAGAGCATTTGCAGTTTACCAGCAACTAACTCAAGAAGAAAAATCCGATGCAGCACGAATTAAGGGAGCTATATTCACTGCCTTTACCGATGGCTAAAATGTATGGAGTTATTTTTGCCGGGTGTTTTTATATACACCGCTAGCTAGTTAACCAATCAGATTATTTGTTGTTCTCTCAGCTAATCGTTGCCATAAATATTTTTTATAGCTTACTATATATATATATATATATATATATATATATATATATATATATATATATATATGTGATTTTATGAAGGCTTACCAAAGCATTCCTTTCAAGACACCAATGATCACCATTAAAGATATTTTTTCTTACAAATACTATTTATTCAAATTAAATGTTTTTTCCTACACGTGTTTCACTACCAAGCAGTTACTTGCTTGGCAGATCATCAGGGAAATTAAATGTCTGGAATACTGGTTTCAACTGCCGACAAAACACAATGTGGCGTTGTAATAGTTGAGGTCACTTAAGAAAAGAAGAGGAAAAAAATAAATAAAAATAAAAATAAAAATAAAAGTCAAACTTAAAAAGCAAGGAAGAACAACGATAAGAAAAGAAAGTCCTAGAAAAGTCTTAGAAAAGTAGCTTGTGCATTATTTCTTCCACCAAGCCAACAAGCAAGTAGTCGGTCCCAAATACATTCAATAAAACCACAAAACCGGAACAATGTGCGATAATAAAGTAACTGCTTGGTAGTGAAACACGTGTAGGAAAAAACATTTAATTTGAATAAATAGTATTTGTAAGAAAAAATATCTTTAATGGTGATCATTGGTGTCTTGAAAGGAATGCTTTGGTAAGCCTTCATAAAATCACATATAAATGCTCTGTACTCTGTAATCGAGTATCATCGAGCTTGTTTTTTATTGGAACAACCCCGGTCTTCACTGAATGATCTATTTTATAAGTGAAAAATCTAAATCTATATATATATATATATATATATATATATATATATATATATATATATATATATAAATAAATCTTTCGTGGTACAACATTTAATAACGGCGAGGAATACAGACGTTTGGGACATTTGGGGGGTAGAATGAAATTGAACAAGCATAAAAACGAGAGGAAATAATTTTAAAAAATCATGGATGTACTAAGCCGGCTTTCGTCCACACTCATCAGCGTATTAACGTGGAAGTAATTATAATGAAAACTAGTGACAAGTTTAGGAGAAAAATATAGGGGAGGAGGGTCACAAGTTGATCACATTAAGTCCTAAAAGCCACTCCTTTTGTTTACAAAGGGAGGGTTTGATTGACTTGATATATATGGCATCCACGACTTTGAGGTGGAATAGAGGATGCGATCTACTTATGACAGAAAACCAGTCACTAGTGTACGTCGACGCACATTCGGCGCGATTTATAAGATGGCCAGCAATACCAGACCCGGATGTGTTGACTATATTATTCAAATTATTTAGTCGGCCCCGGCGTATGGCAGGGGGGATGTGTTGTTTTATTCTGGATTCAAACCGTTGCACTGTTGTTCCCACGTATACGGCATCGCACCGACATTTAAATTGATAAATAATATCACTGATATGTTGGGGTGGGAGAACACCCGTATGAATAGATTTGAGCAAAGGTCGAGCAAAAAAAACAATTCTAGGATTAGATGCCTGGTAACACCGACGCACAGCTACAGAAATTTGATTAGCAAATTTTATGCTAATATTACCCAACCGAGGTAATCTAAGGTACGCCGAGCATTTTGGAAGACCAAAAAGTTTAGGCTTGTTAAAGTGAGCGATCTTAGTAACGATATTAGAATTAACAATATCGAGAGGGTAACCATTTTCAACGAGCATCTTTTTGATAAATTTAATCTCCGAAACAATCAGGGATTCAGAGCCAATCTTTAAGGCACGATGGACCAAACATTTAATCAGATTTATTTTTCTTTGTATGGGACAAAAAGAGTCCCAGTGACAATATAAACCAGTAAATGTAGGTTTGCGGTAAACAGATGTAAGAAACAATGAATCCGATTTATGCACTAATACATCCAGAAAAGGAAAGGTGGAGTTTTGTTCCCTCTCACAAGTTAACTGTAAGTCTGTGTGTAATTGATTGGGTGCATTAAAGAATAATATGGAATCTGACTCATTGTTAAACACGCAAAATGTATCATCTACGTATCGAAAATAAGTAAGTGGTTTATTGATACGGGCCAAAAGATTATGCTCGTGAAAACCTACGAAGATATTGGCGAACGCAGGACCAAGGGGTGACCCCATAGAAATGCCGTCGATTTGCTGATACATGACATTATCAAAACTGAATTCGACAGACATGGTAGCAAACCGCATTAGTTCTACAAAGACCTCCTCAGAGATAATAGGACCAACTGAGAAACCATGATATAAAACATCAGCACCAATATCGATGGTTTCTTGTAAATAAACTGCTGATGTCGAAAGAACACATAAACTTATTCTCAGTAGAAAAAGGGCAATTGCGTATTGTTACACCGGCAGTTCTTACACAGGAGAAACTACACCGGTTGTCACTATAAATAGTGCGAGTCACCAGAGACACTGAGGACAAAGCACAGTCTTGTAACTGTCTAGCCAAGAGCTAGTCACTTTCTTACTTTGTTAATACACTTGTTAAACCAACCCTCGACTTGACTTCCTTTATTTATTATTTACTGTGGGACAACTCCACAACACGTATATATTCAGCAAAAGTGAATGAATATTTAATACAGTTGGCCGAATATACTTCAAGCACAGGTTGAAGTAATTCAGCCAACCATTTAGCTAACTGATGCTGAACCGACCCGACCATAGAGAGAATCGGTTCGCGATATTTTCCTTATGTGTTTTTGGTAGGCCGTAAAGACGTGGTCTTATAGACCCTATTGGTAGGATTATATCGTATATTTCCCAGGAAGAACACCTTTTTTAACCAATTTAAGCAATCTTTTTTGAAAATTACTTTCAATGGAAAGGGTCTTGTCATGCGTATTAACAGGTCCGTGTCTTTTAAATTTATCAACTCCATTCACGATCACCATCATTTTTGCCACATAATCGGCATAATCTAGAATCACTACTCCCGAACGCTTATCTGGTTTAGTAATGATAAGTTACTGATTTGACCGCAAAGATTTAATGGCAAGAAAATGTTCATTTTCCCATTGAAATTAGAGCGGTCAATGGGAGTACCTGCATACGCGTAGGCAAGATCATTAAGTCTTGCCTTCAACGCTAAGGGCTGGTCGACTGAAGACGAGGACACTTTCAAAATTTGTGAAAATAAAACTTCAAATTCCGAAAAGATGCCTTCACGTTTGATGAATACGGGTGGAATACAGAATTTAAAACCATGAGACAATACAAATTGCTCAGTGTCCGTCAATTTGTATGTTGAAAGATTAAGGATATTTTTTTAAGTTAGTCGCAGAACGACCAAATCTCTTCAGAATAAGACACCGAAGTGTTTTATGATGATTGGCATTAGACAAAGTAAAGCTACGTTGGTCAAGTGAAAAAATATACCGGGAGGAACGGATGTAATCAAAGAAAGATAAGTTGTTTTTACAAAATTTCCATAACGAACGAAAATGTCTTAAAATTTCGCAAATGGAAGAGGACAACTTATAAATGTCAACCCAGTAAAAATATCCCCTCAATTTTGTGGCTACGAACTAATTTCGTATATATATATATATATATATATATATATATATATATATATTTGATTTAGGTTTATTATTTTAAATAATAAGTAATTTCTTTAGACTGTTAAATTCTTGATAAAGCAGATGAATAGTTTGTTTCTGTATTATACTTTTTTTCAATAAGAGCAGGGTCTCAATAAATGTTATACGTTTGGAATTGTGTCATTTCGTTTATTCGTATTTCGTACAATTATTTCGCCTTGGGAAAGTGGTTTAACAGATTATTTTTTATTGTAACTTTCTTAGGGAAGATCTTCAGAGTGTATAAATTTATTTGATGTTCAATAAATTCTCACATAAAAGTATCCTCATTTTAGTTCATAGAATACGTGCAGGTTTCTTCATGTGTTTACTTTTTCTCGCCATATCCTATTTTATCTTCTTGCTGAGTTATCGGTCTTCTTTTGATGTAGGCCTTCTAATTATAATTACTCTCTAATATTTGGGTGGATTTATATATATATATATATATATATATATATATATATATATATATATATATAACAAGGTAGGACATGCATGTTTTAATAGTATAATTATCTCTCCTTAGATTTAAAAATGTCATTGTATTTTTTTTACATTAGTTGCTACACTGCTAAATATTATCCGTATCGGTGTTTTATTATTTTAATGTTAAGTTCCTTTACATGGTTGTAATTTTAAACTATTTTCATCTATTATTTTTTTTAGATAATTCTGAATGTTTGCATGTTTTATGTACTAACGGGTCAACGCTTATCAAGGCCCATAAGCCACTCAAGGATAAGGGTTAATGAGTTTGTCAGATGGGCGGTGAGACAAAACCGTGATGATTGTTACCAGTGTTAGGTAAGATTTTTTAAAAAGAACGACTCACCAAGAATTTGTTAACATTTGACTTGAAAGCGACCATGTAGTAGTCAGCTGGGCAGCAGTTCCGTGGTATTGTGTTCCACAGACAGGTAGTTCTTGGAAATAAACTTTGCTCATGGAAGTTCTGTTTAGTTTTAGGTATACAGAAGAAGGAAGGAAAATTATTTACAGTGGTTGTAGCTAGACGAGTTTTTGTTGTGAATGTTTTACAGGGAGAAACCATAGATCGGAGCTCAGTCGAGCTATAGTCAGCTGGGAAGCAGTCCAGTGGTATAGTGTACCACAAACAAATAGTTATTTGCTTATGGAAGTTCCGTATAATTTTAAATACACAGGGCGAGAAGGAAAATTATTGACAGTGGTTGTAGATAGACGAGTTTTTGTTGTAAATATTTTATAGGGGAAACCATAGATTGTGTGGATTAGTCTAGTCTGAATTTGGTTCATAAAGAAAGTAATTTCTACTCTGTAATGTTATCGTTCATAACTGTATATTGACTAATAAATCGAGTTTTTCTCCTTTAGTTATGTAGTTAGTCAGCTGGGAAGCAGTACGGTGGTATAGTGTACCACAAACTAATAGTTATTTGCTTATGGAAGTTCCGTGTTAATATTTTAAGTACACAGAGCGAGAAAGGACAAATAGTGACAGTGGTTGTAGGTAGATGAGTTTTTGTTGTAAATATTTTCCAAGCATATCAATATACAGATTATCAGTCTATACTTAATTACCCTTGAGGTGCCAGTCTTAAATAATTCTGGTGAAGGACTGACCCACCAAAATTATCTCCCCATAACTCCCCACCAGCTTTTCGCTAAAATATTTGAATCATTAATCAAACTAGCGATAGTCCATCACCTCAAATATGCTGAACTTCTTTCTGACTAACAGTACAAATTCAGGCAATCTGTTTTACTGCAGATTTCCTAACGGTCATCTCTGAATCTGTATACAATACACTGGATGAGGCAAGTGAAGATGGGTCTGTAACGCTGGATATATCCAAAGCCTTTGGCGAGGTCTGGCACAAAGGTTTACTTAAGAAAAATTATTCTAGTGTGTTACTGGACGAATATTTATTATAATCAGCCTCTTTCTTAGCTGAAGGAAAATTCCATGTCATTCTCGATAGGGGGCGTCTATATTTTTATTTATAAAATATAATTATCCACGAACACGAGTTTTGCCGTAATACGCCTCATCAGCGTGGCTGAATTTTACGAAGTTAGAAATCGTAACCACTGTCACGCTGAGTTCAGCCACACTGATGAGCCGTATTATGGTGAAACACGTGCACGTAGATAATTATGGACGTGTCGATTATGTACATGTTTGTATAAATACAAATATATATATATATATATATATATATATATATATATATATATATATATATATATATATATACAGGGTGTCTCAAAAAAATATTCCTAATGACATGTTTCGCGACGTTTGCGAATCCCTTGGTGCGCGTTATCAGCTTTGTTTGAACAATAATGGTCATCAGTTTGAACATTTGCGAACATGATTCTTCAATTACATCTGTCTCATGTATTCGATGCTATTTCATTTCACTCTATGTTCATAAATAAAAGTTTTCTCGTCATTCTACGAGTGAGTACATTTTTTGAGACACCCTGTATATATATTTATATATATATATATTCCTAACTTTTACCATACCTTTGCCCATGAGTTTATTCTGAGATGAAATATTTATTGATGTAATATTCTTTTTAACATCAATGTATGTAGGATTCCTTACATTGTGAACTAAACGAAATGAACCCCCCGGGCAGTTGTAACAACTTGAGAAATTGCTGGAAATTCCTGATAATAAAAATCTCCTTCTGCTGGAATTCTGGGACGAACCGTTGGGAAATACATTCGAGAAATTGCATTTTCAGAAAGAAGTAGCAATCACTTTCGTATTCTCATGCAAAAAGAGGGTCTTCGTATTTTCAGACTTGGAAGAAACATCATTCCGTCCATCAGTCGCAAAAGCATAACGAAAATGGTATTTATTTTTGCAGTTCTAAACTATATCTCCAACATTGTCTATAAATAGGATATATATATAGTGAATAGTCATATCTCTATGCTGATGAGTCCCGATTATAAAGGACGAAACGTATATGTACATAGATAATAAACAAAAAACAAATATTTATTATTTGTAGCTCCTAGAAAATCCCGTCTAGTAGAGCACTGTAAGTGTAGTATTAACACAGCATGACGTCACTAGCTATAAATGCATCGTTCCTTTCATTAAGTTGAACACTCTTATAATGTCAAGC
Source organism: Sepiola atlantica (assembly GCA_963556195.1). Lineage (NCBI taxonomy): Eukaryota > Metazoa > Mollusca > Cephalopoda > Sepiida > Sepiolidae > Sepiola > Sepiola atlantica. Next base: position 14,186,685 of record OY744546.1, read on the forward strand.
CGCTGGATAAAGTGCTAAAATTATCACTGTTTATTCGCTATTCAGAGTGAGATTATGTATGTGCGTGCGCATAGGATGTGTGCGTATTTAGTTTTGTGTATGCGCGTGAGTAAAGTTGTCTATATGTATGATATCGTCAGGTCGTATGTGTCATATTTTTGACACGGCAGTTTTTAGTTGATTAACTTAAAGATCCCTCCCCTTCGACCGCCATAGTTAAATATAAGTTTCAAATTTCCCCCTCTCAATAAAAGATGTATCAAATTGGTTGCTACCACCACTCTCTCTGGTTGTGTTTGAATTGTCGTAGGGAAATTCAATTTTCTATCAGTCTCAAAAATGTAATTGTCTGAGTGATGCTTGAAAAAACCGCACGGTTGAAATAAATTATTGCATCGACAATTATGTGATTTCGTGTTATTATATTTTATGTTATTCTTGCTCTGTTTACTACATTGAGCTCTCATACCCAGATTTCCTCCTGGAATTATCCCATTATAACACAAATATATATATATATATATATATATATATATATATATATATATATATATATATATATATATATATATGGTTGATAGATAGATGGATTTTAACTAGCAGGAAAACCTAACGTTGCTCGGGATTGAATGAGGATTACTACTGTGTACTATTGTATTACGCCCACAAGACCATCTTACTTTCTCGTTTGTCCTCCGAATATAATCGGATGAAGATGTGTTGTGGACTGATCCGGATTCACCAAGGATGGATTTGTCAGGTCACTATGAAGTCGACACCTTTTACCTAACCAAGGAGAACAGCTTAGAGCCGGTAATGGCGACCAACTTATTGTAATTAAGTATTCTTAATACAATTCATATTCTTTTCAATTCCTGTCTTAGGTTTCCTATTTACTTATTGTTATTCTTACGATATAACAAGCTGAAATGTTGGAAACCCTCTGAGTCATTGTCTTATACATATTGTTCTAATTTTGTTAAAATCGGATACGTATTCGAAGTTTTAAGGGGTATCTGTATGGCTCACGTAGAGGTGGAGGTACGTAGACATTCGGCAAATAGAGGGTAACGTAGTGATTCATGACTGCTTTCATTGTCTTCTCGATAAAGCTTTATACATGTGATTGAAATTTAATAAAAATCGAATTAATTTTAGTGTTTAACCGGAGTTTATGCCCTAATATCCCCCTTAAGATGATTCAGAAACAATTCCATTGTCTTCCATGGTAAATTTCACATACGAATACACTTTTAGATTTCATGTAGATTCTCTCACATATCGTTTTATAGGGAACACACAAATCTCGCGCACAAAGACGCACACAGAAATTGAGTTGATATATATATATATATATATATATATATATATATATAAACATGAGACTAAAAGTATACTTTTAGATAATTAAACCTATAGTGAAATGGTTAAAGCTCAATATACAAGATAGAGCAATTATAAAGATAAATGAAAAAAGAGAGATAAAGATGTGCGAATGACAAATCTATTTTATCTTCATTGTTAAATGCAAAGTGTACTCGATAAAAACATGTTTATTTTTTATCTTTTTATTCATATATATATATATATATAAAATAAACATGTTTTTATCGAGTACACCTTGCATTGAACAATCGAAGATGAAATAGATTTGTCATTCGCACATCTTTATCTCTCTTCCTTCATTTATATATATATATATATATGTATATGTATATATATATATGTATATGTATATGTATATATATATGTATATATATATATGTATATATATATATATGTATATATATACGTATATATATATGTATATATATATATATAATTAGTACTTCATGTATCTACATAAAATATTATAAGGAGATATAATTTTTTATGTATCAGTTTTCAGTATTTACTTCAACAGTGCTCGATACGTAAGTAGAGCTAGGTAGTAAGCAATGAAAATATATATGGCAATCAAGCTACACAGAAGCTCCCGCGTTTCATCCCTATCCTATTTTTTGTTAACAAGGGATTTTCCTATATCCGGTTTCATTTGTTGTGTCAATACAGTGGGCGAATTTATTTTCGTGTTAAAATAAATTCGCCCACTGTATTGCATTGAACAATCGAAGATGAAATAGATTTGTCATTCGCTCATCTTTATCTCTCTTCCTTCCTTTATATATATATATATATATATATGTATATATATACATGTATATATATATATATGTATATATATACATGTATATATATATATATATATATATATATATATATACATGTATATATATATATGTATATATATATATATATGTATATATATACATGTATATATATATATGTATATATATATATATATATATATATATATATATATATATATATATATATTCCTCCAGTCACATATTTTAGCTAGCCTGGGAAGATGATATCATTGTGAACGAACATATACTACATTGATAACCCAAGGAGCAGGTAATGAATAACATGGTGGTATCATAACGAACGAACACTACCCTCCTCCTAATAAAAGGAGGAAAATGCCTGGGAGGATGATACCATGGCATCAGAACAGATAGTGCACTCCCCTCGCAAAGGAAAAGAAGAATATAATCTTGGGAGGATGGTATCATGAGGAATGAACATATACTATACTTCCCATCCAAATAGAAGGACATTGCCCAGAGGAATGTATCATGACGGATTAAAATATACTAAACTGCTCGCCTAAAAGAGGGGGTAAAGTCTGAGATGATTCATACCCATCCAGAATGTAGGTGGTAATACCTGGGATGATGGCATGATGATGAACGAACATATGCTACACTGCCATCAAAAGAGGAAATAATGCCTGGTAGGATGGTATCATGACAACAAAACAGATACTACACTATCCCCTCAAAAATAGGAGGTAATATCTGTGAGGATTCCCCATAAAAGAAGAAAGTAAATCCTGCGAATATAGTTTTATGTTAATAGATCATATCCTACACCATCCCCTAAAAAAAGGAGATGGTAATCCCTGGGAAGATTGTCTCATGATTATCTCTTATTATAGTTAATCCATCATCTCTATATAGGCTGATATATTTGTATTATCAAATATATTTGTAGGGGTATATAGAATAAATAACTCCACAAGATCCAATGGATCTTCAGAGTCTTGAGAACTCATGGCCAAATTAAAGGAGTTTGTCACTTTGGTTTTTATCCATTGGTTATTATGACGGATTAAAAGTGATCTACATTTTTAATAATGTGGATTTTACTCTTGGCTATGAAGGTATATATCTCGACAAACTCTAGGGCGATTTGAAGAGGCCTTCAGATATAGACGAATATAGATCTACCATGTTAAATTGTTGGCTATATAATAGCGAAAATAAAAATAAATTTACCGTCGTACAATTTGACATCCAGCGACGGGTTAAATTAAATACCACATTCAACAACGTTTGCATAAAACTTAATTAAAGTAAATATAGCCTACATTTAGACCCATCCGCTGAGCAGCTGTGTTCTCAAATTCATAAATATTGGTTGAGTACGGATTGAATCCTAAACATAAAACATATAAACATATAACCATACCTAACTTTATATATATATATATATATAATAATAATACAAATAAATACAAATAAATACACATTGTAATTATTATAGAGTGGAGTGAGCGCTTGTCTCGTAATTCTAGGCTGAATCTACGAACTGCGCTCGATCCCATACGACTGCCTCCAACCACCACTCCTGCACTGATGAGAGCAAAAATTTCGAAACGATATAGTATGTATGTAAAAACAGTTTAATATTTAAAAAAAAAATATTTATAGTTAAAATCCACTTTAAAGATGTTTATAGTCTTGAAAGTAGAGCACCGTGAAGTTGAGAAAAATGTTGTTGTCATTTGCGACAAAGCGAGTCTCGCACGAGCGTTTACCACTGTGGACAGCAATTACGCTTCGCCCTGCCTCCCCGGGTAAGTGCATCTTAATTTCGAATTACTGCCTGTGCTGATTACAGGTAGTCGTGTGGTCTTGAGCGTTTGTCTCGTAATTCTAGTCCGAATCTACAAACTCCGTTCGATCCAATGCGACTGCCTGCAACCACTACTCCTGCACTGATGAGGGCAAAAAGACCGAAACGATATCGTCTGCAGAAAGAAAAACACCAATATTTAATAAACAATATTTATAGTACATATATATATATATATATATATATATATATATGAAAAAAGAAAAACCAAGAGATATTTTTTATTTGTTCATCAACGTTTCGTCTTCATAGTAAGACTTCCTCAGGATGATAATTTTAAGAAAAATGTCATGCAAGTACATCGAAATATTGGGTTGACATGATGGGTTGTTAATGAAAAGTAGTAGCCGTGGCTACTAAGAGCATTGGACGAGGATCCAGGCTGCGAGAAGTCAGTAGTGGCAAATAGTGAAATGAATATGGAAAGCTTTGAGTGGGTACCATTAAGGCAGCAGTGAAAAAGAGGAGGGGTGAGAGTATTAGTGAATTTGCCTTAGGGGGTAGAGAGGAAAGGGGGTGAGGTTTTTGTCGTGGTGAGGTGTGACATGGATCTTGAGAGGTTGGGGAAAGAAGAGGGAAGGGGGAACTCTGTGTCTTTGGCATGTAGTAGTAGTAGTAGTAGTAGTAGAGTATTAGTAGCAGTAGTAGTATTTTTATTATTATTTATTTATGTATTTATTTATTTAAAGACAGAAGAAACGTTTATAAACGTATAAACAGTTCTCAGTTTTTATTTTTCATTATTAAGTTCCATAATTCTTTAGAGAGGTTCTATATATATATATATATATATATATATATATATATATATCATTTCGCAAAAACTCTAATTTTTGCGAAGCTACTTGAATTGGTTTAACGATGCTTTGAATTTTTTCAGAAACGCGTGTAAGTTTTCTTTGCTCCGAAATGTACATTAAATCCCAGTATGAAATAAATATGACCTAACAACTATTTATTGATAGATTTGTTGCAAATTTTGAAATGCCTAGTTAGAAGTTTTACTATTGAGCTTCATTTTGCCTTAGAAATAAATTCCTATGAGAATCGATCTGACCTTTATGCAAGGATTGTCTGTCACATATATATATATATATATATATAGAGAGAGAGAGAGAGAAAGAGATAGAGAGAGAGAGGAGAGAGAAAGAGAAAGAGAGAGAGAGAGAGAAAGAGATAGAGAGAAAGAGATAGAGAGAAAGAGAGAGGGGGAGAGAGAAGAGGAGGAGGAGGGAGAATGGAGATTTGAGTGAGCGTATAATATATAGAAATAACAATAGCAGAATGTGTTTGTCAAATGCTAGAGACAATATAAAAAAACTGAAAGACATTATGAAAATCCGATAGATTTACTCATTTTTCGATAAACGTCTAAAACTGAAATCCAAAAATACCTATCGATTTTGGAATAAAACACGAGTACATTGTACAGCGAGATATAATGAGGCTTAAGATTTTCTAAAGACCTCGCAAAAAATTCTCATAAGACGCCTGAATTATGTTATCTTTCAGAATGACGCAAATATAACATTTATCTTTTAAATTTATACCCTACGTTTTTTTTCTGTTTCTGTTTCGAATTCAATCCGTTTTAAGAATAATTCCTATTTATTCCATAGAGCTTAGTTTACAGAAAATAATCTTGGTTTATTTAGGTGAGAATTAAAATAAATATGCAAAGCGAAATGAGGAGACACATAGGGCTTTTGCATTATATACTAGTGACAAAGTAACATAAACAGGCTAGACACAAGAATAAGAAAAAGGTTAACACTGTAGAGAATAATGTATAGAAGACAGTGTCTACCAAGACTGTATCTGCCTAGAAAAGGGCAGAAATTGTGATCTCTCAGGGATAACCCAAACATAAAACACAGCTTACAAATAAAACAAAATAACTGCCATTAACCAACTTGCCATGCCAGTGATAACATACAGTTGCAGCATTATGGATTAGCCACAACCAAACATTAACGAGCTAGACTCAAAAAGAAGAAAGATGTTAAACCTGTAGAGAATAATGTGTAGTAGACAGTTTCTACTAAGACTGTATCTGTCTAGAAAAGGGCAGGAAATAGTGATCTCTCAGGGATAACTCTCAACATAAAACACAGCTTACACACAAAACAAAATAACTGCCATTAACCAACTTGCCATGCCAGTGATAACATACAGTTGCAGCATTATGGATTAGCCACAAGAACACATTAACGAGCTAGACTCAAAAAGAAGAAAAATGTTAAACCTGTAGAGAATAATTTGTAGTAGACAGTTTCTACTAAGACTGTATCTGTCTATAGGGGCAGGAGATATGGATCTCTCATGGATAACCCTCAACATAAAACACAGCTTACAAACAAAACAAAATAACTGTCATTAACCAACTTGCCATGTCAATGATAACATACAGTTTCAGCATTATAGATTGACCACAAAAAACATTAACAAGCTAGACTAAAAAAGAAGAACAATGTTAACACTGTAGAGAATAATTTGTAGTAGACAGTTTCTACTAAGACTGTATCTGCCTAGAAAAGGGCAGGAAATAGTGATCTCTCAGGGATAACCCAAACATAAAACACAGCTTACAAACAAAACAAAATAACTGCCATTAACCAACTTGCCATGCCAGTAGTAACATACATTTGCAGCATTATAGATTTACAAGCTAGACTCAAAAAGAAGAAAAATGTTAACACTGTAGAGAATAATTTGTAGTAGACAGTTTATACTAAGACTGTATCTTCCTAGAGGGGAACGAGATATGGATCTCTCAGGGATAACCCTCAACATAAATCACAACTTAAAAATAAAACAAAATAACTGCCATTAACCAACGTGCCATGCCGTTTATAACATACAGCTTCAGCATTATAGATTGGTCACAACAGAACATTAACAAGAATAAGAAAACGTTAACACTGTAGAGAATAATTTGTAGTAGACTGTTTCTACTAAGACTGTATCTGCCTAGAGGGGTAGGATATATGTATCTCTCAGGGATAACACTCACCATAAAACACAGCTTACAACCAAAACAAAATAACAGCCATTAACCAACTTGCCATACCGGTTATAACATATAGCTTCAGCATTATAGATTGTTCACAACAGAACATTTACAAGCTAGATTCAAAATAAAGAAAAATGTGAACACTTTAGTGAATAATGTATAGAAGACAGTGCCTACCAAGACTGGATCTGCCTAGATGAGGATATAGATCTCTTAGGGATTTACCATTAACATAAAGCAAACATTGTGAGCACTGAACAATATCTGATGAGCTCCCAAAACTTATGGTAAACCAACCTCCATGACAAAACTGACCACATATTTGAGGCAGAAACACCCCAAAAACATGCCACAATAATAGACCAAAAGAGCCGTCAGAAATACGCTAAGACCTTCCATAGTAGAAGAAGGGACCAACAAACTAGGTACGAAATATTTTCTGAAAGAACATATGGAAATTTAAGTAAAAATCTATTTCCTATTAAATTTACAACTATCTTAAACTGGATCCTAATTAGCAACTTTATTCTTAGACCCAATTTTTACAAGATTTCATTGGTGTAGAAAATGAGCTGACTGTCGGAGTTTTCACACGTTTTCACAAAACGTACACACATCGCAGAGAAAGTACATTCATGCCTCCTTACACGCAACTTTATATTTCTTTAAATACTTTCGTCTCCTTACACTCCAATTTATATTTCTTTAAATACTCTCGTCTCTTTACACTCAACTTTATATTTCTTTAAATACTTTCGTCTCCTTACACTCCAATTTATATTTCTTTAAATACTCTCGTCTCCTTACACTCAACTTTATATTTCTTTAAATACTCTCGTCTCTTTACACTCAACTTTATATTTCTTTATATAACCATGTCTCATTATTCTCTACTTTTATATACGTTTCTATACTAATTTCTTAATACTCTCTACTTTTTTATTCCCTGTTTTATACTTATGTCTTCTAACTGTCTACTATTATGCTCTCCTCTATAATAATGTCTCCTTAATCAGTCCTTCCATACCCTTCCCCCTTAATTCTCTATTTTTATATTTCCTTTCATACTCTTGCCACTTTACTTTGTAACTTTATATTCTCTTCTTTCCTCGGTGTCTGATACCGGTTTCCTGACTTAAAATGCACAAAACATTGATGCTATTTTTTCTTTTCCCTTTGCAAAACTCAGTCATGTTCTGCAAAGCTAGAAACAAAAACAACAATGTTCCTTTACAAAACAACCAAACACAACACCACGAATACATATTTAAAGATATAAAGGTCTTGAAGCATAAAAACTTTTACCAAAATGATCGGATTCGGCATTAAATAATCCGAAAAGGGTTGATATGCCGTAAAACAAAACAACCAAACGAAACACCATGAATAAATATTTGAAGATATAAAGGTCTTGAAGCATAAAAACTTTTACCAAAATGATCGGATTCGGCATTAAATAATCCGAAAAGGGTTGATTACTGTAAAACAAAACAACCAAACGAAACACCACGAATAAATATTTGAAGATATAAAGGTCTTGAAGCATAAAAAGTTTTACCAAAATGACGGATTCGGCATTAAATAACCCGAAAAAGGGTTGATATGCCGTAAAACAAAGCAACAAAACGAAACACCATGAAAAATTATTTTAAGATATAAAGGTCTTGAAGCATAAAAACTTCATAACGGATTCAGCATTAAATAACCCGAAAAGGGTTGATATGCTGTAAAACAAAAACAACTAAACAAACTCCTATACATAAATATTAAAGATATAAAGAACTTAAAGCATAAAAAACTTTTACCAAAATAACCTGATTCGGCATTAAATAACCCGAAAAAGGCTGATGTGCCGTAAAACAAAAAACAAAAACAAAAAAAAACAACAACTATATTCATGTCCAGTTGCTCTTTATTTCAAAATTTCTTTTCTATATTCCTGTCCGTTTACTTTCTACGTTTGTATTACCTTCGACAAAGGTCGGGATCGATCATCAAACTAAAATCTCTGAACGAACCAAAGAAAACTCCCCAAGCATAACATTCACATGAATCAGCCAACTTCTAAAAATTCGCGCCAAAACAATATATCGACAGATGGCGCTGTCAGTAAACAGAAAAGTCAAATTTAGTAACGGCTGTTAATATGACCGAGATAATTCTAAATCGATTCTGTTCGAAATGTCTTGCACGGTGCAGGAATTCTAGAAGCGAGATTTAATGAATCTATCACAAGTTCTGGATAATTGCGACCAGAGAAGTTTTGTTATTAAAGCAAAAGTTACTTGCAAGTGCTTAGAAGTGCAACAATTTAATATGACATTCAAAGACAAAGAATCAAGATTTGGAAGCTATTTTTTGAATACGTCCACGCAATTCCAAGAGAGGCTCTGTCTGTCGTTCGGTCTGTCAACTTGGCGTTTCGGTTAGGATCAAAGTGTAATTAGTGGGAGTATCGATACCTTTACCACTTATGTAATCGTTAACATTAGACCACCATAAGATAGAGAAAGACGAATGGTGTTTCTCGAGATCCTGGTAGTACTGATTTACTCCTCTCCAGGAGTTAGGCACAAGGCCAGTTTTTATCTTACTCCCACAAGTAAGATGTGACCCAAGGTCGGGTCGGGAAAGTGGGGGTTAAAAATTGCCTGGGCAGCCCCGTCGGCATTCCCCGGTAGGGGCGCCTCAGGCAGTAAGCAATAAACTTACTCCTCCCCAAAGAGGGGAGGCGAAGCCTGGGAGGATGGACCTCTTAGAACTGCACAGGACAGACCCATAGACCGGTGTAAATCAAGCCCCGAAGGCCAAGACAATACCAGTCTATGGGGTGCAGTATCCATCGGAACAGATACTACACTTTGATCTTAGCCAAAAGGCCCACGATCCATACGTCGCACTTGAGAAGTCTCAAGGGTTGAATCTTTATCTGATCAGGATAAGATTGCGTTATTCAAGCATCAGGTTCAGGTAAAAATCAGATGTGATCGAAGATGATCACATTCGACAAAAAGTGGATACGAGTTTCGAGCATTTGTGTACGAAAAGAAGTCAAATATGAGTACGCGTTCCCTGTCTCAGCATGACGCACGTAGTTCCTGGCCCTGTCGAGCACCAACCCAGATAAATAAGCCTTTTACCTAATCGAGTGAATGGGTCCAGTATCCGTTGCTTATTTACTCTGATCTTGCCCTCACCCAAATTGAATTCCTACTAGGCGGACACCATCCACCCAACTCCATCTCTACACATATTCCTTCCAATTAAGTCTCACTCTAACCTAAATACCAACCTGTTTATTTTCGGTCCTAAACAAATCGGACAGTAAGCGGTCTATTCTTTAAATATTGTTGGGAGTCCCGAGGAGGATAACGTGATCCCAATAAAGAGGCTTATTATAGGTCCCCTCTGTTTGGATTTGAAACCGACGGTACCGATGTTTTCTTAATTTCTTGTAATAAATATATAAACAATAATTACACTCTGATATTATGTTAACTGTCCTGATTCTAGCTAGGAGTAGGATATACAGAGGATGATTAACAACACCCAATCGCACACTTTTGATGGCCTTGTGCCTGATTTGTTAAAATTACTTTTTATATTTTTTGATGATAAATAATTCAAAGTGAAGTATCTGTTCTTCCTTCTGTCAGTGACGGAAAATCCTTCTTGACTAGGGCATTTTTATTATGTCCCATCCAAATTGCTCCTTTGGGGAAGTTAGAATTCTCCCACATTAAAAGCCGATCTTGTGACGAACTATGTACTCGCGGGGAGGTAAGTAAATAGGGACATTTCCGTTTTTTTTAAATAAAATCATCAGATCTGTCGTAGACGTTTTCTCCGTCAATCGGCCAGCTTTGATTTTGAAATAAAACTAGCAAAAATGTGACCGGTTGAGTCACCTATTGGGCTCGGGTTTAATTTTTAGACTCAGAACGTTAGTTTGCAAACATGAAAAATAAAAAAGGCACCATTATAGATTATCCCACTTTTGCATATTTGTACAAACTGGGAAAAAGAAAGGAATTCCAAAGAAAAACAGTCAGAGAAAGGAACGTATAAAAGTATAAAAATCTTCTGCCATCTAATGAACTTTAAATTGAAGAGGTGGGATTTTGCTGCTAGTCTGGTGAGTCGGGGTACGAATCAAAAGAAGCAGTTTTTTTACATTAAGACTTAAAAACATATTTTAATTATAATTAAGCGTGGAATTTTCAAAGGGCCCCGCTATTTAATTACGTCTTCTGTCATCTAGTGAACTTTAAATTGAAGAGGTGGGATTTTGCTGCTAGTCATATTTTAATTATAATTAACTGTGGAATTTCCAAAGAGCCCCGCTATTTAATTACGTCTTCTGCCATCGAGTGAACTTTAAATTGAAGAGGTAGGATTTTGCTACTAGTCATATTTTAATTATAATTAACCGTGGAATTTCCAAAGGCCTCTGCTATTTAATTACGTCTTACGTTAAATGAAGCACGACACCAACTAAATTACAGAATGAAATGCCTTGTACAATTTTATGCATTATCTTTTTATATGTCTTCTAGTGTTCATTCGGGTTCTACGTGACTGAGTCGGCTAGCATGCCGGTTGTCGATCACACACCTGGTGCCAAGCTCTGTCCTGTATTTCCCCCAAATAGTTCTAAATATGTGTTGCTTATTTGTTTTTTTTTGTCATCGGCTGATTTCCTAAAATCGAGGCTTATCTTTTGAAGTTGGTGGAATCTTCAAAAAGATATCATATATTTAAAAGGAAACAAAATCCTCTGGCATAATTGTATTAATGGCTGAGAGGCGTCTTGTCTTATCCAAGTTACAAGGAAAGCGATCTCTCTCTCGCTCTCTCTCTCTCTCTCTCTCTCTCTCCCCCTCTCTCTCTCTCTCTCTCTCTCTCTCTCTCTATATATATATATATATATATATATATATATATATATATATATACATATTTGTTATTGTTTATTATCTATGTACGTATACGTTTCGTCCTTAAACCGGGACTCATCAGCATAGAGATATGACATTTCACTACCGGTCATGCGATTCGAAACCCTGGATTACAAATATTTTTCAATACCGCTCGGCCAATTCTGAATAGCTGATAAACAATGATAATTTTAACACTTTTTAAAGCGGCTTGACGTCCAGGCATTCTACTTCTATTAGGGAAAGAATGATGCATTATAAAGCAAGTGACGTCATGCTGTGTTAGTACTACCATTACAGTGCTCTACTTTATATATATATATATATATATATATGTGTGTGGTGGGGGGACGTGTGTTTGGTACGCTTTTTTCCTTGTTACAGGTTTGGTTAAACAGAAGTGAAAGTTTCTGCTTGTACTTTTTCTGATCCAACTTTTCGAGTTGGCTGACCAACGATCTAATGTTGTGCTTCAGTGTGAATAGAGACTCCCCATATTTGAAAAAGTTTTCGACTCGCATGAGTCGTCGTCAGGCACGTAATGTTACAAATTAAAACCTGTGAATTTATTATCAATATCGATTAAGAATATTTTAAAAACATTTAATATACCCTCCCCACCTTTGTATCAAACTTGGTTGACGATGGGTTTACGTGCTCGAATCAGTAATACTTCGATATATATATATATATATATATATATATATATATATATATATATATATATTGTTGTTTATTTACTTATAGATGTATAATTATACGCGGACGCGTGTTTCGCCGTTACTACGGCTAATCAGTGTGGCTAACTATTACATGCTTCAAACATGCGATCACCAGAACTGTGACCGAGTGCGCTAACCATTACGCTACTGTCTAGAATTAGGTGATAATTTATCTTTTACAATTTTTGTTGTTATTTTTGTTGCTATTGCTTTTAGCAATAATTGTAATTTTGATAATATTTGCTTTCTTTGAGTAATGGGGGCGTTTCCTCTTTTCACTTACGTATGCGAGTTTCCTCACCTGCGTACGCAATGCCGCCCAACATTTAGGTACGTGTATAGATGTTATATTGAGGTGGGCCTTATTTCAATGAAACAAAATCCACTAGTATAAATTATGAGAAATGTTGGTTTAACTACGTAGTTAGATTTACACGGGCTCGGAGGGAAAAATCATTCCCCACTAGGCAAGGTAGTCTAAACAGGCTAAAATCAAATGAATGGCCATTGGAATCATGAAAGCCAGAGAAAGCAAGGATGGTCACATGAGTGACGTCAGTTCTTTGTTGCGGGGAAAAAAAAGTGCTGTTTGTCAGTTGAGACATGGGATTTGAGCAGGATAGAGATATAATATTCGGTGAGAAATAGCAAAATCGTCCAAGGCGATTCTACGCCTCCAAAATGTCCGTGCTTAGTCAATAAGTTAATCCGTCGCGAGCTACTGCAGAGCTTGAGACGGCTGATAGTCAAGGAAAAACGGTATATTTCTCTAGATATATACTCTTCCAGAAATAAAGAAGTCTTCGATCCCCAAACTAACGTCGTTGAGTTCACTTTTTGGGCAAAGATCAAAAGTTACTTTGCACGCATATCAGACGATAACAAGGTCCCCCGCGGAGACGAAATCTACACCACATTAGTGGATCACAAGGTCAGACGCAGAGATAGAAAAACGATGGGTCCACAGCGGAACAAAGGAAAATCAATCCTTTAAATTTGGTGTTTAATAGAAAAGGTTACTTGGAGACTAAAGAAAAAAGAAAACGAAAGAAAAAGGCTTTCACTTATACACTCGTTACGTGCAAAGTATCGAAGTATATGCATGTAAAAACAAGAGAATTCATACACAAATATAAAGAACAGCCTCTCTTTTGAAAGAAAAAAAAAAGGAACTTTCACACACGCACCTATACGTTTCAGTGTAAAATACGCTAAAAGCGCGTATAAGTTATAAAAAATTATGAAACAAGTTTAAAGGACTTTAAATAACTATTTAGTAACGTTTTGAGAAGGGTAGTATGGTTACACATATATGTACATGTATAAATATATTTACATATATATGGATATATATATATTCTTTTTACTAACTTATAGATAAAATAGTTATCCATGAAAACCTGTTCCGCCGTTACTGCCGTTCATCAGCGTGGCTATATATATATATATATATATATATATATATATATATATATATATATATATATATATATAGCACTAGATAAAGTGAAAGAATAAAATAAGGTGCGATCAAATTTTATTAGCATTCAATGTTCAAGCAAAGTACTTTAAAGTCCTTAACTCATAAGTTTTCAAAGAAAATCTTCTCCTCAGAGGACCATTACCGCAATGACCATACTGCAGGTATTAAATTTAAACTTTGAAAATATATAAAAAAATTTACATAAAAATACATTAAAGTATATAAAACAACAAATATATCGGCCCAAAACATACTTTTATGCTAAACTAATACAGTTGATCCAAGTCAAAAAGTTTAAAACAGCTTCAAGAAAGATATCAAAGAGGTTGATTAAAAACAATCCAGGTGGTGAATGGTATTCCAAAAACGAAAAAGTTATCCAGGCGGGAAATTTGTTTGCTATCGATGCAGTATATGACAGTGAATAGCGCATCCAAGGTGTATGCAAATTAATAAAACGATAGAAAACAAATCATATGAAAAGTTCAGAATATATATATATATATATATATATATATATATATATATATATATATATATATATATGTGGGGGGGGGGAGTAATATGTGTTTGTGCATATACTTTCTATTTTTCTAGACCAACTTTTTAAAGGTAAAAGCTCGATGATTTTTACATATAAAAACAGAGCATATCAAAATATACAATAAAATAAGATTGTTTCCTTTTCTGGGTAGAGTTAGCGTTAGCGTTAGGGTTAGGGTTAGGGTTAAGGTGATGTATGTTTTTTCTAGAGTGAAAATATAATCAATGTAACTTGTTTGTTTATTGTTATGTCTGTTTGCTGCTAGGTTATGTATTTTTCTGAAAGAAAACTCTTGGTTCCCGAGGAGTCCCTATATAAAATATTCGGAATTGACAGACTAATAACGGATGTTTTTCTGTGAACGAAACAGTCCGTAAAATGTACCGGAGTCTTTTATTTGGAAGAAATGAACACTAAAAAAATAACACCTTGCTCACTGAAATGTAATCTAATATTGTATATATATAAATATATATATATATATGATATATAAAAATGGAAATAATATTCCAACGTAATGGAAAATTTTCCATATATGTATAACATATATTTAGGCAGCATATTTTCATTATATAACAAGGAGTGTTGTCGTTAGATGATACTTCTTTTCAATTTTTCAAATAGTTCATGGGCTACTTGTTCCATTTTTCTTTTTCTTTCGCGAAACCATAAACAGAGGGGTTAGTATTTATATTAAATAGTTTATTCTCAAAGTTTTGACCTCCAATAAACTCCACAGTGAAGACATAGTTGCAAACACGGCAACACTTACATCGCTGATGAATCAAATAAACATACTCGCGAGAATACACAGACAAATTCGAAAAATTGAAATAATAAAAAAGTCTCATCAAACAAAAAGACTCCGTGTTATTTAATAACACTTGCCTAAATGAAAAAATGTATCCTAAGTACACAATATATATATATATATATATATATATATATATATATATATATATATATATATATAGGGAGAGAGAGAGAGAGAGAGAGAGAGAGAGAGAGATTGATTGATATATGTAAGAAAAACAAAACAAGAAACAGACCGTCTTCTTTTCCAAGACAACATAAAACGGTTTTTAAAAGGAAGGAAATGGTAGTCTCTTTTCAGACGTCGATACTATTTTTATGTTTTTGCGAAAGAATCGTTGTCGCATGAGCTACAACTTTGTGTCCTTCTTCTGGTTCTTCAAAATATCGGTAAAATATATGTAAATATACCAAATAGGACCCCTTCATCAGCTGATGTAATGGTAGAGTCATCATTCTCATTATATCAGCTGGTATAAATCTGGCCACTATCACAGTGGAAATATGCTTTCTTTGGAGTGAATTAAAGTAAACATAAAAACAACGAGGATTGTATTAACCACTTTTATTGATTGATTGATCATGGTAACTGTAGTAATGTTAAGGGCTAGGGTTAGGGTTAGTAATGTTTAGAGTTAAGGTTAGGGTTAGGGTTAGGGTTAGGGTTAGGGTTGAGGTAGTAATATTTAGGGTTAGGGTTAGAGCAAGGATTAGGGTTAGTAATGTTTAGAGTTAGGGTTAGGTTAGTAAGGGTTATGGTTATGGTAATGGTTAGTAATGGTTATGGTTAGGGTTAGGGTTAAGGTAGTAATATTTAGGGTTAGGGTTAGGGCTAGGATTAGGGTAATTAATGTTTAGAGTTAGGGTTAGGGTAGTAAGGGTTATGGTTATGGTTAGGGTTAGGGTTAGGGTTAAGGTAGAAATATTTAGGGTTAGGGTTAGGGCTAGGATTAGGGTTATTAATGTTTAGAGTTAGGGTTAGGGTAGTAAGGGTTATGGTTATGGTTAGGGTTAGCAATTTTATGGTTAGGGTTAGGGTTAAGGTAGTAATATTTAGGGTTAGGGTTAGGATTAGGGTTATTAATGTTTAGAGTTAGGGTTAGGGTAGTAAGGGTTATGGTTATGGTTAGGGTTAGGGTTAGGGTTAGGGTTAAGGTAGTAATATTTAGGGTTAGGGTTAGGGCTAGGATTAGGGTTATTAATGTTTAGAGTTAGGGTTAGGGTAATAAGGGTTATGGTTATGGTTAGGGTTAGCAATTTTATGGTTAGGGTTAGGGTTAAGGTAGTAATATTTAGGGTTAGGGTTAGGGCTAGGATTAGGGTTATTAATGTTAAGGGCAGAGTTTAATACACTTCTTAGCTAGAATAAGCTTTGATATCTTTAAGGTTGAGTTTCCAATTTTTACGTGACACCGAAGGTACCAATAGATTATCATAATATGTATAGTATCCATTAAAAATATATATTCTGTCAATGCTCCGTCTGACATAACATCCGGCTAAGTCTCATAGTTTCCGATTCTCGCGATGCAGCTTATAATCTAGAGACTACCCTTTGCCTATAAATCATCCTGTTTATGACTAAGCCAGTTATTTTCTTGCGACGAATATTTTTCAACCAAATAAGCAATTCTTGATGTACCCACGAATATCCAACATTTCAAAAATGGAAATAAAGCTAATAAAAATTGAAGGGAAGTAGTAGTACAATTTAGATTTTCACTGCAGATGTTGGCAACCTTCAAGCGTACCTTTTTCTAAGTACTCGATTCTAGAAAGAACCGTAGAAATCGATGTGATCGTAGTTTATTATTACTCTGTGTTCTTACTGATTAGAGAAGCAAAATGAAATACATTTTGTGAGATTTGAATTTCATATAAGCGAGTTTTTTTTAATAAAAAAAAACATTTCCCTGATGATAGACTTGTTTGTCTCCATACAAATATACTGGCATGTATAGTTTTGCTTATTTGTTGTTGAGTAGTTGTTATAGTGATGATGTCATTGCGTTATTACATTTTTTATTGATGTATAACTATATCTAGGAGCATAGTGTGGTATCTGTTCTGATACTGCACTTCATATTTTCTGTCCACGGGCAGTGAAGAAGAAACCCTTTTAGACTGAGGCACTTTTTATTTTTGTTCCCATCGAGAGTACACATTTTTGGTGAATGGATTTTCCTTACATCAAAGACCTACCTTATGTCTAACTGTCCCCACGTGGGGAGACAAGTAAATATTAACTATATAGTAGCTTCATATGAGTGTCACAAATGCAACATTTTTTTTCCTGAAAACACATGATAAAATTACCGACCAGACTGTCGGGCAAGTACTTGTCTCGTTTACTAGCAGGATTATGTTAATCCCCGTTAGATTTGAGTTCTTCTTCTCTTTCTCCGTCCGTGTAGACGCCATGTTTTGCTTAGTGTATTCATGCAGATGAGTTGAGATGCGGCTGTATTTTTTTAGACAAGTGAAAAACGGTCGCCATTTATTGTTTTGTTCGTGCATTTGTTTTCTGTAGAAAACAATACATTCCTAGGTGTGAGTTTCGTGTCATAGATTAAAGAGTAGGAGTAGGAGGAGGGGGAGGAGTAGGAGTAGGAGAAAGCTGCGATTGGTTGGACGGGTGTGTCGTGATAAGTTCGTGTCATAGATTAAAGAGGAGGAGGAGGAGGAGGAGGAGGAGTAGGAGAAAGCTGCGATTGGTTGGACGGGTGTGTCGTGATAAGTTCGTGTCATAGATTAAAGAGTAGGAGGAGGAGGAGTAGGACGAGTAGGAGTAGGAGGAGAAAGCTGCGATTGGTTGGACGGGTGTGTCGTGATAAGTTCGTGTCATAGATTAAAGAGTAGGAGTAGGAGGAGTAGGAGGAGTAGGAGTAGGAGGAGGAGTAGGAGGAGAAAGCTGCGATTGGTTGGACGGGTGTGTTGTGATAAGTTCGTGTCATAGATTAAAGAGTAGGAGTAGGAGGAGTAGGAGGAGTAGGAGGAGGAGGAGGAGGAGGAGTAGGAGGAGAAAGCTGCGATTGGTTGGACGGGTGTGTTGTGATAAGTTCGTGTCATAGATTAAAGAGTAGGAGTAGGAGGAGTAGGAGGAGTAGGAGGAGGAGGAGGAGGAGTAGTAGGAGGAGAAAGCTGCGATTGGTTGGACGGGTGTGTCGTGATAAGTTCGTGTCATAGATTAAAGAGTAGGAGTAGGAGGAGTAGGAGTAGGAGGAGGAGTAGGAGGAGAAAGCTGCGATTGGTTGGACGGGTGTGTCGTGATAAGTTCGTGTCATAGATTAAAGAGTAGGAGTAGGAGGAGTAGGAGTAGGAGGAGGAGTAGGAGGAGAAAGCTGCGATTGGTTGGACGGGTGTGTCGTGATAAGTTTGTGACAAGGAACTTTGATTGAAATACTGATTGAGTTTGAATGAAAAAGAGAGACGAAGCTTGCACACAGGTGGCCATTCAAGGAAATGTACTAAGTTAGAATTATTTTGTCAGTTCACACCTAAGTAAAAAAGAAAACTTTTGATTCCGTTATTTTTATATTAGTCGACTTACCCGGCATTGGTCGGATATCAAATATGTTGAATATAAATTAAATAGCTGTAAAGATAGTGATACCAAATAATATAGGTGACATCAGATGTAGGTAATGTTCATGTTCGCAGGAATATGATATAAATTCTTACTTTTAACATTCCAGCTATCTCTTCTGGGAATAATTGCAACCAACTTCATTCACCAATATGATAAACAGAGATACGACGCACAGACGTAAATATAAAAGATAAATAATTTATTCTTCCACTTCAATTATTTCTACTAACACTAACCCTAACCCTAACCCTAACCCTAACCCAAAATGTTCACTATTCCTGCCTTATTTATTCACAGAAAAGAATGAATATTTTTAATCAGGATGAAATGCTTATTCAAGGCGAAATAACACAGATCTCTCTGTATTCTGCACATAATTGACACGAATATATGTGAGAGCTTATAATATTATTGCGAGTCAAATTTTAACCAGTTGTTCGATTTCAGCTAAAATGATAATTTTCAACAAACCCTGGCCTCCCCCTACAAGTTGGAATCATCAGTAATGTGTAAGTTTTGGAGTCAACAAATTATTCAATTGAGCCGATGTAGTTCTTTAGGAATAATTAATTCTCTTTGTTTATCAGAAAAAAACAGAATACGTTTAATCGGACTAATCAATGAGTGAACTTTCCAGATGTGGCAAAAGTACTCTATTATAAAACGTATTTGACACTTATACAAGTAGAGGCTTGCGTCACGAGTAAGATACTTTCTGAGGCGGTAGAATTATTAGCGACATTGGTAACATATTTGATGTAAATTTTCTAAATCACGTTTGGAGTGAAAGTCAGTCCAAGGAGCTTATCAAAGCAGGGTGCTTCCTTAATGAACTATTCACATCACCAGTTTCTTCTCATATTACGTTTAGTGAAATTTGTGTGTTTGGCTTTGATTAAAATGAAAATGTGTTGCCCTGTACAGGGATTGAACTTACCGCCTTTATATTGAAACTTTTGTGCTTAACACATCCTCCTTTTCCCACTTCTTATCCCATTCTCAATTCATTGTCACATGTAACACACATCTCATTATGATGTCTGATTACTGCTTCACATATACACGTGAATATCATTAACATCATCATCTGGTTTATTTGTTAAATCAGGCTACAATTAATCTTCTGAGGGTGGGGCCTGATTGTCTTGACTTGATCTAAGTTTTCCTCTCCATTCTTGTTTTTGGTGAGGCTTGACAGAATCCATACCCATGGCCTTCCTATCACGTTTGACCACGTCATTCTAAGCCATTCTATAAAACTGATTTAAAAAAAAAAAGATCCATTCACTGAGATTTTTTAAGCAATCTGATTAGTCCTCCTGTTTTTATTCTAAGATTTATCCCCCCGAGGAAAATAAGTTATATAGCTCTTAGGACGTTTCTCAATCACAGGGTATATTGTTGTATATTTTGTGGATAAATTACAGGAAGGGATCTCCATGTATATTTCTGGTAATATTTATACGTTTAGTGCAGATGGAGAATTTTTACTACTATTTTTTTGCAATTTAAGGATTCGTTTTCTAATATTGGTCATGGTTATCACGACGTTTTTTTTATCAATATACTAGAAAAATGTGACTCGTTGGGTCATCTCTTAAGTTTGTGTTACATTGTGTTTTAATAGTAAATAGTTATCCACTTACCAAGGCCTAACGTCACTCGAGGATAGATTTAGTGAGATTTTTAGTTAAATGATGGAACAGTACTATGAAAAGCTTGAGATATGATAAATTCAAAAAAGGACTCGAAACCTATTTGTTGGCATTGTACTTTAGAACAACCATGTTATAGTCGGTCGAGAAATATTCCCGCGGTAACATGTTCCACAGGTGAGAAGTTATTTGAAAGAAACTCCGTTCATCGAATTTGCGTTTGGTTTTTAGGTACACCGAGGAAGAAAGAGAAGTTCTTTGCAGTGTTGGAAGCAGGACGAGTTTTTTTTTTGCGGTGATGGTCTTACACGGGGGAGAGATCATAGCTTGAAGCTCAGTTAAGCACATGCCATGGGAATACCGATAGAGTAGAGAAAGACTAGCAAGATCACTTCCCCACGAAAGAGAAGAGATCATCTCTCACTAGATTGCCAAGTCGAATCAAGCAAAACTGAATTTGCAAAGCCAGTTCAATTTTTCAAAAATAAAAAGACAAAAAAGTATTATATGCTCTGATACCAAGTTTTACGTTTTGAATTGAATTGAAGTGTCAGCAATATTATTAATTGACGACCACGT
>OY744546.1:14220542-14333042 GCA_963556195.1 Sepiola atlantica
CAGGTATCGATAGTACAGGTATATAGATAGTACAGGTATAGAAAAAACATACACTAATAGAAAATTAGTACAGGTATATATAGTACAGGTATATAGATAGTACAGGTATATAGATAGTACAGGTATATAGATAGTACAGGTATAGAAAAACATACACCAATAGAAAATTAGTACAGGTATAGATAGTACAGGTATATAGGTAGTACAGGTATAGAACAAACATACACCAATAGAAAATTAGTACAGGTATAGATAGTACAGCTATATAGATAGTACAGGTATAGAACAAACATACACGAATAGAAAATTAGTACAGGTATAGATAGTACAGCTATATAGATAGTACAGGAATAGAAAAAACATACACCATTAGAAAATTAGTACAGGTATAGATAGTACAGGTATATAGATAGTACAAGTATTAATAAAAAACACTAACAGAAAATTAGTACAGGTATATATATAGTACAGGTATATAGATAGTACAGGTATATAAAAACATACACCAATAGAAAATTAGTACAGATATATATATATATATATATATATATATATATATAAATAGTACAGGTATATAGATAGTACAGGTATATAGATAGTACAGGTATAGAAACACATACACCAATAGAAAATTAGTACAGGTATAGATAGTACAGGTATAGAAAAGACATACACTAATAGAAAATAAGTACAGGTATAGATGGTACAGGTATATAGATAGTACAGGTATAGAAAAAAACATACACCAATAGAAAATTAGTACAGGTATATATATAGTACAGGTATATAGATAGTACAGGTATATAAAAACATACACCAATAGAAAATTAGTACAGATATATATATATATATATATATATATATATATAGTACAGGTATATAGATAGTACAGGTATAGAAAAACATACACCAATAGAAAATTAGTACAGGTATAGATAGTACAGGTATATAAATAGTACAGGTATAGAAAAAACATACACTAATAGAAAATTAGTACAGGTATTGATAATACAAGTATATAGATAGTACAGGTATAGAAAAACATACACTAATAGAAAATTAGTACAGGTATAGATAGTACAGGTATATAAATAGTACAGGTATAGAAAAAACATACACTAAAAGAAAATCAGTACAGATATAGATATTACAGGTATAGAAAAGACATACACTGATAGAAAATTAGTACATGTATAGATAGTAGAGATATATAGATAGTACAGGTATAGAAAAAACATACACCAATAGAAAATTAGTACATGTATGGATAGTACAGGTATACATAGTACAGGTATGGAAAAACATACACCAATAGAAAATTAGTACAGGTATATAGATAGTACAGGTAGAGAAAAGACATACACCAATAGAAAATTAGTACAGGTATAGATAGTACAGGTATATAGATAGTACAGGTATGGAAAAACACACACCAATAGAAAATTAGTACAGGTATATAGATAGTACAAGTATATAAAAAACATACACGAATAGAAAATAAGTACAGGTATAGATAGTACAGGTATATAGATAGTACAGGTATGGAAAAAATATACACCAATAGAAAATTAGTACAGGTATTGATAGTACAGGTATATAGATAGTACAAGTATAGAAAAACATACACCAATAGAAAATAAGTACAGGTATAGATAGTACAGGTATATAGATAGTACAGGAATAGAAAAACATACACCTATAGAAAATTAGTACAGGTATCAATAGTACAGGTATATAGATAGTACAGGTATAGAAAAAACATACACTAATAGAAAATTAGTACAGGTATATATAGTACAGGTATATAGATAGTACAGGTATATAGATAGTACAGGTATATAGATAGTACAGGTATAGAAAAAACATATACCAATTAAAAATTAGTACAGGTTTAGATAGTACAGGTATATAGATAGTACAGGTATAGAAAAAACATACACTAATAGAAAATTAGTACAGGTATAGATAGTACAGGTATATAGATGGTACAGGTATAGAAAAAACATACACCAATAGAAATATAGTACAGGTATAGATAGTACAGCTATATAGATAGTACAGGTATAGAAAAAACATACACCATTAGAAAATTAGTACAGGTATAGATAGTACAGGTATATAGATAGTACAGGTATAAAAAAACTTACACTAATAGAAAATTAGTACAGGTATATATATAGTACAGGTATATAGATAGTACAGGTATAGAAAAAACATACACTAATAGAAAATTAGTACAGATATATATATAGTACAGGTATATAGATAGTACAGGTATAGAAAAAACATACACGAATAGAAAATTAGTGCAGGTATGGATAGTACAGGTATATAGATAGTACAGGTATAGAACAAACATACACCAATAGAAAGTTAGTACAGTTATAGACAGTACAGGTATATAGATAGTACAGGTATAGAAAAAACATACACTAAAAGAAAATTAGTACAGGTATAGATAGTACAGGTATATTAATAGTACAGGTATGGCAAAAACATACACCATTATAAAATTAGTACAGGTATAGATAGTACATGAATATAGATAGTACAGGTATAGAAATAACATACACTAATAGAAAATTAGTACATGTATAGATAGTACAGGTATATAGATAGTACATGGATAGGAAAACATACACCAATAGAAAATTAGTACAGTTATAGAATGTACAGGTATATAGATAGTACAGGTATAGAAAAAACATACACCAATAGAAAATTAGTACAGGTATAGATAGGACAGGTATGTTGATAGTACAGGTATATAGATAGTACAGGTATAGAAAATCATACACCAATAGAAAATTAGTACAGGTATAAATAGTACAGGTATATAGATAGTACAGGTATAGAAAAACATACACTAATAGAAAATTAGTACAGCTTTATAGATAGACAGGTATATAGATAGTACAGGTAAAGAAAAATACACCAATAGAGAATTAGTACAGGTGTAGATAGTATAGGAATATAGATAGTACAGGTATAGAAAAACATACACCAATAGAAAATTAGTACAGGTATAAATAGTACAGGTATATAGATAGTACAGGTATATTTATAGTACAGGTATAGAAAAACATACACCAATAGAGAATTAGTACAGGTATAGATAGTACAGGTATATAGATAGAAAAGGTATAGAAAAACATACACCAATAGAAGATTAGTACAGGTATAAATAGTACAGGTATAGAACAAACATGTACCAATAGAAAATTAGTACAGGTATAGATAGTACAGGTATAGAAAAGACATACACTAATAGAAAATAAGTACAGGTATAGATGGTACAGGTATATAGATAGTACAGGTATAGAAAAAACATACACCAATAGAAAATTAGTACAGGTATAGATAGTACAGCTATATAGATAGTACAGGTATAGAAAAACATACACCAATAGAAAATTAGTACAGGTATATAAATAGTACAGGTATATAGATAGTACAGGTATGGAAAAACATAACCAATAGAAAATTAGTACAGGTATATATATAGTACAGGTATATAGATAGTACAGGTATAGAAGAAACGTACACTAATAGAAAATTAGTACAGATATATATATAGTACATGTATATAGATAGTACAGGTATAGAAAAACATACACCAATAGAAAATTAGTACAGGTATAGATAGTACAGGTATATAGATAGTACAGGTATAGAAAAAACATACACCAAAAGAAAATTAGTACAGGTATAGATAATACAGGTATATAGATAGTACAAATATAGAAAAACATACAATTATAAAAAAACATTTACAATTAAACATTTTTTTCAAAAGAAGAATGTACAAATATATGAGAATTTACTGTAAAAAATAATATATAAAATACCATATATATTAAATTTACCTTATAATAAATAAATAAATAAATAAATAACAAACAAATATGTAAAAAAACTAAACTAAACTAAAATCTAAAAACTTCAAAAAATAAATCCTAAAAAATAATATATCTGAATAAGGCCGGGGAGCGCATCGACGGAAAAATAATATAAATCTATCATTATACTAAATGGGAAAACCCCTTAAGATGTTTTCCTTATATACTTTAATAACACGAAAATAAATGCTGAAATATATACTTAGTTCTGGGATTGAGTCATGTTTGTAAAAATTGTTTAATTTTTCATATTAACCGTAATTTATAATTAACTAATAAGTAACGTCACTCTCTTTTTCTCTATCTGTCTATGTATGTCTCGTGCCCGTCTCACTCTATGTTTATTCGAGCACTCTCTAATATATATTAATGTCTTTCTGTGCATTTAGAAAAATTGTGCCTCTCTTTTTAGCATCTTCATTTAATTTACATGCATTTATATGTACACACCACATACACGTATGTAAATTAGATAGCAAAATAAGAAGTCACTTTAATTCTATATAATGATACAAATTATTAATAATAATAATAATAATAATAATAATAATAATAATAATAATAATAATAATAATAATAATAAATAAAAAAAAATAAAAAAATATGAAAATCGTGCCGGCCTAGGCTGACACCAGACAAAAATGTGTAGATGGTCGAGGAGGATGAGAAGACCGAGGAGGGACAACACAAACCATACCTCTACTGGAAAATAACGGAGACTGCTGGGGCCTTGGGGAGACTTATTACCACCCAAATCCCAGAGAAGACCAATGGTCCTTACCAGCGATAAATCAATGGTAAACGGCTGTTGCGATACCGCAAGGTTATCTAGGGTGATTATCGAAAAGAGGTGAAGAAAACTGGAAATCTGGATAGGCTTGTTGTCATTCAGACTCCAGGAAATACCACTGGTTGTTGTTGGTGAACAATCACCGACGATGATCTGTGTGAGAACTCCTAGTGAGTACAAATAATAATAATAATAATAATAATAATAATAATAATAATAATAATAATAATAATAATAATAATAATAATAATAATAATAATAAAGATCAAGTAAAAAGGCTTGCAAGTGTAAGATAATGAAGAGTTGCAAAAACGAATCGTGAACGAGTCCATTGTGGGTGAAACGTCGAGAAAGAAAGAAAGCAACTTGATAACTGCTAAAAAGGAGAAGGTTCCGCAGTGCAAGCGAGACTTGTAAGGCGGCGGTTTCAGAAATGCGAAGAGCCGGAGCGCTTGGTGATCAGAGTATCGAAGTACCGGAAGAATAGGAGTTTACCGATGTTTATGGCACCGATGAAGCTTTAGTAGCTATGGTACCCAAGCCCGTCTTGCTGTTGGGCTTTCGTGTCCGCTGACTAAAAATGCGACTGATAAGCAAGTTCGTACAGTGAAGAACTCCCCTGACTTGTGTTTCATCAAACAGACAATTGGAAGTGCTTGTAAAACAATTGCTTCAGTTCACGCTCGGATAGACAATGCAGAGAAAATTGCTTTCCAATCGGATGTATATATGAACGAGTTTCTAGCGGAACCAAATCTGTGACCTCGGCAAGAAAAAGACTTTTATGAGACAAAAGTATGTAAAAAAAATATTTTTATATGTGTGTGCGTAGCCGGTGTAAACGATCCGGTGATGGGAAATAAAGAAAACCCAACTGTTTCCATATACGTTCTGTTCTTTGTCATTCTAGTTGGATCTTACCGGGTACCCCGAAAGAACGGGTAATGCAACACAAAATAATGTTTGAAAACATAAGTTACATTTGATGAATTTTTGAATAAAATCAAAGTAGTCAAACAGGTTGTAGTGGTTGTGACCCAACGGGTCACGGGTTGTCTCGTGTAAATATAAACGTTGATGGAGACAATAGTCCGAAACTAAAAATGTAAATCAAGATGTGCGCATTATTTCTTTGGGAATCGCAGCGTGCAACCGAGTTGAACATGAACAGGGGAACGGCGTTTCACTCTTAAAGCTCCTCGACCTATCGATCTGAGCGCGTACACACCAGACGAGTATCGGGTGGCGTCCATGAATAGTAAATAGAATACGTTACTCTTCTCTAAAATATATACAAGGTGGAGATGGGGGAAGAAGAGGGGGGGGTGCGTATTCCGAAGCGAACGAGGCGTAAGCCTTTGCTTTATTTATTCGCCGTACGTTTAATCAGACGTGTATTGCGGTGGGGCTATTTAAGTGGAAAGACGAGCGGGGAAAACAGATTCGCGTAGAAACACAACAGTGGCTCAGTGCGAAAATATCGATATTCAGTGAATGGAAAGAGAGAAACAAACTCACGTGCAAACACAGAAGCACACACACACACACACACATGTATATATATATATATATATATATATATATATATATATATATTTTATTTATATAAACATGTAAGCTATATATGCGCAGACATGTTTAGGACATAGTCTTATTTTGGTTAAGTCCACAGACCACATACACACACATCTATCTATCTATCTATCTATCTATCTATCTATCTATCTATCTATCTATCTATCTCTCTCTCTCTCTCTCTCTCTCTCTATATATATATATATATATATATATATATATATATATGTAAAGCGAGAGAAAGATATATATATATATATATAAAGCGAGAGAAAGATATATATACATATATATATATATATATATAAAGCGAGAGAAAGATATATATATATATATATATATATATATATATATAAAGCGAGAGAAAGATATATATATATATATATATAAAGCGAGAGAAAGATATATATATATATATATATATATATATATATATATATATATATATTTAAGATAACAAGAATACACTGTTTACCAAAATTGATTACATAATTTTGCGCCTAGCAAATAACACTAATTTACGTCTTTTTTTCTAATTACACTAGTATTATGGGCCCTACGGACCTAAATTCTAGTCTATATTAAATTGTTTTAAACGGAATTAAAACAATATAAATTATTTCATGAATATTAAAATAATTTTCCAACACTATTGATAATTTTTAGCAATTCATTTATTTATTTTTTATTATCGCTTATGTTAGAATTCATGTTTTGAAACATGACGTAATGTTGGATAATGGCCTTGTCGGGCGGGACGCATGTTAAGTGGACGTATGTGTGGGGGATCGTTTGGTTTGGCTTGCGCGATTTAGTGCGGGTTGACCCGTACAGTCGAGTGCAAAATAAAACTGGTTCTCACAGTTGGAGCTCACAAACGTTGACAGGCCACCATTTTGATGAGACCTTTTAGGTCGAAGGGTTCAAGGGAGTCAGGCTGTGATGAATGCACCTGCGCATAAGGGTTCTGTGACGTCACGGGGTCTTGTGTGGGAAACTTAGTTTTGGAGTCTGGTTTTTGGAAGCAAGCTGAACAGACGTATTTTCTCCATGTAGTCCGCAAATTATTAGAGGAATTTATTTCCCTAAACGAATACAGGTGTGATGAAATTCCTTCTTCCCCCCTCCTCGAATGGCTAAGGACTTACTGGACCATAGATAGGTAGGAATTAACTACGATAAAGTAGTAAATTGATATCTCCCTCAACGTTAGTAAAACATCTCCAAGAGCGACAGAAAACTGACGCCTGAATAAAACTAATCAAAATTTAAAAGATTGTTCGCCTCCTGAATCGTGTTGTGAAGATTTTTTGTTGCAGCCACAGCGGACGACGATGTTCACGGCAGTACATAAGCGAAGAAAGAACTCAACCACTAGACGACATCGAAACGACACCCCTCCACGACGAAAAAGAAAAGGTACGAGTATTCAAAGGACTATGTAAAAGTAAAACATAAATATATGACGTCACGCCAAAGATATCATTATTTTGTTAAGGTAATGTTCTCAACTCTATTTCTTAGAAAGTCGAAATATCTCAATTGGTAGAACATCAGACGGAGGATCTCAGGGGTTCAATTTCGATCTTCGGACTTGGCATCCGCTTTATTTCGGTACATTTTCTACATAAGGTTACCAATTGTGAATACTGAAATTTCCCAATTAAAATTCGAGTAAGGCTACGTGTCCCGGCTGTGAGGTAACGGATGCAGGAAACGGATGAGCGGACTTGGTGAATATGGAGAGCGGATCGGGCTCTTTCATCGGAACCATCAGTCAGGCTTTGGGTAGCTGCAGTCTTACTCGTGGGGGTTAGGGTTGTTATTTTATGCATATACATGTATGCTATGAATCAAGAATAAAGACCAAAAAGAGATTTTTAAAACCTAACTTCATTTGTCGATGTTTCTTTTTATATAACATTAATGAAATCTGTTATTTAGAAGATGCGATTTTCAGGAATAGTTAACAAAAAATACGAGTGAAATAAAACATAAACAAATAACTGTTACCAAATGCAATAAAAGTTACTTTTCTAACTACCTGGATAAATTTATTTGTGTGTTTACTGTATTTAAAAGCGCTTTTATTGACATGTTTTTTATCTTTACAGAGTCTTGTAAACGACGAATTCAACATAGCTCCGGATGGTACTCGATGTGAAACCTCGATAATCGTCCAAAAATTGAACCAAAATACAGCTAATAAAAATATACAGATCGGTCGAAAATTTAATTTTTAACCGATTGGCTAGAGTTATGAGTTGTATTTTAGCTTAGATTTCGATGTTTGAGTTGTTAATCATACGACATCGAGGCTTCACACCGAGTAAAATTCGGCGCCATGTTAAATTCGTCGGGTTTATAAGACTCCGAAGACATCGAAAAAATGTAAATAAAAGCGCTTTAAAATACTTTAAAACAAAAAAAGTAAACAATAAGTATCAAAATTAACTTTAATTGCGTTTGGTAACAGTTATTTGTTAACTGTTTGTTTTTCACCCGTTTTTCTGTTTACTATTCTTTAAAATCGCCAACGAAGAAGAAGAAGAAAAAAGAAGAAGAAAAAAAAGAAGAAGAAGAAAAAGAAGAAGAAAAAAGAAGACGAAGAAGAAGACGAAGAAGACGAAGAAGAAGAAGACGAAGAAGAACACGACGTAGAACTAGAAAGAAGAAGAAGACGAAGAACTAGAAAGAAGAAGAAGAAGAAAATGAAGAAGAAGAAGAAGAAAAAGTAGTAGAAGAAGAAGAAGAAGACGA
Source organism: Sepiola atlantica (assembly GCA_963556195.1). Classification (NCBI taxonomy): domain Eukaryota; kingdom Metazoa; phylum Mollusca; class Cephalopoda; order Sepiida; family Sepiolidae; genus Sepiola; species Sepiola atlantica. The sequence goes on from OY744546.1 coordinate 14,229,567, forward strand.
AGAAGAAGAAAAAAGAAGAAGAAGAAGAAGAAGAAGAAGAAGAAAAAAGAAGAAGAAGAAGAAGACGAAGAATTAGAAAGAAGAAGAAGAAGAAGGAGAGGAAGAACTAGAAAGAAGAAGAAGAAGAAGAAGAAGAAGAAGAAATGAAGAAGAAGAAGAAAAATGAAGAAAAAGTATAAGAAGAAGAAGACGAAGAAGAAGGAAAAGAAGAAAAAAGAAGAAAAAGAAGGAGAAGAAGAAAGAAGAAGACAGAGAGAAAAGAAGATGAAAACTTTGACTGCCACATCACCACTACAATACGGTCAGTTGAATCTTATGACGACGCGAACGCTCGGTCGATATTGAAGAAGACTCATCTATGCTAAATATGCCATTATTGGTCCGTTATGTAACGCTTTCAAAGGGGTTCATATGTTACTCAACTAATGTTATATCCTTATTAACGACTCGCCATTAGAACTCATTCTAAATCTCGCTTTTATCCAAACACTTTTTTCTCCGCTGAAAGTTTTACAAAATGTCGTCTTTCTTTGTGCATGTCATTATTTGACCTCGAATTTTGCAAAGCAAATCTCCCGCCAAGTCTGCACCGTCGAACACGTTATCTTTGGCAATTGACAAAAAGTAAACAAACAAAAATAACCACAAAACTAAACTTGAAAACAAAAAAAGAAAGAAAAGTCGCCAAAATGGCTACCGAGATATCAGCTTGTTTGCGGTGTTGTTTGGTGGTGGTGGTGGTGGTGGTGGTGGTGGTGTCTCAGTGTGTGTGTGTGTGTGTGTATGGGTGGGGCTTATTTCGCTAAATAAATAATGAAACAAAAAAGAAAGGTAGGTACCCAACCGAAAGACTCATGGGTGCCAAAGACGCCTTATCTACAAAATAGAGTATAAAAAAGAGTGAATAAAAAGGAGAAACTATGTAAGAAAATTTAATAACTGAAACACAATGCGGTTCCTTCTCTATTAAGGTGCGACACTTTTATGATGCGGATACCTCTGTGAGCATTTTAAGTTACCCGCATAGGTTTGTGCCCTAATGTATTTGCGTATGTATATGTGTTGGTAGTCTATATATTCCACTATGTGCTAAAGTAGTGTTGTATATAGACAACAATGCATGGCGAAACTGGATTCTTTGGACTTTCCATTGATGTTTGTCATGGTGGGTGTAGCCTGCGGTATGTGACTGATTGTGAAAAACAATTATATATATATATATATCTTTATATATATATATATATATATATATATATATATATATATATATATATATACATATAAACACTTGCACGTCTTATCAAAGACCACGGTACTTCGTCTTTTGATGATCATTTTGTGTTTTTTTGTTGACGTATAAGTTTTCGTATGATTAGCTCTAGTTATTAAGAAGATATCTTATATATATATATATATATATATATATATATATATATATATATATATATATATATATATATATATATATTATACATTGAAAAAGCAAAAACCAGAACAATATTATTTATATATTCATATTTATTTCGAGACTTTGTCAGGATTATTGAAGAAAATAACACACAAGTACAAATTGTTTGGAACAAAGGTGGCAGCCTGGGTGAGCCTGAAACGCCCCTTTCCCTCCCCCGCCCCCACCCTCCCTCCTACACCGTTCTATTATGCGAGCCTGATTTTTAACCCTTCCGTGTTCTGTCCTCAAGGCTAAATTAAAAAAGGTTCAATAAACACGTCTTATGCCCCCTCCTCCTCCTTCATTGTTTTAAATTAACTCCGACCGCCACCAATGTTTGCGCCCCACACCTTCCACAGTTTTGTAAGGTATTCCACCATCTCGATGATCCCATAGCTGATCTTATCATAAACGACGTAGCTTGACTGACATAACATAAGCTCACTCCCCTTCCCTAATGATTGTATGATTCCAACCGTCACTATCCCCCCACACACTCTCTACTGTTAACTCAATTTACCATCACCATCATTTTTTTGTATTTCATAATTTATTTTTTCAAAAAATTTGTACTTGTATGTTATTTTCTTCAAACAATCATCTTAAGAAAGTCTCGAAATAAAGACGTAACGTTGATGAATACATAAATAAGATTATTTTAGTTTTCTTTTTTTCAATTTCCATTACGTCGGACCACTATTTCCATTCTTTATTATATATATATATAAAAGTAGTATAATGGATTCGTCTACACACTTTAAAATGCAGCAACATTTTTATAACGGATAAATTTTATTAAACAGACGAACAACACAGGTAAGGAGGACTTTTTTGTAACAACTAATAGAAGTTAGCAAAACATTTATACGGAACAAAACTTAGGTTTAGTATACGGAACGTTTATGTTTTTGTCGTTTAAGGGAAGTGGTTCTGATCAACTCTGCTGGAAAGCCATGAAATTAAATACTGTCTTGTTTTTAAATTCCCGAAACAGTTTTTCATGGTAAACAACTGATGATCCCTTAAATAATGCGTGATTTTCCACTGAACGACTTGGGACTTAAGGTTTTTTTGTTTTTTTTAAACATAGTTTTAATGGTTGAGAAACTTCCAAGACGATATATATATATATATATATATATATTTATATATAAGTATACATTTTTATTTATACAAACATTATTGGTTACATATGTGCATACATGTTTCGGTTGCACTTTTCCCAGAAAGTCAACCTCATCAGACCAAGAATTTTCGAGAAATGGAGAAGTGCAACCGAAACATGTATGCACATATGTAACCAATAATGTTTGTATAAATAAAAAGTTATACTTATAAACAGCTCTACTTGTTATTGAGCACTTTTTATAAACACTTGAGTTTCTACGGATTTACATTTACAGAAACTAATACAATACATGTACTATATATATAACAGTAGATATGTGTATATTCTTATATATTTCCATGTACAGTATTCATTCCTAAACTAATAATGTATCATTAGGCATCTTGGAACACAGCGGTTGTTGTTAGGTATCTAAGTTTAGGTTATATTTAGTTGACTTTAGTGTTTAGCCAAGGGTTAAAAGAAGAGTGTTAGCTCTTCGTGAACATTTTGATACATCGGATTTTTGTGAAATTTTAATAAAATGGAGTACACATCAATAGATAAATATTCAAAAAATTACAGTTACTTTGGGGTATTTTAAAGGTTTTAGGGGGCATAATATAATCAAAAGCTCCCGTTTGAAAATCAAAATATATCAGATTTGCATTAAATCTGATCCATAGTCGTTGGATACCAATTAAGCAAGATTCCCTTAATTTCAATTTCTTTTTTGATACCTTAAGCTTCAGCTTTAAATTTAAGACATTTTTTTAGAATCAAAATCATGTAATGGATTTTGAGCAAAATCATGTAATGGATTTTTATCAAAATCATGTAATGGATTTTTATCAAAATCATGTCATGGATTTTTATCAAAATCATGTCATGGATTTTTATCAAAATCATGTCATGGATTTTTATCAAAATCATGTCATGGATTTTTATCAAAATCATGTGATGGATTTTTATCAAAATCATGTGATGGATTTTTATCAAAATCATGTCATGGATTTTTATCAAAATCATGTAATGGATTTTTATCAAAATCATGTAATGGATTTTTATCAAAATCATGTGATGGATTTTTATCAAAATCATGTCATGGATTTTTATCAAAATCATGTCATGGATTTTTATCAAAATCATGTCATGGATTTTTATCAAAATCATGTCATGGATTTTTATCAAAATTATGTAATGGATTTTTATCAAAATCATGTCATGGATTTTTATCAAAATCATGTAATGGATTTTTATCAAAATCATGTAATGGATTTTTATCAAAATCATGTGATGGATTTTTATCAAAATCATGTAATGGATTTTTATCAAAATCATGTAATGGATTTTTATCAAAATCATGTAATGGATTTTTATCACAATCATGTAATGGATTTTTATCAAAATCATGTGATGGATTTTTATCAAAATCATGTAATGGATTTTTATCAAAATCATGTCATGGATTTTTATCAAAATCATGTCATTGATTTTTATCAAAATCATGTGATGGATTTTTATCAAAATCATGTGATGGATTTTTATCAAAATCATGTCATGGATTTTTATCAAAATCATGTAATGGATTTTTATCAAAATCATGTAATGGATTTTTATCAAAATCATGTGATGGATTTTTATCAAAATCATGTAATGGATTTTTATCAAAATCATGTAATGGATTTTTATCAAAATCATGTCATGGATTTTTATCAAAATCATGTGATGGATTTTTATCAAAATCATGTGATGGATTTTTATCAAAATCATGTCATGGATTTTTATCAAAATCATGTAATGGATTTTTATCAAAATCATGTAATGGATTTTTATCAAAATCATGTCATGGATTTTTATCAAAATCATGTCATGGATTTTTATACAAATCATTTCATGGATTTTTATCAAAATCATGTCATGGATTTTTATCAAAATCATGTAATGGATTTTTATCAAAATCATGTGATGGATTTTTATCAAAATCATGTAATGGATTTTTATCAAAATCATGTCATCGATTTTTATCAAAATCATGTAATGGATTTTTATCAAAATCATGTCATGGATTTTTATCAAAATCATGTAATGGATTTTTATCAAAATCATGTAATGGATTTTTATCAAAATCATGTGATGGATTTTTATCAAAATCATGTCATGGATTTTTATCAAAATCATGTCATGGATTTTTATCAAAATCATGTCATGGATTTTTATCAAAATTATGTAATGGATTTTTATCAAAATCATGTAATGGATTTTTATCAAAATCATGTAATGGATTTTTATCAAAATCATGTGATGGATTTTTATCAAAATCATGTAATGGATTTTTATCAAAATCATGTAATGGATTTTTATCAAAATCATGTAATGGATTTTTATCAAAATCATGTAATGGATTTTTATCACAATCATGTAATGGATTTTTATCAAAATCATGTAATGGATTTTTATCAAAATCATGTAATGGATTTTTATCAAAATCATGTAATGGATTTTTATCACAATCATGTCATGGATTTTTATCAAAATCATGTAATGGATTTTCATAAAAAATCATGTAATGGATTTTTATCAAAATCATGTCATGGAATTTTATTAAAATCATGTAATGAATTTTTATCAAAATCATGTAATGAATTTTTATCACAATCATGTAATGAATTTTTATGAAAATCATGTAATGGATTTTTATCAAAATCATTTAATGGATTTTTATCAAAATCATGTAATGGATTTTTATCAAAATCATGTCATGGATTTTCATCAAAATTATGTAATGGATTTTTATCAAAATCATGTCATGGATTTTCATCAAAATCATGTAATGGATTTTTATAAAAATCATGTAATGGATTTTTATCAAAATCATGTCATGGATTTTTATCAAAATCATGTCATGGATTTTTATCAAAATCATGTCATGAATTTTTATCACAATCATATAATGGTTTTTTATCACAATCATGTCATGGATTTTGATCAAAATCATGTAATGAATTTTTATCAAAATCATGTAATGGAATTTGATCAAATCATGTAATGGATTTTTATCAAAATCATGTCATGGATTTTTATCAAAATCATGTAATGGATTTTTATCAAAATCATGTAATGGATTTTTATAAAAATCATGTAATGGATTTTGATCAAATCATGTAATGGATTTTGATCAAATCATGTAATGGATTTTGATAAAAATTGGAATAAACATTTTAGAATTTAGGCTGAGTAGAATTATAGCTTGATTTTATCTTGATGCTGTACTTAGCATATATATATATATATATATATATATGGACAGCATTTTATTATTGGCACAGGTTTGATCAAACAGAAGTGAACATCTATTTATTCTTTTTATCCAATCTTTCCAATTGCTGACAAGCGATCTGATGTTATGTTCCAGTGTATACAGAAGCTCACCATAATTGCAAGCGTTTTCTACTTGCACGCAATTTTTTAAAAAATCTTTTTAAATTTTTTTTTTAACATACTTCACCCCAAACAAAGCTGGCCGCCACTGTAGACGTAATGGGCTACTGAGAAAAATGATGAAGGTTTGGGGGGCCAACCTAAAGTGGGAGCAGCGCAGCGATATGTTTGTTTACATTAGTTTTAAATTTCTGCATGTTAGTACCGTTAGGAAAACAGGGAGCAGGTAGGGAGTTCCAGAGTCCAGCAGCTCTAGGAAAGAAGCTTTTTTGAGTAAAAAGCTCTTCAGCATCTGGGGACCTCCACAGTGAATGGGTGGGATTTGGCAGATTGTCGGGTTGGTTTAGTGAATTTACGTCGTGGGGGTACCAGAGCAGCAAGCTTATGAGAGCACAATCCATTGAAGTACTTGTAAAACAGGCACAAAGAAAGCAACATTGCGGCGATGGGACAGAAGCTGGAGCTTGGTAGATAGTGAAGGACTTATCAAGTTGGCGACTCTTTTTTGGACCTTGTCTAAGAGGGAGAGACTAGCGGATTATGCCCCAGCCAAGATGTGGCAACAATACTCCATGCATGGGCGGATGGTGGCTTTGTAGAGATATGGGATAATGTCAGATGTGAGAAGTTTTCTAGCACGGTAGAGGGAGCCCACCTTCTTTACAGCACAGGGTGTTATGTGCCATGACAATCGGTGGCTGAAGAGGTATTTTGTAGTTATTGAAGGAAAGTAGCTTTGTCTTTGCGACATTACCAGTTACCATCCATTTTTGACTCCATTCCACTACAGACTGGAAGTCGTTTTCTAAGGATTCAGCCATTGCCTCAGATATGTGTGCGTCGGTTTTGCCCACATTATCTTACAAATAAAAATTGGTGAATTCATTATGAAAGTTGATTAAAAAACACTTTAAAAACAGTTTAATATTCCTTCCCCACCATCGTATGGCCTTTTTCTGATTGGTTCGATAAAGTCCCCCTCCCAGGCATTGCCTTCTCACTCTGGGCAAAGGGTTAGTTTATAGCCAATTGGTTGATGAGCTGCCCTCACTGGGGGATGTCGACGGGGCTGATCAGGCAACGTTTAAAGGGCCAGAATGCACCACCTTGTGCGCTGCTTTTAATCTCCCCACCTTCCGGCCTTGTGCCACACGTTCTTGTTTTAGGAAGGAGGTAAATACGCAGAGAGAAAGAGAAAAAGAGAAGGAGAGGGGGGCGGGAATACGAACAGTAATAAATAATAAGTAATGTTGCTTATATAAAAACCTTACTGCAGTTTCATCGTTTATCCAATCTCTGGAAGTGTCTTTAAGAATTTCTGAACATGTCTATTCATTTAACTCGCTCACTTGGCCTTTTGGCTAAGATCAAAGTGTAGTATCTGTTCCGATGGATACTGCACGCCTGTCCTGTGCAGTTCTAGGAGGTGCACCCTCCCAGGCTTCGCCTCCCCTCTTTGGGGAGGAGTAAATTTATTGCTTACTGTCTGAGGCGCCCCTACCGGGGAATGCCGACGGGGCTGCCCAGGCAATTTTTAAATGGCCAGAGTGCTCACCTCTCGAGCGCTGGCTTTTAACCCCACTTGCTCGACCCGATCTTGGGTCACATCTTACTTGTGGGAGTAAGATAAAACTGGCATTGTGCCTAACTCCGCGAGGAGTAAATAAACATTTAACTCGCTCACTTGGCCTTTTGGCTAAGATCAAAGTGTAGTATCTGTTCCGATGGATACTGCACCCCATACTGGTGTTGTCTTGGCCTTCGGGTCTTGATTTACGCCAGTCAATGGGTCTGTCCTGTGCAGTTCTGGGAGGTCCACCTTCCCAGGCTTTGCCTCCCCTCTTTGGGGAGGAGTAAGTTTATTGCTCACTGTCTGAGGCGCCTCTACCGGGGAATGCCGACGGGGCTGCCCAGGCAATTTTTAAACCCCACTTTCCCGACCCGACCTTGGGTCACATCTTACTTGTGGGAGTAAGATAAAAACTGGCCTTGTGCCTAACTCCTGGAGAGGAGTAAATCAATATTCATTTAAATACGAATGTTTAAAAAGGTTTGTAAATTTATGAAGACATGATTGGATGAAAAATGACTGCAGTAAAATGTTAAGATAGTCAAGCTTTAATTGTATTATTTTGAATATTTAGACAACTATTCTGATGTATTATTTCGATTGTTTGGACTATTGCTCTCATCTTGGGTGTTGTTTCGGCCGATATAGCCTCCGACCTTCTTCAGGTGCATTTTGACAATGGCTGTTATTGGTGACTAGTGGAAAAATGTCTTTGTTATTTTTTCGCATGCACCACCGTCGTTCAACTTTCAAAATCTGTTCTGCACTTACGACCATCGTCATTCAAATTTCAAAATCTGTTCTGCACTTACGACTATCGTCATTCAAATTTCAAAATCTGTTCTGCACTTACGACAATCGTCATTCAAATGTCAAAATCTATTCTGCACTTACGACCATCGTCATTCAAATTTCAAAATCTGTTCTGCACTTACGACCATCGTCATTCAAATTTCAGAATCTGTTCTGCACTTACGACCATCGTCATTCAAATTTCATAATCTGTTCTGCACTTACGACCATAGTCGTTCAAATTTCAAAATCTGTTCTGCACTTACGACCATCGTCATTCAAATTTCAAAATCTGTTCTGCACTTACGGCCATCGTCGTTCAAATTTCAAAATCTGTTCTGCACTTACGACCATCGTCATTCAAATTTCAAAATCTGTTCTGCACTTACGACCATCGTCATTCAAATTTCAAAATCTGTTCTGCACTTACGACCATCGTCATTCAAATTTCAAAATCTGTTCTGCACTTACGAAACGGATAAGAGCGTTGAGTAGTTTCCAGTTCTGTATTAATTCAGGTCTGTACCAATTTGGTATTACATTTTTGAATTTTTGTTTTTTGAGATGGGGATTGATAGTATGTATTATTATGATTGTTCGGACACTTGCTCTCATCATTGGTTTTGTTCTCACAACGTTTCGGTCAATATATAAAGAAAGTCGGAGGTTATATCGGCCTAAACGTTGTGGCAACAACACACAAGATGAGATCAATAGTCCGAGCATTCAAAATAATACATTCTATCAATCCTAAAAAAAGAACTTAAAAAATGTAATACTATTCTAATCTTGGTTGTTCTATTCAGAACGTTTCGGCCGATGTGACATCCCACCTTCTTCAGCTGCATCTGTCTTAATAATACACTATTTAAGTACGGAATTTCGAACTGAAAACTTAATTTAATCGATGGGGGTAGTTTTTTTTATCATTACGTTAATAATAATCTTGTAAATGTGTTAATTTTATGGTAATTTTACTTAGTCTGTAAGGATTGAACCTTAAACTCACAGAAGACTGTCATTTAGAACTGGTTATTGACCAACGTCTATGTGGAGGTTACATCGGTCGAAACGTTTTTAAAATAACAACCAAAATGAGAATAGTAGTTCTAATAATGAAAATAATACAAATTATCAATTCTCATTTTGAATACAGGCTGCCTATAAACTCCGTGGGCACTCAAAAACATTATAACTTTATTTATATTTGCGATAGAAATGATCTGTTAAAAGGATTTAAAAAAGAAGCAAATCTATAGCCCTCACATTCCATGGGCGATATTTCTGACAAATGGGGAAGAATTGCTGTTTTCTGGGTCAGATCTATCCATCTAACACTTACCGTTGGCTAGTTTTTTTTACCTTAAAGTACTATTTTTTTAGGCTCCTTACATCAAGTGGCTTCATGCCTTGTCTGGAGCGGCTTCCATAAAAAAAATTGTTTTTTAAAGTTTTATTGAAATTGTTTATAAATTTCAACATATCCTCTTTCATTAGCAATACAAAGGGTAATACGATTTTGCAGGTCACGGAAAACATTTTCCAACTGATTTACAGTAATGTCTGAAATCATTATTTTAGCTTTCAGATCTTCTAATGAACAAGGTTTGGTTGCATACACAATTGTTTTCACATGTCCCCATAAAAAATCAGTTCTGTCAACCAAAGGATACAGTTTACTTTTTTTCTCAGTTGAAGCCATGGATCAAATTGATTCTGAAAAAAAAAATTTTTTTACTTATCTAAAAATTGTTTCAAATTTTGTGGTAAAGAATTATCCAATAACTATACTAAAAACTTTACATGAAACTGTATATGAAACTTGATAACATTTTTTACAGATTCTTTCTATCGCAAATACAAATAAAGTTATGATTCTTTTAAAGTTCACGCGAACTTGATCTTCATGGACAGCCTGTATTTCCGAAACATAATCCGACATTAATTATTCTTTTTGCATTCAAATTAATCAGGTCCGGGGTTCGAGTCATTCGACTGGCAGTACAGTTACATAATCCATAATTATGATTGTTGGTGAACATGGAATATATATGTATGGATATAAAACATATTTATTTACTACAAATTATTATTAAGCAACGTTCAAGTTGAGCACTTTGAGGGACTTATATTAAATGATTAAAATTAAGAAACGTTGCGACTTTTCTTCCTTGGTAGATGGAACACTGTTTTATTACTGTAGTAACAAAAAAATCCACAGGGCTTATTTCTATCGCAGTTGAAAGATGGTTCTCGCGACCGCTGAGAAGCAATATGCTTGGATTTGTATTATTCGGTTCAAGAGTTCGAGTCGTACGACCGGCGTACAGCTACATCCTCCATACTGATAATTGCTGCTGAACTCAAGCATGTATGCCTATAAATATTTAAAATATTTATTAAACATAATTATAATAGAGTAAATATTCATAGTATATATATATATATATATATATATATATATATATATATATATATATATATATATATACTATGAATATTTTAATTAAATATTAAAATGTATTTTACACACAGACGACGTCGTATCGGACTTACGTCTTCATCAGTGCAGGAAGTGGTGGGTTCAGGCGCTCAGACGAGTTCGAACGCAGTTCGTAGATTCAGGAGAGTCACGATCCTACGCTCCAATCCAGTAGGCCAACGGAAATCATCACATACATTACTGAAATTAAGTTACATTTAAAGCCAAGAGGCGGGATTAAAACGTTCCGTGATTAAAGAGTGCTTAAACAGGCAAGCGTGTAAGCTTTGCTTTCGTAGCCTAACGACCTCAGATGTTTATAATTTCAAATAATTATGATTTATTTATCTTATATATATATATATATATATATATATATATATATATATATATATATATATATAAGATAAATAAATCATAATTATTTAAAATTATAAACATATATATGGGAAGATTATTATATATATATATATATATATATATATAAGATATATATATATATATATATATATATATATATATAAGATATATATACATATATATATAATAATAATCTTCCCATATATATATATATATATATATATATATATATATATATATATATATATATATATATATATATATATATATATATGGGAAGAGAAGGATGAAGGTAATCCGACGTGATGGGAAAATTGAAAAGGAAAACCAAAAAATGGATGTTTTTTTATGTGTACATCAACGTTTCGTCTTTATTTATAAGATTTCATCAGGATGATGATATAGAGAAAAAATGTCATGCAAGTACAGATACATGTAGGGTAGACATATTGGGAGGAAAAATAAAATGAAATATATATATATATATGTGTGTGTGTGTGTGTGTGTGTGTATCTAGGCAGCGTCTTCTCTTCCAGGCAGGTATTGTTGAATATAAGAGACAACTAATGTCTAGATATCTTTTGGTAGATTCTTATAATAGTCCGAATCAGGATCTTAGTTTCGGAAGGGGAATTGGCTGATGAATTTTTTTAATTCTGTTGACTTGAGTAAATAATTCTCTAAAATTAGTTACAGTGGTTGTAGCTAGACAGGTTTTTGTCGCCAATGTTTTACAGGGGCGAATCAGAGATTGTAATTCAGTTGAACACCAACCATGAAAATAACGACAGAGTAGAGAAAAATATATAGAGAGAGGAATATATATATATATATATATATATATATATATATATGACAGAGATAAAGAGAGAGAAAGATATATAGACAGACAGAGAGATATAGATATAGATACATAAATACCAGGAGAGAGGCGCAGTAAGCGAGAGAGAGAGAGAGAGAGAGAGAGACAGACAGACACAGACAGACAGACAGACAGACAGACAGACAGACAGACAGACACAGACAGACAGACAGAACTACAGAGAGAGATAAATAGGTACATAGAGAGATGTATGCAGAAAGAAAGGGGACACAGAGAGAACGGGTGTCGAAGTGATACAGATTGAGAGAGAGAAAGAGAGAGAGACAGACAGACAAACAGACAAATAGAGACAGACAGACAGACAGACAGACAGACAAATAGATATAGACATATATGCATTCGGTTTTGATGCAGAGACATATGAACACATTCCAAAGAAACGCACGTTTGTCCACTAATATGAACAGCAGATAGGCCAAAAGGAAGAAAGGCGTAAAGAAAGCCAAACAGAGATGAGAGAAAGAGAGAGATAGAGAGGGAGAAGAGAAAGAGAGAGAGAGGAAGAGAGAGAGAGAAGGAGAGAGAGAAAGAGAGGAAGGAGAGAAAGAGAGAGAGAAAGAGAAAGAGAGGGAGAAGAGAAGGAGAAAAAGAGAGAGAAAAAGAGAGAGAGAAAGAGGGGAGAAAGAGAGAGAAAGAGAGAGAGAGAGAGGGAGAAGAGAAGGAGAGAAAGAGGGTGTGTGTGAAGGAGAGAAAAAAGTTGAGAGAGGGGGGGAGTAAAGACAAGAGCGACGGATAAGAAATTGAAGTAGAAGGAAGAAGAAGGATATAGCAATGACGTCATCGCCGCATATGTGCAAGCGAAATGCGACCTTGAAGCGGTGGTCGGATCGATTTTCGTGGCGAGTATCAACGAAAGTTACCGAAATTAGAAGCTTGTTATTTGCTTGGAATTCCCGCAATTGAGACCGCCTGGCCTACAGCGAGACACACGAGACCGGCCAATCGATCATGACGAAGCGTGCGAATTGCTCTCAATGTGTGGCTCGTTAGCAAAATAGTCAGGACTAAAGAAGAGTCAGGACTAAAATAGATAGATAGGTCAATAGATATATTCGTGCCGATTTAAATAAATAGATAAAATAAATAACTAATATGTTTATATATATATATGTGTGTGTGTGTGTGTATTTAGTACAAAGTTTTACTTATAAAAACATTTTGGCTACATATTTGCAGACATGTTACAACTATTATTTTATGTTGGCTAAGCTTCTTCAGGCCAAGAGGTTAGTGTGGAAATAAAAACGGTTGTATTAAATTATCTGAAAACACATTCGACTTAGATCTATTTCAACGGTTTATCTGATGGCTTTCTTAAATTCGTTTTCGATTTTCATTATTTATATAATTTTTTCCATTATTATTATTATTATTATTATTATTATTATTATTATTATTATTATTATTATTATTATTATTATTATTATTATTATTATTATTATTATGTACTCACTAGGAGTTCTCACACAGGTCATCAGTGATTGCTCACCGACAACCGGTGGTATTCCCTGGGGTCTGAGTGACAACAAGTCTCCCCAAATTTCCAGTATTCTCCATCTCTTTTCGATAGCCACCGCAAATAAACTTGCAGTATCACAACAGCCGTTTACCATTGATTTCTCGCTGGTAAGGACTATTGGTCTTCTCTGGGATTTGGGTGGCAATAAGCCTCCTCAAGGTCCCAGCATTCTCTGCACTTCCAGTGGAGGTCTGGTTTGTGCTGTCCCTCCTCGGCCTTCTCATCTTCCTTGACTCTATGCAAATATTTTGTGTGGTGTAAGCCTAGGCTGGTACCATTTTTTAATTTTTTTATAAAATTTTTTTTTTGAATTTAATTTTTTTTTGGCAGGGAGCTGATGTTGTTTCTTGCAATTTCTGTTCATTGGTTCATAGTTTAAGCCGGTGTAATTTATTGGGGGCGAGGAGGTTATAAGATGATGTTTCTTGCATTTTCTGTTTCTTTGTGATGTGTTCTTTCTGTGGTTTTGTTTTCTTCCTGTAGTAGATTCCATGTGACCCTTCGTAGCTTATGCGGGTTGGTTTCTGCATTCAATGATTTTTCTTAAGATTGTAGCTGTTTTTCCATTGCCGTCCTTTGTATAGTTCCAATGATCCCTTTGATTCTAATTTCTCCCAGTCTTTCTTCTAAGTTTTTTTTGGAGTGTTCCTAGTGCTCCTACGATTATTGGTATTATACTGACTTTCTTCATGCTTCATATTTCTTTCAGTTCTCTGGCTAGTTCCATGTATTTGCTTCGTTTTCCGTTTCTTTGATTTTCACTCAGTGGGCTGCTGGAACGGCGAAGTCTACGATTTTGCAAGATTATTTTCCTCTTGTTGATTCTCATAACATCCGGTCCCCTTGCTTGTATGAGTTTGTCTGTTTGTATATCCATATCCCAGATGATTTTGCGTTTTTCGTTTTCCAGTTCTGTTTCTGGCTTATGTTTGTACCATTTGTCTGCGTATTTGAAATTCAATTGTTTGCACAGTTTCCGGTGTACTGCTTTCCCCACTCAGTCATGTCTGTTCTTGTATTCTTTTTGGGCTAGTGTGCTACATTCGCTTATTATATGATTTACTGTTTCGTCTCTTTGTCCAGACAGTCTGCAGTTACTGTTTTCCTGGGTTTTATCTATTTTAGATTTAGTGTAGTTTGTCCTAATCGCATTGTTCTGTGAAGCCATCAGTAAGGATTCCGTTTCTCTGTTCAAGTATCCTTTTCTTAGCCATGCCCAGCTATTTTCGTTGGTTTCTTCTCTTGTGAGTCTTCTGAAGCGTCCATGTAGTTGTTTTTCTTCACACTTTTCTTTTCTTGTCGTTTTGTTTCTGGTTTCGGTGCTTCCCGAGTTGTTTGTTGGGACGGTGTCTCTTGCTGCAATGATAAGGATTTTAATGTGTTACGTTATGTATTTCTCCAGCTATTTTATTCAGTCTTCCACACAATCTTCTATACTTACCAGTCCTCTTCCCCCTTCGTTTCTTTTCATGTAGAGTCTGTCCGTATCATCTTTTGGATGTAGTGCGTTGTGCATGGTCATTCATTTTCTAGTCCTCTGGTCAAGGTACCTGAGTTCCTCTTTGGTCCAGCTTATGAATGGTCCAGAGTATCTTATTAATGCTACTGCCTAGGTATTAATTTTTTTTACTAGATTCCTGCTATATGATTTCGTTTCTAGGAGTTTTCTTGTTCTTCGTAAATATTCTTTTCCAATCTTTACTTTCATTTCTGTACATTTGATGGTGTCTGCTTCCAGAACTCCAAGATATTTGTAGCTATCCTGTTCGCCTAGCGCCCTCATTTCCTCTTAGTTAAGGAGTTCCATGCCATCTTTTGTCTCCAGTTTTCCTTTTTTTATTTCCAGTGGTGCACACTTTTCAATTCCGAATTCCATTTAAATGTCCTGGCTGAAGATTCTGGTCGTATTTATCAGCTTTTCCAGTTTCTTTTTTGCCTTTTGAAAATTGTTTCAGGTCATCCATGTACATCAGGTGGTTTACTCTTGATTCCGTGTCTGTAAACTTGTATCCGGCATCACATTTTCTGAGTATGTAGTTGAGTAGCATCATAGCTATTATAAGCAGTAGTGGTGATAGGGAGTCTCCTTGGAACATGCCTCTCTGTATCTTCATCTCAGCTAGGTGTTGTCCTCCGGCTGTCAGTTCCAGTCTCCATGTTCCCATTGCTTTCGTAATAAGATTAATCATCCTTTCGGGTATTTTGTATATTTTCAAACATTCAATTATTCATGCTTGAGGGATTCTGCCGTAAGCTTTTTTGTAGTCATTCCATACCGTGGATATGTTCTTTTTTCTGTTTTTTTTTACCTCCTTCAGGATCTTTTGATAAATGTATAGGAGGTCATGCGTACCTTCTTTGCCCTTTACAGCATCCTTTTTGTTCGTCGAGGAGTATTTCACATTTGTTTAGGGACTGGTAGATTTGTTCTCTCAGTTGTGCCGTCAGGATTTTCCACATTGTTGGTAAACAGGTTATTGGTCTGTAGTTGCTTGGGGGGTCGTTCTTTTTTGGCATCTTTTCGTATAAGCGTTGTCCTTCCTTTGGTCATTCACACTGGTATGTCTGTTTTGTAGATACATCCTGTCAGTTTCTGCGCCAGTCTTTCATGTAGGGTCGTGAATTTTTAAAACCAATATGCAGGTATTCCATCATGGCCTGGTGCTTTCCAGTTTGCCATTTTCCTTAGGGTGTCCTTAATAGTTTCTTTAGTAATCTCCGTTTCTGTTCCTTCTTCTATTTCCTGTAGTTCATTTTTCATGTTTTTCAACCACTTGGCATTTTTATTATTATTATTATTATTATTATTATTATTATTATTATTATTATTATTATTATTATTATTATTATTATTATTTGTACTCACTAGGAGTTATCACACAGGTCATGTTCATTAGTTGCTCACGTATAGAAACCGATAGTGTTTCTTGGAGTCTGAGTGACAACAAGTCTCTCCAGATTTCCAGTACTACCCACCTCTTTTCGATAACCACCGTAATGACCTTGCGGTATCGCAACATCCGCTTACCATTGAATTTTTCGCAGGTAAGTACCACTGGTCTTCTCTAGGATTTGAGTGGCAGTAAGCCTCCCCAAGGTCACAGCACTCTCCGGCATCTTCCAGTTGAGGTCTGGTTTGTACTGTTCCTCCTCGGTCTTCTCATTCTCCTTCATCCCTACGACTAGTTTGTGTGGTGTCAGCCTTGACCGGCACCATTTTTTTTGGGGGGGGGGCACCTTATGATGTTTGTTGCAGTTTCTGTTCCTTGGTTCATGCGGTGGTGTTTTTCCTGTGATTTTATTTACTTCTTGTATTTTCATGTGACTGGTTATCATGTGTAGCTTATGCGGGTTGGTTTCCGCATTCGAGGGTTTTCCTTAAGATTGCAGCTGTTTTGATCATTGCCGTCCTTTGTATTGTCTCAGTGATCCTATTGATTCCAATTTCTCCCAGTCTTTTCCTCAGGTTTTAGAGCACTGTTTCTATTTCTCCTACGATTATTAGTATTATACTAACGTTTTTCATGCTCCATATTCCTTTCAGTACTCTGCCAGGTTCCGTGTATTTGCTTCGTTTTTCCGTCTCTTTGATCTTCACTCTGCTGTATAATGGAACGGTAAAGTCTACGATTTTGCAAGATTTTTCCTTCTTGTCGATTATTATATCATCCGGTCCCTTTGCTTTTCTGAGAGTGTCTGTTTGTACATCCATGCCCCAGAGAATTTTGTGTTTTTCGTTTTCCAGTACGGTTTCTGGTTTATGTTTGTACTATTTGTCTCCGCATTCTAAATTCAATTCAGTTTGCACTGTTCCCAGTGTACTGATTTCCCCACTCAGTCATGCCTGTTCTTGTATTCTTTTGGGGCTGGTTTGCTGCATTTATTTATTATATGATTTACTGTTTCGTCTCGTTGTCCAGACAGTCTGCATTTACTGTTTTCCTGGGTTTTATCTATTTTAGATTTAATGTAGTTTGTCCTAATCGCATTGTGATGTGTAGCCATGAGTAAAGATTCCATTTCTCTGTTCAGGCGTCCTTTTCTTAGCCATGTCCATGCTATTTTCGTTAGTTTCTTCTTTTGTCAGTTTTCTGAAGCGTCCATGAAGTTATTTTTCTTCAGACTTTTCTTTTATTATCGTTTTACATCTAGTTTCGGTGTTTCCCGAGGTAGTCATTGGTATGGTGTTTCTTGCTGCGGTGATTAGCATTTCCGTGTTCTGAGTTATGTATTTCTCTAACTTGTTTTGCGTCTTCCACACGGTCTTCTATACTTACCAGTCTTCTTCCTTTTTCGTTTCGTTTCGTTTCATGTAGAGTCTGTCCGTATCGTCTTTTGGGTGTAGTGCGTTGTGCATGGTCATTAATTTTCTCGTCCTCTCATTAAGATGCCTGAGTTCTTTTTTTAGTCCAGTCTGTGAATGGTCCAGAGTATCTTATTAGTGATAATGCCCAGGTGTTGATTCCTTTTACTAGGTGCTTACTACATAGTTTCGTTTCTAAGAGTTTTCTTGTTCTTCGTGAGTATTCTTTTCCAATCTTTACTTCCATTTCTGTACATTTGGTGGTGTCTTCTTTCAGAACTCCCAAATATTTATAGTTATCCTGTTCGCCTAGCGCCTTCATCTCCTCTTGGTTGGGGAGTTCAATGCCACGTGTCGTCTCTAGTTTTCTCTCTTTCTATTTCTAGTACTGCACACTTTCTCATTCGGAATTCAATTTAAATGTCCCGAGTAGAGATTCTGGTTGTAGTAATCAGCTTGTTTATTGAATGCCAAATTAGGTCATTTTAGTAAAGGTTTTTTATGATCTAAGTTCCTTATATCTTCAGATATTTATCTATGGTGTTGGTTTGGTTGTTTTGTAGAGGAAAATGCTCTTGTTTTTAAGTTTGCAGAAGATGATTGCTTCTCGCATAGTACGGCGCGATCGTTTCCTGATACAATACAGTCAACGACCGCGAACTGGGCGAAAAATTCATTAACAAAAAAATAATGATTATTTCCTTGGTTGGTTTTTACATTTTAATATTTTTGACTATTTCGAGAAACTGTCAAGCACTATTAATTAATATAAACCACCCAGTGCGCCATCAAAATATATTTGGAACTTAGACCAGGGTCGGTTAGTTTTCGGCAAGGATGTGCACTTTGAATAATTTCACCGCATTTTCAATGTCTCTGTCCATATTTCTCCAATACACGTAACTTCTCACGAATCTTTACATTCTCAAAATTGCTAGGTGACTAACATGAAATTCTTTAGTATTCTCTTAAGTAAATGCTGCATCACGACTTGATCGCCGTGCTTCATCACAGATTGAAAACGGAAATAAAAAGAAACAATAACATACATGTTTAGTGAATTTTGAGTCAAGAAGCCGGTGTCTTCAGAATAAACAAAGAATGAAACGAAGAAAAGTAAAGAAATAGAACGATCGAACCAAAACATAGAAAAAAGAATCAAAATAGAAGAAAATATAGAAATGATAAGTAAATATAAGGAATATTGCTGAGGACCGAACTGCTTAAGTACAAGTACACTTTTATAGAAAATGTACTAATCTATAGTTACAAAAATCACCTCGGAGGCAACGCTAGAGTCAGATTGCACGTATACACGCACTATTAGCGTTTATTAAGGAATGAGGCGCTGCCTGATTGGTGCAGTGTATGCTTGTCTGGAGCCTCGTTAGTGAAAATCAATTCATCAAACATTATGTGATAATGCAAAGATTCATCTTAGGAAGGTCAAAGGTCACATTAGCCGAAAATCTGTCAAAACAAAACCAATTGAGAAAAGTAGTCTGGATCTTCATCTGTTACAATCGAAACGAAAACTTACCAGCGGAAAAGCGAATGAGATATTTACATGTCGTGCGTTCCCATCAACCAGAGTAAAAAAGAAAGTCTTCTATTCACAATGGTAGTATTTGATAGCTTTTTTTAGTTTTTATAGTAACAATAAATCTGTTACTTACCGGACAGTATATACTGTTTGGTATTTAATCAGTTTTCGTGAAATTATTAATAAATCGTTTTGAGTTTCACTTTCTCCCTGCGTTTATTTCTTTTCACTTTTCCATCTTACGGCAACCACATCGCATTGCTATAGCCTCGGACGACTAATCTGCTCTTATATATATATATATATATATATATATATATATATATATATATATATATATATATATATATATATATATATATATGTGTGTGTGTGTGTGTGTGTGTGTGTGTGTGTTGCTAACACTCTAGTGATCCTTTTTGTTTGTTGTTATCTAGTGTCCTCTGCATATTTGCTGACGTCACGAATAGATGTTAAATTTTGGTATGGAACATTGGAATAATAAAAACCTGTATCAACTTTTTGAAATTGAGTAAAAAAATCGACCAGTACTTTCCGAATAAACAAATGTGTGTGTGTATATATATATATATATATATATATATATGTGTGTGTGTGTGTTAGAGTGAAACAAGTTCTAGAAGTAAATATGGGCATGAGAGCTAACCGTAATAAACAGAGCACAAATTAAATAAAATAAAGTAACACGGAATCACATAATCACCGGTGCAATAATTTGTTTCGACCCTATGGTCTTATCAAGCATCCAAACGAAGTGATTGCATTTTTGAAAAAAAGAGAAATTTATATATATATATATATATATATACGTGTGTGTATGTGTGTGTTGCGGAATATAAATTAGGTAGAGCGCGACTTTTCCAGATACACTAGTAAAGAATGCCTAACCATCTGTAATAACTTGTCGAAAACGGAAGAAGGTAAAACAAGCTGCAGACGATGTAGAATCAAAAGACATAATTGACGCTGTAGAATATGGAAGGGCAGGTCTAGGTCTCCACCTACGGCGTTGGTGGTCTAAAGAATCTCCTGTATACCAAAGGAGAATGGTTTCGGAAGAAATTAAATATATTGAGAAAGCCACGTGCAGCTGTAGGTCCAATGAAACCGGCACATTGACCAAGTCGGAGAGAGGAAATAACAGACAAATCAGATGGCGCGACTTTAAATTGTCTATCTATTTCCCTCTCCGTCTTGGTCAATGTGCCGGTTTCAGGGAGCCTAAACAATTATGTGTTCTCATAAAAGCAGTTCACGATATTATACAAATACCAGTTAACCTTCATGTTTGGGGGTTAACTACGACGGATCGATGCAGAGGATATGGGAAAACTGCCAGCCTCAAACATATTCTCACTGGATGCGAGTATGCTCCGAGAAGCTAAACGTAGAATCACAATAAAGTATTGGACATCGTTGTAAAGGTTTCTAAAATATGTGCTGAGACTTCCAATAAAACTCACCAGTCGAACGATTCATTTCGTTAAAGAATGAAATAGTTCAAAGTCTGTGTGTCAAAATAGGCAAAGATTGTCATTATTTGATGGCTGCAAGAACTGGCATCTTGTATTCGATTTAGAACGCCGGCTCGTATGTCCGACTGAAATAACGTTAACGGATCAGCGTCCGGATATTGTCATTTGTTCCTGTAATTCGAATTAACGGTTCAATTTGAGAAAAGTTTTGACTGGGAATACCAGCGCAAGTTGAAAATATATGAAGATCTACGAGAATAATGTGTTAGAAATGACTGGAAAAAGTTATTTCCTATTTATGTCGTAGCCGTGGTTTAATTGCCAACTCACCCTCCGCATTTTTGAATAATTGTGGTCTTTCCCCATTGGACAATATGAAAATACATAACGAAAATACAAGACAATGATCTATCTGCATCAGCGTTGGCATGGCTATCCAACAGAGTGTCGACAATCCAACAAAGTCTGGTAATATCGTGAGATACCGCTGGGCGATCGTAGCTAAATATAAGTTTGCTTCGGGCCCCGAAACCATGACTGAACCTAGATTCATAATCTGATGAAGGATTGGTTGGAAGCAATGCTGCTTTACAAGCAAAATCCATTGTAAAAAAATATAATAAAATAATCATTAGAGTCATATGATACTGTATAGCAAAGAACCTTCAGAGCATACTTGAACCAATTTAAGTACCCAGAGTGTGTTGTCAAATGAAAACTAGTTTTGATGTTCATCCGAGTTTTTCTGGACATTCGACTTTTGAATTTTTGAAAATCAAATTTGGCCAGTAACATCCCCATTTCGCTATTCACGTTCTTTCGGGCTTTCTTGAACATTTTATGAAATGAAATTTGAATGAATATTCGCTTTGATATTTTGTGGTTTTGATTTGGAAATTGACTCTTTCGTATTTTCCGTGTGGGTACTTGAATTTGTTCAAGTATGTTTTGATTTTTCCAGAAACGTGTGTAAGTTATCTTTGCTCCGAAATTGAAATGAAATCACAGTATGATATAACTCCGATCTATAACTTTATTTATTTATTGCTCTTTTGCATGTTTTGCTATAACTATTTATATCTTTAAATATTTAGCTTCATTTTGTTTACAAAAAAATGTTCACGTAAGTATCGATCTTAACTATATAAGAAATGTGATATATATATATATATATATATATATATATATATATGTATATATATATATATATATATATATATTACCCCTTAATACTTTTTTTAGCATTTGATTAGATTTATTATCCATTAGTTCTCAGCTGATAAACTCCAGGAAAGAAGTGTCGAGATGTCAGTCCTAATTTGTGAGATGCTTCGATTGCAAAGCACAGTTTATTTCTAAAATGTTTATATTCGGTGCTTTTCCCCATCATGTTGCTAAAACAGGAATATGGATCTTTCGTCAGGTTATTTTTGTTATGGAAGCCTTTACGGTGCAACAATGAAGCCGATGAATTGTGAAGATAATTTTCTGCACGCGTTTTTTGTTAGAGGGAAATAAATGTTTATTTTAATTTGCCCAATTTCGCAACATATATTGGCCATCCATACAAACATTATCAAAATTAAAAGGAAATCAACTACACCAACTCTTGACGCTAAAGTGCACACCTTCTTTTTGTTACTAATGAATCAGCATTTATCAAGGCTAAAAGCAACTCGAGGATGAGAGATGGATTGATTGTGAGTTTAATGATAAAGAATATTATGATGAACGGAATAAAAAAAAATGTGATTAATTATGAAGACGGTTTATGGTAAGTATTTATTGACATTTTATTTGAAGACGACCATGTTGCAGCCCACAGAAAAGCACCCCCGTGGTAACAAATGTGGATGACTAAACTAATCTTTTTAAGCGCCAAATCCGCACAAATCGATAAAAATTCACAAAGATTTTTATACAAAGAGATGATCTAAATTTCAATCACTCCTTATCACTGGCCTAGTCTAGTAATAGTAAATCAGCAGTAGCAATAATGGTATAGGCTTAGAATATAAAATACGCTAAATTGACATTATGTAGTCTAATGTTCTTATTTTGGATGTTATTCTCACAACGTTTCGGCCCACATAACCTCCAACTTTCTCCAGATGCGTGCTGTTGAATTTGGGAATCTTTACGAAATCTCAAACGGAACCATTTAATTAATCGACGTGGGTTGATTACTCTCGTCCCATCAGCCATGGTCGGGTAGAAGTTTAAGTAATTCTTAATTTTATTCTTAGTATCGATTGTACGTAGGAAATAATCTTTGACCTCTAGAAGATTATCACTTAAATAGATTATTACTTAAATAGATTATTACTTAAATAGATTACTACTTAAATAGATTATCACTTAAATAGATTATTACTTAAATAGATTATTACTTAAATAGATTATTACTTAAATAGATTATTACTTTAATAGATTATCACTTAAATAGATTATTATTTAAATAGATATTCACTTAAATAGATTATCACTTAAATAGATTATTACTTAAATAGATTATTACTTAAATAGATTATTACTTAAATAGATTATCACTTAAATAGATTATTATTTAAATAGATTATTACTTAACGTGTTTTCCAATGCGCCATGGGCCCATGTGGGTAGAGTTGTGAGAATAATATTCAAGATGAGAACAGTAGTCCGAATAATCTAACAAATGCAAATTATGAATCCTTATCTAAAAAGATTTAGAAACGTGAAGGCAAATGTACAGAAAACTAAAAAAAAAAACAAGCGCCGCAAAGACGCCAGCAGCAACAAGCCCCCCCTCTTGTCTAACCCTTCATAACCGTGATATGGATGGTAGAAACGCGATAGTGTCAGATCTACCCGTTTTACATAGGTCTGGTGAAAATATAGGAGTCAACAGCAGGATACGTCGTCTTCTGCTTGTCTTGTGGCAGACATGGAACCGCAAATCAATCGAGTGAAAGTGGCAACTTTGCATCGGCACCATTTCTGAGAAAATCATTTCCCAACTTCGCTCGTTGGAAACATCTGCAATCCTGCAATTTAATGACTAGCTACGACCAGCGAGGAAAACCTCTATCCAGGCAAGAAACCCCTGAGACACGATCTACGTGAGCTCTATGCAGAGGGCTAACTTGCTTTACAACATGAATAACAACAGTAGCTGTGTGATGGGGATGAAGAGGCTTCCGTCGAACAGCTTCAGATGCTCAAAATTGCTGCACTTAAAAACAGCCATCTAGAGGCAGAAAACTTAGCAAGTTATCAACTCTATTGTGAAAAGTGCTAGCCTTCCATGTGTTGGGTAATGGCCATGTGGGGCCGGACGCATGTTGAAGTGGACGTAAGTTGGGAGATCGTTTGGTTTGGCTTGCGCGATTTAGTGCGGGTGAACACTACAGTCGAGTGCAAAATAAACTGGTTCTCACAGTTGGAGCTCCAAAACGTTGACATGCCCACCACGTTGACGAGACCTCAGGTCAAGGGTTAAGGTGAACCTGCGCATAGGGGCTCTGTGACGTCACGGGCTTTTGTGTGGGTAACGGATTTTTGCCAGTCTGGGTTTTGGAAGCAAGCCGAACAGACGTATTTCTCTATGTAGTCTTCAAATGATTAAATTCCCTAAGAGAATACAGGCATGAGATTCCTTCTTCCCCCCCCCCTACCTCGAATAGCTAAGGACTTAAGCTAGGAATTAACTACGATAGAGTAGTAATTTGGTCTCTCCCTTAACGTTGGTGAAACATCTCCAAGATCGACGGAAACTGACGCCTGAAATAAACAAATATCAACATTTAAAAGATTGTTTGCCTCCAGAATTGGTATGAATGTTTTTGTTGCAGACACAGCAGACGACACCAGGACGACACAGCCCTCCACGCGAGGAAGAAGAAAAAGTACGAGAAATTAAAGTTATGCAACACATGTAATTGATTCATTATTCAAGAGCCTACGACAGGGTATGGACAGATGCGCCCCTTTTGAAGATGTCCCGGAAGCGAGTCTCGTGCGAGATGCTGGTTATCGAACAGTCGTAGTTGGGTTACCTTCGACGACGCGAAAAGCAGTTACGTCGAAACAGGGTGTTCCGCAGAGATACGTTCTCTCACCCCTTCTGTTTTGTTTTATTCTACATCAAAGACCTTCCACTGAGGTTAACGTTGATGATGTAGCAGTATGGGTGAACGATAGTTACCTGGATAGGGCGGAGAGGAAACTCCAACAAACACTGACCCGTATCGGTAAGTCGAGCCGGAAATGGGAGATGAAACTGTTGGCCCAGAAATTGGTGTGTTCTTTTTTCGCCACCAACAAAATTGAGGCAAAATGGCACCCATCTCTAACGCTCAAAGCCCTCCCTATCAAATACAACGAACCAACGAAATTCCTTGGGGTTACTTTCAATCGCCAACTCATTCATTTACGGCCAACATGAAGCGATATTCGGAAGAAAGATCAGGAGAATGACCGGAGCGAAAGTATTTTAACAGAACTTATATTGGCCGAAACTCGCCTTGAAGCAATGACAGCAGGGACCTCCAAACAAGCGAAGAAATCCCTTCGTCAGCCAATTACGAATCTACGAAACCAAATCACTAAGGACTCAGAAAAGGAACCACCAAATTGAGCTGGAGGGAGAAGGCGCGAAGAAAGTGGACTTCCATATTTGAAAGGACACAACTCCAAAGCTCACCCGCACGACTATTACCATAGCTTCAATTTGGAGACCATGTATTCGAGCTAGCCGCTGATAAGAAGTGGGCGATGCGACAGTTGGAACAAGGGTGAGACACCTTTGATGTCACAATCTACACGGACGCATCAGCATCAGAAGGTAAGGCAATATGCGATGGAGATATCACCATCACTACCGGTGATCCAAATGAGCCTACGATTTGCCGATCCGTTGAAATCCATACGGCCAAATGGTACTCCTATTTACAATCTGAGCTGAAAGCAATTAAGGATACGAGTAGTCTGCAATAGTCTTTCCGCCTTGCAGAAGATCTAAGCAGCTCACCCGTCAATTCCACCAATAGCAGCAGACAGGCGCGAAATCCTTGTCTTGCTTTCGAATCCCAGTAGAAGCGGGTGGCAGATAACTTTTACTTGGCGCCCTAGTCATTGCGGTATCCCTGGCAATGAAATAGCAGACGAAAAGACTAAAGAAGGGTCGGGAAAATAACATTCCGAAGTCCACAACCAGTATCATCCTAAGTTGGGAGTTGTGTAGCGATCTGTCTGTTTACATTAGTTTTAAACCTCTGCATGTCGGTACAATCGGGGAAACAAGAAGCAGGGAGGGAGTTCCAGAGGCTGGCAGTACGAGGAAAGAAGCTATTGAAGTAGAAGGCTCTCCAGCATCTGGCCACTTCCACAACGAATGGATGGGATTTAACTGATTGTCGAGTTGGTGTAGTGTATTTACGTCGAGGGGGCACCAGAGTAGCCAGTTCATCAGAGTACAATCCATTGAAGTATTTGTAAAACAAGCACAAGAATGCAACATTGCGGCGATGGGACAGGGGCTGGAGCTTAGTGGATAGTGAGGGACCTATTAAGTTGGCGACTCTTTTTTGGATCTTGTCTAAGAGGGAGAGACTAGTGGATGATGCACCAGCCCACATGCATGAACGGATGGTGGCTTTGTAGAGATATGTTGTGAGCCTGTAAAGGGTCCGGAAGGAAAACACGAACCTGGAGTTTAGTGAAACAAGTCTATTGAAAAAAGTATAATACAGCAGAGAACAAGAGTGGTTGCGCGTCTGTCTTGACTGCCAGTAATGCCTGGGATGGTTTCAAGTATTTACTTCCTTCCTACCACAGGAAGTTGTGTCACAAGGCTGGAAGCTGAGTAGAGCCAATCCAGCGCCTTTAAAGATGGAGCACTCTTACCTTTTAAAAAAGGCCTGGGCAGCCCCGTCGGCATTCCTCGGTCAGGGCGCCTCAGACAGTAAACAATAAACTTACTCAGTCCAAAGAGGGGGGAGGCTAGGACTACCCAAGACGAATACCTCAGCCTGGCGAATAATAGGCCACTGAAACGGACTAGTTCCCATCGGACTAGGGTGGATCTAACAGTGAGAGGCAGTATTTATGGTGAGTGGAAGAGTTAATCCCTTCTATAAGTACATGTGTTCTTCAGAATAGTCTGATCAATTCACTGCTTCCTTTGTTTAAGCTCGTTTGACTTGTTGGTCAAGTGGTCTTCATCAATTCTTCGTTCAGGTATCTCGTTATAATACCCCTTCTTATTCCAGTAGATTATTTCCAAGAACTGCAGGATTGTGGAACTCTGTTCCTGCTGACTGTTTTCCTCTTAATTATAGCATTAGTACTTGTATACCTAAAGTCAATAGGCATCTCCTGTATTTGTCATAATCATCTTTCGTTCTTTTAGCTCTTTGACTAAAGCGGCCTCATGCTTTGTCTGGAGCGACTTCCATAAACAAGAAAAAGAAATAGAGAGGAGAGGTATATATAGAGAGATTGGAGCAGTTATAATTAAGCTGTAGATGGCGTATATATTTCTGTAAAATTTGTTTATCTCTGTCTGTCTGTCCGTTTAACAGCGTAGATTGAAAATAGTCCTAGTTTCTCTACAAGACACAGTGGGCTCTTCGGCCTATATACTGTCCATTCGGGTTCTATGTTCATTTTACCAATCATTTGTACATGCAATCATATTCTGGCGTTAGTGTTACCATGTATAATGATATATTGAATCATTATTTATAATTTGAGGGGTCCATAAGTGATAAAGTCACAAATTTGGACCCATGAATCGCTGCACCCCCAAGTCTTAAGATTTGCTAGTTTCACGGGAGATACCGAGGGACTGACTTCGCTTACGCACAGAGCGTTTCGGACTCTCCTGGAGAGACTCTCTCACCCTTCGACCATCTCGGCTGTCCGCTCCTTGGGACGTCCTGAGTGGCTTGGACGGTTCTCACTGGCAGCGTTGAGGTTCTCCACGGTTCCATACTTCTCGAAGTGGTCCACCCAGTTCTGAATTCTGCTTTTGGATGGAGCCTTTTCACATTCGAACTGATGCATGAAACTGTCCTGGGTTTTCTTAAACGAGCCTGTCTTGTAGTAAAATTAAACACAGTGTATTCTTTGTCCCAGCTCCCACTGAGGTATTGGTGTACTCACGGTCGTTGGTTCTGCCATGTCCTCTAAAATAAGGGCAATCGGTGAATAAATAAAGGAGATATCACATAAAGTGCACACGGGGGCACGTTTTTGGGGGGGTCACCCTGTATTAGCCGGGCAAGAACAGTAATACTAGTGAATAAATCTTTATTTTAGGTAGAATTATGTGAAGACTCAGTAATAGTAATAGGTGTCAGATATAACGTTTCCTTTTAATTATCTGATGCCTATTGACATCAACTTATAAGTGTTACTCTCGTAAAAAAGCAGTTATTTTGTACAAATATTGAACGATATTGCACTGCTGCAATATACAATGTAATGTCTTCTTTTAGATTTACAGAATAGCTATTGTTTCATTTGGACTAATTTAAAAAAAAAGCGTTAGAATTCATATATATCATTATCATAAACAACTTCCAGGATTTTAAGGGTCCCATAAATAAATTCCTATCCACTGTCACTTTGTCAGTTGATAGCCTGAAACCCTGGCTAGTCTACATTCAAAACCCTTTATTAAAAGCATATATAATTATCTTTTAGTGGACTACGGCGGTTTGGGAGACATTGGGCGCTAAATATAATTTTTCTATGGATTTTTGCTTTTGCAAAAAAAAAGGCATTTTTCGCTCAAATTATAACAAAACTTTGTCTTCAAAACCCTAAAAAAGTATGGAAACTAAGGAAATAGTGTTAGACGATGTATTTGAGGTTGACAAATGATAATGACTCACAAAAACGACACAAACAAATTAAACAGACTCAAAATTAAATTTTTAAGGTGTTTTTTTTTAAAGATTTCCAGATAAATATACAAGATTTTGGAAACTTTTGGTGAATTTCTATAACTTCAAATTGCCAATTAAAGATATCGACGTGATTATTTTTGCAAAATACTTGGAATTTTATCTAGTTTCGCAAAATCTTAATAGATTTTCCATTTTAATGAGTTTACTTTTCACCAAAGGATACTCCATATCCCACAGTGGATTGATGATGATTATACAACGCTGTGTCAGTTTGTGCAAATTAATAAAAGTTTGTGCGTTAACTTGACGATAAACAGTAAATAAAATGTGCCAATTCAAAATGGTGGTTGATTTTAAAATGAATTCTTTGTTAGTTTTTAATCGGATTTTTAAAGCTGCGAGACATCGATGTATTGTTAAAAGGAACTATGTTTTTCCATCAATATGGTAGCAGTTAAAAGAGACACGTCAGAACTAATAGTTGAAACTTTTTATAAGCAACTAATACAGTCATTAAAATCGGCCCACTTGTCGGATATAACGAGCCAAATAACTATAAATGCATTTTGCGAGAAATCAGAAACAAGATAATGACATTAATGTATTTAATCAGACAAACGTGGGTTGTATTATAGTGTAGTGTAATAGTGAATGTAGGGGTCTGCATCATTGTAACTAAGTGTTTACGTATATGTGACACGTACAAATGCTCGCACACATAAATAAATGCGAAAGTTGGGCCCATTTCTCACTGACATTAAAATCAAAACGCCATCTTTCAAATTAATTCAGCTTTACACTATTTTATATACTGCTTATGAATGAGATATCAGTCGCATGGTTAATTTGCATATTAGTTTTCAAAAAGACATTTTATTACTTTATTTATCTTGAATTCAATAGTATTTAGCATTTGTGTTCAAATGTTCCTTCTGTTTACAATGTCATTTGCGGAAAAATAATGTATTCAACTTCAGTTTTTAAAAAAACCATCCTTGTTCCGGCTAGGAAGATTGTTAGACTGGAGGCATTAAAATATATTATTCTAACGACCCTAACAATATATATTGGTTTAAATATAACTTTTTAATGTAAATTGAACTTCCGTCATAAAAACAAAAACTTATATTAACCGTTGTAATAGTTGGCTGCCGTGATTATTAAATATATTTGGGCGAGAAAACATGAAGTGTCCAGTGGTTTTATACTGCACTTTAACATGTGTTTCTTATGTGCCTCTTTTGCGTGTATCCCCTCTACGTGATTATGGCATTGTTATTTTTATTAACTGTATAATTTATAGAAATATTTTTTAATTTATTGTATTATTTATTGAAATATTTTTTAATTTATTGTATTATTTATAGAAATATTTTTTAATTTATTGTATTATTTATAGAAATATTTTTTAATTTATTGTATTATTTATTGAAATATTTTTTAATTTATTGTATTATTTATAGAAATATTTTTTAATTTATTGTATTATTTATAGAAATATTTTTTTTAATTTATTGTATTATTTATAGAAATATTTTTTTTAATTTATTGTATTATTTATAGAAATATTTTTTTTAATTTATTGTATTATTTATAGAAATATTTTTTAATTTATTGTATTATTTATTGAAATACAAATTACATTAGCGTAATCATAAATTAGTTTTTTTGAAAAAATTTTTTAATTTCAAGACTCCAGTTTATGTAATGTGGAAAAAGATACTTTAATATTGATTCAATTCGGACTTCTGGGGTTAATCTAGTGCCTGTCGGGGTAATAGAATATGACTTCCTTTACATCCTTACTAGAAAATGTTTTCGGTCTAACACTGAAAAGAAGACAAACAATCAGTTGTTAGTTACGGTTATATTACATTAGTATGGGCGTCCATACGTGCTCCCAGAGCCGGAAGTGGTCAGGTGACGCGTATTAAAACTGGCCATATCTGCCACCTTTTTGTATTCCTTTTTTAGTTGAATAACGTTTGGCTTCCAAGTAACACGTGTTTTTTTATTACAATTTATTCAACTAAAAAAAAAAAAAAGGTAAAAGGTAAAACTTAAATTATTGAAGATACTATCTTTTTTCCTTCTAGCAAGGAAGAATGTTATATTATATTCGTATGGGCTTCTATACTTGCTCGCGTATTAAAACTGGCCATATCTGCCACCTTTTTGTATTTCTTTTTTAGTTGAATAAAGCTTGGCTTCCAAGTAACACGTGTTTTTTTATTACAATTTATTCAACTAAAAAACAAAAAAATAACCTTTTTTATGATGTCTACCACGATACTAAGACGGATGTGACATGGAAACCAAAATGCCTAGACATTGATCCCAGTCTACCGACAGCTGCCAAGGAATACCGACACTGGCGTGCAATATTAAGTAATTACCTTGAAGATTATGAAGATAGGATACCGAACAAATACAGAGCCCTGTTAAGCTGTGTGAACTCTAATGTTTATGAATTTATAGAGACATGTACGAACTTTGATGCTGCTATAGCAAAGCTGGACAGCTTGTTTATTAAAACATTGAATGAAGTCTTTGCAAGACATATACTAGCGACGAGACGGCAGAAACCTTGAGAAACGATGGACGAATTTTTTCCGAGAATTGGAGAAACTAAAAAGAAATTGCTACTTCCGCGATCACAGTGCAGAGGAGTGTGGCGTTATATTTACCTTTTCTTTGTTTCTATCATATTTAAGCAGTTGCAAAAGTTTACGCATTGGAATTAAAAAGAGAAGAATTGTTTTAATAGGTAACCTGGAAGAGATAGAGCATTTTTAAATGTTAATAACACATTTTAACTATTCTATTTTATTTTCCAAGATCTGAGACACCAGCGTGTAACACTACTAATATATATATATATATATATATATATATATATATATATATATATATATATATATATATATATATATAATCCGAGTATGGTATAGATTCACAGGGTATACATCCAGGGGAGTTGAATCGGGTTTATGAGAGTGCTTAATAAAAATATAGAGCGGAAATATAAATATAAATGATAATTTATTTCATTTTGACTACAAAATTGATTTTGTTTCACGAAAGCAGTTTTTAGGAGCTCCCGATCCTCGGGTCTTGAAATAACATGATGCCTGTTAAGATAAGTTCACAATCACACAAAGTTTTATGAAAGTGACAGAAATTTAAAATAAAAATTGAATATGAATAGAAATAACTTACTTGTATTTTTGTTTTTGTTTTGTTATATTTCTATATACTGAATACTTTTTGTTGGTCTTATCATGAATAGGTAAACATCATCATGGCTACCCTAACATTAACCCTTACACTGATCCCTCATGATTGAAGATGGCGGTCGTATTCTGGTTTAAGATCTGAAAAACAGACACCTGTGCATGTATTTTTTCAAATGTACGCTGTGTCGCACTCTAGAGGGCACACCTTCCTTTAAAACTCAATGTGATATATATTAAATGTCAGACAGATCCTTGACGACTGGAGCAGATGAATAATTTTGACCTTTGTTAGGCTCCTACCGCGCGGGAACACTATTGGGACTTGAGGTTTGGATTAATTTTCGTCTTGTTACTTGCTCGAGATATTACAACATTGGTAAAACTAATTCTGAAGCTATACCAATCACTATTTTCACACAGGTTTCATTGTTGGATTGCCAATATGGGTGTTTGGATAGAAAGGTTTTAGTGACTTCTATAATATTTTTTCAACAGAACGGTCGTCAAACGGACGGAAAAGAACGCCATTTTATGAACAACAACGATAACAATGATATGTTTTTTGAGTGACCTACACCGTTGGGTGTAGTAGCCGAAAGTTAATACGGTATAGAAAAAGAAATTAGAAAAAAAAAGCAAGAAAGGCGTATTGTTGTTACATCTGGTCTGATGCACCAAACGCTAGCCTTTCCATCTGGACAGGGTCCCAAAAGAGTTTATAATCCAATAGGCCCTTCACTATCAAGCATGCTCCAGCTTCTGTCCGTTCGCCGCAATGTTGCATCCATGTGCTTGTTTTAAAAGTACTTTAATGGAATGTGCTCCAACGAATATGCTGCACTGGTACCCCACTTCGTAAATACACCAGATCAACCCGTCAGTCAGCAACATCCCACCCCTTTCACTGTTGAGGTCGCCAAATGCAGGAGAGCTTTCTACTTTAATAGCTTCTTTCCGTGTACTGTTTTCTTTTGGAATTACCTTCCTGCTTCCTGTTTCTCTGACCGTACTAACACACAGATATTTGTATGTAATGTGAACAAGATTCTCGCTGCAAAACCCCCTATATAAGATCTCCCAAATTCACAGTTTTCCTTCGTGGAGCAATATATCTTCAGTGAAGATAGCTTTATTCATTGTCGTCTGACTGCTGCTTACAATTCTCAAATTTAATCAAGTTCCGGTTGAAATTAATACACCTTGGAGTATGATTGGTCCTTGTGTGACCAAATCACCTCACAGGGGCTGCTCTATAACCAAATACTATTTTCCCACAGGTTACACGATAGCACTATATTTTGATTGCTTTTAGCTCGCATGCTATCCAACCTCCTGGTATTTTAGACCCAGCTTGTCAATAATGAACAAAGAAAAAGAAAATACAGCTTGAGACTTGAGGGTTGGATAGATCTTCCTCTAGCTCGTCGCCCGAGACATAACCGCCTTGGATTGACGTACAATAGATTTACACCCCCGACGGCATTACTTTCGGGTTCGACGAAGAAGCTATCTTCTTCATTAAGGAGAGTAAAAAGCGGACCTTTGCTTTACTTTCTTCAGCCTTGTAACTCTTTTTTTTCCCTTATTTTGTTCTTTAGTCCTCACATACCATCAGTGATGTTTCTGACAAAGGGAAAACAATTGCTGTTTCCTGGGTCGGAATCTATCCATCTAACACGTATCGTTGGCTTGTATTTTACCTTGAAGTAGTATCTTGGTTTAGCTTTTTTCACCAACTGGCTTCATGCCTTGTCTGGGGCGATTTACATACAAACAGACAAGAACACAAGTTACATATACGTCTAGTATCACTTTTGTTCACCTGATCGTTGATCTCGATAGGCTCTTCCACGCGGGAATCCCATTGGGACTTGACGTAAGCTTAATCTTCATGTGGCTCCTCCGCGCCCAAAACCTCATCGCCTTGGGTGACCCTATCAGAGACTTGTACCTCCGACGACATCACTTTTGGAGTCGACGAAGCAGCCATCGTGTTTTGCAAAGTAAAGTTAAACGACTGTTTTTGTTAAAAGACAAGATATATTTTCTCCGTCGCTTTTTTTTAAAGACAAGAATGCAGGTTAAAGACACGTCTTCCTTGTTGTCATGTGTTTATGTGCAAAACGAAAAATATTTGTAAACATTATACGTCTGAGACAAATGCAACAACACAAAGAACACCTTGCATGTGACGTGTGGCCATTAATTATAAATACATGTCAACACAACAAATACATAATGGCTGCTGTTTTTTAGTTTCGCTATTTTGCTTCACGACGTAGCAACTCTTTTCGTGTTATGTAATGTCGAATCCAGTTAGTTTTGTAAACATATTCATCCTACAAGTTATTGATATTTTAATATATTTAATAGATTCTATTTTGTATAGAAATAGCTTGTAGATGCATGACCGATGACTCTAATTATAATAATAACGTGTGATATTCGATCCAGTAAACACACACACACACACACATACACACATATATATATATATATATATATATATATATATATATATATATATATATATATATATATATATAACTAAAGAATGTAATATGGTAACCACTATTATTATCATATCATACTTAATTCTCAATAAAACCCTTATAATATATATATATATATATATATATATATATATATATATATATATATATATATATATGTATATTTAGGCAGCAAGTCATTATCTAAGCAAGCGTTGTTGAACATCACGGAACTTTCGCGTTTGTATATTTTCCTCGTGAGGTTCTCAAACCGTCGAGCCATCTTTCTGGTTTCAGGTGGCAATTCGTATAGTACTTCGCCGATAGTTTTTAATTCGGCCATTTTCTCGAGCGCTTTCGACTTTCGTAGTC
The DNA here is from genome assembly GCA_963556195.1 of Sepiola atlantica. Taxonomy (NCBI): domain Eukaryota; kingdom Metazoa; phylum Mollusca; class Cephalopoda; order Sepiida; family Sepiolidae; genus Sepiola; species Sepiola atlantica. The sequence continues at coordinate 14,264,506 of OY744546.1, forward strand.
GTCTTCAGGATTAGGGTTTTGTTTGTATATTTTTAAAAATTTAAATAAGAAGACTGGAGTAATATATATATATATATATATAAAATATAATAACACGAAATCACATAATTGTCGATGCAAAAATTTTCAACCGTTCGGTTTTTTCAAGCATCACTCAGACAATTTTAAAAATGTAATTGTCTGAGTGATGCTTGAAAAAACCGAACGGTTGAAAATTTTTGCATCGACAATTATGTGATTTCGTGTTATTATATTTTATTATTGCTCTGTTTACTACATTGATCTCTCATACCCGGATTTCCTCCTGGAATTATTCCATTATAACACAAATATATATATATATATATATATATATATATATATATATATATATATATATATATATATATATATTGACATCTGGTCCGGGTTCCGGGTTAGAAATCAAATACACCTCCGAGGTTGTAGCGAATGATAAACACCTCTGTCCATGTCCCCCCTCTCCATTTTCCCTCTCTCCTACCATTTCTCTTCTCCTTCCAGAAAGAGTACTAAGACAGTGTAGGCGTCCCATATTTCAGTTATAACAGCACGTCTTATGATTCTCGTCCTGACGAGATTAAATAAAAATTATAACATGAAATGACTAGAATGTTGGCTTGAGTATTTATTTTTACTTCTATACTTATCTCTCTCTCTTTATCTCTTCCTCTCTCTCTCTCTCTATATATATATATGTATATATATATATATATATATATATATAGAGAGAGAGAGAGAGAGAGAGAGAGAGAGAGAGAGAGGAAGAGATAAAGAGAGAGAGAGAGAGAGAGAGAGAGAGAAAGATGTATACATAGCTGGCAGTTTAAGAATCGGCTATGTTTATTAGGGAAATTTTCTTTTAATGTCATTACTCGTTTTTTTTGACTTGCGCTTGTTGTTCTCAAGCTTTTCTTATATTTATTTCTTCTATTTTGGAATAGTGTGCTTGTGGCTTATTATTAAATGCACAATTCTCTAATAAGCAACCATGTTAAACTGAAGAGTATATATTTTTTACGGGTTGTAAAACGCGCGTAAAATGAAATTAAAAAAATACAGGCATATAAAAATGAGTAAAAGTTATGGTTGTGAATTGTTGTTTCTTTGGTCATAGGAATGCAAGTAAGAATTATATATATATATATATATATATATATATATGGGTAATAAGATCTATGTTTTTCATATACTACATTGCCCCTCCCCCCTAATGGTGGAGGTAATGACTGGGAGGATGGTATCATGGCAAAAAACATATACTATATTACCCTTACAATAGTTCATTAATAAAATAATAGTATAGTTTTAGCTTCAGATAGACAGATACTAAATCTCGATTAGTAAGAAGAGTAGAATAGTACATAAATAAAGGTAATAGTATAATTTGGGCTTCAAACAAAACAGTACCAAATCTCCATTAGTAATAGAAGTAACATAGTACATTAGTAGATGGAATAGTACAGTTTCGATTTCAGAAAGACAGATACTAAATCTCCATTAGAAATAGAAGTACAATAGTACATCAATAGATGTAATAGTATAGTTTCAGCTTCAGATTGTTAGATACACAATCTCGATTAGTAAGAGAAGTACAACAATGCAACTTAAAGAAGTGATAGTGTTTTTTTAACTTCAGACAGACATGCACTAAACCGTGATTAATAATATACATAATATCATAAGCGTAGTATATGTATATGTATTTGATATGTGTATATATATATATATATAATGTAATCTAAATATCAAAAGTTGATATTTGTTAGTCGAAAGACGATGTGAGGAATTTCAAATGCCAAGAAAACTTTATCGTTTTTATTTTGCAAAAGAAACTACCTTGAAAATGGCTGCCGGCTGAACGGAACGATTTATGCATTCTTTGCTTAATGAAATGCCATTCTACCTGGAAGAGAATAAAAGAAGAAATAGGAAATGGCAGAATAAAAGAAGAAGAATTTGAAAAAAAAAAAGCCAGATAAAATTCAAGTCAGGAAATCCTTTGTTGAACAAAAGGTTTTGTGAGGAAATGAATAAATATGGCATTATCGTTGGCGAGCGTATCAAGCCGATTATTCACATAAATCAATATATATATATATATATATATATATATATATATATATATATATATACATATATATATAATATAATTTTCTTTACACAGACATGTACAAAATCTGCGACACTGGCATGTCGATGTTATCGATCAACAGTTACTATAAACTGAGATCTCATCAGACAGAGTTAGAATCCGATCTTAACCTCAGATCATATTTGGAGGTTAAGATCGGATTCTAACTCTGCCTGATGAGATCTCAGTTTATAGTAACTGTTGATCGACAACATCGACATGCCAGTGTCGCAGATTTTGTACATGTCTGTGTAAATAAAATTATCATATATAAAGCTCTATTTTGATATTGAGCACTTTTTATGAACCCGGTTAAAATTCTCTGGATTACCACCCTGTGGATTTTTTCACCTGGATTATTACCATTATTATATATATATATACATATATATATATATATATATATATATATATATATATATATATATATATACATGTATTATATATATATATGTATATATATATATATCCATATATATATATATATATATATATATATATCAATAGTTTTATTTATACAAACATATCTAAGGCTACACATACATGATACATTTTCGATCATAGCTATAATAAGCTGCAATCTCCTTAGGTATATAAAGCACGTATTGTTTAATTGTTCATATTGAAATAAGAAGAAAAAGGAAAAACGCAGGATTAATAAGTTGAAGCGTCACATGATCAGAATCAAAATTAATATTTTAAACATACCGTTAGTAGATTTTCTCATTTCAGACGTAAATCAGTTTCAAGGTTAGAAAATATCATCGTAATATCACCGTTGTAGCCATATTGCAGGTTAATTAATATAGTAATATCGAGAATGTGTGAGATATGTAAGAGGGCATGTAGGTAATGAAAAGAGGAAGGGGGCCATATATGTAATTTGAATACACATACACAATTGCTAAACACAGGCGTATAACCTTTGTACAGGGTTAGACAATTTTCAGGGATAAGTATCATTACATAACTCTTTTGGGCTTACTGAGTAATTAACACCTCGCATTTTTACCTTGAGGAAGCGAGGCTATTATTACGAAACAATTGTTATGGTTTATTTAAAAAAACATATTACTATTACGAAACAATGGTTTTAAAAATATGTCTACATACCCTTTCTAATATATATTTATGTTTCCTGCATCCTTGAATAAAACCGCTTTAATCTTTCGTTTTTCTATTCTCGGCCTATCTGTATTGCTCCGTGCTTATCGACAGAAATGGATGCTGAACTCCTCAACGGAATAATACCAGGTTACATGTGCCAATTCTGGAGTCCTGAAGGTTATTCAGAGGTTGCACAGTGGACGGTTTGATTTTTTTATATTGAGGTTGATCTTAGAATATGTATTCTGCCGGATGTGGGGATTTCCCTCTTTCTTTCATTTTTTCCCCCCATTTTCCCCCATTTTTGGATTGCACCGGACTTGATTTTTGCGGGGACACACCAGTACTACCACATATTAGCAAGTTGTTTGAGCTATCTTTTGAACTTGATTTCTTTTTTCTTTTCATTTTAAGGGATTTCAATTAGGTCAATCCCCTGTGGGGTATTGTCAGTTGTTGAGGTCAATATCTTAGATTTGTATCTCCCCTAGTGAACTGCCTATAAAGGTGCTTTCTAGGTAGCGAAACACGTGTAGGGAACAATAACGTTACAAATTAAATAAATCATAAAATAAAAGATCTTTTCGTTGTGATGAATAATCTCTTGAGGAAAAGGGAAAAATATATTGGTAAACTCTCCAAATATATATATATATATATATATATATATATATATATATATATGTGATTTTATGAAGGCTTACCAAAGCATTCCTTTGTAAGAAAAAATATCTTTAATGGTGATCATTGGTGTCCTGAAAGGAATGCTTTGGTAAGCCTTCATAAAATCACATATAAATGCTCTGTACTCTGTAATCGAGTATCATCGAGCTTGTTTTTATTGGAACAACCCCGGTCTTAACTGAATGATCTATTTTATAAGTGAAAAATCTAAATCTATATATATATATATATATATATATATATATATATATATATATATATGATGGACTCTCTCCCGTCGATTTCGACGTATGAGTTCCCCACCAGGGGCGGTCCGCGCGTGAATTTGTAATTGCAAGGGTTGCGCAAGTCAGCATTGCTTGATTCCAATGGCAAGTAGTAATACAAAACGACTGGAAACAATGCCGAGATAAGCAGAGAGCACATACAGCACCTGGTATTCCCAAATAATAACCCATTTAGTACTGGCCAGGCTCGACGCTGCTTAACTTCGGTGATCTAACGGGAACCGGTGTGTCAACGTGATTGTACCGTATATCGTGATTGTTCCTTTAGATACAAAGATCGCGCAAAAACATCTTTGGCTAAACGAATTTGGGAACTAAAAGAAAAAGGAACTCCCTTTTCTATTAATTGGAAAATCATAGAGAGAAAACCCATTTATTCACCTATATCTAATGTTTGCCATTTGTGTAATGCTGAGAAGTTCCATATTTTTAAGGCCATCATGAACCCAAACACCAGATGTTTAAATGTACGCGATGAGGTTTTTAAGGGCTGTATACATCGTAAACAAGCACTCCTTATTTATTGGATGGATCGAGTGACTTAAGCCTTCCTAGAACCCTACATACATTTTTCAGACACTTACATACTTCCACTGCAGACTTCTCGTTCTACGAACCTGATCACAACCCTTTTTTCCTTTCTCCATTTTTCCCTCTTTCTTATTTAAATTTTTAAATTTTTATATTTTTATATTTTTATATATATTTTTAAATTTTTAAATTTTTAAATTTTATTTTTCGAATTTTTATTTATTTATTTATTTATATATTGATTTTTATTTATATATTGATTTTTTATTTATATATTGATTTTTTATTTTTTATTTATATTTATATATTGATGATTTCTTTACTTACACATGCATGTGTGTGTATGTGTGTGTATATTTGTATATATATATATATATATATATATATATATATATATATATATGTTACGATACACGCTACATATCTTATTTTTCATTTTGTTCTATATCTTTCGTAACCACAGTCTTAAATCTTCACGTATCAATTTACGGCCCTTCAGGCCTTTTTAAAACCACGAATCTGTTCACGGCATCTCAGGCCTTTTTCAATTACGGCCTCTGTTCATTTATACGTATCTTAAAGTCTCTAAAAAGTTCTCAAATAAATCTCAAAGTTTACCTTATCTTCTGTTCTCTTCTTTGGCCTGTGATTCGTCTAGTCTTCGCTGGCTGTGTCGTCTTGATCGAAGGAAGAGGTCTGTCTCAGACAGAATGAATACACGAGACACGAATTTTCTTGAAGGGAAATTTCACACAAGTTTCTTTATTCTCACACAATTCTTATTTCTTGGTTCGCTTGCTGTCAGGGGGATTCCGGTTTCGACTCTCTCATACTTCGGCTATCTTCTTTCCTTTTGGGATATCTTCTGCCCTCCCACAGCGGGGCCTTACCAGTTTGCCGGCTACATGCTCGCACCCGGTCTGAACGGTATCGCCTCTAAGCTCAGACTGATTCTAAAAAGCTAATTTCTTGTTTTCTGTGGTGACGTAATCATCATTCCCACGCACGATATGGGGACAAAAACGACTCACTCTGATCTCTGACTCAAAGGTCACGTCAGGTCTAAATTTATTATGACTATTCTTGGATCAAACGTTTCTCTGAACTCACTTCTGAGTCCCGAAACAAAACCTATTTTTCAATAACAAAATTAGCTATTTGATACTAGTTAACCTACTGTGCCTTGCATAATGGGGCCCTACGGTATTGTAACATATATGTGTGTGTATGTATATGTGTATGTGTACGTGTATATGTGTATATTTATTTTTGATTTTCTATTTATATATTGATTTTTTATTTATATATTGATTTTTTATTTATATATATATATATATATTTTTTTTATTTATATATGAATTTTGATTTTTGTATTTACATATTTATATATGAATTTTTATTTTTATTTATATATTGATTTTTTATTTGATTTTTTATTTATATTTTTATTTTATTTATATATTGTTTTATTTATATTTTTATTTTTTTTATTTTTATATTTATATTTATATTTATTTTTATTTTTATCTTTATTTATTTATTTATTTATATATTTATATTTTTACTTATAAGTTTATTTACTTTTTGATTTTTGATTCTTTATTTACATATTATTATTTTCTATTTATATATTGATTTTATTTATATATTGAATTTTTTATTTATACATTGATTTTTTTATTTATATATTGATCTTTTATTTATATATTGATTTTTATTTATATATTGATTTTTCATTTATATATTGATATTTTAATTATATATTGATTGATCTTTTTATGTATATTTTGATTTTTTATTCATGTATTTATATATTTATCTATAGTTATATTTTTTATTTATATATTTACCTATATTTATATTTTTACTTTGAATTGAATATTTATTAATTGAAATGATCGAAATTTATATATACATATATATATTTTATATAATAATAAATAGTTACCTCCCCTTTTTTAGATAATTTAATTAATTAGAGTTGCGTACCCTTAATTGTTTTCTACATATATATATAGAAATAATATATATAAATATAAAAATAATATTTTATTATTATAAATTTTATTTTATTTTATTTTATTTTATTTTATTTTATTTTTCCCCTCCTTTCTTTCTTTCTCTCTTTTCTTTCTTTCTTTCTTCCTTCCTTCTCGTGCTTCACTTCTATATATAGAATCTCTTAACGGCTTTTTCTGACCTAAGCGTTCTCGTCGGCCCTTCATTTCAAAATTCTGTGTACATAGCGTTTCATAACGGTTATAAGTTTTTTGAAGAAATTCCATCATTTACTATTTCAGACTATGCTGAAGAAGACAGAATCGGGAATTCAACCCGTTTCTTGTCAGAAACCACTGGTCCATGTCTGATTAAAATCTGTATTTTAAAATAAAAATATTACGCTCTTAATTTAATTTAATTGAGCACTCTACTGGTATTTCCCTTTTATTCTTTTTTGAGTATACCTTTATACTTTATATATATATATATATATATATATATATATATATATATAAGTGTACCCAGTCAATAGAAAATCATAAGCGCACATCAATTAAGAATTAAGAAAAAAATTAATAAGCGTGCAACTTACAATTTCGTGCCGAACTTATTGGACGACTTTAGAAGCAAGTTAATGTAAATCTTAATTCCAGTTTTTGTTTTCGTTTTTTGGGGAATAGTCTGTAGGAAACTTTCGGAAACCATTCCTTTCTTCAAGCCTTCTATGAAGTGTGAACATAGTTCTTGAAAATGGCGAACTCTAACTCTAAAATGTACTCTAACATATATATATATATATATATATATATATATATATATATATATATATATATATATATATATATATATGTATATATATATGTATATATATAGTCTCAGAAGTTTTTTTAATCATTAACAGTATATGAAATAAAAACAAAAAAAAAACCTTTCAGTTCCAAGTCGTTCGGTGGAAAATCACTTTTCTTGTAAGTCAATTTACTTTTTACAGTCACTATATTAGTTTGCTTCCAAGAATTTACGCTAGTCTTAAAATTATTTAAGGGATATATATATATATATATATATATATATATATATATATATATATATATATATATATATATATATATCAATCCAGCTAAGGTAAACACTCACAGGATAAAAATCCAAAGAATTTCAACAGGGCTTATGAAAAATATTAAATAGAGCTTTTATATATATATATGATTATTTTATTTATACATGCATGTACATTATCTGCTACACTGGAATGTCGATGTTATTGATCAATATCTTTTAAAAGCTGAGATCTCATCAGATAGAAAATTAATCTTATTTTTCTCTTAGGTCATATTTAGAAAAGAATGAAGTTGGAAGAAAACAAAAGAAAAGAATTTCGTTTTCTTTTCCTTTTTCTTTTCCTCCTTTTTCATTCTTTCGTAACATGACCTAAGGGAAGGATCATATTATTATATAAACGGTATTGGTTTAAGAACTGATTTAATTTGGGGATATCTATGTCAAAGATCAACATACTTTTGACGATAACTTCGATTCTGTTCACCGTAGAGACTCGCTACTGGGCCCATATTGTAGAAAATGAAATCCCGCGTCCTATATGATACTAACCATTTATTTGTGACTTTTAAATGTATAGGCAATGTCAACATTTTAACTGAATTTCAACTCTCAATATTTTTGTAATTTGATATATGGATCTGATGCACTTTGATCACCATGCACATTTTCAGTCTGATCAGATAAATTGTTTTTGAGTTATCAAAGTCTTTATGGCATAACTACAGGATTACTCCATACAATATAGAGAAGAATTTAGCTCATCTTTACGTTGTCAGGTGGTGGTATGCCGTCTCAGGACTGAATTACGGGCTTGTTAATGTTGTGTTTGCGTTTCATGAATTCACACATTTTTTAAAGATTTTGAGCAATTTCATCGCATACTAACATACAAATAACCTGCATGACTTTATAATAAATCTGAACGTATTCAACACATGGGCAACGCTGGATCGGTCTTCTAGTATATATTACGTGTATGTTATAATATGAACATGTTCGAATGTATACATATTGTGTAAGGTCGCGTGTGATTCAGTGTAATTTTGTCACATATATAAATTCACTTTGAACTAATAACTTCTTTCTTCGTATTTTTTCGAAACCAACGGGAGGTAATTCTGTTAGATCTGTACCTTGCAGTTAAGTAGAGAGAGAGAAAAAAAGGCGAGAAAAATATAATCGATACATTCTGGCCGTTCTTCGTAATGAATTGAGAAAGACTTTTATAAGTCAAATGAATAAAAAATGACTATTACTTCCTCCAACGTATCACATTCATGCTTTCTCAAGCAATGTAAGTCTTTATTCAAATTCAAATTCAAATGATAATAATAATAATAATAATAATAATAATAATAATAATTATAATAATAATAATAATAATAATAATAATAATAATAATAATAATAATAATAATAATGTATGTAATTGTACATTTATTACTAGGAATATGTTACCTTTCAATTAAACTTTTGACATTTATGGGTCAAAAGATTTTGCTTGGACCTTATATATATATATATATATATATATATATATATATATATATATATATATACATATATGTATATATATAAATATGTATAAATATATGTATATATATATATATATACTCGCGTACTAACTCCTCCTCACATACTTATTCATTCTCTACAAATGTTAACTACTTAACCATAAATAACAGCCTTACCAATGAAGACAATCTAGACACCTTCACAAATATTTAGATATTTAAACCCCTTTTGCCCTCAATTTAATCTCAAACCATGAACACATCCTGAACAAATCTACATTTCACTTATCTCTCGCCAAAATTAAAATCATTTTTCTTAATTTTTTTCTTTTCCTTTCCTTTATTGTCATGTTTACAGCACATTTCAACACATTCCTTCTAACTCACTTATATTCACACACTCCTGAGATAGCCAGCTGGTCAATACTCCTACCCTCCAACAATTTCACACCTGACCTCAACAAAATTTCCCTTCTCCCCTCTCACCTATCTCACCCTTTCGACTACTTCTTTCATACTCTTACCACTTCCTATTTTCAAGTTATCTTCATTTCTTCAAATCTATTTCTAAAATTATGATACCACCTACATACCAAAGACACAGAGTTCCCCCTTCCCTCCTCTTTCCCCAGACCCTCAAAATCCATGCCACACCTCACCACCACAAAAAACTCAGCACCCCTCTCCTCTCTCCCACCCTAAGACAAATTCACTAACACTGTCACCCCTCCCTTTTTTCACTGCTGCCTTAATTTACCCACTCAAAGCTTTCCATATTCATTTCACTCTTTGCTACTGACTGACTTCTCGCAGCCCGGACCTTCGTTGACGCTCTTAGTAGCCACGGCTACTACTTTTCCTTATCAACCCATCAAGTCAACCCAATATTTCGCTGTACTTGCATGACATTTTTCTTAAAATTATCATCCTGAGGAAGTCTTACAATAAAGACGAAACGTTGATGAATATATAAAAAAATATCTCTTGGTTTTTCCTTTTACATTTCCTATATACAGGGTGTTTCAAAAGTCTTGGGAACATTACAAATGCGTATATCTCATGAACTATTCCAGGTAGAAAAATGAAACTGGTGCCATTTCAAAGCTTGCTTAATCAAGTTTTTGGTCATACTAATGATTTTCGTGTTATCTTTCCATGTGCAGTAGTGGCGTTAATTATTTAATTGTTATATATAAATATATATACAGGGTGTTTCAAAAGTCTTGGGAACATTACAAATTTCCAGGTGCAGTAATGGCGTTCTCTAAACAAGACAAGGCATTTTGCGTCCTCCAATTTGCAAAGACTGAATCGTGGACATGTGTTCAGCGTGCATTTCGCAGGAAATTTAAAAAAGAAGCCCCTGAAAGGAAATCCATTGTCAGATAGCATGCTAAATTTGTGAAAGATGGGTGTTTGTGCCCAAGTAAGCGAACAGGTCGCCCTTCAACTTCAGAAGATGCAGTTGAGCAAGTTCGGACAGCCTTTCAGCGGAGCCCCCGTAAATCAGTGAGAAGAGCCAGCAGGGAACTTCAGCTTGCTCCAGCAACTGTCTGGCGTGTCTTAAGGAAACGACTGCAAATGGTACCTTACAAGCTCAAGTTGGTCCAAAAGTTGAAGGACACTGATAAGCCACTTCGCCGTGACTTTTGCATTTCAATGCAAGAGAAGTTGGAAGATAACGGCTTTAGTGACCGGCTTGTTTTTAGCGATGAGGCGACCTTCCATCTGAATGGCAAAGTTAACAAGCATAACACTCGCATATGGGGTACTGAGAATCCTCATGAACTTCTTGAGCACGAGCGAGATTCACCAAAAGTGAACGTGTTTTGTGCAATTTCCAAGAAAGGTGTCTATGGACCGTTCTTCTTTAAAGAGGCAACTATCACTGGTAAATCCTATCTCAACATGCTGGAAGACTGGTTAATGGCTCAGTTGGAACAAGCAGAATCTGATGACTTCATTTTTCAACAAGATGGTGCACCACCACACTGGAGTCTTAGAGTAAGGCAGTTTCTTAACACAAGGCTGCCTGGTAGATGGATTAGGAGATCTGGGCGAGGTGATGACGTTCTCATGCCCTGGCCTCCTAGGTCTCCAGATCTTACCCCGTGTGACTTTTTCCTTTGGGGCTTTGTCAAGCAACAAGTCTATGTGCCGCCCCTTCCAAGAGATATTGACGAACTAAAGGCTCGAGTAACGGCAGTTGTGGGAACCATTGACGTCAAGATGCTGGAACGCGTTTGGCAGGAAATGGACTATCGACTAGATGTCTGCCATGTGACGAATGGTGCTCATATTGAGCAACTTTGAAGATTCCCCACAAAACTTGAAACTTTAACCTTTCCAACGGTACCAATTTCATTTTTCAACTCCTAATAGTTTTTGAGTTATTAAAAATCGTTATGTTCCTAAGACTTTTGAAACACCCTGTATATATGTGTGTGTATACATTGTATTAAGGGTCAAACTATTTAACTTGTTCCACCATTATATGTCTTATTTGCTCCAACTTGTGTCTATCCGTCACACCTCTGCATTATGTTGCCTTCTAAGTATCACATTTCTCTCTCTCTCTCTCTCTCTCTCTCTCTCTCTCTCTCTCTCTCTATATATATATATATATATATATATATATATATATATATATATATATATATATATATATATATATCATAGAAAAATACCCGACCATAGACGGGTAGAATTAATTCCCCGAACAGAACTATTTTCCACCCTTTATGCCACATTACAATGATGAAACTCAAGATATAATGCTACTAAACCTTATTTCTAGAATCCTTATTTTAATTATAATCAAAACCATGACATGATTTTGATTCTAGAAAATGTATAAAATGTTAGGCCTAAGCTTAAGGGGTCTTAAGAAAATATTGAAATTAAGGGAACCATATTAATTGGTGTCCGATTCCTATTAATAAAATTCAATGAACATCTGAAACATATTGATACCCTCTAAAACCCCTTTTAAATTACTGCAAAATTGAAATTTCAGAAATATTTTTTAATTGATATCTAAAATTATTAACATTTCACAAAAATTAGACGTATCTGAATTTTCAGGAAGGATTTTTACTCCTTTTTAATTTATTTTTATTTTTATTTTTATTTTTTATTTTCTAACATAGTTCACCCCAAACAAGACAAGCCGCCACTGTAGACGTAAGGGGCTACTGAGAAATAGGGTGAGAGTTTTTTTGTGTTTTTATGGGGGGGATCAACCTAAATTGGTAGCTGTGCAGCGAGATGTCTGTATACATTAGTTTTAAATTTCTGCATGTCAGTACCGTCAGGAAAACAGGGAGCAAGGAAGGATTTCCAGAGTCCAGCAGCACGAGGAAAGAAGCTTTTGGAGTAGAAACTCTTCGGCATCTGGGGACCTTCACAGTGAATGGGTGGGATTTTGCAGATTGTCGGGTTGGTTTAGTGAATTTGCGTCGAGGGGGCAGCAGAGCAGCAAGTTCATCAGAGCACAATCCATTGAAGTACTTGTAAAACAGGCAAAAGGAAGCGACATTGCGGCGATGGGATAGGGGCTGGAGCTTGGTGGATAGTGAGGGAACTATTAAGTTGGCGACTCTGTTTTGGACCTTGTCTAAGAGGGAGAGACTAGTGGATAATATAAAACCAAGTTAAACAAAATATAGCTCACATTACGACGACCCCTTACACTTTGCAACTGTGTTCTAAAATCCATAATGATCAGTCAATTAGTTTATGAGGGAATCATGTACATACGTATATTTACCTATATACAAATACATACCTTCATATAAATAAAGATATATACTTATATAAACCCTACAAAATTATGTCAGTCGAATTTTAGTAGTTGAGCCTATATAGCATATAATCTGACAAATCAAAGTTTTATTCTGACTAGTCAATTTTTATTTATTATTTTTGTAACATCTTTATAATAAAATAACATACTTCGTTCAAATTATTTAAAAACCTAATTATTTCCGCCCGAAGGACCGAATGGAGATATTTTCCCAGTAATCACCAAACATTAAAAAAAATCGTCTTACGTCCGTAATGAAAACATCGACCAATTAATTTCATATATCTTATTAGATATGTTTACATAAATATATTACACTATTTATTTCTTACAATTACTTTCATATCATAATATTATAAAAATACTTTGATTTCTACAACCTATTTCTAATGCTGCCTTAGTGCTATGCTGCCAGCGGCCTTAAATTCTAAAATGCTAATGGATATTTTTTGGGAAAGTTATTTTTTCTCAGTCTTATTTCTACTTAAAGAGTTGGAATACAAATGCGATTAATCCTATCTTTTCAAGCTGGTAAATTAGACTTTACAAGACGAATATTTGAAATCTAAAATTCATAAAAGCTTATTTTAACAAGCCGCGCATGCGTGGTCCCCCTCTGTATGTGACTCGATGTGGCGAGTGTAAAATGCAGTAAATTTGACCCCCTGGGGGCGTGAACCAGAATTTTTCTGAGGTCAAGGATGCTCATTTTATATCCAGAACAATTGCCTGTACATTTTGGCCAAGTTTAAGAAAAATTGAATGGATGAATCAAACGTTATGGGAGAAAAGGGTCATTTTTTTCTATTTTGGGGGCTTTTGACCCCTGGGGGCGCGAACCAGATTATTTCCAAGGTCAGCGATACTTATTTTCTATTATTTTAGTCAAGTTTCAGAGAAATTGAATGGATGGATGAAAAGTTATGGGGCAAAAAATGTCATTTTTGCCATTTCGGGGTCTTTTCAAAAATCAGAGAATGTCACTTTCTAACCTGACCAAAGTGACAACTTCATGCAAAATTTCAGAGAAATTCAATGGATGGTTGCGGAGAAAAATCCGGACGGACATGCCTCAAATTATAAGTCCCCCGATTTTATAAATCGGGGGACCAATAAATAACAAGTATATCAGCCACATCCATATTACTTTAACTACAAGATTTGGGGGTGTCAGGTTGATGAAATGCAACAGTTTTCGTAGCGGTAATTTAACAATTTTGAAAATGGCGTTGATAGCGTTTCCCATTCGGACTTTTTTATATAGTGTTTTTAAATTACCTATACTTTGTAAGTTTTCTACAAATACGCAATTAATATACATGTCGGAGATTATTTCAGCAGCCATATTTGTTCACTAATAACTTAATTTATATCTTTCTTTCTTTTATTTTTCAGTTCCTAACATGCTTTCAAATTAATACATACGCCTTCTCTTTGTTTTGCGTAAATTTTATTTTGCAAATTACGGCTAATTAGAACAAATAATATACTGTTCAATTTTGCATGATAGTTCAAGTGTTCGATAACTGGCCGTGATACCAGGTTTCGATCCTCTCTCAAGTGATACCAAAGACTAAAAAAATATGGTACTTACTTACCCTTGCTTAAACACTCATAATTATACGGTGAAGTCAAGGATACGAGGAGTAATCGTGGCAAAAGAGTGCACCCTTCTCTACTCCTTTGTGTAGTGTCTAATGAAAAGGAAACCTTTGGGTCGCTCTCGAGTATGGTTGAAAACTTTTCTTTTTTTGTAAATAAATACATTTAAAAACAACATGTCTACCAAAAAACTAAGGAATATTTTAGTATGTATTTTATGTTTGTATAGAAGAAAAAAGGCATTTGGAAAACAAACTTTAATTTTTGTTTAATAAGCGATATAAGATGGGCTAATTGAATTGGGAATATATTAAACAGGTAGTGACATAGAAGACTATCAAATATTCGAAAAGATATCATAACAAACGAGGAGGGCTTTTTTATGCTAGTATTCACCCAAAACAAGAGGGCACATTGCCACTAAGACGTAAGGGGCTACTGTGAATTAGGGGCCATACTTACAGGAACATCCTAAGTGTGTGTTTTTGGCAGCGAGATATTTGTTAACATTACATTGGGCTGCTATAACTTAGGGACCATACTTACAGGGGAATACAATATGTTTTTTTTCATCAAGATGTTTGTTCACATTACATTTAAATTTCTGCGTGTATGTATAGTCAGGGAAACAAGGATAATGGAGGGAATTACAGAGGCTTTCATCGCGACTAAATACTCTATTAGGGTAGAAAGACTTCCAGAATCTAAAGATCCCTACAGTAAAGGGATGGGATTTTTCTGAAAATCGGATTGGTCGGGAGTATTTACGTCGAGGTGAAACCAGTGAGGCTACTTCGTCGTAGCATATTCCATTATATTACTTGTAAAACAAGCATAGGGAGGCAGCATAGCAGCAATGAGAAAGGGGCTGTAGCTTGGTAGATAGTGTGAGACCTATTAGATAAGATATTTTTTTATTCTGTCTAGATAGGTGAGGTTAGTGGTTGGTGCACCAGCTCGGATGTGGTAACAATACTTTATACACAGGTAAATGGTGGCTTTATAGAAATATAGGATACTGGCAGGTGTAAAAAGTGTTCTAGCTCGGTATAGGGAGGCCACCTTTCTTTGCAGCAGCCCGGGCAATGTCGTCTATATATTTATTCCAATTCATGTTACCTGCGAATTATAGGCCGAGGAGTTTGAATGATGAACTCTCACGAAAACCAGAATACGTCTGGTTAGGGTTAGGGTTAGGGTTAGGGTTAGGGTTAGGGTTAGGGTTAGGGTTAGGGTTAGGGTTAGGGTTAGGGTTAGGGTTAGGGTTAGGGTTAGGGTGTGTTGGCATTTCTCCAAAATTTTCTACTTAACGTTCGAACCCACCTCCCATGTTTATAATGCACAATGGATTTTGTGATTAAAAAGTTAAATATAAACCTCTCCACGTGTTCTTCAGTTTTGTACGCACTTCTAAAAGACCGACCGTCTCTACAAGTTATTACGATAAGTTAAAAGTGGAAAAAAGAGGAAGATGGTTGGCTTCATTTTTCATTCGGAACAGGATGGATGATTTAATTGACTTTTCAGAATGCAATGTCCCCGGAAATGAGCCAAAAGAGACGGTATAATAGATCACATCGATTTTCTCTCCATCAATTGATTTATGTATAGAAATAAATTGTACAATTTTATAGTTGTTGTAGTTTGATTAAAGCATTGTGAATAGTATATATATATATATTGTGAGTAGTATATATATATATATATAAGTCATTAAGATTTTATGTACGTATACATTATATATGTATATCAAAAACAAAAAAATACGGCCTTTGAAATGAGGACGACTAATAATGCAGTTTTTCTGCATCTTAATAACTTAGCAAGTGAAACAATTAAAAATAATAGTAAGCTCAATAACAACGAGCTGAAAATCACCTTTAAGAATAATTACATAGAAATCATTATATATATATATATATATATATATATATATAATGATGTCTATGTAAATATATATATATATATATATATATATATAATGATGTCTATGTAAATATATATATATATATATATATAATGATGTCTATGTAATTATTTTTAAAGGTGATTTTCAGCTCGTTGTTATTGAGCTTACTATATATATATATATATATATATATATATAAGGAAAGGTAGTTTGCTCGCCGCATTGTTTATGGTATGTATATAAGGTGTGTTAGAAGGCTATTACAATGCGAGAAATGGACAAGATGGCGTTGAAGAATACGACAAACCAAGCATTATCTATTTACTCATTTTGTTGAACTTTCCATTTGGTCGGCAGAAGCTAAATTTTAACATAACTCGCATGCCAATAAACAAGCTTAGCTTAATTGGCCTATTTTCACATGTATTTTCAAGTCGAAACCGTGGCGCCGTCGTTAACAAGGCAGGTTTCATGATCGACACTTTCAGCGTTCAATCCCATTCTACTCTGCCACTTTTTTCTTTTTTTTAATTTAAAACATTCGCCAACACGGTAGGGGAGGGAGAAAAGACTATAGGCCTTTTTTATTATTATTATTCGACGTCATACAATAGGTAGTACTTTCTCCCGTGCAACACCGGGCGACGGGTTCCGCTAGTCAGTAAATAAAATGTCATTTTGCGAAACTTATTTTCGATATTTCGCGCTCGCACAAGTAAAAAGAGTGTTTTTTTTATACAGATGCAGGCCAGATCGCGACACCCGTAATGTTATTATGTACGTGTTCAATTTTAAATATACTGGTTTGTTATCAAAATATTTTTTTCTGTAATGGCGATCCGATTGTAAAGAAACAACGAGATATGTAAAGGATGCCGGTTTTAGGGGTATTTTTATAATCGAATCTGGATGAGGACGTGAACTGATTACCTAGATGTGCCAATTTTGAATCGAGTTGGTTCCATAACACTACTTTCACTCATGGATGTTGGCAACCTTCACGTGAAGCCGGTGAAAAACGTTATTCCATGATGATTAATACGAATTTACTTATTTTACTCGACTTGCAAAGTGTACATCTTCAGCTTTAAATAAATGATTGAGTTTGAAAAAGATATTCTCTTAATGAACGAAAGTTGGCATAAAAAGAGATATTAAGCAGAAACAACATCTCAAATAAAAATTGGCTAGTCTAAATCAAATTTTTATTTCTCAGTTTAAATGCTATTTACTTCTAACTTCTAAAATCCGACTGACTTAATTTTATTTATTAGATTACTCGTTTCAAATTTCACTACGTTAGAACAATCTGATCACAGTATATTAATGGAAATATATTATTTCTACACATTATAACTTCTTTACGTAGTTTATTTTACTCTGTTTATTTAGATATAGATTTCGACGTCGGTAGTCTCTTCCAGCAACAACACCGCCTCAAAAGTCCAACCCTTTCCTCACCTTGGTAGGTGGAGTGGCAGCTTTGTAATGTGAAAGCTAGCCGGCTAAAAGGGCTCTGGTGAAAATTCAAGTGTCATCCTCTACATTAAAATCGTCATCTCTGCCTCTGTGTGTGGCAAGCAAATACGGGCCAGGCGCGCAATCAAACATCAAGGAGTGAGAGTGACAATGTTACTTCTGCGCCATTCGTATGTGTTCTGGGTACAAACCTTCCCCAACTTCGCATGCAACCGCTACGCCTTGCTTTGTTTAGTATCAAAGGTAAAAACCCGTAATCTTGCAGGTTTACCAATAACGAATAGCTTCCTGAAACCAGACAATCCATGAGGCACAACATTCTTGAGCTCTATGCAGAAGTCCAACTCGCTTAACAACACAACTTAATTGTGTTTCCCTCCTCAATCAAGTCTATACCACATATGAAATATACTACTGCAGTATTGCACACACCTGCTCTACTTAGCCTATTTAGCATGTACCGTCTAAACATATACAACTTATCAAGTATAACCCTGTATTATGATACTCTATAAAGCATATTGATAACTTCTGATCTAGCATATACCACTGGTCAACTGCAATAATGTATTCTTACACCCATCCGCGTTATCTAGCGTATTAAGCACTTTCCGATTCAGTATATATCGCTTACTAAGTACTCTGTCTAGGGTATTGAGCATTATTGGATTTAACATATATATATTTCTATTAGCAGTATTGTATACCAAGTTTCAAGTGTTTTACTGTATAATTACATACACCTGCTCTTCCTATGGTATTGAGCACTATTAGAGTCAGCATATACCACTTATTAAGACTCTTACCGTTTTATTTCTTTATGGCTCTCTGAGTTTATTGTCTATAACACTATAACAAAACACAGTAATATGTCCGCTAACGTGCTACGCAGCTTTTAAAAACATGCTTTATCGAAAATATTTAGCACTTTGGATTGACTCATACCACTTACCAAATATAATACTTAAATATTACTATTATGGTTCCGGGCAATGCCGAGTACCTCTTCTACTATTCAACTAGAATATAAATTCGCAAGAGAATTACCATTTTTTTCTACATTTACAAAACTTTTTAAAGAGATTCACGTCAGACGCCAGTTCTGATGTAATCAGTCAGGAATTGCACTCTCTTCGGCACGTTTCTTCTAGTTTTTGCCCATTCAACCAATTATTTCCTTTTCAGTAGCTTAGCATCGCTCGTGGACAAATAAACAGTCAAATGAACGGCAATGTCGCTAACATGGAGAAATGCATCTGTGTATATATAGAGAAATGCATCTGTGTATATATAGAGAAATGCATCTGTGTATATATAGATAAATGCATCTGTGTATATATAGAGAAATGCATCTGTGTATATATAGAGAAATGCATCTGTGTATATATAGAGAAATGCATCTGTGTATATATATAGAGAAATGCATCTGTGTATATATAGAGAAATGCATCTGTGTATATATAGAGAAATGCATCTGTGTATATATAGAGAAATGCATCTGTGTATATATAGAGAAATGCATCTGTGTATATATAGATAAATGCATCTGTGTATATATAGAGAAATGCATCTGTGTATATATAGAGAGAAATGCATCTGTGTATATATAGAGAAATGCATCTGTGTATATATAGAGAAATGCATCTGTGTATATATAGAGAAATGCATCTGTGTATATATAGAGAAATGCATCTGTGTATATATAGAGAAATGCATATGTGTATATATAGAGAAATGCATGTGTGTATATATAGAGAAATGCATCTGTGTATATATAGAGAAATGCATCTGTGTATATATAGAGAAATGCATCTGTGTATATATAGAGAAATGCATCTGTGTATATATAGAGAAATGCATCTGTGTATATATAGAGAAATGCATCTGTGTATATATAGAGAAATGCATCTGTGTATATATAGAGAAATGCATCTGTGTATATATAGAGAAATGCATCTGTGTATATATAGAGAAATGCATCTGTATATATAGAGAGAAATGCATCTGTGTATATATAGAGAAATGCATGTGTGTATATATAGAGAAATGCATCTGTGTATATATCTACTTTAGTTACTCATAAAGACAATGCCGACTGCAGCATAGACGACTGCAGCATAGACGACTGCAGCATAGACGACGCCATGCAAAAGATTCTCCCAAGCGAAAAGTTGGTATTGAGAAAACGATGTAATTCGAAACTATGTCTTTAAAGTAACACAAATAAATATATATTTCTGTAAACAATAGTTAATGGATTTTAATCTGCAGTCTCCCAACATTCTGCAATACATCGATCGAGAGTTCGAATCTTGTCATAGTCAGCCACGCTGATGAGCTACAGTAACGGCGAACACGTCTTGGTGGATAACTATTTTATCTATGAAATAAAAAAATAAAAATCACCTGTAGCTGTGACACAACCATTTATCGCTAACAATACAACAAATAACGACACACATTTAAAAGCGATAAATTATCACGCAATTACAGACAGGCACTTGTGGCTTAGTAGTGAGCGCACTCGATTGCAGTTCCTGTGATCGAAAGTTCAAATTCTGTAATAGTCAGCCACACTGATGAGTCGAGTAACGGCGTGGATAACTATATATATATATATATATATATATATATATATATATATATATATATATATATATATTTATTAATTAATTAAATCCAAATATATTGTTTAAATGAACATTTTTTTAAAAATATAGCTTTACAAAAATAAAAAGAGTTGATCTATCAATAAAAATAAAAAGAGTTGATCGCGTAGACTGTTCTAATGTTTATATAAGATTTTATATCCCCCGACACACACACACACACACACACATATATATATATATATATATATATATATATATATATATATATATATATATATATATATATATATATATATATATATATGTATATTTAGGCAGCAAGTCATTATCTAAGCAAGCGTTGTTGAACATCACGGAACTTTCGCGTTTGTATATTTTCCTCGTGAGGTTCTCAAACCGTCGAGCCATCTTTCTGGTTTCAGGTGGCAATCCGTATAGTACTTCGCCGATAGTTTTTAATTCGGCCATTTTCTTATTTAAATTAAAAAAACCAACAAAACCCTAATCCTGAAGACGACTACGAAAGTCGAAAGCGCTCGAGAAAATGGCCGAATTAAAAACTATCGGCGAAGTACTATACGGATTGCCACCTGAAACCAGAAAGATGGCTCGACGGTTTGAGAACCTCACGAGGAAAATATATATATATATATATATATATATATATATATATATATATATATATATATGAAAAGCGTCACGAATCTCTAAGTGAACCCCTAAACTGCTTATGAGAGAATAACCTCCTTAAAACTTTATATATATCCTATTTTTTATAAAATTTACATCTTATGTAAAGAAATTTCTGCGGAAGACAATGGAAGTTGCCCCGAATCTCTAAGTACCCTCCTAACCTTAGAGAGCTAAGAGAGCCAAACGTACTTTAACGCTTTAAATATATCCTATTTTAATAAAATGTATATCATATGTATGAAATTGTCTGGGAAAGACAATGGAAGTGGTCCTGAATCTCTAAGTACCCTCCTAACCTAAGAGAACTATAGAACCGAACCCAGTTTCAAATTTAAAATATATCCTATTATAATGAAATTTATATAATATGTATAAAATTCTCCGGGAAAGACCCATCGAAGTGGTCCTGAATCTCTACGCTACACTCTATATGCCGAATATCTACGTTCCCACACCACTAAGTGATCAATAGGAATATACCCCCCTTAAAACTCTAAATACGTATATTCATTTTTTCTTATGGGTGTTGTTTTAAAAATCGACTTTGCAAATGTCTGAATTGTTTAGTTATGAAAGTATCAGACTGAAAACATCGAGTGTGCGATTTCGATGCTATCCCCCGATTATTTTAAAATAAACTTATATGGAATCAAAGAATGTATATATATATATATTTTTAATATAATGAAATGTAAGTGAAGAATGTTGCTATATTTAGTATGCAACGCCTCTCCGTCTGTCTGCCCGTCTCTCTTTTTCGCTCTTTCTCTCTCTTTTTATCACTACTTATATATTTAGATCTATGTATACTCTATATCTTCTTTCTCGTCGTTCTCTCTCTCTCTCTCTCTCTGTATGTTTATCGATATCTAGATCTATTTATATACTCTCTTCGAACTCTTTCTCTTTCTCTTTCCCTCTCTATCTATCTATCTATCTATCTATATATCTATCTATCTCTATCTCTCTCTCTCTCTCTCTATATATATATATATATACATGCATAAAATGTAAAATGGGTATCGCTTGAAAATGTAATTTATCGCGGTTAGCATTCGAACAATTCACATATATATATATATATATATATATATATATATATATATATATATATATATATATATATATGAAGCAATCCAACAAAAGATATAAGCGTCAACTAATATCTTATAATTAGTGAAACATCCGGATAAAAAACTGAAGCTCAGTATACTGGATAGAGCATTAATATTATAATATAAAATGAA
Source organism: Sepiola atlantica (assembly GCA_963556195.1). NCBI lineage: Eukaryota > Metazoa > Mollusca > Cephalopoda > Sepiida > Sepiolidae > Sepiola > Sepiola atlantica. The sequence goes on from OY744546.1 coordinate 14,287,190, forward strand.
GTAATAAAATAAGGTGTCAATCAAATTTTATTAGAATTCAAAGTTCATGCAAAGCATCCTTAAGTCCTTAGCTCATGAGCTTTCAAAGATAATTCTTCTCTTCAGAGGACCATTACCGCAGTTATACTACTACAGGCAATAAAATTACGCTTTGAAAATATATAAAATTATATACACAAATATATAAAAATACATAACATCAAACATATCAATCCAAAAACATACTTTTGTTGAATCCATACAGTCCATCCAGGCTTAAGGATGCTTTGCATGAACTTTGAATTCTAATAAAATTTGATTGACACCTTATTTTATTACTTCATTTTATATTATAATATATATATATATATATATATATATATATGTATATATATATACATATCTCTCTCTCTGTCTGTCTCTCTCTCTCTCTCTCTCTCTCTCTATATATATATATATATATATATATATATATATATATATAAAGTATATTTTTATTTAAAAAAATATTATTTGTGTACACATTTGCATATATATTCGGCCAGAGCCATAAATAACCAGTTTTAAATAATTCGTATTTGTAGTCTTAGTATCGTCCCTACTGATGATTCTCGAGCTCGACAAGACACACCTGAAAGAGGAGGTCAGAAGTTACATTAGTCGAAACGTGAATAACACCCAAGATGAGAGCAGTAGTCCAAAAAATCAAAATGATACAACTTATTAATCCTCATCTAAAAAATTTTTAGAAACAAACCATTATTTTGTTTAAAATAACCCATTTTCTTAGAACTGGCATATTATCGGTTCGTGTGGGACTTGGCTCTCTGCGGGATTATGAGAATTGCAACACACTCAGTGTATAGTTATTACTGGTTCGAATTGACAGGTTCGGAACGCAAAACTGTGTGATATCCTAAAACAAACAAGAAATTGGTATAATTTTTTCGTTTTCAAAGAAAATTTCGCGTACAACAAAATCGTACGATAAATTTCAGAGGAAACATTTTTAATCACTGAAACGGGCGGCTGGAAAAAAGAAAATTGCTAAAATATTCCTTAAGGCCTTATCGTCTGACCCTCTAAGAGGAAACGTCGGAATGATAAATTAAAAACTAAGAAAATCGAATGAGATATGAGGGGAAAAAGTGTTTCAGTTGGAGAAAACGATTGAGAGAGAAAACAAAAGAAAAAAGTAAATCTCTCAACGTTATCGTGGATTTGAATCATTAAAGATCTCCAACTGATGCTTCAAAATCTTTTGTCTACACAGGCTAGGTCGAGAATTGTTAATAACTAACGCCTCAAAAATATTGAGATATTAGTTCGACCCGGCACTGTGTAAAACAGAAAACCACCCATCGGAACCACTATTTGTACTAACCAGGTGATTACCGATGGCTGATTCCTGTGCCTGGAAGTTCCTGGCTGATCTCGAAACCTTGTGTAAACGAATATCACGTGGTATGTGTTGGGATATTCTGTATATATATATATATATATATATATATATATATATATAATTTATTTAGATACTGTATATTACATATTTCAGCAATGTACCGCGGTTTCATCCAAAAGGGCAGATTTAGACATCTTTAGTAAATCTGCCCTTTTGGATGAAACCGCGGTACATTGCTGAAATATGTAATATACAGTATCTAAATAAATTATATTAGCTCTCTTATATGATCGAGCACTTTATTTGATTTCTTTTCATATACAACCTGACACACACACACTATATATATATATATATATATATATATATATATATATTCATTCATATATATATATTCATTCCCGACACTAATATATATATATATATATATATATATATATATATATATATATATATATATATATATATATATATATATATGGGAAGAGAAGGATGAAGGTAATCCGACGTGATGGGAAAATGAAAAAGGAAAACCAAAAAATGGATGTTTTTATGTGTACATCAACGTTTCGTCTTTATTTATAAGACTTCATCAGGATGATAATATAGAGAAAAAATGTCATGCAAGTACAGATACATGTAGGGTAGACATATTGGGAGGAAAAATAAAATGAAATAATGGCCACTACTGGGCGGACGTCCGTACTTGTTTGAGAATAAAAATGAATGTTGAAGAAAATAAGTGGGGGAAAAATGGAGGGATGGGGTGAGCAAGGACTACTGTGGCTGGTGGTAAGAGAAAGAGGTGGGGGATGAGCAAAGGTAAAGTGGATGGTAGAGAGGGAGTGGAGGAAGAGGGGGGAGGGAGGTGTTTGACCAGATGGCTGCGGTCAAGATTGAAGGGGAAAAGTAAGTTGGAATGTTTGTGTATGGGGGGTGTATGCAGGGAAAGGAGGATTGTAGAGAGGGAGGCGGGCTGTGATTTTGGTGGATGGGCGAAAGTTATGGTCTTAGAGAGCGTTTTGAGAAAATGAGGGAATTTAAGAAGGGGTATGGGAGAAAATAGTTGAGAGGGGGAGAGGGAGGATTTGTTGTGATAGGGTGTGAAATATTTGAAATATTTGGAAAATGATAGCAATGAGTGAGGGATTGGAGGGGTGGAGGAGGGCGGGGTATTGAAAGGGTGGGTATGGAATATTTGAAATATTTGGAACATGAGAAAGTTTATTTGGACTGCAGTGTTAAAAATGTGAGGGAAAAACGGAAAAAGTAAGGAGAAAGTGAAGATTCAAGGAGAAAAAGGAAGGGTGTGAATAAATGGAAGAGTGTCATAAAGGTTAGAGATGAAAATAAATATATATATATATATATATATATATATATATATATATATATTAGTGTCGGGAATTGAAAAAAATCGGAATATTTTATTTTTGGAGGGGGGGCCATTGGAATCTGAATGATTTTAGATTAATTTCCGATTCCCAAAAGGATTATCTCAATTGGTTGTTTTTGCTGTTTAACACTTTATTTTCTAGTGTAAAAATATGTGTTCTTTAAACGTTCTTAACCTACTTCTTACAAAACTTCATTTTATAAAAGTCTTTTTATATAGTCTTTTTATACGCGTGCATCTCTCAAACTTTCACGTATGAATGTGTTTCCTTAGACTATATATGTGTGCGTGTGTGCGTTCATTCAATAATTCCTTTTGTGGCAATATTACTTGCTTTGGCCGAAGGGGTATCTCTTGTGCCAACATCGTTTGCATTTCGATGGCTGGGCGATCTTTGCCGGACTTTATGTGACGACGGGACGATGTGTGACAACATGTGCAAATATGTGCAAGTCTCATCTTGTTATGGCCAGTGAGCAATCATCGTCTGACGATAGTCACTGTCTGGGCTAGCCGGCTGTTTGCAAATCAAACATTATGTAATAATGGAACAAACCATTTTACTTATTATACAAAAATATAATTTATTATATTTCGAAAAGAAACACCCTATAACGCGCGACAAGACGCGTGCGTCTCTGTCAGAATTCAAACCAGTCTCTCAATGTTCAATCTATTTTCTAGAGAAAGAGAGAGAGTGAAGGGGGAAGTGAAAGAGAAGGAGAGAGAGACAGAAGGATACTGAAAGAGAGAAATAGAGAGAGAGAGAAAGAGAGGGAACAAGCCGTCATCAGTATTTCAACAAATCTCGGTGACAGGTTTTCTTTGACCTCTTTAACCTGGCTGGTGGCTCCAGCATTTTTTATATTTTAGCTGACATCGTATTACACCGAATACCCCGATCAGTGAGCTGACATTTTTAGTGCAGCGAATTCAATTTATATGCAACTCAAGTCTGGCACAAGGGTTACGAATATAATGGGAAGCACTTAGCTCACCAAAAGATTACACATTGTGCCACACTTTTGCGCGACTTTCGCGTTCTCATTATTTTAATTCTTCAATTCCTTAAAACTCTTTTACGCGTCTGTGTACAGGCGTGCAGTCATTCCTTAGTTCTTTCTGTTTTTACTCTACTCGACAAACGACAAATGTCTATCAAAACTGTTCTTCTTCCCTTTTCTGGTCGCCGCCGTCGCCGTTTCGCAAGTGATCGATGCTTTAATTCCTTTTTCAATGGCCGTAGTGGTCGTTTAGTGACTTCATCAGTGTAACTAGCTGAAACACACCTTTTTTCGTCCATTAAAAGAGACTATGACATTCGTTGAGAATTTCACAAGTTTTATTTTTTGGGAGAGATTGTTTTACGTGAGAGAGAGATAGATAGATAGAGAGAGAGAGAAAGAGAGAAAGAAAGAGAGAGATACTAGATTTATCTAAACTAAAGTAACGAATTATTAACTGACTTTTGGGTTATTTTAAAGTGTTCCTTTAAGTTATTACAGCATTATTTGCGATATGTGTAGCTCGCGTTCTATGGACCAACTCTTCTTAAAGCCTTGCTTTTTCACAGTCGCCAAACGTGACGTCACTCCTTTACTCGATTCTTTGTTTGTGTCTTACTTTTTTGACACTATGCTTTGCTTGTTTGTGTCTTACCTCTTTGACACTATGCTTTGCTTGTTTGCCCCATAGTTCACTTATTTGATTAATCACTCGTGGGAATAAATTCATTTCCCTAAGTTTGTGTCAGTTTATTTTGTACTTAAATCGATCCATGTCAAAATTCATACTAGTGGATTTTACCCTTCTCTGGTCTATCCATAATGTAACACTAGTACGTATGATAAAAATAATAATAATTAATGGTTTTTCACTTAAAACTAAAAGAATTTTGTCAAAAATGACACCAGAAAAAATGGCTTAACAGAAATGGCAGGAATAAAAATGACACGAATGGATGAATTTTAAAAAAATGGAACAAGTAAAAGATATCCAAACTCTAGGATACAATACATGAAGGGAAAACATTAATAAGTTTGTCAGATAAAAAATGTATTTCTACATTTAACAGTAGTTTTTTATTTATTTATCTATTATACATTGTTATCCTAAATTAAATGTTATTCTTTGCTATGTAACTTCTACAGATGAATAGGTTTTAAGGTCTTTAAAGTTTAGGATTTAAATTTCTCATTCAGACATAATCTACACGGTTCGTTAAAATTTCTATATGTACTGGCCTCTCGTAGACAACTTGTGTAGATTACGTCTGAATGAGAAATTTAAAATCCTAAACTTTAAAGACCTCAAAACCTATTAAACTGAAGAAGTGAAACAGCAAAAAACTGCTTACGCAGAATTAAATTTATTTAGGATAACAATATAATAATAAATAAATAGATAAATAACAAAATTAACTAACACCTAAAATAGAAATACAAAAGTATTAACATTATGTCACCTATTAATTCGACACAAAAAAGAAACAGGGATGAGTCAGTCCTATACAAAACAGAACAAAAGAATAGCAAGTAAAATAAACCGACCCTTTATTTGTGAGAAACCCTACGATTGGCTTATGGTAACATTAACCCGTGGGGAATTAACAAATAATCTGATTGGTTAACTAGCTAAACTAAACACCACGTGTGTATATATATAAACACCAGGCAACACAAATTCCATGAATTTTAGTCTGACGATTCCCTACGGGGATAAAACGCGGACGCCTCTGTGTAGCTTGATTGCCATAAATATATTTTCATAACTTACTTATTACTTACAATATATATATATATATATATATATGTATATATATATATATATATCCAAGAAGAATACCCGTCACAGGACGGATTAGTTTATTGTATTATTCGGACTACTGTTCTTATATTGAATGTTATTATCACAACGTTATAGTCGATATAACCTGTTCGCATTTACCCGTGGCACAACGGATAAAGGTACTTAGTTATTATTAGTTTTAAGTAACAGGCTTCAGGGGGTTTAAGTTTCAATCCTCAGTACGAGCAATACTAGGAATACAGACATAATTACATTAGACTTCCACACCGTCGTGGCTGGCGGAATGAGAACAAACTCCCCCTTCGATTAAATAATTTGTTCTGTTCGAAATTCTGTAGAGATTCCCGAGTTAGACAAGACGCAACTGAAGAAGGCCGGAGTTTAATTCGACCAAACCGTTGTGAGAATGACACCCGAGATGAGAACAATAGTCCGAATAATCCAAATAATACGAATGAAAATTAAATTAAAATCATGCAAATAAAGAAAAATGCAATAACCGAATATTTTCTTTCGAAAATTTCTCAGTCAAATTAAGGAGCCAATTAGCAGTCCACCACGAAAAATAATTATTTGAAGTTTGAAATAAGTGAATTAATTTAAATACGCTGACAGGTTTCTCTGCAAAAAAAAGCGAAGGTGATTCCGAAGTTGTAATAATTCATTTACGAAAAAATTGCAAAATTAACACCGGTGGCGTGTACTTTTCACAAAGACCGAATTTCTCACGTCGTTAGTCGAAAGCGCAGAAGACCCAGGCTACGCCCGCCCCCCCCAATAAAAATATGTTAATTTTTGTACTGATGAGTCCCTATTAATCAAGGCCAGTTATTACCTGAGGATAAGGATTTAAAATAGAATAAAATAAATATCAATTATCGTTATAAACCCATTACTATATTTATATTTTACCGATTTTCTTTTATTTATTTATTTTTATAATCTTACTTAATTTTTATACAAATGAGTCACCACTTACTAAGACAAAAAGGCACTCAAGGATGAGGGTTAATGTGCTTGTTAGTTGAAGGTAGAACAATGCTATGAGAGGATTGGAAACTATGTGGGATGGACAGTATCTGTTGACAGGTGACTTGAAAACGGTTTCATTGGCCAATTACATCGGAGCCAAGTGTAGTATATGTTCTGATACTACACTTAATGTTTTCTGTACTTGGTCAGTCAGACCGAGTCAATTTTTATTTTATGTCCCAATTCAGAATGTCCCTTTTGGGGAGCTGGATGTATCTCCATTAAAAACCGACCTTATATCAAACACTGCTCTCGTGGGGAGGAAAGTAAGTAAGCACTTGAAAATGACCATGTTATAGTTAGGTGAAAAGCAGCTGAGCGGTATTGTGTTCCACTCATTGGGAGTTCTTTGAAAGAAAATCTGCAAGGTGCTGCACGGAGCACATTTTCATTGTCTTGCCCTGACAGAGTACGAAACCGACTTCGTAATCTAGTGGGAGTAATTTATTCTCTTCCCTACAACCTCCCTTCACACGAAAGAGATGTTGTTACCTCCCCTCTTTCGTATGTCAAGGCTGTAGTAGAGCATGCAAATCAAGAATTGGTCTCTACAGTCACACAAACAGATGCACACAAACAACATCCCAATACGACACTGATCCATAGTCGTTGCGACTGACGGATGCCAATACATACTCTATGTTTATGTTCATGGTAGGTGCTAGACGGGGCTTTAATTCATTCTCCCACTGTAAAACATCACAATAAAGACTCGTCTTTCTACAACCGCAGTAAAGAACGTTTTCTTTTACTCTCTGTATCAAAAATAGAACGGAACTTCCATAAACAAAATTGATTTCCTTGAACACCCCATCTATGAAACAATACGACGACGCTGCCACTCACCGATTATAACATCGCTGTATACAAATATTGGTTTAGCCGTCCTTTGGCCAATGAAAGTTACTCTGCACAACACCCATTTTTTCTCAATCCTCTCATGGTTACGTTCATCGTCCAATTGACAATTTCTTTAACTTTATTCTCAAGTATCCTCTGGGTCGTGACAAGCAGTGACTCATGAGTAAAAATCAGTTGGAAAACTTATTGTCAACAAGTGATACGAGTTAGAAAGATGCCAAAATTATTCGAAAGCTCAGTTTAAAATAAATAAATTTTATTTATTTATTTCAACAAATTACATTGTTATGGTTTTTCAAAAAAATGTTTATACCTTTACGAAACAATGGTTTATAATAATGTGTCTACTCCTTTCTATTCAAAATGGCTGAACCGCGCCCTTAAGACACGGACATTCTTTCTCACAAAGTCAATACCACCAGACGATGAAAAAAAAAGAAGAAAAAAAACTCTCTGACGAGGAATATTTTATATTCGAAAGCTCAGTTTAAAATAAATAAATTTTATTTATTTATTTCAACAAATTACATTGTTATGGTTTTTCAAAAAAAAAATGTTTATATATATATATATATATATATATATATATATATATATATATATATATAAGAGGGATGTCTATTCGATTTCGAATATGACCACTTTTGACGTATTGATATGATATTAGTGTAACCTTCCCACAGATGGAGCATGTGTTGTGATGATCTGAGGAGATGCCATAAATGAAGCCACCTTCGTATCTTAGGTGTTCCATTTTTCCTCCATGTGCTGGAGGTGTCACGCCCCGTGTCGTCCTCGCCGCTCCTTTCTTCTGTTGGTGTTTCATCCTATTCTTTTCAAAAAGCTTGCTGCCTTCAAAAATCGCGTTTCTCCACCTTAATCTATCTAGAGTCACCCCCTCCTATCCTCCAATATCAATTTCAAAGCACTTCAAATCGTCTTTGAGACAATCTTTGAATTCCTTACAAGGTTTATGCTGTGGGCAAGTATTCCCAGTTAGTTCCCTATAGATCACCTGCGTTGGAAGTCTGTCATCATTAAGACGAATAAGATAACTATCTCAACGAAGCCTGTGTTTCCTTATACGAGACTTGATGCTTGGAACAGCAGCTCGTTCCAACACTTCGCTGTCAGGGTTAGAGCTATCTCAACGGATGTTAAGCAAGTGCCTAAAGCAATTCGGCTGGGATCGCTCCAACAGGCGAATACGAGCTCTGTAAGTGATCCATCTCTCATAAACATATAACAAAGTTGATAACACACAGGCCTCGTACACAGGGATATTGGTTTCCAGCCTGATATCACGTGGTGCCCACACTAGCTCGTTCAATACGACCACCATGTATCTCAGCATCCAACGAGCTGTTCCTAAAAAAACACTACCCAGATACATAAAACGATCCATTACAGACAGTCTTCAACAAATATATCCGGTTCTTAGGTTGCTAGGGGCTGGGGCAAACATAGCCTTTGTCTTGCCCAGGCTTATTGTGAGACCCATGCTTTTACACACCCATGCAAAGCGATCCATGATATCCTGCATATCATCCTGCGAGTGAGCAACGAGATCCACATTATCTGCATAGAGCAAATCTCGAACAACAGTCGAGAATGTCCTTGACAAAGTCTTAAAACGCTGTGAGTTATACAGCCGACCCGATGTGCGAAATCGAAGATACACACCTTTGTCAAAGTTAGTGAAAGCCAACGACAGAGTTACAGCGAAATAGATGGAAAACAGAGTAGGTGCAGGTATATCACCATGTTTAACACCGTTGTCAACTGCAACGGGTTCAGAGAGACAACCATTGCAGTTGGCACGTGCTTTCATAGTGTCGTGCAGCTCACGATTGAGTCTAACAAAGTTAGTAGGACATCCCAACCCACTCAATATCTTCCACAGCGCATCCCGATTAACTGTATCAAACGCGTATATATATATATATATATATATATATATATATATATATATATATATATATATATACGCGTTTGAACGTATACGTCCGTAGATAATAAACAACAACAAATATTTTTCATATTTGTCGCTCCTTAATAATTAGTAGAGCACTTTAGTAGTAGTGCAAATACAGCGTGACGTCATTTGCTTTATAATGCATCATTCCTTAATATAAGTAGAATGCCTGTGTCGCCATCGCCGCTTTAAATGTATTTAAACTATCACAGTTTATCAGCTGTTCAAACATTGACCGCGAGGTTTAAGACGTTGGATTGGAGTTGAAAAATACTTATAATCCAGGGTTTCGAATCGTGTGACCAGTAGTGAATAGTCATACTTCTACGCTGAAGAGTCTTGATTGATAAGAGACGAAACGTATACGTCCGTAGATAATAAACAACAACAAATATTTTTCATATTTGTCGCTCCTTAATAATTAGTAGAGCACTTTAGTAGTAGTGCAAATACAGCGTGACGTCATTTGCTTTATAATGCATCATTCCTTAATATAAGTAGAATGCCTGTGTCGCCATCACCGCTTTAAATGTATTTAAACTACCAAAGTTTATCAGCTGTTCAAATATTGGCCGCGAGGTTTAAGACGTTGGATTGGAGTTGAAAAATACTTATAATCCAGGGTTTCGAACCGAGTGACCGGTAGTGCATAGTCATACTTCTACGCTGAAGAGTCTTGATTGAAAAGAGACGAAACCTATACGCTGGTAGATAATAAACAACAACAAATATTTTTCATATATATATATATATATATGTAGACGAACAACACAGGTAAGGAGGACATTTTTAAATAACTAATATAAGTTAGCTAAACATTTATCTGGAACAAAACTTAGATCTGATATATGGAACGTTTATGTTTTTGTCTTTTAGGGGAAGTGGGGTCTGATCAACTCTGCTGGGAAGCCATGAAATAAAATACTGTTTTGTTTTTAATTTCCCGAAACAGTTTTTCATGGAAAACAACTGATGATAAATAATGTTAAGACTAGTGTAAATTCTTGGAAACAAACTAATATAGTGACTACAAAAAATAAATTGACTTACATGAGTGATTTTCTACTGAACGACTTAGGACTAGAATGTTTTTTTCCTTATATAGTTTTAATGGTTGAGAAACTTCCGAGACTATATATACACATATATTACTATTTCATGTATCCACATAAAATCTTATAAGGGGATATAATTTTTTATGTATCAATTTTCAGTATTTACTTCAACAGTGCTCGATATGTAAGTAAGGCTAGGTAGAGCCTGAAGATACCTTCCGGGGATAAAACGCGGGAGTCTCTGTGTAGCTGAATTGCCATAAATATATTTTGATAGCTTATATATATATATATGGGAAATGAAAAAGGAAAAACCAAAAGATGTGTTTTTATGTATTCATCAACGTTTCGTCTTTACTTGTAAGACTTTTTCAGGATGATAATTTTAAGAAAAATGTCATGCAAGTACATGAACATATTGGGTTGACATGATGGGTTAATGAGAAGAAAGTAGTAGCCACTACTGGGAGCGCAGGACCGAGGTCTGGGCTGAGAGAAATCAGTGGCAGGGAATGAAATTAATGTGGATGGCTGTGAGTATATATATGTATATGTATTACAGAATATATATATATATATATATATATATATATTTGTGTTATAATAGGATAATTCCAGGAGGAAATCTGGGTATGAGAGCTCAATGTAGTAAACAGAGCAAGAATAACATAAAATATGATAACACGAAATCACATAATTGTCGATGCAATAATTTATTTGAACCGTGCGGTTTTTTCAAGCATCACTCAGACAATTACATTTTTGAGACTGATAGAAAATTGAATTTCCCTACGACAATTCCAACACAACCAGAGAGAGTGGTGGTAGCAACCAATTTGATACATCTTTTAGAGAGAGGGGGAACTTTAAAACTTATATTTAACAATGGCGGTCGAAAGGGAGGGATCTTTAAGTTAATCTACTAATAACTGCCGTCTCAAAATTATGACACATACGACTTGACGATATCATACATATAGACAACTTTACTCACGCGCATACACAAACCTAAATATATATATATATATATATATATATTACAGAATATATATATATATATGTATTACAGAATATATATATATATATATATATATATATATGTATTACAGAATATATATATATATATATATATATATATATATATATATGTATTACAGAATATATATATATATTTTCCCCACTCATTCTTTTCTACATTCATTTCTATTTCTCCAACAAATACGGACGTCCACCCAGCAGTTGGCCACTATTTCATTCTATTTTTCCCAATATGTCTACCCTACATGTATCTGTGCTTGCATGACATTTTTTCTCTATTTTATCATCCTGATGAAGTCTTATAAATAAAGACGAAACGTTGATGTACACATAAAAAACATCCATTTTTTGGTTTTCCTTTTTCATTTTCCCATCACGTCGGATTACTTTCATCCTTCTCTTCCCATATATATATATATGTATTACAGAATATATATATATATATATATATATATATATATATATATATATATATATTACAGAATATATATATATATATATATATATATATATATATATATATATATATATATATATATATATTACAGACGATCATAACACCATCGGTTCGTCGGTTTCAAGTCTCACAGGCGTACATGAGTATGGTAAGAATCACAGCTTTGTATACCTTAAGTTTGGTCTGCAGCCGAATTCCTTTACCCCCATACAGTGGATCGAAGACGTCAAAAGGCAACGCCAGCTTGGGCTATCCTACAGTCGACTTCATCGTCTATGTGTATGCCCTTGACAGGGTACTATCTAAGTAAGGGAACTTGTCCAGGGCTCTTAGGTTGGTTCCATGAATTGAGATTCCCGGCTCAGGCTGGTACATTACCTCGGTCCTCTTTATGCTGATAGTCAGCCCAAAGTTGTCGCACGTTTCAGAAAAAAACTATTGACAATGTGTTGCATTTTTAGCTCTGTGTTGGCACTAAGCGAACAATTATCAGTAAACAGAAAGTCTCGTGTGATTGTTGTCTTAACTCTGGTAATATTATTACACACACGCACACACACTTGAAAACCTTCTCGACACCATCCTTCGGTGCAAAGAGAAATATCTGAGAAGGAAATTACTTTTTGTGTTTAATTCCGGCTTTAGTAAGTATTCGTATTCCTAAATATCCGTTATACGAGTTGACCCACAATTCCGTCTCTGCACAGACGTTGATGGAAATATAAGCGCATCTTATTTAGACATTTATTTATTTCTCTTTGATTATTATTATTATTATTATTATTATTATTATTATTATTATTATTATTATTATTATTATTATTATTATTGCCTTTTTGATTTGTATGTTTATTTAAAAAAAAACATTTCTCGCTTCGTCGATTTGAAATTGGATTTCGCTTTCGCTTGCCAAGAAGAGACGAAGTGTTGAAGGGGGCGGGAACCGTTTCGATACCGATTGAAGTTTATTGCTTCACAGGAAACGAAACATAAAAGGAAGAAACAAAATGGCTTCTCGTCAGAGTTTCTTTCGGCGCAAATGAATTTTTGCTTTCATCTCAAATTTGTATATCTCATTGTATTAAAATATGTGAGATTGATATCTTGTACTAGCAGATGCTCCGGCATTGCCTGTGGATGGATTTGGGCTGATGTATTAAAAGAAAAAGTAGTAAGATAAGCAAAGATATAGTTGCATTTCACCATAGAAAATCAATAACTTTAATGAGAATGTGGTAACATGGCAACTTTACTTCTTTAGGAGGAGTCACAACACCAATAAATCGTCTTAAATGCCATAATTAATTTTACTTAATTAGATAAATAATATCGCACAAATAAAATACGTCATGGTGTCACAACCGTATATAGATACACATTCATAAAATTGATGCTAGAATTTAAAATTTCGTAGTTCGCCTGACGAATATTCCAAACTGAGATCTCATCAGGCAGAGTTAGAATCCGATCTTAACCCTAGATCATATATCCAAATATGATCTGGGTTAAGATCGGATTCTAACTCTGCCTGATGAGATCTCAGTTTGTAATAGCTGTTGATCGATAACATCGACATGCCAGTGTCTGTGTAAATAAACATAATTATATATAAAAGCTCTATTGGATATTGAGCACTTTTTATAAACCCGGTTGAAATTCTTTGGATTACTACCCTGTGGATGTTTTACCTGGATTTTTACCATTATATTATATATATATATATATATATATATATATATATATATATATATATATATATATATATAGAGAGAGAGAGAGAGAGAGAGAGAGAGAGAGAGGGAGAGAGAGGGATAGATAGATAGATAGATAGATAGATAGATAGATAGATAGATAGATAGATAGATAGATAGATAGATAGATAGATAGATAGAAGTCAAATATGAACATGTTAGATTATTTTATATTATATTATATCCCATAGCCCGCTGACTAATGAGAACTTCTGAAGCCGCTGTTTTAGAAAAGGGAATTTGTAAAAAAAAAAAAATATATTACCCAGTCCTGTCGACCCTTACTCCAATTTAAAGTCGGTTTCTCTTCCTGGTCGAATATCTGACACACGAGGATTACGATTTGATAGCATTGGACTGTTTATGCTACCCATAAGTTGGCATGTGCAGTTAGCGAAGGGAAGAGAGAAAGATACAGAGAGAGGGTGTATCTCGAATATAGTCGTTGGTATTCAGCTGTTGTAAAAAAAAAACGTCTCCTTCCATTCTGCTTTAAAGTCACACTTACACATGTTTACGTTTCAGGCACGTGAATTCATGTAAATTCCAGTTCGTACATGAAAATACATTGACCTTTTGGCTTGGAGCAAAGTGTAGTATATGTTCTGATACTACACTTCATTTCTTCTGTCCTCGGTCAGCGCATGGAAACTTCTAAACTTAGGCTATATTTATTTATTTCCCAATCAAGAGTGCTACTTTATAAGGAGCTATATTTATTTATTTCCCAATCAAGAGTGCTACTTTATAGGGAGCTATATTTATTTATTTCCCAATCAAGAGTGCTACTTTATGGGGAGCTATATTTATTTATTTCCCAATCAAGAGTGCTACTTTATGGGGAGCTATATTTATTTATTTCCCAATCAAGAGTGCTACTTTATGGGGAGCTATATTTATTTATTTCCCAATCAAGAGTGCTACTTTATGGGGAGCTATATTTATTTATTTCCCAATCAAGAGTGCTACTTTATGGGGAGCTATATTTATTTATTTCCCAATCAAGAGTGCTACTTTATGGGGAGCTATATTTATTTATTTCCCAATCAAGAGTGCTACTTTATAAAAAGCTATATTTATTTATTTCCCAATCAAGAGTGCTACTTTATAGGGAGCTATATTTATTTCCCAATCAAGAGTGCTACTTTATGGGGAGCTATATTTATTTATTTCCCAATCAAGAGTGCTACTTTATAGGGAGCTATATTTATTTATTTCCCAATCAAGAGTGCTACTTATGGGGAGCTATATTTATTTATTTCCCAATCAAGAGTTCTACTTTATGGGGAGCTATATTTATTTATTTCCCAATCAAGAGTGCTACTTTATGGGGAGCTATATTTATTTATTTCCCAATCAAGAGTGCTACTTTATGGGGAGCTATATTTATTTATTTCCCAATCAAGAGTGCTACTTTATAGGGAGCTATATTTATTTATTTCCCAATCAAGAGTGCTACTTATGGGGAGCTATATTTATTTATTTCCCAATCAAGAGTTCTACTTTATGGGGAGCTATATTTATTTATTTCCCAATCAAGAGTGCTACTTTATGGGGAGCTATATTTATTTATTTCCTAATCAAGAGTGCTACTTTATGGGGAGCTATATTTATTTATTTCCCAATCAAGAGTGCTACTTTATAAGGAGCTATATTTATTTATTTCCCAATCAAGAGTGCTACTTTATGGGGAGCTATATTTATTTATTTCCCAATCAAGAGTGCTACTTTATGGGGAGCTATATTTATTTATTTCCCAATCAAGAGTGCTAATTTATGGGGAGCTATATTTATTTATTTCCCAATCAAGAGTGCTACTTTATAGGGAGCTATTTTTATTTATTTCCCAATCAAGAGTGCTACTTTATGGGGAGTTATTTTTATTTATTTCCCAATCAAGAGTGCTACTTTATGAGGAGCTATATTTATTTATTTCCCAATCAAGAGTGCTACTTTATGGGGAGCTATATTTATTTATTTCCCAATCAAGAGTGCTACTTTATGGGGAGCTATATTTATTTATTTCCCAATCAAGAGTGCTACTTTATGGGGAGCTATATTTATTTATTTCCCAATCAAGAGTGCTACTTTATGGGGAGCTATATTTATTTATTTCCCAATCAAGAGTGCTACTTTATGGGGAGCTATTTTTATTTATTTCCCAATCAAGAGTGCTACTTTATGAGGAGCTATATTTATTTATTTCCCAATCAAGAGTGCTACTTTATGGGGAGCTATATTTATTTATTTCCCAATCAAGAGTGCTAATTTATGGGGAGCTATATTTATTTATTTCCCAATCAAGAGTGCTACTTTATAGGGAGCTATTTTTATTTATTTCCCAATCAAGAGTGCTACTTTATGGGGAGCTATATTTATTTATTTCCCAATCAAGAGTGCTACTTTATGAGGAGCTATATTTATTTATTTCCCAATCAAGAGTGCTACTTTATGGGGAGCTATATTTATTTATTTCCCAATCAAGAGTGCTACTTTATGGGGAGCTATATTTATTTATTTCCCAATCAAGAGTGCTACTTTATGGGGAGCTATATTTATTTATTTCCCAATCAAGAGTGCTAATTTATGGGGAGCTATATTTATTTATTTCCCAATCAAGAGTGCTACTTTATGGGGAGCTATTTTTATTTATTTCCCAATCAAGAGTGCTACTTTATGAGAAGCTATATTTATTTATTTCCCAATCAAGAGTGCTACTTTATGGGGAGCTATATTTATTTATTTCCCAATCAAGAGTGCTACTTTATGGGGAGCTATATTTATTTATTTCCCAATCAAGAGTGCTACTTTATGGGGAGCTATATTTATTTATTTCCCAATCAAGAGTGCTAATTTATGGGGAGCTATATTTATTTATTTCCCAATCAAGAGTGCTACTTTATAGGGAGCTATTTTTATTTATTTCCCAATCAAGAGTGCTACTTTATGGGGAGCTATATTTATTTATTTCCCAATCAAGAGTGCTACTTTATGGGGAGCTATATTTATTTATTTCCCAATCAAGAGTGCTACTTTATGGGGAGCTATATTTATTTATTTCCCAATCAAGAGTGCTACTTTATGGGGAGCTATATTTATTTATTTCCCAATCAAGAGTGCTACTTTATGGGGAGCTATATTTATTTATTTCCCAATCAAGAGTGCTACTTTATGGGGAGCTATATTTATTTATTTCCCAATCAAGAGTGCTACTTTATGGGGAGCTATATTTATTTATTTCCCAATCAAGAGTGCTACTTTATGGGGAGCTATATTTCCCATTACATTAAAAACTGACAATCGGTCTTACTCTGCCCTTGGTGGGGATCAAGTGAACAGGGACAAAACAATATCGGACAACACATAGATATGATTTTAAAATTAATGTATGCGTAGCGATTTATGACAAATGGAAATATATGCATGAAGTAATTATGGATATAAGTAAATTCATAAATAGCTATGGATGAAAATATACATAGCTATGATAAATAGAGACATTCTACTTATTCAGCAAATATTCAGTCACAGAAACATATAGATTTTATTTCAAATCAATCTACTTAAATCTATGGTAAATATTAGACGCATGCACACCATATTATTCCGTAGTCAGCTCAAATAAAAACAAAGCTAAGATTATCAAGATGCGATAAGCGCTTATCAATCGATACAAATAAACGTATACATAAATTATATAATATATATTCTTTATGACCAAACACATTTATATATATATATATATATATATATATATACATTTGTTTTGTTTATTATCTATGTATACGTTTCGTCATTTATAATCGGGACTGATCAGCATAGAGATATGACTATTTACTACTGCTCACGCATATATAAAAAAAATACATTTCTGTATGTGTATAGGGGGACATGATTACATGTATGTGTGAATACGTGTATATACTTATATGTATGTAAATACGCATTTTTATGTAACCATGGATTAATATATTTATGTGTGAATGTGGGTGTGCATGTTTTATTCGAATTTATGTTTCAATTAAATGTATGCAGAAATTATCTCTAGTATTATATCCCATAAATATTTAAAAAAAATAATTTAAATACACCTTATCAAATATATTGTACTATTTTCACGAAGTCCCCCCCCCATTTTACCACCTTTGCATAAAGCTAAATAAAACTAAATATAACCAACATTTGAACCCCTTACGTCTTGCAGCCCTTTTTCAAAATCCATAATGAATGTATATTGATAGGTTTATTAGTTTACCATATATAAACATTCATGCAAACATTGTTAAAATAACTGCGTCTGTTTAATTATACATTTTTAATTTTTTTCTGATGTTTTTTTTGTATTAAAATCATAAAAATGAATAAATATCCCATAGGTTTCACGAACGTTTTCGATTCCTTGTCGAATAGATAATTCTATTGAATTCACAGCAGCTCTAGCTATCGAACAATATTTTTCTAACCCTAACCCTAAACCCTAACCCTAACCCTAACCCTAAACCGTTTATGTCTAATCGACGTTCTCCTTGCACAGTAGCCACATGTGCGACGCCAATTAAAGCCATCAGTTTTGATTACTGGAAAATCGTGTTTAAAATTCGTTGTAAGAGTTACCTGCCCCTTATTTACCTCTCCAACACTAAAAGACAAAAACACTTTTTCGGCTTTTTATTATACAAGCACCCATTTTTTTTCCGATAATTCTTCAGTTGTTAAATACAAATAAACAGAAATGATGGAGAAAGAAGAGAATTTTGTAAAAGGCAGCGGAGAACCGCGCAGAGATCGTTTTTCGTATTGTTCCAGGAGAGTCGTTGACGATTTAAATTCAGCGACGCCGGAGTGGCATCACAGAAAAAAATCGCATTGCGTCAGCCATTTTTACAGATTGCCATTGATTTCATACGTGATATTATTAATTTTCGGTTGTTGTGTTTTTATGTAGATTGCTTCCAGTATATAATGTACACTCTAGCTAACTGTACCAACATCTATAAAAACACAACTCCCGTTCCTCTGATTTAAGACACATTCTAGTTTATAACACAAAATAATACATTCCGAAAACAATTTAAAAAAATTAAAAATACTGGAATCTGTCTACCGCTATCGAAAATATAAAAAAAACGTATAATTAAACAGACGAATTATGTTATTTTTAACAATATTTGTATAAATATATAAAAATATAAACATAGCTAACTTTATATAGATAGATATCCGCTGAACAAATCAATAATAATGCATTCATAATATTCTCCTAGTGGAGTCCTGATCGTCTATTTTTCACAAAAAATTCAATCAAATCACACCGGAATGTTCACAATTCCTGAATATCCTTTGACTCTGAATACATCCCATCTCTGATCATTTCTTTAATAAAAAAAATCGGTATAACACCCAAAGGAAAGACACTTGAATGTTTAGAAAAGAAACATTTTTATGTGGGTAGTAATTCATAATATGACGCCTCCATTTTTTTCTCGATTCCGATATAATTATGTTCTAAATTCTCGATTCCGATAACATTTCTAATTTCGATTCTTTAAAATCTCTAAATATATATAGCTATAGATTTGTTTTTTTGTTGTTTTTTTTTTTAAATATTCGTATTACCTTAAAAACCCCATGTAATTTGTGCATATATTTTAAAATGTAAAAATACATTTGTGTGTGGGGGGGGTAATTTTAGTTTTATTGGTAGTTCTAAAATCAATAAATATTTATCACTTTATCATTAGTACAAGAAATAGAAAATTAAGTTTTAAACACAAACAAACCAAAACACAATTAAAAGAAACGTTTTGGGCATCGTAAAATAGGCACAATTTTTGGTGATTGTATAATAAAAAGCCCCAAAAAGTTATCTTTGTCTTTTAGTGTTGAAGAGGTAAATAAGGGGCAGGTAACTCTTCACAGCAGCTCTAGCTTTCGAACAATATTTTTCTAACCCTAACCCTAACCCTAAACCCTAACCCTAAACCCTAAACCCTAAACCCTAACCCTAAACCCTAAACCCTAAACCCTAACCCTAACCCTAACCCTAAACCCTAAACCCTAAACCCTAACCCTAACCCTAACCCTAACCCTAAACCCTAAACCCTAAACCCTAACCCTAACCCTAACCCTAAACCCTAAACCCTAACCCTAAACCCTAACCCTAAACCCTAACCCTAACCCTAACACTAACCCTAACCCTAACCCTAACCCTAAACCCTATCCCTAACCCTAAACCGTTTATGTCTAATCGACGTTCTCCTTGCACAGTAGCCACATATGCGACGCCAATTAAAGCCATCAGTTTTGCTTACTGGAAAATCGTGTTTAAAATTCGTTGTAAGAGTTACCTGCCCCTTATTTACCTCTCCAACACTAAAAGACAAAAAACACTTTTTTCGGCTTTTTTTATACAAGCACCCAATTTTTTCCCCGATTTCGATAACGATTCCGATACCCCCAAAAGTTCTGATTTGTTCGATTCTCAGTTCCAATTCTGATCAATCGTCCCAACACTACTGATAATGTTATCTCGTTTATAGTTGACGACAGGAAAGGGAAATATGCTGGACTGCAGATTCAAGTGGCCGTTAGTTCATCCTACGTTTGTCGGGGACCCTTTAAGCCATTTATTATCGTGTCTGGCTTGTTGGAGCGTCCACTCTAGACTGTCTAAAAATCTCCTTTCTTTCTCTTTCTCGCTCGCTCTCTTTCTCTCTCTCTCGCTCTTTCAAGCCACATGTGACGTCACATCCGCTAGATCACCTGTTACCACACTGCTTCACTGTTAATCCCTGGTTCAGCAAATTGACATTTGCTAACCCTTCGGCTTTGACATTTCGACGTACTCGTGGCTCTAGGATAGCCAAAATACAGACTCGCTGATCTACCCGTTCAATACGTAGAACATTTATTAAAACAACTTAGTCTGACGAAAGCCGCCTAGAAAAAAAGTGTTCAATGCCATATAGACAGATCTGATAGAAACAAAAAAATAGCATCCGTTAAACGTCTTTCTGTATCGTTATATCTTATTCGTTCTTTGTATAAACAAATCCGGTAGTCATTATTTAAGTTCTGCATTTGAATGTCACATGACGCAGTTTTGTTTCGAAAAGAAAATATAATTGAAACTGAATACAATTATTTTAAATGAAAAACAAACAAAGAAATTATCGATGCACACAACACAAAACAAATGAATTAGTTCGTAAATTCTTTAACGAGATTTGCAGTTGATTTTATTTGATCGACAGCTTTATTTTACTTTATTATTATTATTATTATTATTATTATTATTATTATTATTATTATTATTATTATTATTATTATTATTATTATTATTATTATTTGTTTATTATTATTATTATTTGTTTGTTTATTTATTTAATTTTGTATTTTTTATTTTATCAACGTGACACAAAAGAAATTAAACGATGGGTTTACGCAGAGTTGATTAAATCAGACGTCGCAGTTGTTTTTTTATGTTCGAGACAGAGATTTGCCGCCATTTTCTTTTGCACACGAAAGGGCGTTGAGTAATTTCCGTTCTCGGTGGAGATTCCATGTTGAATGCGAATTTGTTGAGATGAAATCCGTAAACATAATTCATAATTTCCGATTGTATATATATATATATATATATATATATATATATATATATATATATATATATATATATATATATATAGTAAGCAATGAAAATATATATGGCAATCAAGCTACACAGAGGCTCCCGTGTTTCATCCCCGGGGGGAATCGTCAGGCTAAATGCTTACTACCTAGCTCTACTTACGTATCGAGAACTGTTGAAGTAAATACTGAAAACTGACACATAAAAAATTATATCTCCTTATAATATTTTATGTGGATACATAAAGTAATAATATATATATATATATATATATATATATATATATATATATATATATATATATATATATATTGTCAATCTCTGTTTTAAGAAAAGGAGTTTTAGTCTCGATACATGTTGAACCCGCTCTTTCAAGATATAAAAGATATCAAAAGGGAAGAAGAAAAAAGCGTATAAATCGGCATGGAAAGCAGAATGGAAGAAAGAAAACGTCTCATGGAGATAGAGTGAAGGCGGATCGTCTGATCCCTTCTCTTATTTGTCGACAGTTGTCTACTCGCTTACATTCTTGTGACGGAACTGATATATATATATATATATATATATATATATATATATATATATATATATATTATTTGTCGCTCCTCGAATAAGTAGAGCACTGTAATGGTAGTATTAACACAGCATGACGTCACTTGCTTTATAATGCATCGTTCCTTCCCTTAAAAAGAAGTAGAATGCTTAGACGTTAAGCCCGCCGATATAGTGTTAAAATTATCATCGTTTATTCGCTATTTAAAATTAGCCGAGTGGTTAAAGACGTCGGATTTGAGTTGAAAAATACTTGTAGTCCGAGGTTTCGAATCGCATGACCGGTAGTGAATAGTCATATCTCTATGCTAATGAGTCCTGATTTAAAAAAGGACGAAACGTATACGTACATAGATAATACACAATAACAAATATATATATTTATATATACGAGGTCTGTCTAAAAACTATCCGACCTTTTTTTCCCGTGCGAAATAGAGACGATAGGGCGGCGCCACTCTACACAGTGAAGGAAGACACATTCATGCGCATCTGTGAATTTTATCACGGCCTTCCTGCGTGTTAGTCGCTGCCTGTCGGTCGCTGAGTGAGGTTCTACACAACGTGTTCGTCGGATTACCGATACTCTCAACATGACTGAACGTGTTGAGCAAAGTTACTGCATCAAATGTTATCAAAAGCTTGGTGATTCTCAAAACAAAACAATCCGTAAGATTCAGTAGGTGTTTGGAGAAGATGCGATGGGTGTAACACAAATCAAGGAAGGGTTCAACCGATTCCAAAATGACCGCACATCAGCGGAGAGTGACCAGCGTTTTGGCAGGCTCGAAACTGCTTGGTGTTCGGCTTTGGTTGAGAGGTTGCACACATTTAGTGATAACAAATCGTCGTTCAACCGTGCGGGAGATCGCCGAAGAGGTTGGAGTGAGTAAAAATTCCCCACATGCAATTTTGCGTGATGATTTGAACATGCACAGAGTGGCGAAATTTGTACCCAAGTTGTTGTCGCAGGAACAAAAGGACTTCCGTTTTCAAGTTGCACAGAACCTTCTGGAAACCTTCAAGACTGATCCTCGGTTTCTGAACACCGTGATAACTGGAGATAAGTCATGGGTGTACGGGTAAAAAAGACAGTCGTCACAATGGAAACATCCCGAGTCTCCAAGGCCCCAAAAAAGCGCGACAGGTGCGAAGCAAAATCAAGGTGATGCTGACTGTCTTCTTTTAATATTTGTGGAAATGTGCCTCTACGAATACGCATCGGAAGGACAAACAGTGACAAAGGAGTACTATCAAGATGTTCTCCAGCGTTTCCGTGACGCAGTTCGGCGCAAAAGACCTAAAATGTGGACGGCGAACGCCCTGCACATTCCTCCCAATTGATCCAACAGTTTTTGGCCAAACATGGAATTCCAGTCGTTCACCAAGATATAGCTCTTTCCGACTTCTGGTTGTTTCGAAAATTGAAGACGCCACTGAAATGTTCCCGTTTTGATGATGCGTAACACGACGGCGGAGATGAACACCATCCGAAAAGAAGACTTCCAGAGGTGTTTCCAGTAGTTGATGGATCGGTGGGCTAAGTGTGTGCAGGCACAAGTGATCTACTTTGAAGGGGATTATGGTCCCAACCCCGTCAGATATTTGAAATATTTTTTCTGGCCTAAGGTCGGATACTTTCTAGACAAGCCTTATATATATATATATATATATATATATATATATATATATATATATATATATATATATATATATATATATATATGAAATTTGAATTATTAAAATAATCAACCGTTAAGAACGTCATGCAATGCAATTTATTATTAATTTATTTTTCAATTTAATTTTCGATGATATACAACTCCCTCAGGATCAAACATGGTATGAGGCACTTCCGGAATTAATAGCAAATTTAGAACAATTAAAACGGATTATGTAAATTAATAAATGCGAAAGTTGTGTGACCTTTATCACTCCTATATACCATCAAAACGGATTGCTCTTATTTAAATCAATAATACAACTTAATACTTTGAAATATATAGTAGCGATGAAAGATTTAAATACACTCTTTCTAATGCCTAATTTGCATAACTATTTTTAAACAGGTCATGATAAATTAATGTTTGGTGTTATCTATTTGTAATTTTATTGCGCTATTCTTACTATATTTATCCATTAGTTTCGTCGATATTGAATGGTAATTAATTAAAGCGATTTAATTAAAAAAAAAAGGTAAATTGCAAAAAAATATAAATAATTCACCTAACAGCGCTCGGTATGAATCAGAATTGAGAAGACAACACGAAGAGAGAGAGAGAGAGAGAGAGAGAGAGAGAGTGGCTGGATCGCTCGCTTACTAGTGCGCTTTTTCACCCTCTCTCGACCTAATTCTCCCCCTCTCTCCTCCTCTCCCGTGAGCGACGACTATTTTCTTGTTTTTATTTTTTTTAATTCAATGATTGTTTTGATCCCGTAGCCGAAACGTTTCACACTTGTCTTTAAACATTCCTTTGACGCCTTTTAGAGGTCTGACTTGAATTTCCACATGTTGCCATCTGCTTTTCAATTGTAAGTTTTAAATAAAGCCCCCCCCCTACACACTATCGTTCAGGCAAATTATTTGTTTGTTTCTTTTTATTTCATAACGGTCTGATTTAAAAAATAAATAAAATTTTATCAGAATTACCAAAATGTTAATGTTTATCTTTTTATATGAATAAATACAAAAGTTTTAGTCGCGTGTTTACAATAACCTTATGAATGAAATGTTTATTATTTAAAATTTTGTTTTGAATATATTTCAAGGAGTGGTCTTTGCGAAGCGATAGCGAACGGGAAACATTAGCTAGTTTTATATATAACTCGATTTGAAAACTGGAGAATATATAAGCATATATTCTATGTGATTAAAGTATACGAGAAAAAGCCTTAGGGAAACAAACGTTGATAAAGTCAGCTTTAACATTATAATTAGAAGAGTGGCCATCTCAGGACGAAGAAAACAGTTTTTCACCGCTTTTATGCACCCCTTACGAATGTTGGATAATTGCCATATGGGAATGGACGTATATGTTGGAAATCGTTGGTTTGACTTGCGCGAATTAACGCAGGGTGGACCCTGCAGTCGAGTGCATAATAGGGCCTGTTCTCACTGTCGGAAATCACAGACTTGACAAGTTCACTGCGCGACGAGACCCCAGATCAAGGGTCAGTGTGCACCTGCGAGAGGTTATGTGACGTCACAGGCCTTTGCGTGGGGAACAGAGGGATCCGTGACGTCATCCGTTCTTCGCGAGAAGCGAGTTTTAGCCAGTCTGACGTTTGGAGGCAGACCGATGAGACGTGATTGTTACCATGTAAACTACAACAGATAAGGGAAATATTTCCCTAAGAAAATACAGGCGAGAGATCTCTTTCCCTCCCTCCATAAATGGTTATGGAAATAATTGTTAAGTAACTACGATAAAGTAGTGATTTGCTCTCTCTCTCTCTCTCTCGGCGTAGTGAATATCTCCCAGCTGACGGATAACTTCGCCTGTAATAAAAAGAATTGAAAGTTAAAAGATTGTTTGTCGATTGAGACGGTCATGGGGCTTTTTGTGTTGCAGCTGCGTGGTTCACGACAGGAAGGAAAGAAGAAAGAATTCATCCACTAAACGACATCGAGACGTCGACCCTCTACACGCACGTTCGAGAAATCTAAAGGTATGCAAACAATATATGAACTATGTAATTTATGATGTTTTAAAAATGACGAGTATTAAATGTGAACTGCCACCGCCCTTTCAGGGACGAGTATACGAAACGAGTACCGCCGCGGCCCAAGAGAAGGGCTATGCAAGACGAAGATTAAAATCACAAATGTAAGCCTACTAAACCTTATGTCTGGGATACTTAATCTAATTTTGATCAAAATCTATTAAATAATTTTGATTCTGCAAAATTTTAAAGTTTAAGAGGTCTTAAGAAGAAATTGAAAGTCAGAGAATCTTGTTTAATCGGTCGTTAATGACTATGGATAAAATTCAATGCAAATCTGAAATATTTGAATTTTCAGATGGGAGGTTGTGCCCATTTTATGCCCTCTAAAATCCATTTAAAATACTCCTAAGGAACTAAAATTTAGGGAAATATTTATGAATTAATGTTTAATATCTACAGTTAACATTTTTTCAATTATTAAAGATATCGGAATTCTCACGAAGGGCTTCCATCCTTTCTTTGACCCTTTTGTATGATTGCAATCTGGAAGTTAACTTGGATTCGGTTGTGGATTGTGTACAAAATAACTTGTTTTGTTTAATCTTGCTAAGACTCAGCTTGTGTCTTTCAATCGTAGACGTGTCCCTTTTCTTCTTGAGATTCTCATGTATGGCTCTGCTCTTGAGGAGAAATCAACTCTGAAACTTCTTGGTCTTTATTTCCCACCCTTATGCATAACCTTAACCCTAACTCTAACCCTTTCTTTGACCCTTTTGTATAATGGCAAATATAACCTACATTACACACCCTTACGCCTAGTAGCTGTGTTCTGAAATTTATAATTAGAAATATATAAACGCATACACATACCTAACTTTATATAAATAAAGATCTATAGATAGATAAAGAAAATAATGAGTTTTTCGAAACTTTTAAAATGTTCAGTTGTTTTTAAGTAAATAAAAATGTAGGCATGTAAAATATATTACAGGATTTTTTTTTTAATTTTGAGTGTTTACACATATCGTCTTTTTTTCTCTATGTTTTGATTTTCCAATTTCTATCGAAGTCTCCAGACGCCAAAATATGATACACCTGTAATTAGATTTGTTTTTGTTGTTTTCACCTTACGAACGGCTGGAATCGAATTTGCATTTCTTGACATTAATTTGTTGTCTCTTATGCTGATGACACGCCATGTTTAATGCTATTAAAATTCAAACCACGCGTGTGATTCTTTCCTCTCGTGTGATTCTCGTTTTTGATTTTCTCGTTTAAATTTGTTTGCCGCTCGCACACGAGGGATAACATGTGTTCCTCCCGAACTGAACAAAGTGTGAGAAGCAGTCGTTGGCTGAGATTTAAATATATATTTATCACAAACATTTTATGTAGAATATATAAGGAATATATTTAAAATCATATAAATGTCGTTTGCGAGATAGACTAAGAAATGCAGAGATCGCAAAGAGGATTAATATACACAACATTATTCATTCTCCCAGTAGATCATACAAAATAGGTAATCCATGTAACTACTACAGATTCATGAGCAGCATTATTCGAAACGTGGTTTATACATATTTCCTGGCTTCCAGACTCCAGCTACGTCAAATAATCATATCAAGAAGATTACATTCATAAAAGATAAAGAAGGCAACCACTAAAGAGATGGGGTGACCAGATAAACGTTTGAGACTGTCATGTCGCTCCTGACAACTGAAATACTGGCCCAAGACCGTGATAAATGGTGGAATTTTGTTTACAAGTATGTGACGAAGCTCTCTGAGGTATGCACATAAGTAAAAGTTAGGTAAAATCGTACTTATTTCTAGTAAAATGTTTATACTATTTTGCATTTATGAATTCCGAGCAAAAATAAACTACTCGCCATAAGGCGACTATGTATTCTTTTTAAATGTATAACTTATATATATATATATATATATATATATATATATATATATATATATATATATATATATATATATATATATATATATAAAGTAATCCAACAAAAGATAAAGCGTCAACTAATATCTTATAATTAGTGAAACATCCGGATAAAAACTGAATAAAATTTGATTGAGACCTTATTTTATTATTTCATTTTATATTATAATATATCTATATATATATCTATATATATATCTATATATATATATATATATATATATATATATATATATATATATATATGTGTATATATATATATATATATATATATATATATATATATATATATAGTACATTTATTATTTTTGTTTCCTACATGTTAATCCAATGAAACTCCAGTGTTTATAAAAGGTGCTCAATAACAAGTAGAACTGTTTCTTAGTATAATTTTTTTATTATAAAAACATTATATTATATAAATATGCATACATGATTCGGCTGCGATCTTTTGAGACCGTCAAAATATTTGGCTTTGTCAAGGGTACAATCGATACTTTTACGAGCGGACACACGCAAATGATTAAATTTAGGCAAGTTAAATACTTTCTCAAGTGAAGTAATACAATGTATAATAGAGTTTGGAAGCTGTCAGACATTCTCTATAAACTTAAATGGTAAAAGGTAAGGAGTGGCGCGAATGTGTAATTGAATATGAATCTTTTCTGTTTAGTTCACACCCATCCCTCCCCAACCGAGAGAATACGTATAATAAAGAAGTTTGTTATTTCTCATTTCATTTTTGTTAAAGGTCTGAAGAATCATGTTCTCTCAAGGGATCCCAACTGAAACATGTATGCACATATGTAACTAATGATGTATGTATAAATGACAATTTATATTATATATATATATATATTGTAATTTTAAAAATTAATCGTTTTCATTTAAATTGACTCACTAGAATATTAATTAACATACTATATTTAGAGTTTTTGGTAATTTATTCTTTTTATTAAATCACTTCAATAAATTACTGTTAATTTCGACATAAATATTGCAGTAGGTAAATTAAATTACAAATAAATAACACTAAACATTAATTTATTATTACCTGTTTACATAGTTATGCTAGTTAACCATAGAGATAGTGGTGTCTGGGTATTTATTATATATATATATATATATATATATATATATATATATATATATAAATTCCCGAAACAGTTTTTCATGGTAAACAACTGATGATCCCTTAAATAATATTAGAAGCAAACTAATATGATAACTGTAAAAACTAAATTGACTTACGTGGGTTATTTTCCACTGAACGACTTGGGACTAAAGGTTTTTTTAATTCATTTTTAAAAATTTTAGCTTTAATGGTTGAGAAACTTCCGAGACTATATATATATATATATATATATATATATATATATATATATATATATATATATATATATATACAGTATTTCAAAATACTATGTTGTTTGATAGATAAAAATAACAGTGATCCGTTTTTATGGTAACCTAGGTGTGAAAAATGAAGACACATTTCACATTAATTTATTTGGATTATAACGGACAATTTGTCGTACTGAACGAAAAACCTGTCGTACTCGGTTCACGCTTTGGTACACCCTATAATGACATCGAATGCCAATCTTTCCACAGCTTCGGCATATGTGGCAGCGATAGAAACAGTTTAATCCCTCTACGTAGTACATCTGATAATAAGCGTTGTTATACATTTAATAACAAACCAAAAATGATCAAAAGACGAAGTATAACCTGCAACAGATTTATTGTACAACTTACAGATTAAATGGTGATGTAGGAGCTGCTCGATGTGTTATGATTAAAGTCGGGGATGCGAGGCACTTATGTATATATCCTAAACTGTCATGGCCGATGTTTGACTGCAAGGGCAGATAACTCTCCCTTTCTTCAATGCGAGGGAAAAAGCTCCGTATTATTTTTTACTTTATTATTTTTATTTTAGGCTGATATATAAGGATACTGCTTCCTGATTCTAGGCTGACTCTGTGAACTGGAGGTTCGCGCTTTCCGAGCTTTTAAAATGATCACTTCCTACACTGATGAAAGCAATACGATTGAAACGCTAACACTATGTAGGTAATAAATAATTTAATATTTATTCATAAATATATATATATATATATGGATATGGCGACTGCTTGAAGATTCTATGCTGACTCTATGAACCGGGTTCGCGCCTCCCGACCGTCTGAAATTGTTACTTTCCTGCACTGATGAGAGCAATAAGCTTGAAACGCTAGCGTTTGTAGGTATTAATAATTTAATATTTATTTATTTATTATTATTATACTAAGGCGCTTTAAAAAATTAAAGTTGAGCACTCTCGGGGATGTTAAAAATAGACTGTCAAAAAGCTCTAATGCAAAGTTCCGAATGCGTTCGTCGAACACTCTCGACTAGTCTTCTATCTGTGCCCGCTTCTAGGTACATATAGATCTTAATTTCCCTTAATTACGTGACAGTTTCTGTTGGCCGAGTGGACATGACGACTGCTTGCAGATTCTGGACTGACTCTGTGAACCGGGTTCTCGCCTCCCGACCGCCTGAAATTGTTCCTTTTCGTGCACTGATGAGAGCAATAAGCTTGAAACGCTAGCGTCTGTAGGTATAAATAATTTAATATTTATTTATAAATATTATATATATATATATATATATATATATATATATATATATATATATATATTTTTTTTTGTCGTACAAAACTTTAAAATGGCATTGAAGAGACAATATTTATTATTCATAATGAATTTAAGAAATTAAAAAGATGAAAGGGCAGCTGACCGGTTTCGTACCTCGCTCAACAGAGCCAAATATCGAGGTAATGTATAAGAAATATAAAAAGATGCTATGAGAATTATAGCGAGGGTAAGGGGTAGAAAAAAAAAGAAAAAAAAAAAAGAAAAAAAGTTCAATCAATATATATATATATATATATATATATATATATATATATATATATATAAGGAACGCGCAGTATGGATAATTATGTATTTATATGAGTGTATATATTAATATGAACCTATATTTTCTTATGTTTCGGATTTTTTTAGATAAAGGTAGATAATTTGTAGAATTTGGTATATTCGCACTACTGTTGTCATCTTAGGTTTTTTTATCCAACGTTTCGGCCGATGTAACCTCCGCTCTTCTTCAGGTGTACTTTGTCGAACTCGGGAATCTAAACGGAATTTCGAACGGAACCCTTTATTAAATCCACGGGGGGGGGGTAGCATGCTCTCGTTCCATCTACCATGACTGGGAAGAAGTCTTCAGTAATTCACAATTCTCCGTATCGCCCGCAATTAGGATTGAACCTTCAACCTTCAAATGACTGTCACTTAGAACTGAATGTTTACTTAGTACTATATTCACTGCTTCGGGTATTTACTTTACATATAGAGACTGTGTGTGTGTATTTTATTTACTTTTTAAGCTTAGTTAATCGACACTTTTTTCTCTAGGGCTTTTTTTCATCATATTTTTATAACACAAAATGCATGCTAAAACAATCCCTTGTATAAGAATCTAGTTTTGTTTGAGAATATCCGTTTAAGTTGTTCTAATTAAGCGTAAATTGCAATTTGCTCACCAAGTAACCCGTCTTTTACTGACTTTCAGTCTATTACTCTCACCCTCTTTCATTTTATGTTATTTGACCTCGGCTCTTATTTTATACAGTGTATATTCACTCGCTTCTATCTGCCTCTTTCTCTCTCTCTATTTCTCTACCTATCTATCTCTTACACTATCTCTCTCTCACACACACACACACACACACACACACACACACACACACTCTATCTGTGTTCATTAAAAGTCAAGGGTAATAAAACTAACCGTAAAACAGAAGATTGGAATAGTCTATTATCAAAAAATAAGAAATATCACCACGGATAATAATACTCTTTAACCTATAGCTAGAGAGAACAGGAAGGTTAGAACGATAGAGAAAGAGAGAAATACAGAGAAGATATAGCGAACAGAAATACTACTATTGTATTTTTATTTTTATTTATTGAACTGCCTTTGCCAAGACAACTCACTTTTCTTAAGTAAACCAATCCAACCGGGGCTCAATGGGTGACTCAACGGGCCACATTTTTTTTCTAGTAGTTGTACAAATACAATCAAAATACGAATCTTTTGAATGTATTTGAAAAAAAAATAACGAGAACTCGCGCGACATTGTGTTTTCTATTTGTCTGTAAAACATTATTTCAACTTTTAGTATTTTTTTATTTTAACATTAAGAATTTTTCTTTGTTAATAAAATGTTTTCTTGTTCAAAGAAATTTTCTTTCAAAATAAAGCAACAGAAGTGTATATCTATTGCAGGTATAAATCGTTTAGCGGTAAGAACTCTTCGGCCCGAAGAGATAAAAAAATGAATGCCACAAACATGGCGGCCTTATATAAGAGAACAAAAACCGACTTGCTTGAGATACGTCGATTTAATTTACGCAGTTCGTGATGAGAATGTCATTTCAAACTTCAACATTATAGAAAAAGAGATTGGTATACAGACAAACAGAAGCTTTTTTTTAGATATTCATGGTCGCATCAAAAATGATATTTCGACCTTAAATGTGACAAACTGACAACAGTTATATTTAAAGTATGAGCATAACAGACCAACGAACGTGCTATTTCAAACGTAAACAATACAGACTGTCGAAAACGCTATTTTAAATTTCACCGTTCAAACGTAAGTGTGACCGACCGACTAATATGCTATTTGAAACCTACTGATGATCGGTATTCTGCATATCAGTATGTACCGACCAACCTACTCCTTATGAATAAGTTGTTTACATCTCTGATGAATCCAGAAACTGTAAATCAGCTAAAAAAATCAATCTACTTAGTAACAATCTATATAGATTTCGTCCTGCAAGATCAACTGCTGACGTGCTGACGTTAATATTGAAAAGCATCAGTGAATCTCTCGAAAAAGAGTTGTGTTCTAGTTGTGTTTTTTTTCCACCTCTGTATATCAAACGCTTTGTTGGGTTCTGAAACCAATCTGCTAACAATGGAATATCTTGCAATGTTTTCTCAACCATCAAATCTTCATTTTTGATAAGTTTATAGCCCGAATCACACAGTATTATCGGCGGTGTGTCTCAAGGATTGTTTTTTTAAAAATCAAACTCTCTGCTGGATCTTCATTAATGATCTTACAAATCATATTCTGTAATACTTTGTTGACATTTAAGCAGACTCTACAAGTGTCTATGGCAGCACTTAGAAGAGCATCTGTGATCAAGTTCTTGCTGATTCTCTCTCTTGTTATTTAAAGCACGTGGTGCATGTGGAAACCTTGCTTGTTACACTTAACACTTCTAAGACTGAGCTTACCTCTTTTCACCACCAGCGCTCAGATTCTTGTTTTACCCAAGTCTAAATAAATGACTCTATGTGTTGATATAATCGTAGGACTTTAGTTCTAAAATGGAAGACTTATAGCCATTTTATTAAGGTAGCCACAAAAATTGTTGGACTATTCTACAGCTCCAGAAAACACATTAAAAGTGATTAATTGAGAAAAAAAATGAAAATATATAGAAATTATATAAAAATCCTATATTAATAAACAATAGCGTGAACTAAAACAAATTAGACTACGCTTCAAAAATGTGCACCTTAAAAACAAATGGTGTGCAAACAGCGGCTCAAAACCGAGAAAAGACGGTTCAAGTGACACTCTCTCTACGATCAATGTAGGAGTTACTAATGTTTAGATCATAAAATAAGGTTACTATAAATAAGAAATAATATTTTCTTCTCCTACCACGCCCCAGGAGAATAAAATGATTAACAGAGGACAATAATTTTATAATCGTCTGTGTCAATTAATTGCGATTAACAACGACTGAATGCGTTTCGTCAAAGCAAGCAAAACACTCGATTTTGTTTCAGTCAACAGCATCAGCAAATAGATCAACACAAAAGGAGTAACATTAATAAGATTATCAAGTTATATAAACATCAATATTGAAGAAAGGACTTAACAAAAAAGTGTATTTTTAGGAAAAACTACACAGCAATAGAAGAAAGAACCAAATAAGAAGCGAAACAGGAATGACAAACAGAGAAGAATAGTAAGGGGAAGAGACGTTGCTCGTCTTTCTCTACTCTGTGCGATACCGATTAATGAGTTTCGACGGTGAGACAAACATGATTGGAGACGATGGCAGAAACTAGGCACAATTTGATTATTTAAGAGGACGGCTTAACATGAATTTGTTTACATTTGACCTCAAAAGGACAATATTGTAGTCGGCTGGGAAGCAGCCCAGTAGTACTGTGTTTCACAAGCGGTAGTGCCTGCACATGGAAATTCTGCTGAGCTATATGTACATTGAGAAAGAAAGGAAACTTATTTACAGTGGCTGTAGACGAGTTCTTGCTGTGAATATTTTAGAGGAGAACACCAGATAGGGGGCTCAGTCGAGTACCTTCCATGAAAACACCGATAGAGAAAAGCTGGCAACGTCTCTTCTGTGAGAAATAGGCGGTAGGAAAAAGAAGAGGACATTTCCCATTAGATTTCAAGGTCTGTTTGCTTAAGATTCCTCGATTCAGTTTAGAATTCGCTACTCACAGAAGGGACCAGATGAATGTTGTATGCATCCATACTGAAAGTGCTGCTTGGGATGTGTTTTAACATTAGTAACACACAGATCAGGTTTTATACGGAAATAGTAAGAAAAACTCTAAATACTTAGTTTAGGAATTTATTTTACTGAACTGAAGATAAAGGGTGAACAGAGTAATTTAGCAACCGTTAGCTTGAGCTAGCAAGTCCCTTAAGATCATTCTATTTGCAGGAAGAAAAAGATGGTTAGCTTTCATCTTATCGGGCATGGAAATAATGAATGGAATAAAAAAAAGTTTGATTACTTAGGAGACAACTTATTACAAGTATTTGTTGACATTGGGTTTCAAGATGACCATCATGTCCAAGTATGCAGGGAAGAATCCCGTGCTAATGTGTTCCACAAATGTAAAATTCTTGGCAAAAAAACTCTGTTCATTGAAATCTCGTCTGACGCTAAGCACAAAAGGAAGAGAAGAAAAAATCTTTGCAGTTGTGATAGAAAGACATGTCTTCTGTGATTGAATGAACCAGAGATTGGAACTTAGTCGGGTATCTTACACAGATATAGCGATAGGATAGCAAAATAGTAGTAACGTGACTCGTGTGTTAAAGAAAATGATTTAATTAAAGCATATAGAGATGCCAGGTCAATGGGGGATATTACATCAAAGCGCAAATTGACCTTGCAGGCTATGCCTTCTGCCGACCCAATTCCCGGCCCTGGTCAAGATCTGAGATAAGACGCAGATATTAACCAAGCGCTGGTGCGAACGATCTTTTATGGCAGTGAGTTATGGTAATAATAGTGGCAGTTGTTAGGCGATTATAAACTTTTGACGACCACTCTATCTGCCACATCTTCTGTGTCCGATGGCAGCACTTCCTCTCAAACAACACAGTATGTTTCCGCTTTTAAATTATCTCCCTTTGACAAACCATCTTCAAAAGACGTCTGTGCTATCTGGGTCATGCCCTTCGCCGTTAGCAAAGAGAGTTTAACCCCCCCCCCCTTGCACGGTTAGAAAAAGCGATGTGGTAGACAAAAAGAAAACTTGGTCGATGAGAGTTTCAGCTGACCTGAAATCTAAACGTGACCCTCGAATCTACGGAGTTCGCTGTTGGAACAGCGAGTAGCTAGAGATAACCCAATCGTTGACTTCTAAATCGTCAGGCTTGTCCAGCCTTCGTAAAGGATGCAATGGCGAGGATGGATGGAGTGGCCCTCAACCCACTTCGGCTAAATGCTTCTTTAAGTAACAGTACAAGAATATGGAGAGACACGTGTCCTTTTTCGGTTTCGTTGTTACGACTATATAGAAAAAGAAATAATAATTAAATCTCTAACACATGTATGAGGAAACTACTTAGCATATGATTGTTGATTCAATTGAGTTGACAAATTAATATTGGTAGTAAACAATGTATCCTTAAGTAGATCCGAGTTACGAAGATGGTAAAACCAATATGGCGGCCAATGGTACAGTCAACACGTTCAAAATTTATAGCATTTGTAATAATATTTTAAAAAGACTTGAATTGAGAATCTTTTAAATATAATTACTAGTTTTTATACCCGAAAAGTTTAAGACAAAAGTTTAAAAAATAAACAGTATGTGCCTCATATCAATGGCATTCAACGGCTTTTTTCCTTGATTTTTAAATTTAAATATTTAAAAAGTGCTTCAAAAACTGTGCCATTCTAATTATGCTGTCCAGTATGATATGTTCTTAAAGTTCTGAATAATTAACGGTTTTTAAACACACCGTCTCATTATAACAAGTGAACACAGCAACGATAAGTGTGTTAAAAGAGTTTGCTAAAAAAAGTAAAGAAATAAAAGATAACTTTTACTAATATGAAATATCTCTCGTCTCTGAAGAAAGGCTTTATACCCGAAAGATTTAAGAAAAAAAGTTTTTAAAATAATTAATAAAAATATTTGCATCTTATCAGTGGGTTTCAACGGTTTTGTGTGTAATTTTCAAATTTAAATTACAAAAAAGAGTCTTCAAACGACTTTTCCATTCTCTTAGATTAGAAGAGAATTGTCACACGTAGCTTAGAAATAATTTATACAAAACTAGTTGTACCTAACCGGTGTTGTGTTATAAAGTATTCACTTACAATTTTCCTATTTGTTTCGAGAAAATACTTTATCCGGATCGGAATTATTTTCAAATGGCCGCCATCTTAAAAAAATACGTAGTTCTGTATTCGTCCATACCGAGTTACTTCATTTGATTAGAACAAAAATAATATTTTGAAAAAAGAAAAACGGCATTTTATATATATTATTTTGAGGCTCCATTCAAAGAGAAGTAATACTGTATGTATAAAATCTTTTCCTATGGTTTTACCGCGCCAACATATATCACGTTGCTTATTTGTATGTTGCGGCAAACATACATACACGCATATGTATATACGTTCGCACTCGCTGTTTGTTTAGTTAGATTACTAAAATATTCATATCAAATCAGAGAATTACTCATATAGATATAAGTAAATATATTTATATATATGTATAAATATATGTATATATATATATATATATATATATATATATATATATATATATATAACTTCTTTGAAATATAGCAGGAAAAATTCCAGCAGAGTATTCGATTAATTGAGAATTACAGTTAAAAAATAAATATTAAGAGCGTAATTTGTTTTTATTTTGATACAAAAAGAATAGTACAACATTCGTACTGTCGGTTTCACGCACAGAAGGACTTAGCCATCCAGTTCTCTTCAGCTTCTGTTGTCATCCGGCTCTCTTCAGCTTCTGTTGTCAGCTGATGACAACAGAAGCTGAAGAGAGCCGGATTGCTAAGTCTTTCTGTGCTTGAAATCGACGGTACGAATGTTGTACTAATGTTTCTGTACTAGAGAATCTGTCAATATATATATATATATATATATATATATATATATATATATATATATATATATATATATATATAACATGGACTCTCCCGTCGATTTCGACGTATGAGGTCTTGACAACTTAAAATTTGTTTAATCTTCGATGGATGTAGCATGCTTACATTTACTCAATCGTACATGGCATTTGAGTCCTGCGAGAGATTTGCAAACCAGCCCACAATGGATGCAAGAAGGAAGATCTTGAGAAAAATCGGCTGGGATACTTGTAGATGTTTTTGTTGTTTCGCGTCTTTCGCGCTGTTGATCAATGACAGTTACAGAGAACCGCATGATGCCCCTCTGGCAGTCAGATCGCCATTCCTTCCGTCGAGAAGCAAGCTGTTCAAAATCACGATAAGCAATATTGGTAGATGTCAAATTCATCTTCAACTTGTCCCTAAAGCGAAGCAGCGGTCGACCCACATTTCGCCTTCCACTGTTGAGCTCGCCGTACATCAGTTGCTTTGGTATTCTATCATCTTCCATACGTAAGACATGTCCTGCCCAACGCAGTTGTGATTGCATCAAAAAGCTTTCAATTCCGCCAATACCGCAGCATGTAAATAGGTCCGCATTAGACATCCGATTTCTTAGGGTGACACCAGCAATCGTTCTAAGGCAATTTTTGTGAAAGACGTCAAGCTTCTGAATGTGGCTGCGATAGACTGTCCATGATTCCGATCCATAAAGCAGTGATGGTAGCACAACTGCTCTATACACAATTACTTTTGTTCGCAAACTTATCCCCCTGTCCTTCCATAACCGATGACGCAGTTTTCCAAAGGCGGTGGTTGCTTTCGCAATTCGGTTAAAGATTTCGTCATCAAGAGAAGCACTCCAATTTATCTTACTCCCAAGATAAGTGAAGTTTTTCACATATTTCAGATCTTTACCGTCCACTTGGATTGGAATATCTGGAAAACAGTGTACTGGTGGTCGTTGCTTTACTGGTGGCCGTTGCTTCACACCCTGAACTTGTTTAGGCGTGTGGCGAGGTTGGTGAATCACTTCTGTTTTCTTGATGCTGATTGTCAGACCAAAAGCCTTGCAAGCAGCCGAAAACCTGTCCACAAGCAGTTGCGCTTCCTCCCGAGATGTTGCACAAAGTGCAGCGTCATCTGCAAACAAAAGATCCCTGATGACAGTTTGTCGAAAGAAGGGTCTTAGCTTTGAAACGTTGCTGGTTGAAGAGACCACCACTTGTTCTAAATTTAAACTCCACCCCAGTATCTATATCAACGAAAGCATATTTCAGCATAACTGAAAAGAACAAAGCAAATAGCACAGGTGCCATTACGCAACCCTGTTTGGTACCATTTGTCACATTGAAAGGTTCTGAAGACTCTCCATTTGAAACAACCGATGCCTTCATTCCATCATGGAAAGAAATAATTACATTCAGCATGTTGTCAGGTATTCCCAACTTGTCCAACACCTTCCAGAGGGCTTCACAGTTTACTGTGTCAAAGGCCTTTGCAAGGTCAATGAAAACCATATACAACTCCTCGTTCTTTTCCCGATCTTTCTCGGCAACTTGACGGAGGGAAAAGATCATATCGACAGTACCCCGACCAGCACGGAAATCGCACTGAGATTCGGGATAGATATCATAAACAAGGTGTTAAATTATTCTGTTGAGAATAAGCCTTGCCAAGACCTTCCCTGCAATTGACAAAAGTGAGATGCCTCGATGGTTGTCACGGATGTTTCTATTGCCTTTATTCTTATACAAGTGTTGAATTAATGCATCTTTGAAATCCTGAGGGACATTTCCACCTTGCCAGATCTTCACAAAGAGACTGTGCAGCTTCTTCACTAGTGTCTGGCCACCGTACTTAAACACCTCAGGAGGTAAGGTGTCTTTCCCTGACCTTTTGCCTGACGACATTTGCCTAATAGCAACAAAAACTTCATGTATTGCTGGAAGGAAGGAGAGTTCAGGAATCTCAGGTCGTTAAGTGATAGATGAAAGTATTTCTTCATCAGTTGTGGAAGTATTGTTTAGGACCGCTTCGAAGTGCTCCTTCCAGCGATTCAATATATCCGCTCTATCATTTATCGGTGTGCCATCATTTGCAGATACGGGAGAAACGCCAGATTTGTGCGGACCAAAAACTTTCTTAATACCTTCATAAAAGACTTTCAAGTCTCTTCTGTCAAATGCTTCTTGCATTAATTTGGCATGTTAGGACCACCATGCCTCTTTCATCTGCCGTAATGCTTTCTGGACTTTACTTTTGCATTCCTTGTACAATTTCCTCTTTAGTGTTGAGTTCTTATCATCAATCCAGGTTTTATGAGCCTTATGCATTTCATTGATCAACTCCTGGACCTCAACATTCTGATCATCGAACCAGTCCTGATGCCTACGGACAGTTAATCCCAAAACTTCCAGTGCATATGTGTGAATTACGTCCCGCAAGGATTTCCAGGAAGATTCGATATCATCGGTTATCTCAACAGAATCCAATGAGCGATCAAGACGGGCCGACAGTGCTGCCCGCTGAACGGTATTCTTTAATGGTAGAATGTTTATCTGTTTAGGGACAGAGGAGCGTTTCACTCGTCTGTGCTGTAAACGAAAAGACGTTTTACTTCGAAGCAAGGCATGATCTGAAAGATAGCAACTTGTATGGAACGAACGAGTGATACGAAAGTCCCCAAGGTCACATCTCTTGATGATGATGTAGTCAATCAAGTGCCAATCCCTAGAACGAGGGTGCATCCATGTAGTCTTGTGGGAGTTTTTCTGTTGGAATACAGTGTTGGTAATGCACAGATTAAGCTCTCCACAAAGAGACAACAAACGAAGACCATTCCCATTCATACGACCAACGCCATGATGACCCAGAACACCACGCCATGATGTACTATCCACACCCACACGTGCATTAAAATCACCCAAAAGAATAAGTTTGTCCTTGTGTCGAACATTAGTGATAATTTCTCTTAGTTGCTGGTAAAAATCATTTTTCTCCTGCTCTGGTCTGTTCAACGTGGGAGCATAACAACTAATTAAAATAGCACGGGTATCACATTCAAGATTAAGGGTTAATGTCATCAAGCGATCCGAAAACCCCTTTGGAAGGGTCGGCAATGACTTTGCAAGATTGGACTTGATAGCAAATCCTACTCCAGAATGTCGAGGCTCCTCTGGGCCTTTGCCACTCCAAAAAAAGGTATAACCACCCTTTTCTTCTGTCAGTTGTGAATTTCCAGCCAGGTGAGTTTCACCAAGGGCGGCAATATCGATGTCAAACCTTTTAAGCTCAAGTGCGACAAAAGCCGTCCTACGTTCTGGCTGAGTATCATTGTCAAGTAGAGTACGGACATTCCAAGATCCAAAATGAAAGTTTTTACTTCTTCTGTTATTGGGACTGCATGTTGGATACCCAGACAGCTGCAGTTGGCTGCCAAGGGTAATGATGAGCAAGCATATGTTTAGGTCTCCTTTTATCGCCCCGCCCCAGCATAGGGAAAGCAGTGCTATCCCTAAACAGGGCTGCTTTGTCACCGATAGAGGACACGGACTGCACAATTGCTCAAATGTTTGGGCAGAACGGTCATCACCCACCGATCGCCAAAGTGTAGAGATCGAGCTAAGAACTTCCAGTAATATCCTTTACCTGTTCCCGTCGCCTTACCCTATCGCCTTTTTTTTGTGCAGGACTTTGGTATAAACTTCAGTTGTCAAGAAACCCACACAAAAGATTTGTTTATAGTGGTGAAAGCCTGTGTAAATACCAGCCACACTTTTTGGACCTTTTCATAAACCCAAGTCGGTGCAGAAAAATCGCCACAGATTAAGCAAGAATAGACCTACGGTTTAATATAAGAGTTTTCCATCTCCTAGACACCTGTCTTAACAAAGACTAAGGGTGGTATCTTGCCCAGTGGTATTAACGCGCCCCCAGACACTATCCTGGGAATTTTCATAACCCGGCATCATATATATATGTCTATACATATATAGATACAGACCACTACCCAGTGGCAGGGGGTTAGATTGGTGAGCGCCGCGACATATCTGCATGCCAGCAGGCCCTGCACACTGCACCTCTGGGGTTCTAACCTACTCCGAGATCTCTAGTCTATTAGCCTGGGGCCGCAAGGCGCTCAGTTACCATAGTGTACCACGGGGAGGAGGTCAGACTAGAGTCTTGTGGTGTGGTGGAGTTATCGACAGGTCTGCGTGATGCGTCTAGTGCTACAGTGGAGCGTACTTGTAGTTGTATGTGCTTCCTACTCTTGCTCTTTGTTTAGCCCCCAGATAGCCCACTAGCTGAGCGAAAAGGGAGCCGAGTGAGTAAGTCTCCCCTGCTGGTATATAGCCTATCCCCAGACAAGACTCTAGTCTGACCTCCCCCGTGGTATATATATATATATATATATATATATATATATATATATATATATATATTCAGGCAAATATTATTAAATGACACAGAGTTTTTTGTATAATGAGATTTTTAAAATGTGTTTAATTTTTCGAATAGTTCATGTAGTATTTTGATAAAAATCGGTTCATATAAGTTCTGTGTGTGTTTTTTTTTGTTCTATTTAAACTTTTTTCCTCGCAAATATTTTCGATTTTATTCATCAACTCGTTACCAGGCGGGGTTAGTCTTGGTGTGTGTACAAGTGTGTTTTCTACCGTTTATTTTTTTAAACGGCTTGTTATTTACGACTTCAAAATGATCATCTGTACTGATGAAATGTTGCATGCGAACGTGATCACGTGCAAAACGCGTACAAAATTTAAACGGATGATTGTTTAACGGCTAAAAAATTGTCAATGTTAATCACTGTGCCATACACTTTTAAATATTGCGAGTAATTAGTGTTATTAATTGTAGAATTTCTAGTTTAATTAAATGGCTACGGAAATTCTGCATCTTTTTATGTTGGTATCGTAGTGTATTGTTTTGTGTTATTTAATAAATATGTCTCTATTAGGAAGACGTACAGTCATGTTTTTAGGGGTTGGCAAGTTGAACTAGTGTATAGATTCCTCCATCAGACCAGTAATTATAGGAGCAACAGGACTAATGAAAAAGAATTTCAAAAGCTATCTGGCGAGTATACCCGGTTAACCGAGTGCAGGAGAAATACAAACAATTGCACTTAAAGGGACGGTTAGCATCTTAAAAAGATCTCTAGACTGGAGTGTCTGAAATAGCTTGTGAATGTCTTGCATCCGATAGGATGCCCCATCTCCATCAAAACCAGAAAGATACGAAAAAAATTAGAGAGAATATATATATATATATATATATATATATATATATATATATATATATATATATATATATATATCAGTCTCAATGTTTTTTGGGAATGTATCTCCGACCATATAAAAAAACGTGTTGTTACATCGGTTTTACTATTACAACATTTTTCGTAGGCTTACCATGTTCGAAAGGAACACTAGCTCAATTTGCTTACTTTTCCATATTTCATGAAGGATTGCAATGGAAAGGCTGAAAATTCAAAAAATATTTTTTTCTGATAAGACTGAAATATTGCATCAAAGAGCATTAAATCAATAATCAAACATTAAAGAGTATCAGATCGATACATCATAATTGGAAAAATCCGAAGTGTAAATTCCGTTAAAATAATTTTTCTAAATAAGATGCGGAACTCCATTGTCTACAACAAGAGTGAAGTAACGAGTCTGTACGATTAGCAGAACCATGGTTTTCGCCAAAATTGTGACCCTCGCCTTTTCTGTGAACTTGACCTTGATATTTTGCCTAGACATTTCAAAATCAAATTAGTTCTAGGTTCGAATATGACTGATATTATTTACCAAGTTTGGTAACGATTGCTCAAGCGATATGACCGTTTGGCTGTAATGGACAAACAAGCAAAGAAACTCGAACGAAAACATAACCTCCTTGGCGCAGGTAAAAAGGTTATTTGCACTTTGTCAGCAGAACATAATAGTCAAGCCTGAACCCTTGTTTCCATCGAACCAATCAAAATGCTTTTCTCCGACCAATCCCAGAATATCAGTGCAAATGTCACGCACAGATGTTTTAAAAGGTTTCCAACTGTTCGCACAGCCGATTTCGTCGATTTGCTCCACCGGTTTTTTTTTCTTGTGCATTTCCCCCCCCCCCCCTTCAGCCGAATGACAGTCAGCTCCTGTGCAATGGTCACGTTACGAGCTGGTTTGTTCATAACAAACTTTACTCTATCACGAACTAACACGGACGCTAAAATTTCATACATATCACATCTTCTAAGTAGAATACATTCTATTCGATGTCACTACGTTCACCC
Organism: Sepiola atlantica; assembly: GCA_963556195.1. Classification (NCBI taxonomy): domain Eukaryota; kingdom Metazoa; phylum Mollusca; class Cephalopoda; order Sepiida; family Sepiolidae; genus Sepiola; species Sepiola atlantica. Next base: position 14,330,566 of record OY744546.1, read on the forward strand.
TGAATTCATGCAAGTTATTTTGAATTCTCTTCTTGCTGAGGGATCCATTGTGTTCTCTTTTCAAATCAATTCAGCTTCACACACATCTGCTATTACATATCCAATATGATATCATAAAATTCTCTAGCGACCTGATCGGTAATTGTACACATAAAAAATAGGCCCTTTAAAAATGCCAAAACAAGTGGTTGGTATATACCGAAAAAGCTCCAACTTTGGTGATCATTTAATCGTGAATGGTTTTACACTCACCGGACATTAACCTCCCTGATTTTTGTGTGTGTGGTTATCTTAAAGCAATGTCTATCAAAACCTCAGATTATTTCTGACCTAAAAAGGGTCATCGCAGCAAAAATCAGGACATTGTCAAAAGAGGAGTGCGTCAGAGTCCCTATTAACTTGCCTCCCCACGAGTACAAAGTTAGACACATGTTAGAAAAATCCAGCTCCCTAAAAATGGCACTATGGATTTGTAAACAAATACAAATCTAAAATTGCCTCAGTCTAGTAAGATTTCTCTTTTGCTGACTGAGGACAGAAAAGGTGAACTATAGTTTCATATCAATAGGAGGGGTGATCCTAAATGACCTTTACACTCACCGGACCTTCACCCCCCCCTCAGATACTATTGACAATTTTGAACGTCGTATTCAGGTGTGCTTATCATTGGAGAGCGATGAAATAAAGGCTGTTGGGCATTCATGATTGAAACTTCGTGGACAAGTCAAGCATAGACTTAAGATTATTTGTTCGAAATATAGTTGGGTTGTAGAAAAGAATTGTCAATTCTATTAACGATTCCATGCCAGAATAATAAAATTCAATCCGATTCAATAAAATCCGTTACTATAACATTTCACCACTTTGCACTTTCTTATCACATTCCAAGTCTAAATATATCTTAATATATTATTAAAAAAGCCTCAGTCTAGAAAGATTTCTCTTTTACTGACCGAGGACAGAAAAGGTGAAGTGTAGTATCAGAACAGATGATATTAACAATTTTGAACGCCTTATTCAGGTGTGCTTATTCTTGAACAGCGATGAAATGAAGGCTGTTGGACCTTCATGATTGAAACTTGGTGGACAAGTCAAGCATTGACTTAAGATTATTTGTTCCAAATATGGTTTGATTGTAGAAAGAATTGCAAATTTGTTAATGATTTCATGTGTTAGTGATATTTTTTAATCATCACCTATATGCCCTCTGTTACCATAGAGTCTTCGGGTACGTTCGTGTTGGATTAGACTTCCCTTTGCTTAATTATCCATTTTATATTTGATCAAGTGAATATAGTAAAATCCAATTTGCTACAATAAAATCCATTACGTATTACTGAGATATTTGCCCTTCTCGTCTACTCGGCGAGTGTCTCTTCCATTTAAATATTATTTACGTTCGGTTGTGTTTGTACGCTCGGGAATAAAGTTTATTTATTGACGGTGCGTGTTTTTATCTGTTTTTATTCCATTTTCTAACATTTATTGCAAATTTATTTGTCAGCATGGATCTTAGCGCATTTCAAAGACGCACCAATCGTCTACACCTTATCCAAGCTACGGTCCACAGTGATACAGTAGAAGAAAATAATAGGTACATGCAAAAATGGCCGTGTCTTGTGCAGACTATTATTATTAAAAAGTGCTTATCATTAATTTTTTAATTAGTTTTCGTGTAAACTTTGATTGTCTTTGAAAGATAAAAGCCTAACCTTAATCTCTAAAAGGAAAAAAAATGTATATTTACGTGTGAAAAAAATAATATAATGAAAAATGTTATCATGACGGCTAAAAAAAACAAAAATTCAGTGAATTTTGAACTTTGAAGAAATTACTTGTAAAACTCACAATTGTAATAAAATCCATTACTGTTACATTTCACAACTCTGCACTTTTTTTTTATCAGATTCCAAGTCTCGGTATATTTCGAAACCCTTGCATTAAAATTACGTAGATTGACAATCATACTATTTAGCATAATGGTTAGAATGCTCGCTAATGAACCGAGAGACCAGAATTAAAATCTTTGATATCAAAGACGCAAAAAATGTTACTTGATGCCTCTTAGCCTAAAGACTGAGCCTCATAAGGTGAAGATCAAGGGTACGTGAATCAATCGAGGGAAAACAGTAGCGCTCTCCCCTACATCTCGGTGTAAGTAGCTATTGAAAAGGAAGTCGCCCTCGACTATGGTTGATTCTTAGTAGAAGTTGGTTAGTAGACTGACAACCTTACTTGATCGAAGAATATTTTAGGCAAATTCTTTCAGGGAAACATAGACGGATACTGTCTCATCTTCAGATGTGCGCATAGTTGAAGGACAACACATTACAATGCTTATAAAGAAGGATTGAGGGAGAAAGAGAAAAAGAAAAAGAGAAAGAGAGAGAGAAAGAGAGAGAGAAAGAGACAAACAGAGAGAGAGAGAGAAAGAGAAATAGAGAGAGAGAAAGAGAGAGAGAGAGAAAAAGAGAGAG
>OY744546.1:14338042-14355542 GCA_963556195.1 Sepiola atlantica
ACAGTTTTTTTTTGTTCGCCGAGTATTAAGGTAGCTACGTACGTCAAGACTGGGGAATCTCTATAAGTACTGAAATCCTTTGTAGGTCTATTTTGCACACGGATCAAATAGAATAATGACATTATGGAAACGCCCATTTCGGCTGGCTCACATAATACATAATGGCTCTTCCTAATGATTGTAATAACTCCGACCGCTACCATTCCCCCCACACACTTATCACAGTTAACTCAACTTCTCCCACTGCTACCATCTATTTGTAGCTAATATTTATCTTTTCATAAGCGTCCTTTTGAGCTTGACTCCTCCTACTGTTACTGTTTCAAATATTTTTAATGAAAGGACTACGTTCATACAAAAGACACCGAAAAGGAAACGACACCAAGCAACTACAGACCAATAACCTGCGTTTCAAACCTGTGGAAAATCTTAATCATACAACTGAGAGAACAGATCTACTACTCCCTTAATATTCGTGGACTACATCCTGAGGAAGAATAAGGATGCTGAGAAGGGAAAAGAGGGACACAGTAATTGCTATACATATATATAATTCCTAAATATTGTAAAAGCAGAATAAATAATATAGCTATGACATGAATTGACTACAATAAAGCCTACAACAGAATCCCTCGGATAAGTATATTGAATGCTTAATAATATACAAGATATCAGAGATAATTATTAATATAATTAAAAAAGCGGTGCGAACATGTGGAATGGAACTGACAGCTTGAGGGCAACACATGACTGAGATAATAATACAGATAGGTATCTTCTAATGAGACTCATTATCACCACTACTGTTTATCATAGCCATGATACCACTCAACTGCATATTAAGTAAATGTGCTGCTAGATACCAGTTTACAGATACAGAAGAAAGAATATAACACATCATGCACATGGACGATCTGTAGCTATTTGCAAAAGCAAAAAAGAACTGAAAAAGCTGATAAACAAGATCAGAATCTCCAGCCAGGAAATCTAAATGGATTTCGGAATAGAAATGTGGACACTGCTAGAAATGATGAAGGGGAAACTAGTGACAGTGGATGACATGGAACTGCTCAACGTAGAGGTCTTATTTATCTACCTCCCACAAAGTAAAATGTGACACAAGGTCAGAAAATGGGAAATGATAAGTCAGCACTCTAGAGGAAGAGCACTTATGACCGTCAAAAAGTGCCTGGGCAGCCCGTCGGCATTCCCCGGTAGGGGCGCCTCAGGCGATTAGCAATAAACTAACCCCTTCTCAAAGGGTGACAAGGCCAAGACAGTACCGGTTAATGGGGTGTAGTATCCATCGGAACAGATACTACACTTTGATCTTGGCCAGTAGAGGTGGGGGTGCTTGCCGAACACGACAGCCATAAACACTTGGGAGTTCTGGGAGTAAACACCATCATATCTACAAAAATGAAAAACAAGATTTGAAAAGAATACCCGAGAAAAACAATGAAACTCTTAAAAACGACATTATATAACAGAAATATAGTTAAAGGAATAAACACCTGCATAGGATCACTAATAAAATTTTCTGGACCATTCCTAGGCTGGGCAAAAGGAGAACTGATACATCTTAGACTAGCAAACTGATGAGCATGCACACTGCACTAAATCCGAAAGATGATACCGTAACAAGAGACACTGTCAAAACGAACAATATAGGAACCAGCGAAACCAGAAAAAAAGACAACAACAAAAAAACGTACGAAAAGAAAAAGCTAGATCGACCATTAGTAAGAATGTCAAGAGAAGAGACCTATGAAAACACATGAGCATGGCCCAAAAAGGGACACTTGAACAGAGAAACTGAATCGCTGCTGACAGCTGCACAGAACAATGCGATTAGAACTACATACACTGAAGTTAAAACATATCAAACCCAGGAAAACATTAAATGTAGACTCAAAACAGTAAATCACATAATAAATGAATGCAGCAAACTAGCCCCAAAACAATACAAGAATAGACACGACTGCGTGGGAAAAGTAGTAAAATAGAATCTATGCAAGCGACTGCATTTTGAACACACAAACAAATTGTACAGACACAAACCGAAGACAGTGCTTGAGAACCAATGTAACAGGATTGCCTGGGACATTGAGGTACAAACAAATAAACTCAGCACAGCAAGGAGACCGGATATCCTCATAGTTAACAAGGGTGAAAAACTGCCAAATTGTAGATTTTGCCGTACCAGCAGGCCATAGTGTAAAGATCAAAGAGACTGAAATGTGAAACAAATATATAACACTTTCTAGAGTACTGAAAAGTATATAGAACATAAAGAAAGTCAATATAATACAAATCATCGAAGGAGAAATTGGAATCCAAGGAAAGACTGCCACTACACAACGGACGGTAATGATGAAAACCACTTAAATCTTAGGGAAAATCCTCGAATGCGAAATCAACCCACATAAACTACGAACACTAACAAGCCACATAGAAATTGCAACAAAAATATAAGCAAAAACATTGAAGGAATACAACGTGAAAAATAAACTGCTAAATATCTTATGAATTGAATAAAAGAATAGAATGGCATCATCCTCGGCTGATACGACACAGAATTGTCGTAAAGGATCAGGGAGGATGGAAAGACCGATAGGGAAGAGCAGTAACCAGATCTCCACTGGAAGAGTGCGGAGAGATCTGGGACCTCAGGGAGGCTTATGACCACCCAAATCCCAAAGAAGACCAATAGTCATTACAAGCGAGAAATCAATGGTAAGCGGCTTTTGCGATGACGCAACGTCATTTGTAATGGTTATCGAAAGAGGTGAAGAGTACTAGGAATCTGAAGAGACTTGTTCTCACTCAGACTCTATGGAACACTGTCGGTTATTATCAGTGAGCAACTCCTAGTGAGTACAAATAATAATAATTATAATAATAATAATAAGAAGAAGACTACTACTACTACTACTACTACTACTACTACTACTTATGATAATAATAATAAAAAAATACTACCCTAAGAACTATACGGTAGTTGGCATATCAAATTATGTAGGAATAAAGATGTATAGAAAATAATATTAATAAATAAATCTTAAGTACTTATTTACGCCAAATAATCGTTGTTTGAATTCATGGAACATGTTGTAATAATCAATGTTCTAATTTTATCTATCTAAACTTACAAATATATATATATATATATATATATATATATATATATATATATATATATATGTGTGTGTGTGTATATCTTCTATATAAAACTGAATGTCTGTATGTTTGTGTGTGTGTGTGTGTGCCTTATAGAAAAAAATGTTAGAGAATATAGATACAATATAAAAGTGTACTCTTAGGTAAAATTCACAGAATAAGATGGTGGGCGTATTGCCGAATATTTACACCCACCCCTTAGAGGTCCATGGGGGCAGATTTTATCAGGGGGTCGTTTTCAGTTATTTTTCATTCTATTTTATAGTAATTAGAAAATGCTGAGTCATATTTTAATCAAATTACGTAATACTTTGAGATAACTTTTAATTTTATTTAACGTTTCTTAGCGTCAATTCTATTTACATGGAGGGGTTAAGGATCTATGCGAAGGTCCGCCACTGCCCGCCACTCTGTACGTACACAAATACATGTACATGGACATTTTATAATATCTTATATAAGAAACGTATTCGGCGTTGTTCGGCAAATTATAACTCAAGTACATAATACAATTTATGGTTTTTAATGAAATTTATTTGTTAGAGGATAGCAAAGGAAGAACGATAACTCCCGTTTAAAAACACAATTTAGGTTTGTTTAAAAAAGGTTAGAGAATATAGATAACCTATAAAAGTGTATTCTTATGTAAAATTCACAGAGTAAGATTATTTATCTTCATCATATTCTTAAATAAGGGGGCAGAACATAGGTATAGACGGAGCTATTTGTTCTACTCGGCATTGTTCGAGATCAATAATCATTATTAACATTATTTTTCTTAATACTTTGATTTTACCGATACTTTTGACAGTTCTGTGAAGACCTCCTTACTAACATTAACAGCATTAAAAGATAAAGGGAGAAAGATAAAGAGACAGTTAGGGGGGAGAGAGGGGAGAGATAGAAGTTTTTACATCAAAATGTTACACATATTATTTAACTTCTATTTTTTTATGTCCCGAAGCAATAAATGTAAGATTACACTATTACATTTAAAGCAGATGGCCCCGGGGGGAAATGAATTACATTATTATTAGGTTTTAACATATTAAAACAAGAGAAGAATCATATAGAGAAAAGGGAAATAGAAGGTGGAAGGAGGGAGGGAAATAGTGGGGACCAGAGAAAGAGAGACGGCTAGAGAAAGATAGGAAGATTGAAGTGTTTATATAAAGATGTTAAACACACTCTTTAATTTCTACTAGCCCTCCTAGTATATATATATATATATATATATATATATATATATATATATATATAAAGAGGCAAAATGCCTTCATAAAAAACATGTGTTAGATGCAGATATATTTTTATTAAAATCAAAATCAAAAATCAAAACATTTTTTTTCTTCATCTTGACTTTTATATATACATATTATTTCATGTATCCACATAACATGTTATGAGGAGATATAGTCTTTTATGTATCAATTTTCAGTATTTACTTCAACAGTGCTCAATACATGAGTATGGCTAGGTAGTAAGTTATGAAAATATATTTATAGCAATTAAACTAAACAGAGTCTTCCTGTTTCATCCCCATAGGGAATCGTCAGGCACAAATTTTAGCCTGACAATTCCCTACGGGGATATAACACAATGCAAGAGCCTCTGTGTAGCTTAATTGCCATAAATATATTTTCATTAATTACTACATATATATATATATATATATATATATATATATATATATATATATATATGAGTAATGTTAATACCGCCGTCAAAATCATGGCTTTAATGCCTGTGCCTTCATAGGTTGAACACTGTTTACGCCGGTTGACTATCGCGCCAGCTCAGTACAATCGATTACAATAGTAAAAACATGACACTTGTTCCGGGGTTTAGAATCATGTGACCGGCTTGAATAATTATCTCTACACTGACGATTCCAAAATGATAAAACGTATACGTATGTAAATCAACAAATATTTATAATTATTTGTCGCTCCTTATTAAGGTTGGTCACTCCAATGAGTGGTATTTATAAAGCCGTCAAAATCATAGTTTTAATGGGTGTCCCTTCATAAGTTCAACCCTGTTTACAGCGGTTGACCATCGCGCCAGCTTAGTACGATAGGATTAAACTCTCACCGATTTATGTAGTTGTTCATGGTGGCCGCAAGGGTTAAGACGTCGGAATCTTAGTTAAAATCATGACTCTTGTTCCGCGGTTTCGAATCCTGTGACCAGTTTGAATTATTATCTATATACTTACGATTCTGGAAAGATAAAACAAATATATATATATATATATATATATATATATATATATATATATATATATATATATAGGGTGGGCAAAAATAAGGGTCCTATTTTTAAAAATTCATAACTTTTTTATTTATTGATTTTTTTTTTTTAGAATAAGTAAAGGACCCCTTCCGAAGCAAGCATGAGCCGTATTAGCCCTAAGGCATTTAGAAAACATTATTTTTGCTTAAAAAACTCAAAACAGTGTAAAAAACAATAGTTTTGTTTTTGTAAGTTTTAAGAAGTGTTTTTCGGCTAAAATTTGTTTTGTTTATTTCAAAAAATCTCGGAAGGGTCAGTCTACACACACATAAAGTTTGGTGAGTTTAACTTTTATTTTGTGGAAGTTATTCAAATTCAAGTTATTCAAATTTAAAGATAGGACCCTTATTTTGGCCCACCCTGTATATATATATATATATATATATATATATATATATATATATATATATATATTTCTTAAGTTTGTAATACAACTTTATTGAGCTTGCAATTTGAAATATTTTCGAATATTATAAGGAGTATATGTTTAAATATATATATTTTTTTATAAGAACTCACACACACACTTAGTAGAACAATATATTTTAATATAATAATTATTTGTATGCGATTTACGTCAGGTTAACAATTTGCATACTTCTTTGCAAAAGGACATCTCATTTCTTAAATATTCGATTTGTAGCTGTCTAATTTAATGGTTGTTTTAATTTTAACATAACGCATCTACAAACAATACTTTTATATCGTGGATAAATGTTTAGCAGTTTGGGTTAAATGTGTCTTTTTGGGCCCTTTCCGATCAATTTACGCAAGTCTTACTTGTATAAAAATAAAACAATAATACTCAATATTTAAGATTGAAAATTTATTTGGGAATATTGCGTTAAATCATTGATAAATGTGAAATAGTTTCGATTATGGATAAACACTGTCTGTTGTTTTCTGCACCAATGGACATACCCTAGAAGGATGCCTGATCGAAAAGAACCAAACATGTATATAATTTTTTGCAGACGTTTTGCAGGTCACTATGACGGTTCAAACTTCAGAAGTAACTCCTCTTCATAAAACACCGTAAAAACACTAATGTGAACAAGCATCTCGATGCACAGATCCCAATTTAGGATGACCCTTCAAACTTTCACATTCATTCTCAGTAATCCCCTTACGTCTACAGTGGCAGCTTGCCTTGTTTGGGGTGAACTATGTTAAAAAAAAACACTTACAAATGTTTCTAACATCAACGCTTTTTCTTAGGTGACAAAACTCCAACTCGCTTTTAATCCGCCTTTCTTTAAAGTAAGTTCGTCTTTACACATTCAAATATGTTTCTTACGCATTTAAATTAGTTCCAACTATAAAAATATACCATTATGAACACGATTTCTTTTCTCTAAAAAAACGGTCGTCCGACATGCGAAACATATAATACACTTTGAAGCTGGTAAATTTTCGTTTTTGTATCTGTTGTTATAGTATTAAAGCACGGGTTTAAGAATGTCTTACTGCGCTATTAATGAGCCACTAATTGGTACAATGGCAGGGAGATATCTAATACGAGCAGACGAAATGCCTAGATAAACGGTAATGACTTGGCATAATGTCAAAGGTTATTTGCTCTTAACTAGTTGGTAAGCATATACTAAACCACTTTTATAATGCGTTTATTATCAAAGTTATTTTTTAATTAAAATAAAATGTACTTGTTCAAATTAATTGTTTGTAGATAAAACTAAAGCTATCTCGACAAGCTACATGCTTACAATTCTTTTTATATTTAAATTAAACTTTTTGAACTTCAAATTAAAATAGATCAAGTAAAAAAACGATACCCTGAAGCTATCCTGACTAGAAAGACGGTTACTACTTTTAATATTCAAATTAAAATGGCTGAACTTCAAATTAAAAAAAAGAATCTGAAATAAAACAGCGAAATTGTGAATCGACAATCTTAACCCTAATCTTGACAAAAGCTTAATGTAAAATAAGAATTTAATTACAATTTCAAACTTCAAATTAAAAACGCGCAATTTAAAATGCTTTAAAACGAATGCTGAATACTAATAACATTTAAATTCTAAACGTATCTTTGGTAAATTTGTAATTTATGGTTTAAATTTTTAAATTAAAACGTCAGCTGTTCTAATTTGCGGCTTGTAATGCGTAGTTTGTGTCCCTCTGATAAAGCGCTTTTAAGATATACTACAACTACCTTACCGGTGTCGTCTTGTCTTTCGGGGCTTTGATTCCGCCGGTCTGTGGGTTTGTCCTGTGTAGTTCTAGGAGGTCTACCCTTTCGTGGCTTTGCCTCCCCTCTTTGGGGAGGAGTAAGTTTATTGCTTACTGCCTGAGGCGTCCCTACCGGGGAATGCCGACGGGGCCGCCCAGGCATTTTTTAATGGCCAGAGTGCTCACTTTTAAAGCCCCACTTTCCCGACCCGACCTTGGGTCACATCTTACCTTGTGGGAGTAAGATAAAACTGGCCTTGTGCCTAACCTCCTGAAGAGGAGGTAAATAATACCATATCTGTCATATTAACGTTCATAGCACTCTTTCTTAACCTGAAAGAGTGCAAAACCGACTTCACAATCTTGTGAAGGATGTTCTCTTCTCCAGTCTGAAGAGACGCTGCTAGTCTTTCTCTACTCTATCGTTATCTCATAGTAGATGTTACACTGAGCTACAATGTATGCCCCCCCCCCCTCACAGCAAGTACCTGTCTACTTACTACCATTGCAAAGAACTGTCATTTTTCAGTCTTTGTACCTAAAACCAAACGAAGTCATTCAAAGAACCAGAGAAATGCAGCATAGTCGTCTTCAAGTCCAATGTCAACAGATACTTGTTGAGCCGTCCTCTAAGTAATGAAACCCTACCCTTTTCACCGTTTCCAAGCCACTCGTGGGTTTGTTTTACATCCAATTGACAATCTCATTAATACCTATCCTCGAGTGGTATTTGAACCTTAATCAGTTTTAACTCATTAGTAAAAACACATTATTCTATAGAAGATAGTACATTTTAGTAATTTTAATTCAGTTTTTTTTTTTAAATTTACGGTTGCGTCTTTTTCATTTGTAGTTCAGCTTTTTTTAAATTTGAATTTCATCCTTTTTTCTTTTAGGGTTAAAATTGTCGTTTATGTCCTTCTCACCAAGCTCTCCATTTTATTGACCCGATGCCATACATATATTTAGGACAAACTATTAACATACAGCTTGAATTTCATTCTTCTGTGACTTTTATTATTGTTTTCATTCTTTTTCCGATTCGTTCCTATTTCATTCCTTTCGCTTCCCTTCGAATGTCTTTAGTCATCAAGATTCTCCCCCTTTTCCTATGAGCGGCATCTAATTTCCGCTTCTTCTGTCATCGGATCATTTTGTTCACTGCGCATGCGTTGTCGTCGCCATTTTTTACATGTTGCAACTTTCCCGCTTTCCTGCGTCATCGTACATATTTTCTTTTAGAACGACAATGTCTTTTTCTCTCGAAAACGACACAACGAAGACACTGGTATGAGATGGACTGCGTTAAGGCGGCGCTCCGCTACTACAACTTGCTACAAGATTACTATTGTCACATTTATAGGAAGAAAAAATAGAGGACGTATTGACTCATGAATGCGTAATCAGTCTTCTTTGTAGATGGAACACGCGGGGACGCATGCGCACACAAACCCGGAAGTAAAGGCGAATGTCGATGCCGCAGTGTACATTTTAGCGAATGCATTTCATTAACAAACACGTCAATGGATTGAAAACATCAGTTAATGCATAATTAATTACAAAATAGTCAAAACAAGCAATCGTAGTTATATTTTGAATCGCATTTATGTCAACCATGACGTGTTTCTTTCAATTTCACTATCTGTTTCTGTTCGCCTTCGTATCATATACATATATATATATATATATATATATATATATATATATATATATATATATATATATATATATATAAAGGGACAGGGAATCACATAATCACGAGTGCGATAATTTATTTCGACCCTTCGGCCTTTTCAAACACGTAAACGTGGGAATTACATATTTTTCAAATATGTAATCCGCTCGTTTAGGTGCTTTAATACCTCCGAACAGTGCTCAACTTTAATTTCTTAAAGGTGCTTTATAATAACAATATATATATATATATATATATATATATATATATATATATATATATATATATATATATATATATTAATTAATAATAATGGCGAGGTAGCCATAATTACCAAGGACGGAGAGGCCTATAATACTAAAGCGAGAAATAAATTATTCCATCCTTACTTTAGTAAAGCGGTTAAAATATAAAAATTTTGAATGGAGGAGAAAAAAATGGTGGTAGAATCGAGACGTTTTTCGAGTCGACACATTTTCAAGATCTCACGTCGACTACAATATTTGAAAAGCGAATAAAATCATGGATTATCGTACGTTATTAGTGTATATGAATTTTCATCTTAACCCTATTAAGGGCATATGATTTCAATATACTGGCATTTTTCATGGAACGTCACTACTTTTGTAAAGGCTATGCCTCAATACAATGCCTTCTCATAAGGTTTTTTGGATTTTTCTGGAAAACTAAGGTATATGGTAAACTGAAATTAAAATGCCATCAACTAGACCCTAGCCCCTCTCTCTCTCTCTCTCTGCCAAAAATCAGCTGAATCCATCAAATAGTTGATGAGATACGTACGTACACACGGATAACATGATTGAACTTTCTGGATCTCTGGGTTGCCTTGACTAATGATGCTGAAATTCTATACCCTTATAGAACTTATCAAATAAAAATTTTGTGCAAAGTTTTAACTAATTTGGTTTATTGGTTTTTGAGTTATGATTGATCAAAAAATGAGAATTCCAGCATAGGCCGTTTTTTGAAGTCTATTAAGGGATAGAGCGCTCTCGCGCCTCCCTTGATTTACAGGATGACCCATATGTTTTGTCTCCCCGACGTGCTATTTTGTAGTCAATATTTCTGTATGAGGTCGTTTTAATTTGACATAGTAAATCTCCTATTTGGTTGCTAAGATATTTAATATTTCTATTCTTTTAAAATTTTATGCGCGATTTTATTATTAAAATGAATAAAAGTTATGTTCTTCGAGAACGAAGTGTGGCCATGAAAACAGGAATTGAGAAATTAACCAGGAGAGAAATCGCTGAGAAACTCGGTGTATCAGTGCAAAGATGGTGGAAGAAGGAGAATACGGATCTTCGGGATCAAAAAAGATCTTGCAGACCAAGTAAACTGGCACCAGATCAGAAACAACTCATTGAAACTGAGACGAAAGTAAATTTTGCATAAGACTTAGTTTTTTACTTCCATATCCGCTATTTTTAACGACTAGTTCCCATGTTAAACTTATTTAGTAAAGTTTATATCATAAATAATCATCTTTTTATTTGACTATTTAGAATATATGACATTTAAGTAAGTATTAAGGGAGTTATAACGAACTTTCTGTATTTCGCTGACCCAAAAGTCTTGTCTCCCTATAGAATTTTTTATGGAAAACTTGGTGCTGGTATTCATCTGACAGCAATTTTGGTTAGTGATCTTCGTTAAACCGTCCGAAGGCATGTAAAGCGTCAATCCTGGGGTAAAGTATTTAAAAAACCAGCATGCTTACAAGCAAGAACATCACCGATCGAATGAAATTTTGCAGATTAATAATTTCGAAGTGTTTTAGTTGGCATGGATCGTGAGAGTAGACTGTAGAGATGTCCTATTTTATGCACAAATGAAAGTTATGTATGTTTATTCTCAATACCAAATTCTCAAAACTGCAGAATACGTGTCGAAAATCCAAGTGATGTTCCAAAAGTTCCAGTGCCAAAATTCTCACTGAAAATTATGGTAGCTGGAAGGATGACCAGATTTGGTACAACGGAATTATTCATTTGTGATTCTTTTAACATAGTTCACCCCAAACAAGGCAGGCCGCCACTGTAGACGTAAGGGGCTACTGATAAATAGGGTATAGGTTTTTTTTTGGGGGGGGGGTATCCTAAGGTCTGTTTACATTAGTTTTAAATTTCTTCATGTCGGTACAGTCGGGGAAACAGGGAGCACGGAAAAAGTTCCAGATGTCAGCAGTACGGGGAAAGAAGCTATTACAATAAAAGGCTCTCCGGCATCTGGGGAACTCCACAGTGAATGGATGGGATTTAGCTGATTGTCGGGTGGTCAAGTGTATTTACGTCTAGGGGGCACAAGAGCAGCAAGTTGATCGGAGCACTTAAGTACTTGTAAATAAGGAAACTGTCAATTCTGACGTTTATATAAAAAAAATGCTACCATTATATCGCAAAAGTGCAGAAAGCAGGCACATTGTACCAGATATTAACAAATTGCCACTCCAACAAGATGGTGCCCCGGCACACATATCAAAGGGTTTTATTGAAGCTATTAATTGTTTATTTTGTGGTAGATTGTTGAAAATGTGGTCTGGTAACAATCCTTACCTAAACGCGATAAAACATCTATGGAGAAGGCGGCAAGAAAGTGTGTTTGAGGAACCCAAACAAAGAAATCGGAAAGAGTTGATTGACAGGTTTCAATCAGAATGAAAAAAAATCATGACGACAAGCAGTATCTTAATAATCTCTTAGAATCTTTTCCAAAAAGGATTATGGAATGTCTGGAATTAAAAGGGTTGAAGACAAAGAATTGATTTGATGGTTGAACTTTATTCATAAACGAGAAAAAAGTTTTCACTTAATTTTTTTTCCTGTTTTTCTTAAAATAAATATTTAATTGTAGTTCTTAAATTTGTTCTTTTGAGTTAAGTGTGGCCAGATTGATATTAAAATCAATGTTTTAGAAAAAAAATGATGAGGAGATTTTCATAATGCTGTGAAATGGAAACCTCTTATAGTTAAACATTTGGGAACACAAAACTTTTGGAGCATCCTGTATATATATATATATATATATATATATATATATATATATATATATATATATGTATATGTATGTATATGTATATGTATATACATATATTTGTCTGGGAATTTAAACTGCACTTTACATTTTTTATTTTTATATATATATATATATATATATATATATATATATATTTTTTTTTAATGACTCAAAGCTCCTTTAGACTATATATATAGAATTATAAAAAAAAACAGAATTATTTTGTTTTTTTGACGTGGTTGTTTATACGTCTGAGGAGACCTAATTAAGGGGTCGAAATAAGTTATAATGTATACAACCTTAATGTGTGTATAGTTTTTTTTCTTTTTTTTATAATTATGTTTTGCTCTGTTTAAATTACATTGAGCTCTGTTATTCGGATTCTCAACACAAAATTGAAATCTACACACACACACTATATATATATATATATATATATATATATATATATATATATATATATATATATATATGTATATGTAGATTTCGTGTACAACAAAATCATAGGATAAATTTCAGAGGAAACATTCTTTTAATCAATGAAATGGGCGGGTGAAAAAAAGAAAAGAAAATGGTTAAATTTTTTGCTTAAGGCCTTATCGTCAGACCCTCTAAACGTCAGAAAGATAAATGAAAAACTAAGAAAATCGTATGAGATATGAGGGGAAAATTGTTATAGTTGGCGAAAACGATTGAGAAAAAAAACTAAATCTCTAAACGTTATGTTGATTATATATATATATGTAACATTTATAAATAAATATTAATTATTTATTACCTACAGACATCGATTTTTCATGCTAACGCAATCTTCAATGTAGGAAGTTTATTTCCGACGGTCGGGCTCGAACTCTGATCACAAAGCGCCACTGATTCGTAGTCAAGAGCGTTCCCCCGTTGGCCACCGCAAATTAGCTAATAATTGAGGAGGAATTTAACTTTGTAAATACCGAGTCGGCAGGTATTTTACAACGAGCGGCGAAAGTGATCTACAAACTGTGTTGGAACTCGCAATGAAGCTATTAGTACTGCTTGTTATCAAACTCACTCAGAGTGCCCGGCCTTTAGTACAGGTTTTTTTTTAATATATATATATATATATATATATATACTATAATATATATTTTTACTTGACTCATTTTTTGCCAGTGGACAAATTCTGGGTTCCGGAGGTGAGGCTGTAACTGTGTCATTTTTTTTTTCTAATAGCTGGATATGTATACGGATCGCCATACATGTAGTCTTATACAACGTCTTGTATTCCCAAATGGTACTCATAAAACTCGGCGTTACTTAACTTCCGTGATCTAAGGAGAACCAGTATGTCAAAATGATAATTCAGTATATTTCCTTAATTACCATCATCATACTCTGGTCTATTTAGTTCCTAACTTGATGAAATATTAAATCCGCCATATCTCGTTAAATTTGTTCTTAAATATCTACTTTGCTGCTTTCCTGCTGTTTACATGGATATAAGTCTATTTTTCCCCGATAGACCATAAGTGGTGAATATTATTACGTTATTAATTGTTCTTTGTGTGTGACGTAGCTGATGAGCCAAAGTTGTAGAAATAGTCTTGACTTACCTAATAACCGTTACACAACATCCCTTATAGATGGTAGTAGAAGGAATTTATATATACGTATCGATTAGGTGTGATTAGCATGCATAAAAAGTAGAAATAATTAAAGTCATAAGAAGATGGAAAAACAGAAATTAGTATTGAAAACGGTGTCGTTGTAGAACAGTCTACTACTTGATAAAGATTTAGCAACAAATCCTTGTTGTATTTGAGTCAATGCCGTTGGAGAAAAGTATACTACGTAGTTAGGTTCTAGAGACAAGTACATTGTTCCAAGATTGGTATTAACATCGGTGTTGGTGGAGTAGAGTCTACTACCTGATAACGATCTAGTGGCAAACGCGTTTCTGTATTAAATACGGTGTCATCAGAGAAAAGTATACCACGTAACAAAGTTCCAGTTGTGAGCACATTGTTTCAAAGATCAGTATTAAAATCGGTGTTGTTGTAGTAAAGGCTACTACGTGATAAAGTTCTGGTGGCAAACACGTTTCTGCATTAAATACGGTGCCCCCAGAGAAAAGTATACCACGTAACTAAGTTCTAGTAGTGATCACGTGTTTTTTTATCAAGAGAGAATATCTTTCTCTCATTTTTTTATTTTCCTTTCTTAGACATGCTATTCTATTATTTTATCTTTAATAAACTTTATTCTTTCAAAGAATTTTAGAGTAACTCTTGCAGAATCAGTGCGTGTATAATTATTGAAAAAAAGTAAACTTTTATTTAAAATGTTCGATTTGGGATCTTGTACAAATCTCAGACAGATTAGTCTAAAAATGCACTATATTTTTATTTTCTTTCTCGAGTTTAAATCGATAAGTAAAAGTTCTCTTTCTAATACAAGTCCTGGCAAACACTTACCAATTTCCTTCTTGTCATCGGTTTGCTTTGAGATCCTCTTCATCTGACATCAATGTCCATCCGGTTACTCTTGATTTTATCTGTAAATATCCAGCCCGGAAATTGAATGTCGTATAATAACGGCCTACTTTTGAAGCTTAATAATATTAACTTTACTCAAAGGAGGTCATCGAAGTGCTTTCAAGAAACCTCGTTTAAGATTCGATACTTTATATTTTCTTTCAAGCCAACTTCTTAACACAGATCCGCACTGCTTTAAAATACACGTTACAGTCTACATTGATAACATTATGTAACAAACAAGAAAAATGAAGAATAACTGTTTCGCATAAAATTGTGAGGATGAGAAATAAAAATGTAAAAATGTATGCATTCAAAAATAAATTTCTGACGCAGACAGTTTTAGAATGGCAGAATTTAAGCAATTCCACTTAAAAGAACGATTATAATCCTAAAAATAGATCTTACTTTGTGTTTCTGTTTTAGCGGGTGAGTGTCTGGTATCAGGTAGAATCCTCTACCCCCAGTAAAAAACAAACGAAACAAAAACCAAAGAGAAATGGAATTGAAAAGAGAAAAAAACCCACATATTCTTATGAAGTTTGTGGTTCTAGATTTTCACAAAATTTGCACTGACAATTCACATGCGAACAATAGAGAAAACATAAGTATATAAACCATCATTTTTTGCAGAATGGTGATCTTAAAAGACGTATGTGAACTCACACGTTATTATTCACTGCTTTACTTACAGAAAGTTTATGAAGTAAAAAAGATCCTTAAATAAACTCTTATAAAGTAATCGAATGTTAACACAGGAATGATACATCTAAATCTCTGAGAAACAACCTGAAGTAAAAATTTAAAAAAGAGAATCAAGATCAGGCCAATCTTTTTAAATTTTACATTCATATCTATACATTTTCTTTTTACTTTTACAATTATCTCTACGAGACCATTTTTAAGTATCAAGTGTTAGCCTTCTCCTTTTTATATCTTTTAATTATATCTACGTATTTTATGTATATCGTATTTTTCGTGTTTTGATTTTTCTCTCCTGTCCCCTAGAACTTTGTGCTTTAAACCAATAACATTTAACTGCCAGATTATAACTGGGTAAAAAATAATACGTCATGCTTTTTTTCTGTTAGCTAAAGTGCCGCCCACAAATTCTACGGTTACGTGAAAAGCGTACTAAAAATGTTTTTTGGTCGAAGAAAAAAAGGTTTTATACTCTCTTTCTGTTTTTACAACTAAGATTACGTATAGTAGCGTAATATAAAAGAAATAATTTTTAAAAGCTGTATTCTATAGAGACACATGGTAAACATGGAAGATTTTACATCGACGATGACAGAACTTGGTAAATTTTAAATGCAACAGCAACAAGAAACTGAAGAAAGATTTCGAAAGTTTCTACTAGGACAATAAAAAGCCGACAAAAGGCTACAAAAACGAAAGAAAAACTTCTGGAACAAGAAAAGAAGCCGATAGAAGACTACAATAAACACAATAATGACGTCTGTAAGAAAAAGAGAAGCCGACGAAAAAATTCAGAACAAAAAAGATTAACCGATCAAAAGATTGAAATATTATCGCATAGAGGTCAAGTAACGAAAACGAAAATGCTTTTCAATGCCGTTTGGAGTGTAACTGATAATTTTACTCATTCCTCAGACGAAGATATAACGTTTGGTCTATATTTCAGAAGAAATAATGAACTATTTAAAATTGATTGTGAAAATTGGTCAGATTCTATAAAGGTTCACCCACTGCTCCGAAAATAAGGCACAACACAACATAACACATTCTGTTAATCTTTTAACAATATTATTTAGCCCGAAGACTTCTCTGTTCCACAAGCGACCGAAGTGTCTAAAATTAGTACAAAAAAGATGTTGAAGACTACGTTCGCGTCAATTGCTAATACACACTGTGACGATTTGAAATTAGCGGAACTTAACGCGGATAACTTTAAATGTTTAATTTTCCTGTAAGTATTTGTATAAGGAAAAGACGCAAAAATGAGACGTAGGGTTCTGAACAGGTTAGAAAGTGAACCAAATTGAACATTGGATTCTGGTTCAGACGTGTCTATTATCAATATGCATACACGTTGGAGGTTGAGCAAACCGACAATGCTAAGAACCAACCAAATAGTCCAGACGGTGACTGGTGAAAGATTACATTTGAGGGTGAAATTATTACTGACATTACTTTGAACAGAACTACCAAAAAGTGAAAATGTTCGAATTAAAAAATACAAAAAAATGATTTAGAACAGACTTATTGTAGCTGCTAAAACTATGGGGGTTACCAAACAACATCTTTGGGTAGAAAATATCAAATCGGACAACCGAGTTTGAAAAACGAAAAAAAGGTATTTGATTCAACCATTAAAACTGGTATGAAATGGACTCAAAATAAATTGTCGGCAGAAATTAAAGCGCATAAGGACACACAGTTCACGTTGAAAATAGCTAACACTAAACTGAAAGAAATGAAGTCAAATTCTTTGGATAAGCAGTTAAAGTTTTAAAGAGTGAACTTATAGTTAAAGAGTCGAAATCGTTAAAGCTGCAGGACAAAGAAGTTTTAGAAGAGCTAAAAACTATGAAATGAAGTCAAATTCTTTGGATAAGCAGTTAAAGATTAAAAAGAGTGAACTTATAGT
>OY744546.1:14360542-14383042 GCA_963556195.1 Sepiola atlantica
TGTGTGTATAGTTTTAGGGCGTCATCTTTCTAAATTTGGTTGAGGCCACTATATTTATTAACGTATTAATGATGTTTTAAAACTATACTCATTGTCACTAGCTATTGTTATCCGGGTACCGATTACTTATCCATAAGGTGTTGTCTAGGAATTGATAGTTTTTTTTCAATAAAGAATCATTATTTTATTGTTACCCGAAACTGGATAGGTTCTTTCACTTTAGCCTCTTAAGTTATCTTGCGCATCTAACCCTATTATTATGTATTCGTGGATTTCGTTGAGTTCGTTAGTGTATTATTCCACTTCTGTTGCAGGTTTATAAATTCTTGCATCGATAAGGGCTGGTTACCCCTTTCTGTTATTTTAGTAGACTCTCAAGCAGTGTTAGCCGGAGAGGGGGTCGTTACCCTCACTTAGTTCAATATCTACGATACAGTTCCTATTTGTATACCCTTACATTCCTGATACGTCGGGGTGTTATAAAAGAAGGGAGGTAACCCTAACCACCTATACCCATATTACCTCATTTAATCAATTGTATGTCTAAATCTATAACAGAGTGAATTTATGTTATACTTTATATACATCTCTATCTATATTTTGCATTTATTTGGCATTATATTTTTAATTTTGAATGCCAGCGTATGTTTTGGTGTGCCAAATTGTACCAAAAAAATTCAAAATGGCATTCTAAGCGGATTTTTTCCTAGTATGAAGGTTTTTTTTCTTTTTTTTTTGCCAACAATGACCCACAGTGTGGTGTAGGTTTTTTTTTCAAGACTTTCTTGAGAAATTTTCTTATTTTCGGATTTTTCTGATGATCTTGAGGTGTTGCGGAGCCGATATTGATATAATAATGTTAGTTGGCTTACCTTTAAGAAAACGAATCGTAAATATACATCTAACAAAAATGTTATGTTTTTTTTCAAAATGTGCAAAAATAAACATAGAAATGAAAAAACATGGTTATTGGAATAAAATAAGACCCTGTCTTATTTATATATGCTCTGTTGTTACTGGTTGTCAATCATCGTGTTGAATCTTTTTTTGAAGAGAATACTAATTAAAAGGTACTGATAGTATATGTTAAGACATATATTGTCATAATCCATATATATATATATATATATATATATATATATATATATATATATATATATATATATAAGTGTTGTGGACCTGGGTAAAGCTGAATAAATGACACAGGAACACATGGTTTAAATGAACAAAGGTATATATTATATAATAGAAAGAAAGATATTACAAGGAGATGTTGCTCTCAACCGCCATTGCTGGTTTGCCTGGGAAGAAGAGAACAAGTGTCACGTGCTTCCCGTATTTATAAGGTGGACGAGTCCATTAGTTCTTTGTAGGTAGGTACGGCACCATAACACCCCCTTCCAAGCCTTACCTCCTCAGGAGTCTTAATAACGTTTCCTTTTCGGATCTATCTCTAGGTAGTCCGGAGCCATTCGTTTTCTTTTTGGTTGTCGTTTACGTGTGACTACCTGGGGTGCTGGTAAGTTGAAGGTGTCATATATCACGTCCATCACGTCTTCTCCTTGTGGGGCGCTGTCAGTGTCATCTGACAGTCTTTTTCTGATCTGATTTAGATGTCTCTTATGCGAGAACCGTGGTCCTTTTATGATATAGACCATCGATCCGATCCTCTTTTCAATTGTACCGGGTTCCCAGAACGATGCATTGTTTTCGAACATCTTAAAATATACCCTATCTCCTGGGTTGTATTTTTTCTTCGGTACCGTAGAGATTCGGTCATAATTCAGCGTTTATTTTTTCAATCGAGGCGAAGGGTACTTTCCTTTCTTTCCTAAATACCGGCAGTACATTTTCTTTTAGACGGAATTTTGCAGTCATTTTAGTGCAGCATCCAAGACCGCCAGAAAAAACCTCTGGAAACGAGTTTTTTAATTCTCGTTGTAGTTTTTCCGATTCTGTTGCGCGACTATTTATTTTTTTACAAAATGTATTTATCGGCAACTTCCATAAATCAAATGCCTGCATAAAATCTGAACCAAAAAGATTATTCGAATCCTTCAGTACCAGTAGTTTGAGTTTTTTAGTATTTCCCATTAGGGACACATTTGTGATTAATTCTCCTTCAAATGTAATTCTTTCACCAGTAACTGTGCTTGCCAGCCTGTTTGTTCTTGATAGAGTAGGTTTATTTAATCTCCTCCATGTATGTAAATTTATAATGGAAACGTCTCAACCAGAATCCAATTGCAATTTTATATTTTTATCCAGGATTTTCACCTGTACATATTTTCTTATGTTCCCGCAAGTTTCCTTCTTTGTCTTAGTGGCTTGAATCCGCATTTTATTTCCTCTGCCCGTTCTGCAGTGTGAACTTTTATGTCCAACTTTTTTGCATTTCATACAGGTTTTAAAACGGAATGGGCAATCATTGTACCAATGTGGATTACCACAGCGTCAACAAGGGCTTGGTGGCAATTTATTTATTTTTTTACTGGTTTGGTTTGTCTTTGTGACATCAAAATTATTATTTCTTATTTTTCTATAAGGTTGAGCTTTTGTTTTTTGATGTACCTTATTTATATGCGTAATGCCGGACAATTCAATGTCTTTTGAGTCTTGTTTTACATTTTTTTGATAACTGCGCGATATTGTTTGTATCAGAAATTCCAATCTTTCATCATACTCCTTTTTGTGTAATAAAATATTTTGGTTCTGTTGTAATAAAAGCTTTTGAAATCTTTCCTCAGTTTGTTGTTGCTGGGAGATTTGGAATTTCATTAGTTCGGCGATTATAGACTTAATATCTTCCATATTGAACCATTTAGTTTCTGATTTTATTAAGAAAATTAATATTTTCTTATTATCTTATGATTTTATAAGAGTTCTTTTCTTTAAATTAGCGTTTGCTAGGCGCCGTTTTAATTATGAAAAGATTATGAAACTTTTCCTTTTCTCTATATACGCGTATATTCACTTATTTTTTTATTTTGAAAATTAATATTTTCTCGTTATTTAATGAATTTATAAGAAGTTCTTTTCTTTAAATTAGCGTTTGCAAGACGCCCTTTTAGTTATGAAAAGATTATGTAATGTTCTTTTCTTATACACGTTTTTAATTTTAACGAAGAGAAAAAAAAATCTGTTTCACAATTAATTCTTTCTGCATTTTAAAATATTTCAGTACAAGTCGGAAAAGAGAGAGAGAAAATAAAACTGACCTTTTTTTTATCGTGCGTCATTTTTTTATGGAGTAACGCACGTGTGTTCATTTGATGTTTTTGTTTCTTATCTGTTCTTAAAATGAAGCACGTGGTGTCGGTTTCATTTTTTTTTGTGTGTGTTCGTCAAAAAAAACTCGCTGTGACGTTCGTCTAAAAAAAACAATACTCGCTTAATCTTGGTGTTCGGTATTTCTTTCTTTTTTTTTTTGTTAGTTTTCCAACCCAGAGAAAAAACGCGCATTCAATTTCAGTTGTTTTTGTTATTTGTTTTTTTTTTAACTAGTTTTCCCAAACTAGAGGAACGCGCACCCAATTTCAAGCTGTTTTTTTTTTCGATAAGCAGTTTTAGAACTTAGAGCACATGTCTATTTAAGTTTTCTTTTTCTTAAAAGAAAGCAATTTTCTCGCACTTAAGAATTCAACGTGTTTTTTTTTTTTTCAGTTGAGTTCTCTTTTCTTCTCTCGACCGTACGGCAAAAACCTTTTTTTTTTTTTTTTTTTTTTTTTTTTTTTTGCGTGCGGTTTCCTGCATTAACTTTGTGAGTGCATTTTCACGTGGTATTTTCAGTTTTTTGACCCAAGAGTTCGAATTGCCTCGTCGCCATTTGTTGTGGACCTGGGTAAAGCTGAATAAATGACACAGGAACACATGGTTTAAATGAACAAAGGTATATATTATATAATAGAAAGAAAGATATTACAAGGAGATGTTGCTCTCAACCGCCATTGCTGGTTTGCCTGGGAAGAAGAGAACAAGTGTCACGTGCTTCCCGTATTTATAAGGTGGACGAGTCCATTAGTTCTTTGTAGGTAGGTACGGCACCATAACAATAAGGTTAGTTGAAGATACCCCAATCCGAGTGCTCAATCATTAATTAAAAAAATTAAAAAAGTATTAAAGAAAATCAGACCAACATCAATACCGTCGGTTTCAAATGAAAACAAAGGTTAGCTATAGTTGGTCTCCAATGTCGGAATCTCTTCAGCCTCTGAGACAGACATAAACAGAAGCCGAAGAGAGTTCGCTATGAAAGCTCCCTTTTATTTGGATTTAAAACCGACGGTATGATGTTGTTCTGATCTTCTGTAATGCATATAAATATTACGCTCTTATTTTTAAATTTTTCTTAATGATTGAGCACCCTGCTGGGGTTGTTTCCGAGTAACCTTACACACACAGATACACACACAGACACACATATATATATATATATATATATATATATATATATATATATATATATATATATATATATATATATATATATAGACGAAACGTTGCTGAATATATAAACAACCATCTCTTGGTTTTTCCTTTTTCATCTCTCATTACTCTCAGTCTTCCTTTGATTTTTTTTGATTTTTTAAAATTTATGCTAACATGTACAACAGTGACACTTCCATAGATATGCTTCGATCGTTAGCTCTCAAAATTACGGTCTAACCAACGATCTGATCGGGCTAAGTTTGTTTAATATTGAAATACAACAAACAACACAAGAGACACTTTTGGTTTGAACTAAAAATTAAAATAAAAACCTCAGTATAGAAAGATTTCTCTATTACTGGTCGCGGACAGAACAGATGAAATGTAGTATCCGAACAATACATCGCATAATCACGTTGACATAGCGGTTATAGTTTGATCACCGAAGTTAAGCAACGTTGAGCCTGCTCAATAACATATGGGTCACCATTTTGGAATATCAGGCGCTGTATGCAGGGGGGGGGGGCGTTGCCACTTTACTGGAAAAACTGCAAAAACCTAACACCGTCATCTCCCCTGATCGAGATATACACGCGACTATGCGGACTGCGTATGAATTTTATATTCTCTAGACACAGTCTCCTTCGGAAGAAGCCGGCCTCATCCGCCTAGGGTGAATGCCGCTTTGTTTTGTTATTTTAGAATCATAACAGATACTACATTTTGCTCCTAGCCGATCTCCAGGAGAATGTCACATAGAACTGATTAACATAACACCGTTATCCGTTGCGCCAAATGTCCATGTTCCGGGTTCGACATAAAGATCCCCGAGTTCAACAATATGCGTCTGAAGAAGAAAAACTGCCTCAGTATGGAAGGATTTCTCCTTCACTGACCGAAGACAGAAAAGATGAAGCATAGTATCAGAACAGATACAGCAATTGATCTTAGCCAAAAGTGTGAATCCAAATTTAGGAGAGTAGAATGTGGACCTTGGGTTTACTTTCGGCAGCCTTGTAACTCTCGCTTCCCTTATTCTGTCCTTTAGTCTTCACATTACATTATCAATGTTTCTGACAAAGGGGGGATGATTTCTGTTTTCTGGGTCGGAATCTATCCATGTAATACTTATCGTTGGCTAGTTTTTTACCTTGGAGTGGTCATTTTTTTTTCTTTAGCTCCTTACATCAATTTGGGCAGCATGCACAAAACACGTCTTCTCTTGTTGCAGTCTGGTTAGCTAAAAGAATGAGAGGGGCCCCATTGGAAGTGACGTGATTTAGGTAACTTCGGTGCAACCCTCTCTACACCCCAACCTTTCCATTAACTTGTTTGCTACTATTAACAATAAAACTAACACTTATAAAACTTACATATTCCGATTCGTTATGACCCCAGTAAGGTTTGGGTAAAATATTATCACCTTAAAGGTTATGTGAAAGAAGGACTTTTCAAATTAAATTCAGACGAGTAGAAAGTGGACCTTGTAACTCTTGCTTCCCTTATTTTATCATTTAGTCCTCACATTCCATTAGCGATGTTTCTGACAAAGGGGCAAAAATTGCTGCTTTCTGATTAGTCATCTATCCATATAACACTTATCGTTGACTAGTTTTAAGCTTGAAGTGGTATTTTCTTTTAGCTTCTTACATCAAGTGGCTTCATACCTTGTCTGGAGCATTTCCATGAAAAGTTTTTTTTTAAATAATACAAATTATCGATCCTCATCTAAAAAATTTCGAAAAAAGTAAAGCATTAAGTAGTTACAATGTGAACAAACGTTGCATCGAAACTATTCCATATTAGAGTTTCTTTCAACTCTATATGCGTTGTGCAATGTGTCATCGCCAATCGCAAAATGAATAAAATATGCTAAATCGATTCCTGTTATCTATTTCGTTTTGTTTGTTTCGTTTTCTCGTGTGGCATGACTGGCAATATGAACGTTTATTTTGATGCGTTCGTAGATAATTAATGAAGTCCGAAAATGTCTACAACGCGAACTACGAGAATCTAATAACGAAATAAGCATCCCATTTCCATTTCAAATAGACTGGCTTCGCCGGCTCGCTATCGTTTTGCAATTAAATATCTATTAACTACTTGAAATCAATGAAACAAAACTAATCGATAAAATAAAGAAGACTGAAACATAATCTCTCTCTCTCTCTTTCTATATATCTCTCTTTCTCTCTCTCTTTCTCTCTCACTTTCTATCTCTCTTTCTCTCTTTCTCTTTCTCTTTTTCTCTCTCTCTTTCAGTCATTTTCTCTCTGTCTTTCTATATATCTCTCTCTTTCTCTCTCTCTTTCTCTCTCTCACTTTCTATCTCTCTTTCTATATCTCTCTTTCTCTCTCTTTCTCTCTCTCTTTCTCTCTCTCTTTCTCTCTCTCTCTCTCTCTTTCTATCTCTCTTTCTTTCTATCCCTCTTTCTATATCTCTTTTTCTCTTTCTCTCTCTTTCTATATCTCTCTTTCTCTCTCTCTCTCTTTCTATCTCTCTTTTATATCTCTCTTTGTCTTTCTCTCTCTCCTTCTTTCTATATCTCTCTTTCTCTTTCTGTCTCTCTCTCTCTTTCTATATCTCCCTTTCTCTCTCTTTCTCTTTCTATCTCTTTCGATCTCTCTTTCTCTTTCTCTCTCTCTTTCTATCTCTCTTTCTATATCTCTCTTTCTCTTTCTCTCTCTCTTTCTACATCTCTTTCCATATCTCTTTCTCTCTCTTTCTCTTTCTCTCTCTCTCTCTCTTTCTATATCTCTCTTTCTCTTGCTCTCTCTCTCTTTCTATCGTTCATTCTATACCTCTCTTTCTCTTTCCCTCTCTCTTTCTATATCTCTTTCCATATCTCTTTCTCTCTCTTTCTCTTTCTCTCTCTCTCTCTCTCTCTCTTTCTATATCTCTCTTTCTCTTTCTCTCTCTCTCTTTCTATCGTTCATTCTATATCTCTCTTTCTCTTTTTCATTCTCTCTTTCTATCTCTTTTTCTCATTTCACTCTCTCTTTTTCTCTCTCTCTTTCTATATCTCTCTTTCTCTTTCTCTCTCTTTTTCTATCTCTCTTTCTATATCTCTCTTTCTCATTCTCTCTCTTTTTCTATCTCTCTTTCTCATTTTTCTCTCTCTCTCTTTCTCTCTCTCTTTTCTATATCTCTCTTTCTCTTACTCTCTCTCTCTCTCTCTGTGACAACCAAGCATTGAATAAATATATATATATCTATTAAGTAATATTGAGTATTCGAAACAAAAGCAGTAGCAGCCGACGTCAACATCTTAAAAATGAATTCTGAATTTTTGACCGGTATCAAGCTTTAAAAAAAGTATCAGCATCTACTCTACCTACTACCTTTTTACACCTTTTTATTTGTTATTCTTCTCTAACTCTTTCTTCTTCATACCGCGGATCGGTCCGGACACACGTACATTTACTCGTATTATATAGATTAACATTGTCGATTCATCCGGTGATGAGGTCCAAAGAAGTGTAAATTTACCTATTTAGTTATCATCACTCGCATGTTTACTTTCACGGAGTAGTAGTATCTGGCAGGATCCTATCTATGGTAAATAGAATTCATCTCTGGCAAAACACAAATAGCAATGAGAAGAAGTCAGAAGTGAGGCCGAAATCATCCGCTTAACAATGTAAGTCTTATCTGCGGCTTACTTCTCCATATTGTATGAAGTATTTCCGAAGTTTTGCCACGGAAACTTTGATAACGCAAACCAATTTATCTGATCAGGCTGAAAGTTTTGTATGGTTGTTATTTCGAAACATCGGAAATTGAAATTCCGTCAAAATTTCAACCTTGGCCAAACTAATACAGATTAAACTCAGAGGTCAATGGCATATAGAATGCGGGACTTCATTGACTACAATATGGGCCGTATGGCGAGTCTCTACGCTTAACAGAACTGAAGTTATCGCCAAAAATGTGACTTTCACCTTTACCGTGACTTTGATCGTGACCTTTGACCTCGATATTCTAAAATTAAATAAGTACGATGACCGGTATTTTGATCAAGTTTGGTGACGATTATTAAAGTGATGTGGACGTTAGACTGTAAACAAACATAGGTACAAACAAACTCGACCCAAAATATAACGACCTTCGCAAAGGTAATAATAATAATAATAATAATAATAATAGCACTGAACCCAGAAACAAAAAGACAAGAAAAGAAAAGTGGGAAGTAAAACAACTACATGGACGCTTTATAAGACTCACAAGCGATGAAGCCAATGAAAACAGCTGGGCATGGCTAAGAAAAGGAAACCTGAACAGAGAAACGGAATCTCTGCTGACGGCCGCACAGAACAATGCGATTAGGACAAACTTTATTAAAGCAAAGATAGATAAAACCCAGGAAAACAGCAAATGCAGATTGTGTGGACAAAGAGACGAAACGATAAATCATATAATAAGTGAATGCAGCAAGCTAGCACAAAGGGAATACAAGAACAGACATGACAGCATGGGGAAAGAAGTACACCGGGAAATGTGCAAACAACTGAATTTCGAATATGCAAGAAAACGGTACAAACACAAACCAGAAACTGTACTAGAAAACGAAAAACACAAAATCATATGGGATATGAATGTACAAACAGACAAACCCATAACAGCAAGGAGACCGGATATGATAATAATCAACAAGAAAGAAAAATCCTGCAAAATCGTGGACTTTGCCGTTCCAGCAGACCACAGAGTGAAGATCAAAGAGACGGAAAAGAGAAGCAAATATACTGAACTTGCCAGAGAATTGAAAGGAATATGGAACATGAAGAAAGTCAGTATAACACCAATAATCATAGGAGCACTAGGAACAGTCCCCAAAAACATGGAGAAAAGACTAGGAGAAATAGGAATCAAAGGGATAACTGAGACCATACAAAGGACAGTAATGATCAAAACAGCTACAATCCTGAGAAAAGTCCTCGAATGCGGAAACCAACCCACATAAGCAACGAATGGAGAACAAACACATGGAAGCACAAAACAACAGAACCGGGAAAAATACAACCGAACGAGAGAGGCGCAAGCATAGGCTGACGCCACGAAAATTATGGACAGAGGGTCGAGGAGGGAAAGCGCAAAACCAGACCTCCACTGGAAGAGCGCGGACAGCTCTGGGACCTTGGGGAGGCTTGTTGCCACTCGGGCCCCAGAGGGGACCAATGGCCCTTATCAGCGGGAAATCGTTGGTAGGTGGCTGTTGCGATTACCGAAAGGTCATCAGCGGTGATGAACGAAAAGAGGTGGAGCATACTGGAGGCCTGAGGAGACTTGTTGTCACTCAGACTCCAGGGAATACCACAGGTTGTCGGCAGTGGGTGACCACTGACGATGACCAGTGTGATAACTCCTTGTGAGTAAATAATAATAATAATAATAATAATGTTGGGATGTTGGGGAGGCTTATTGCCACCTAAATTCCAGGAGATACCAATGGTCGTTTCCAGCAAGAAATCAATGGTAGGCGGCTGTTGCGGTACCGCAAGGTAATTTGCAATGGTTATCGAAAAGAAGTGGCGAGTACTGGAACTTTAGGATGGCTTGTTGTAACTCAGACTCCATGGAACACCACTGGTTGTTGTCGGTTAGCAATCACTGACGACAACTTGTTTGAGAACTCCTAGCGAGTACTACTACTACTACTACTACTACTACTACTACTACTACTACTACTACTACTACTTATAATAATAATAATAATAATAATAATAATAATAAGACATTAATGTTGGGATGTTGGGGTGGCTTTGCAGTGGTTATCGAAATGGGGTGGAATACAAGAACAGACACAACTACGTGTGAAAAGCAGTACACTGGGAACTGTGCCAACGATTGAATTTGGAACACACTGACAAGTTATACAAACATAAAGCAGAAACAGTACTAGAAAATGAAAAACGCAAACTCCTCTGGGATATGGATGTACAAACAAGATAAACTCATACAAGCAAAGAGGCCAGATGTGATAATAATCGACAAAGAATATTCCTGCCAAATCGTAGACTTCGCCGTTCCAGCAGACACAGAGTGAAGATAAAGGAGATGAAAAAAAATAGCAAAATACACGGAAATTGCCAGAGAACTGAAAGGAATATGGAGCATGAAGAAAGTCAATAGAATACCAATAATCGTAGGAGCACTAAGAACAGTCCCCTCAAAAAAAAACTTGGAGAAAAGACTGGGGGAAATTGAAATTGAAGGGATCACGGAGACAATACAAAGGACGGTAATGATCAAAACAGCTGCAATCTTAAGGAAAATCCTCGAATACAGAAACCAACCCGCATAAGCTATTAATGGTAACCAGTCACATGGAATTTGCAGCATGATAAAACAAAACCACAAGAAGAACACCACATCACGAACCAAGGAACAGAAACTGCAAGAAACATCATAAGTTGCCCCCCCCAAAAAAAAAATTACACCGACCTCAGCTTACACCACACAGAATAATCGTAGAGGGTCAAAGAAGACAGCACAAACCAGACCTCCACTGGACGAGTGCGGAGACTGCTGGAAACTTGGGAAGGCTTATTGACACTATAATCCCAGAGGAGACCAATGGTCTTTGCCAGCGAGAAATCAATGGTAGGCGGATATTGCGATACCGCAATGTTATTTGCGATGGTAATCGAAAAGAGGTGGAGAGTACTGGAACTGAGGAGGCTTGGTGTCACTCAGACTCCATGGAACATCACTGGTTGTTGTCGGTGAGCAATCACTGAAGATAACTAGTTTGAGAACCCCTAGTGAGTACAAATAATAAAAGTAATTGTAGGAGCGCTTGGAACAGTCACAAAAAAACTGGAGAAAAGACTAAGAGAAATTGGAATCAAAGAGATCATTAAGACCATACAAAGAACGGCAATGATCAAAACAGCTGCAATCTTAAAGAAAATCCTCGAATGCTGAAACCAACCCACATAAGCTACGAACAATAACCAGCCACCTGGAAGGTACAATAGGACAGAGAAAAAAGCACAGGAAAAACACCATCACATGAACCCAAGGGACAGAAACTGCAAGTAATTTCAGTAACCACTGACCTTCTTCAGGTGCAGCTTGTCAAACTCGGAAATCTATACAGAATTTCGAGCAGAACCCTTTAATTAATCTACGGAGGTTACTTGTTCTCGTCCCGTCAGTCATGACCAGGTAGTAATCTTAAGTAATTGAAGTTTTAGTTGAAATTCGATACAGATTCCTGAGTTTAACGAAAAGATTTCCGAGTTCGAAAAGCTACACCTGAAGAAGGTCGGAGGTTACATTTGCCGAAACGTCGCGAGAATAACATTCAAGATGAGAACAGTAGTCCGTATAATCCAAATAATACAACGTATTAATCATCATCTAAAAAATGCTGAAACATAACTCCTCATTGTTTATCTCGTAGCTGTTTTCTCCCTTGAGGTTAAATCTGGTGACTGCTAAAGATGTCTGAAAAATCGATAATGAAGGCTACTTCTGCGTAGCCGGCTGTCGTCATCATGACTGCATGCAACGCCACCTTTCGGCACTTTTTAGAAAGGATTTCGGTGTATGCTAGTGTTGGCGGATACGATGGCGGCGGCGGCGGTGTTCGGCGTATCTCTTGTCGACCACGAATAACAGTTCCCAAAGAATAACACCGAGGCGAAAGTAAACAGTGTTATTTTTTGTATATCATTTCGTTTAGAAAAAATGAGGGAATTTTCGTTGTTATTTAAATAAGGGGCCTGTTTGTATGCCTGTATGTTGGCCACTTATAAGCTCTTGGGCTGCAGCATTAATGGGGTCAGAGATGTTAGCAATACTGCTGCTAATACTAAAACAAGGAATATGTATAGACTCCAAAAATACTCGACAGAATGTCACTAAGTTTGGAAAGAGAAATATTTGCTACATGTCAAAGGGAAGTAACACGTTACTACTACTACTACTACTACTACTACTACTACTACTACTACAGCTACTATAACTACTACTACTATAACTGCTACTACTACTACTACTACTACTACTGCTACTACTAGTACTGCCACTACTGCTGCTACTACTACTACTGCTACTACTAGTACTATTACTACTAGTACTACTACTACTATGATTACGACTACTAAACATAATAAACACTTATACGCTCCAAAGTTAGTCGATATAGTTGCACCAAGTTTAGCATGAAGCACACTTGTTATATGCTGGTGTATCGTAATATGGCAAAATCTTACTACTACCACTACTACTACATGTCTTCTAAAGTCCAACCCTTCATCATCGTAGTAGGGGCAGAGGAAACGTGGTAGTGGTGGGGCTACCCGGTTTACAGTGCTTTATGTTCACGAATAGCTGCGACCAACAAGGAGAACTTCATGCAGACCAGTCAATCATGAGTCACGATATTCGTGAGCTCTATGCAGAAGGCTGACTTGCTTAACAATTACGATTAGTACTAATACTACTACTACTACTACAAAACACAACAAACACTTATAAGCTCCAGCATTACTCCACATAATTCCACAAATTTGGCATGAAGAACCCTTGTTATGTGCTAGTGTATCATAGGATGGTAAAATCTTACCACTATTACTCTCCCTACCACTACCACTACTACTTCTACTTCTAGTACTGATTGTTGCTGTGCTGAAATGAATACACACTTGAAATGATGACCTGGGCGTGCCAAGTTCGAATCCTGTCAGTTTTCATAGCACCATTTTCACTTATGGATGTTGCCAACCATCACGTGGTCCGTCCTGTAAGTACTTGATTCTAGGAAAAATGGGGAAGAAAATACCAACAGCACAATAGAGCCGGTCAAATAAAAAAGCGTTCCATGCGGTTTCATACGAATTTACGATTTTTACTACTACTACTACTACTACTACTACTACTAGACACAATAAGTACTTATACACTCCAAAATAATTCTCCAGAAAACAACAAAAATTTAGAATGAAGAAACCTTGAGATGCTGTGTTGCATATAGGATCAACATTATGACAACTGTTATAACTCTTAGTGCTAATAAACGCATAAAATCCTCAAAGGTTGATCATGAAATCCATTAGAATACCGAGTGAGTCATAGGGGTAAACTTTTAATTGCTACTACTACTACGACTACAACTACTACTACTACAACTTTTTCTATAATAATAATAATAATAATAATAATAATAATAATAATAATAATAATAATAATAATAATAATAATTAGGAGTGCTGGAGAAAGAACACGAAAAAAAAATCAAGACCTAAAATGTGAATTAGTTAGACTATGGAAATGTAAAGAAGTAAAGGTGATTCCCGTTGTAATTGGAACGTTTCGATCCATAACGAAAAGCCACCAAAAATGGCTTAAACAGATTGACGAGACAATTTATTTGCCAATTCTGCAAAAGGCTTACATGTTAGGAACGGCGAAAGTGTTATGTTATAGCTTGAATGTCTAAGGTCAAGGGAATTGACTTGATCTTCAAAAAAAGAAAACTCCAACTAAAAACATCCCACAATTGAGACTACTATTAAATAATAATAATAATAATAATAATAATAATAATAATAATAATAATAATAATAATAATAATAATAATAATAACAAGTGGAAAAGTGCAGAGAATGCTGGGACCTTGGGGAGGCTTATTGCCACTCAAATCCCAGAGAAGGCCAATTGTCCTTACCAGCGAAAAATGGTAAGAGGCTGTTGCGATAACGCATCGTTATCGAAAAGAGGTGAAGAATACTGGAAATCTGGGGAGACTTGTTGTCACTCAGACTCCAGGAAATACCACTGGCGGTTGTCGGTGAGCAATCACTGACGATGATCAGTGTGAGAACTCCTAGTGAGTACAAATACTACTACTACTACTACTACTACTACTGCTACTACTACTACTACTCGAAATGATGGAAATACTGAAGAGGTAAAACACTATCCAAACCTTCATTGGAAGGGCACGGAGAGTACTTTAATCTTAAGGACCCTAACAAGCTGTTCGAAACAAATTTCACGCTTTTTCGCAAGGAAACATAAAACAACGACATATATTGGCCAACAATTAAAATATTACCAACATTCAACGTTCATCTCTTATGGGATCTTTTGCCGAATATGGCTCATTCAAAGAAGCCGCTCTGAGCCTCCACGACAGCCTCCAGGCGGGATCTGAACCTTGAAATCACGGCCTTCATGGTGCCGTTCGAAAGACATCTGAACACCAGTGTGATCTTTGCAACCATCTCGTACTTGGTGTATCACGGCGTACAGTTGCCGAATGGGATTTACGTAAACAGCCGGAAACAGACGAGTTAAACTAAGCCATCCTCATAAAGTGAAGCAGTACTGAATAAAACATATTTTCCCTAAAAAAAAACAAAAAAAAAACTCTCACCTCAATCTATTTTTCTTGATGAAGAAAAAATTATTTCAGACAATGAAACTACTTTTCCACCACTTTTTTCTGCCGGGAAATATTTTGATCATTTAAAAGTAACAAACGCCCTTTTTATTGTTGTTTGAAAGATTCTCTGTCGTCGGCAAACAGTCAATTAGTACATAAGGGTAGGGTTAATTAAGGGTTAGTTTTGAATTAAAAACAGTCGTTCTCTGTATAATTTTCCTTTATATACTTGCATTTCTTGCCATTTTTTTGCTATAAGATTTTTCCTTATCAAAATTCAATTACTCCTTCGGGGCAGCTGAATAACCGGTGTTTACGCGGTAAAATACATTTTAGGTTTGACTTTGTTTTTAATTGTCGCCTGACAGACATTTATTTCGAGGATTCCGATTCATAAACCGCTACGTTTGTTTCCGGCTGGTTCCGGAAATCGGCTTCGGTAAGAGTCGGTTTAGTTTTGGTTCGTATTCTGTAGAAGTTATGACTTATGTAACATAACTCCGAAATCTATATCACACTGCGAATTGCACTTACATTTCAGAAAAGTATATCAATTTGAAATCGTAAAATAACATTTTCTGAAAAGTCTATCAATTTAAAATCGTAAAATAACATTTCCGGAAAGTCTATCAATTTGAAATCGTAAAATAACATTTCCGAAAAGTCTATCAATTTGAAATCGTAAAATTACATTTCCGAAAAGTCTATCAATTTGAAATCGTAAAATAACATTTCAGAAAAGTCTATCAATTTAAAATCGTAAAATTACATTTTCGAAAAGTCTATCAATTCAAAATCGTAAAATTACATTTTCGAAAAGTCTATCACTTTGCAATCGTAAAATAACATTTCAGAAAAGTTTATCAATTTGAAATGGTAAAATAACATTTCAGAAAAGTCTATCAATTTGAAATCGTAAAATTACATTTTCGAAAAGTCTATCAATTTAAAATCGTAAAATTATATTTCCGAAAAGTCTATCACTTTGCAATCGTAAAATAACATTTCAGAAAAGTTTATCAATTTGAAATGGTAAAATAACATTTCAGAAAAGTCTATCAATTCAAAATCGTAAAATTACATTTTCGAAAAGTCTATCACTTTGCAATCGTGAAATTATATTTCCGAAAAGTCTATCACTTTGCAATCGTAAAATAACATTTCAGAAAAGTCTATCAATTTGAAATTGTAAAATAACATTTCAGAAAAGTATATCAATTGGAAATCGTAAAATAACATTTCCGGAAAGTCTATCAATTTGAAATCGTAAAATAACATTTCCCAAAGGTCTATCAATTTGAAATCGTAAAATATCATTTCAGAAAAGTCTATCAATTTTAAATTGTAAAATAACATTTCAGAAAAGTGTATCAATTTGAAATGGTAAAATAACATTTCAGAAAAGTGTATCAATTTGAAATCGTAAAATAACATTTCAGAAAAGGCCATCAATTGGAAATCGTAAAATAACATTTCAGAAAAGTGTATCAATTTGAAATTATAAAATAACATTTTAGAAAAGTCTATCAATTTGAAATCGTAAAATAACATTTCAGAAAAGTGTATCAATTTTAAATTGTAAAATAACATTTCAGAAAAGTCTATCAATTTGAAATGGTAAAATAACATTTCAGAAAAGGCCATCAATTGGAAATCGTAAAATAACATTTCCGGAAAGTCTATCAATTTGAAATCGTAAAATAACATTTCCTCAAAGGTCTATCAATTTGAAATCGTAAAATATCATTTCAGAAAAGTCTATCAATTTTAAATTGTAAAATAACATTTCAGAAAAGTCTATCAATTTGAAATGGTAAAATAACATTTCAGAAAAGTGTATCAATTTGAAATGGTAAAATAACATTTCCGAAAAGTGTATCAATTTGAAATGGTAAAATAACATTTCAGAAAAGTGTATCAATTTGAAATGGTAAAATAACATTTCAGAAAAGTCTATCAATTTTAAATTGTAAAATAACATTTCAGAAAAGTCTATCAATTTGAAATGGTAAAATAACATTTCAGAAAAGGCCATCAATTGGAAATCGTAAAATAACATTTCCGGAAAGTCTATCAATTTGAAATCGTAAAATAACATTTCCCAAAGGTCTATCAATTTGAAATCGTAAAATATCATTTCAGAAAAGTCTATCAATTTTAAATTGTAAAATATCATTTCAGAAAAGTCTATCAATTTTAAATTGTAAAATAAGATTTCAGAAAAGTGTATCAATTTGAAATGGTAAAATAACATTTCCGAAAAGTGTATCAATTTGAAATGGTAAAATAACATTTCAGAAAAGTGTATCAATTTGAAATGGTAAAATAACATTTCCGAAAAGGCCATCAATTTGAAATGGTAAAATAACATTTCCGAAAAGTGTATCAATTTGAAATGGTAAAATAACATTTCAGAAAAGTGTATCAATTTGAAATGGTAAAATAACATTTCCGAAAAGTGTATCAATTTGAAATGGTAAAATAACATTTCCGAAAAGTGTATCAATTTGAAATTGTAAAATAACATTTCCGAAAAGTGTATCAATTTGAAATGGTAAAATAACATTTCCGAAAAGTGTATCAATTTGAAATGGTAAAATAACATTTCAGAAAAGTGTATCAATTTGAAATGGTAAAATAACATTTCAGAAAAGGCCATCAATTTGAAATGGTAAAATAACATTTCCGAAAAGTGTATCAATTTGAAATGGTAAAATAACATTTCCGAAAAGTGTATCAATTTGAAATGGTAAAATAACATTTCCGAAAAGTGTATCAATTTGAAATGGTAAAATAACATTTCCGAAAAGTGTATCAATTTGAAATGGTAAAATAACATTTCAGAAAAGTGTATCAATTTGAAATGGTAAAATAACATTTCAGAAAAGTGTATCAATTTGAAATGGTAAAATAACATTTCAGAAAAGTGTATCAATTTGAAATGGTAAAATAACATTTCAGAAAAGGCCATCAATTTGAAATGGTAAAATAACATTTCCGAAAAGTGTATCAATTTGAAATGGTAAAATAACATTTCCGAAAAGTTTATCAATTTGAAATGGTAAAATAACATTTCCGAAAAGTGTATCAATTTGAAATGGTAAAATAACATTTCCGAAAAGTGTATCAATTTGAAATGGTAAAATAACATTTCAGAAAAGGCCATCAATTTGAAATGGTAAAATAACATTTCCGAAAAGTGTATCAATTTGAAATGGTAAAATAACATTTCCGAAAAGTGTATCAATTTGAAATGGTAAAATAACATTTCCGAAAAGTGTATCAATTTGAAATGGTAAAATAACATTTCCGAAAAGTGTATCAATTTGAAATGGTAAAATAACATTTCAGAAAAGTGTATCAATTTGAAATGGTAAAATAACATTTCCGAAAAGTGTATCAATTTGAAATG
Source organism: Sepiola atlantica (assembly GCA_963556195.1). Classification (NCBI taxonomy): domain Eukaryota; kingdom Metazoa; phylum Mollusca; class Cephalopoda; order Sepiida; family Sepiolidae; genus Sepiola; species Sepiola atlantica. The sequence goes on from OY744546.1 coordinate 14,378,777, forward strand.
GTAAAATAACATTTCCGAAAAGTGTATCAATTTGAAATGGTAAAATAACATTTCCGAAAAGTGTATCAATTTGAAATGGTAAAATAACATTTCCGAAAAGTGTATCAATTTGAAATGGTAAAATAACATTTCCGAAAAGTGTATCAATTTGAAATGGTAAAATAACATTTCCGAAAAGTGTATCAATTTGAAATGGTAAAATAACATTTCCGAAAAGTGTATCAATTTGAAATGGTAAAATAACATTTCCGAAAAGTGTATCAATTTGAAATGGTAAAATAACATTTCCGAAAAGTGTATCAATTTAAAATGGTAAAATAACATTTCCGAAAAGTGTATCAATTTGAAATGGTAAAATAACATTTCAGAAAAGTGTATCAATTTAAAATGGTAAAATAACATTTCCGAAAAGTGTATCAATTTGAAATGGTAAAATAACATTTCCGAAAAGTGTATCAATTTGAAATGGTAAAATAACATTTCCGAAAAGTGTATCAATTTGAAATGGTAAAATAACATTTCCGAAAAGTGTATCAATTTGAAATGGTACAATAACATTTCAGAAAAGTGTATCAATTTGAAATGGTAAAATAACATTTCCGAAAAGTGTATCAATTTGAAATGGTAAAATAACATTTCCGAAAAGTGTATCAATTTGAAATGGTAAAATAACATTTCCGAAAAGTGTATCAATTTGAAATGGTAAAATAACATTTCCGAAAAGTGTATCAATTTGAAATGGTAAAATAACATTTCCGAAAAGTGTATCAATTTGAAATGGTAAAATAACATTTCAGAAAAGTGTATCAATTTGAAATGGTAAAATAACATTTCAGAAAAGTGTATTAATTTGAAATGGTAAAATAACATTTCAGAAAAGTGTATCAATTTGAAATGGTAAAATAACATTTCCGAAAAGTGTATCAATTTGAAATGGTAAAATAACATTTCCGAAAAGTGTATCAATTTGAAATGGTAAAATAACATTTCCGAAAAGTGTATCAATTTGAAATGGTAAAATAACATTTCCGAAAAGTGTATCAATTTAAAATGGTAAAATAACATTTCCGAAAAGTGTATCAATTTGAAATGGTAAAATAACATTTCCGAAAAGTGTATCAATTTGAAATGGTAAAATAACATTTCCGAAAAGTGTATCAATTTGAAATGGTAAAATAACATTTCCGAAAAGTGTATCAATTTGAAATGGTAAAATAACATTTCAGAAAAGTGTATCAATTTGAAATGGTAAAATAACATTTCCGAAAAGTGTATCAATTTGAAATGGTAAAATAACATTTCCGAAAAGTGTATCAATTTGAAATGGTAAAATAACATTTCGGAAAAGTGTATCAATTTGAAATGGTAAAATAACATTTCCGAAAAGTGTATCAATTTGAAATGGTAAAATAACATTTCCGAAAAGTGTATCAATTTGAAATGGTAAAATAACATTTCCGAAAAGTGTATCAATTTGAAATGGTAAAATAACATTTCAGAAAAGTGTATCAATTTGAAATGGTAAAATAACATTTCCGAAAAGTGTATCAATTTAAAATGGTAAAATAACATTTCCGAAAAGTGTATCAATTTGAAATGGTAAAATAACATTTCCGAAAAGTGTATCAATTTGAAATGGTAAAATAACATTTCCGAAAAGTGTATCAATTTGAAATGGTAAAATAACATTTCCGAAAAGTGTATCAATTTGAAATTGTAAAATAACATTTCAGAAAAGGCCTTCAATTTGAAATCGTAAAATAACATTTCCGAAAAGTCTATCAATTTGAAATCGTAAAATAACATTTCCGAAAAGTGTATCAATTTGAAATCGTAAAATAACATTTCCGAAAAGTGTATCAATTTGAAATCGTAAAATAACATTTCCGAAAAGTGTATCAATTTAAAATAGTAAAATAACATTTCCGAAAAGTGTATCAATTTGAAATGGTAAAATAACATTTCCGAAAAGTGTATCAATTTGAAATGGTAAAATAACATTTCCGAAAAGTGTATCAATTTGAAATGGTAAAATAACATTTCCGAAAAGGCCATCAATTTGAAATCGTAAAATAACATTTCCGAAAAGTGTATCAATTTGAAATGGTAAAATAACATTTCAGAAAAGGCCATCAATTTGAAATGGTAAAATAACATTTCCGAAAAGTGTATCAATTTGAAATTGTAAAATAACATTTCAGAAAAGGCCATCAATTTGAAATCGTAAAATAACATTTCCGAAAAGTCTATCAATTTGAAATCGTAAAATAACATTTCCGAAAAGTGTATCAATTTGAAATCGTAAAATAACATTTCCGAAAAGTGTATCAATTTGAAATCGTAAAATAACATTTCCGAAAAGTGTATCAATTTAAAATAGTAAAATAACATTTCCGAAAAGTGTATCAATTTGAAATGGTAAAATAACATTTCCGAAAAGTGTATCAATTTGAAATGGTAAAATAACATTTCCGAAAAGTGTATCAATTTGAAATGGTAAAATAACATTTCAGAAAAGGCCATCAATTTGAAATCGTAAAATAACATTTCCGAAAAGTCTATCAATTTGAAATCGTAAAATAACATTTCCGAAAAGTGTATCAATTTGAAATCGTAAAATAACATTTCCGAAAAGTGTATCAATTTGAAATCGTAAAATAACATTTCCGAAAAGTGTATCAATTTAAAATAGTAAAATAACATTTCCGAAAAGTGTATCAATTTGAAATGGTAAAATAACATTTCCGAAAAGTGTATCAATTTGAAATGGTAAAATAACATTTCCGAAAAGTGTATCAATTTGAAATGGTAAAATAACATTTCAGAAAAGGCCATCAATTTGAAATCGTAAAATAACATTTCCGAAAAGTCTATCAATTTGAAATCGTAAAATAACATTTCCGAAAAGTGTATCAATTTGAAATGGTAAAATAACATTTCCGAAAAGTGTATCAATTTGAAATGGTAAAATAACATTTCCGAAAAGTGTATCAATTTGAAATGGTAAAATAACATTTCCGAAAAGTGTATCAATTTGAAATGGTAAAATAACATTTCCGAAAAGTGTATCAATTTGAAATGGTAAAATAACATTTCCGAAAAGTGTATCAATTTGAAATGGTAAAATAACATTTCCGAAAAGTGTATCAATTTGAAATGGTAAAATAACATTTCAGAAAAGTGTATCAATTTGAAATTGTAAAATAACATTTCCGAAAAGTGTATCAATTTGAAATGGTAAAATAACATTTCCGAAAAGTGTATCAATTTGAAATGGTAAAATAACATTTCAGAAAAGTGTATCAATTTGAAATGGTAAAATAACATTTCCGAAAAGTGTATCAATTTGAAATGGTAAAATAACATTTCCGAAAAGTGTATCAATTTGAAATGGTAAAATAACATTTCAGAAAAGTGTATCAATTTGAAATGGTAAAATAACATTTCCGAAAAGTGTATCAATTTGAAATGGTAAAATAACATTTCCGAAAAGTGTATCAATTTGAAATGGTAAAATAACATTTCAGAAAAGTGTATCAATTTGAAATGGTAAAATAACATTTCCGAAAAGTGTATCAATTTGAAATGGTAAAATAACATTTCCGAAAAGTGTATCAATTTGAAATGGTAAAATAACATTTCCGAAAAGTGTATCAATTTGAAATGGTAAAATAACATTTCAGAAAAGTGTATCAATTTGAAATTGTAAAATAACATTTCCGAAAAGTGTATCAATTTGAAATGGTAAAATAACATTTCCGAAAAGTGTATCAATTTGAAATGGTAAAATAACATTTCCGAAAAGTGTATCAATTTGAAATGGTAAAATAACATTTCAGAAAAGTGTATCAATTTGAAATTGTAAAATAACATTTCCGAAAAGTGTATCAATTTGAAATGGTAAAATAACATTTCCGAAAAGTGTATCAATTTGAAATGGTAAAATAACATTTCAGAAAAGTGTATCAATTTGAAATGGTAAAATAACATTTCCGAAAAGTGTATCAATTTGAAATGGTAAAATAACATTTCCGAAAAGTGTATCAATTTGAAATGGTAAAATAACATTTCCGAAAAGTGTATCAATTTGAAATTGTAAAATAACATTTCAGAAAAGTCTATCAATTTGAAATCGTAAAATAACATTTCCGAAAAGTCTATCAATTTGAAATCGTAAAATAACATTTACGCTTTCTTTTGCGATAGTTAATAGAACTTATGATGGCACATAATTTAAATCGAGATTAAGAACATGGCTGTTCAAAG
>OY744546.1:14388042-14423042 GCA_963556195.1 Sepiola atlantica
ATTTATAGTATCCATGGTGTTAATCCATTGATTCAGTTTGTATTTATGTTTGATTTTTATGTTAATCCCTTCCAGAATTATTTTACTAATTCTTCCAATTTCCGGTAGGGTTGGGTTAATGAGTCTAGTTGATGGTTTTGTGTTGAAATTAGGCTTGTGATCCTTAAGCAAAATGTACGCCTCGTTTTCTTTTAGTTTTCCTACGCTCTCGCTGATTCTTAACTCCTTTTACTTTCAGTATTGATGATTTCTATTAGGTTGGTATGTTTTTATATATATATATATATATATATATATATATATATATATAGAGAGAGAGAGAGAGAGAGAGAGAGAGAGATATATCGGAAATGAAAAAGGAAAAACCAAGAGATATTTTTTTATATATTCATCAACGTTTCGTCTTTATTGTAAGACTTCCTCAGGATGATAATTTTAAGAAAAATGTCATGTAAGTAGATCGAAATATTGGGTTGACATGATGGGTTGATAATGAAAAGTAGTAGCTTGACGAGGCCCCAGGCTGCGAGAAGTCAGTCAGTAGCAAAGAGTGAGATGAATATCTCTTGGTTTTTCCTTTTTCATTTCCCATTACGTCGGATTACTCTCATCCTTCCTTTCTCATATATATATATATATATATATATATATATATATATATATATATATATATATATATATAATGAATGGAAATCGCCCCAGACAATGTATGAAGTCACTTAATGTAAGGAGCTACTAAAATATTCTACTCCAAGGTCAACAACTATCCAAAGATTAGTGCCAGACTGATACATTCCTACCCAGCAAACAGCCATTATCACCCCTTTGTCAGAAATATCGCTCGTGGAATGTGAGGACTAAAGGACAAAATAAGGGAAGTTAGAATTATGAGGCTGCCGCAAATAAACCCAAGGTCAATTTCTACTCTTATTATATATATATATATATATATATATATATATAAGGAACTCTCTATTGGACGTTTTACCATCTGGACTCTATCTATTTTCGCCGCATCCGGATTTTAATTTTGAAACCCTTCATTTTATTTCTCGTGCCTTCTAACGACCTACCCACAAATCACTTTCACCGCTGGACTTTTTGACACCGGATCTTTTTGCAATCGGACATTTGCTTGCATTCTGGCAACGTTTTGCCTGGTTTTCTTTGTTGTTTTTTCCCCACAATCTTTGTTTTACTTTTTCGAATTTTAAATCTTGACCTTTGCCAACTTATCTATCCCAGCAATTTCCTCTGATGATAAGATTTTAATCTTTGAAAAGCCTGGCTTAAGGAACAAATTAATTGAATAAATTGTCTTTTTGCGGAATATACCTTGCATTGAGCGACTGAATTGAAATAAGATCTGCCTTTCGCTTTTCTAATTACTTTTCATCCTTCTACCTATATATATATATATATATATATATATATATATATATATATATATATATATATATATGTATATATATATAATAGCGTTTTAATCTGTTTATTTTAGAAATGTCAATGCTCATTGTTAACCAGTGTATAATAAAGGCCAACACTACTTGTATATTTAATGTATCTCTTTAATGTTTAAAACCTAAGATTAATCCTTTTCGCTGAACGATTTTAATGTACATGGCAATTAATCACAAGTACGAAAACCGAAGCGGAAGATATCAAACTCATAATAGTTTGAAAAAATAAAAATGAAATAAAATACATTATTAAATGATTGAAACACAGATCGAGGGATGCTGGTAAACATCGCCATCTCAAAGCCGGCAAAGATGCGATTTGTTTTTCTTTATTGATACTCTTGACTTATTAAGCAAGTGAATGGGGATGTTTATAATGAAACAAGCATTTGACCTTCGATCCGATTACCCGTTCGATTGATTTGAGATCTCAAGTGATCGATCATCTTCCTACGCTCTCCTCACATTCAGTACTCTTTTACCCGATTTCTTCTCTACGCTTACGACCCAGTTTCAGAAACAATCAGCGCTTCAGGAATTGGAAGATCCATCTATATCTATTATTATACTAAATCTGAGTCAAGAAAGATGAGTGTATTGTCCACACGGCGCGACAGATAAAGGTGTTGATTGACAATCAATTGTAATTTACTGTCTTTTTTTTTGGGGGGGGGGGGGGGGTGAAAGTTCACTTCTTACTACGAACGAACGGACCAGGTTAAACCGGATTCTTCCAAAGGAAGAAGTTTCTAGAGAGTATCAAATTGACAAGCAGTCCCCAGTCATATGTACATTCCGGAGATGACGACGTTAGATATTTGCAAGTAGGTGTCGATGTCCTCCTACATACAGTGCCTAGTATTTCTAAATAGTCACCTATCTCGTACTAACTAGGCTCAACATTGCTTAAGTTTTGTGATCTAAGCGGCATTCACCCTAGGCGGATTAAACCGGATTACTTGAGGCAACATCACATTACATAAAAAGAAAAAATCGTATTTGTTTTCTCGCATTCCTAGAGGCATCTTTTATCACAGGCTAATTTCACAATTGAAGACTCGAGAAACACAAAAGGGAATTTTTATCGCTCAATTTCTTTGATATTACAATATTTTCTCACACTCTTTTTCTCGTGTACAGTAGGGAACATCGACCACCCTACATCTAGTTGGAGCCAACGTGGAAGATGTCCTCGCTATCCAGTCACAAAATCCACTCTCATTTTTCGGTTTCCCTATCTAGTATCTATTCAATTGTTTATTTGTGTGCATACCTTAACGAAGCGAAACGAAGCGGCATTCACCCTAGATGAGTTGAACTGTCTTCCTCCGAAAGATGGAAGTTTTTAGGGAATATCAAATTCACAAATGCTTCCCGGTCGTATGTATACCCCCATTAGGGGAGACGACGACGTTAGGTTTTTGCAGTTCCAGCAGAGAGGTGTCGACGTCCTCTTACACACAGCGCTTGCTATTCCGAAATAATCACCCATCTTGTACTGAACAGACTTAATGTTGCTTAACACAATACCACGTTGCTGCTTCCCAGTTTACTACAACATAGTCGTTTTCAAGTCCGATGTTAATAAATGTTGTTTAGTCGTCTTCTTAAATAATCAAATTCTGACTAGTTTCAACCATCATTGTTTTCTCCCCCCCCCCCCATACACCTGAAACAAGCCATTAACCCTTGTCCATGAGTGGCCTTCCTACCTACCTGTTCCTGGTACGGCATTCACCCTGGGCGAGTTAAACCGACTTCTTCCGAAGAAGGAAGTTTCATAGGAATATCAAATTCACAAGCAGCCCCCACTCGTATGTATATCCCGGATAGGGGAGATGCCGACGTTAGGTTTTTGCGGTTCTTGCATATAGGTGTCGACGTCCTTCTTCATACAGCGTCTGGTATTCCAAAATGTTCACCCATCCAGTACTGGGAAGGCTCAACAGTGTTTAATTTTGGTGATCTAACGAGAACAAGTGTGTACTACAGACGATAATAACTAAGTAATATATTTTTTTATGAAAATCAGTTAGAAGCCAGATAAAACAATGCGAGAGATTTGTTTACTTTTTTTCAAAGAAGTGAAAACATTTATTTAAATCAAAAACCCTAGCGTTGAAGTGATATATTTCTTATATAGCCTATGCCTTTCACTGAGAGGTCAGTAGTCGACATACCAATTTTCAAGCAATTCTGTCCAGAGGTCTGGGTGAACATAAGACACAAATATCAGGCGGACACACACAGAGGGAGAGTTACTATTTTATATATGTAGAAGATATATATATATATATATATATATATATATATATATATATATATATATATATATATATATATATATATATAACCCTATTCGCGTAATGAAACCGTTTAACGTCAATTTAACCAAAATATATCCTAGTCGGTCTGTCAACACTGTCTCACAAATAAGAGCGTCGCGGACGATAAGCAAGATAAGTTCGAAAGGGGGTTGTAATGCATGGGAAGATGGCCTTCAATTAGCTTTAACGTTGTGATGAATTTGAAATGATGCAAAAGCGCCTTATCTCTTTGTATCTTAATCTTAATCCAATCCTAAGGTTGGGTGGCAATATAAAAAGGATAAAGACAGGGCGAGTGTAGTGGACATAACGGTATTGTTAAAAGTCAATCAATAGTCTAAAGCGGCCGATAAAATCAATTTTATCCGGAAAGACGACAGGCAAAAAAAAAAAAACTTTAAAAAGAGGGGGTAAGGCTTGGACAGATGGCATCCCGTAACCTTTGAAGTTGCGATGAATTCGAAATAACACAAAACCGCTGTCTGGCTTTTATATCCTTACAGTAAGCGTAAGTCTGGTTGATAATATAGAAAAAACACACACACGCAGCGGTCCTACGAAAACAGTTAAAAATTAATTCATAGAAACAAATTAACTTTCGCACGAAATTGTCCTTGTCTAACCTTTCGTAACTCACTTGCGAATCAAAACGACCCAAGCCACAGGCAATTATTTCCACCCTCATCTGATAGAATGTGGTAATATCTGGGATGAAGGTTTTCTGTGATTAATGCAGCAATTTTAAATTACACTATTTACTTAAAGAATTACTTCATTGATTTGTCGAACACAAGAGCCGTTGGTCGAATAGAGAGTGACAATTTAAAGGGTCAAAAGTGATCTAAAAACAGAAATCACCGAAACCACATGCCTTTCGGATGGAGATTTTCTATATCTTGGCTGGCGAGATTTCAAGTAGAAAACACGTGTCCGGGATGCCGTCTCTTAATGAGGTGCGGGCGCACACAATGTAACTAGGTGTAGTGAAACGAGTTATCCGTCTATCTATCTGTCTGACTTTCTCTCTAACATACGTCGAAATTAAACATCGGCGTCCGAGTGATTGCATCCACAGATAATTAAGTGTCTGGGTTATCGACGAGGAAACGGATGTATAATAATTTATACACGCACCGGTAAGTGAAAGCATAACAGTCACCTATAATGTTCTTTTCATTGGCCAGCGCAACCAGGGTGCTTCATTTACATATGGTCTCGTCTGCTACTCGCGCGAGCAGGCCAGTTTTTATAAATAAGAAAGTTGTAAATAGAAGGGCGATTGTTTAATGGAACGCACATCTGAGGTTTTGAATCTCCGCAGACATTTCCAAGCGTTTTCGTCAAGCGTTTCCCATCTTCGGGGTGATCGGCGTTTCGAAGGTTTGATTTTCAAAATCCACATCCAAAGAATTTCCAGGTTTGAGGAGGGAGTCATTTCGTACTGTGGAGAGAGCAGCTGCGGATCATTCATTCTTCTTTTCAATTCTAAGAGTCAGTTTGATTATGTAAGCAGGCAAATACAACCTGGCTTAACAACGACGTCATGGGTGTATAATGGTTTGTATACGCACCGGTAAGTGTAAACATAACACACGTTAAGTAGTTGATAGCTATGATCGTAGGTAAAAAATAAAAATCTACAACAGTTTTCGTAAACCTGACAACCAACTGTCATAACCATAGCAATGAACTACTGTCTGTGCCATGCATGACGTTTAATAAGGAGATAATAAATAATAAATGCGGAATAAAAGAATAGCATCTCACCAAAAATCGCACATAAATACGCAGTGATTTTAGCCAGTTCGAGAATCGCTTCTGGAGTCAAATGTTTGTAACAGAATTTTTATTTGCGGAAAATATTTATTACAAAATAAATAAATACATGTATGTGTAGCTTACTTACCATAAGTATGTTTATGCTATAACTAAGTATTTAGCACTGTATTATTTTATAATATAATTATATGTATTTACCTCTTCTACAGGAAGTTAGACATAGGGTCAGGTATAGTTTTTGAAGACAAGCGCACTAAGATAACTGATTTTCTCGAACGTCGACTGCCTGACCCCTGATCCCATCACATGCACCTGCCATTGAATTTGTTTGACACCGACCTTCAGTCCTCCAAATATGACCGAGGCACGGTGCACTCAGTGATCTAAAAACGCAGAGAGTCACTGTTCTTGAAACAAGTCTGGCATAAGGATCACGAATATTACGCATTGTGCCATACTAAGTATTTAGCACTGTCTTATTTTATAATATGATTATATTTATTTACCTCCTCTACAGGAGGTTAGACATAGGGTCAGGTATAGTTTTTGAAAACCAGCGCACTAAGATAAGCGCGCTTTGGCCTACAAAAATGCCTGAGCAGACCCGTCGGCATTACCCGGTAGGGGTGTTTCAGGCTATTAACAATTAATTAACACCTTCCCAAAGAGAAGGTAGAGCCTGCGGAGATGGATATCCTGAGACTAAACAGAACTATACCCCAGCCCGACAGATCAGGACCAGAAGAAACCACAACGACCCACTATCTGTCGAACTGAACGTTGAGAACGAACACACTTTCTCAAGCTGTGCAAGGTAGATATAATATAAGTATATATATACGAAATAGTAATTATATATATATATATATATATATATATATATATATATATATATATATATATATATATATATATATATATATATATATATATATATATATATAAACAATTGTATCTTAAATTCTAATGACCAAGTCTTTATTCATATTTTTACTTGACGAGTTTCAAAAGAATTGAATGTAACTCTTGGTTGTTCGTTTCTTTGCCAGTTTCATGCGAGATATTAGACGGTTGCTAGTTACTTAGAGGTAGTCGTGTTGGAGTGAAAACGTTAAGGGGTCAAAGGGGTCAGAGAGTGACATCCGACGGAAGTTCAGGGGGTCACGTGAGGCCTCTCTCACTCTCTTAGCTGGTGAAACTTGAACAAAGAAAGACGTGTTTTGCGTGCTGTCTCACACACTCACACAGATACACACAAAGTTTCTGTTTCTGTTCGTTTTGAATGAATTAAAACAACGAGTCTCACCGTGTGTTTTATCAACAACTTGGGCTCATAACGACGACAAAAACGAACAACAAGGAGAAAAACATATAGATCCAAGGATCGTTCGCTGCTGCAGCTCATCAGATCACCATAATGTTTCCGAAGATAATCCCCAAGCAAAGAAAACAAAACAACAACAAAAAAACTTAAAAACCTTTTTTTTAGGGGGACGGTTCTATGCGGGAAATGCATACAAAACGTTTTCAGGAATTTATTTATTACGTTAAGCATTTTCTCCGGAAATGATATGTTTATCTTTGGCTGTTCGTTTCTGTGCGAAACAATTTTCAAGAGTCACATTGATTTTTTTTTCAATTCGACAAGTAAAAATATGAATAAAGACTCAGTGATTGGAATTTAAAATACCATTGTTTACTCATATATGCTCTGTCTTTTAATGCTAAGAGTCATCGAGCTTTTACATTGAACAGTTCTGGTAAATTTTCCAATAATATATATATATATATATATATATATATATATATATATATATATATATATATACATACACAAATATATATATATACATTGTAAGTCATGAACATATATTTATAGCAAATTAAGATACACAGAGTCGTCCGAGTTTCATCCCTGTAGGAAATCGTGCGGCTAAGTGTGTGTATATATATATATATATATATATATATAGTTATTTTCGCCACCGCCTACAAGCAACACATCTAATCCGCTCCGGCTTGAAAAATATCGGCTCTAAATCCATATCGATAACCTATCGGTACACTGATCAACCAGGGAGCTAGACGTTTTTGTAATGCACACTTTGATATATACCGAACTCTAACTGACAAACTTCATTCTGAACCCTGTGAAACGGATAATTCCAGTACCAAACTACTGCACAGACAGAATTAACTGGACGTTACCAATTGCCGTCTGAATATCAGCCTTTTAACAAAAAACATTTGGATTCCTAAACTATTTCAGTATTATTCTGTTTCAAGCATTTATTTTCAATATAACAGCTATTTTATTTTTTACGTGTTTTTAGACAGCTTCCACTCTGACTCTACGCTCTCATCTCAACATAAGACTCTTTACCTTTTGGTCTTTATTTTGTTTTATTTTATATAAACAATTTTAAACGTGGCCGATAATATTTACAATTACATTGTCGGTTTTTCTCTATCTTCTGATGAAAAGATTTTATCTTTGAAAACCCATGGATTAAGGATATGAAGCTCTTTGATCTGAACTTTTGATGTTCTGATAAATAGTGTACCGTTACAATTTTTTATTCTCATCTTTCATGTCTAGTATATATATATAGTATTCAGGTTCGATTATTTTCGATAGGATTCCGAATCAGAGAGCTCTATGTCCGTTAAAACAGAGCATGAATACGTTATGACGTTTAAAAAGACTAAATATACATTCGGATTGTACACATTATAAGTTATTTCGACCATAACTAGGTCTCCTCGGATGTGTTTCCAATCCCGTTTGAAACGTGATTGGAAACACATCCGAGGAGACTTAGTTACGGTCGAAATAACTTATAATGTGTACAATCCGAATATATATTTAGTCTTTTTAAACCTCATAATGTATATATATATATATATATATATATATATATATATATATATATATATATATATATATATATATATATATATATACTAGACGTAGATTTAGTATAAGGAACGTTTATGTTTTTGTCTTTTAAGGGAAGTGGGGTCTGATCAACTCTGCTGGGAAGCCATGCAATTAAATACTGTCTTGTTTTTAAATTCCCGAAACAGTTGTTCATGGTAAACAACTGATGATCCCTTAAAATAGTGTTAGAAACTAACTAATATAATAACTGTAAAAAATAAATTGACTTACATAAGTTTTTTTTGTTGTTTTTTTTTTATATAATTTTTTTAATTTTTTATATAGTTTTAATGGTTGAGAAACTTCCGAAACTATATATATATATATATATATATATATATATATATATATATATATATATATATATATATATATACTTTATTAATTAACAACTATATATAATAGTGTCTGTTTGGTGTACCGCGATTTAATTAATTTCGAACAAACGGTCGATGGGTTTAAAACCGTCTCGTTATTGTCCGGTAGAATCATCAGCACCTTTCAGCGATTGAAAATCTTCAAGAAAAATGGTGCCCGTTTTTATAATAATTCGGCTCTTTCTACCCTAGAGACTAATTGTTTAGAACGATGAACCCACGATACACGAAACTAATGTATAGCTTTAAATAAAACACTTTATCTTAGAATTGAATATTGTTAACGATCTGGGAAACTGTTAGAAAAAGTACTAGGACAAGACGTAACTGACCGATTGATCGAATCGGGCCTCTCCGCCCCCCCCCATCTAGCCGAAGTAAGAGCTACAGTAGAGTGTTGCAAATCACGTGACCATTCATGCAACCAGACCACGGACCGCTCAGCCACCAGTATCCCGACATCACGGGTCGCCACCCACGGTCAAAAGGTAGCCCCCATTTTCGTGGGCGGTACCTCTCTGCATGGGGTTGCAGTCAGCGAATTCGAGGCCCCGCCGACAGGGTAATCTCCTTATAGTCGGCATGATAGAAGAAATTTAAAAGAACAACAATTAACTCTATTATTTTCTCTGGGATTTGTTTTACATTTTGCGGTGCAGATTTAATGAAAACAATTCAAATAATAACAAATAACTCCATTATTTGCTCTGGTATTTATTTTACTTTTCACAGTACAGAATTAAAAGAAGCAATTAAAAAACAACAAAAACTTTATTATTTTCTCTGGGATTGGTTTTACTGTGTACAGTATAAAATTTATAGAAGAATCAAGTAAAAAGATGTTCTCTTCTCAACCGACGTAGGGTTTGTGGAACTCTCGAAATCAACATCTGCCCACTTTGAGACTAAACTCATGAGAAGTAGGAACACTGTAGCTTTACTCTCAGTTAATTCCTTCAATGACACATTGGTCGCATCCCATCCTCGTGATTAGAGTCGGCATGGGGTGATTAAAGTGGTCGAATGTTTGAAGCAGAAGATCTGATCATGGCTACCGACAGGTTGAGAGTGTAACCCTTACATTAGTTTGACTGACCTAAACCGGGGTCGATATGCATCGATTTCTATGAAATCAAATCAAATCACAGATTTGTGTAAACGTGGGTGGGTGTGCCTTTACTGCACAGACTGCGATTGTCTGCTCGTTGTGCTGGCTTTAAGTCGGTTCTCGATTTTTACACCGGTCGCAGTCTCAATTGTATTATCTCAGTCAGTGCAGAAACAAAAAAAATGAACTCGAGTTTATAACAATTTACAAAGTTTTATTTTAAGGGATGCCACAAGGATACTCGTTTTATTCTATTGGACAACAAACCTGCAAACCAAAACTCTTAGTCAAACCAAATCAAAACACAAGTGCAACCGAACACAAACAGACCATCGATTCCTCAGAAACACCGAAAAGCAACTTACCTCGCTCGTAGAATATATAAAGATATTAGGGTCCTTTTGTGTTTACTACCAAGTACAAAATAATGGTTATTTTTTATCTGATAGCATACACCAACTACTGCGTAGGGGATCCAGTATCTGGATTAACATTGATTTTTTAGTACTTTACGCTCAGCATGAACCCCAGTTAAACGGGACACTAAATTTTCGAAATGGATAAATCAAATTCTGGGTGATCAAACTCCAAACCAGATATATTTTCCAGTTCTTGGGTGGCCTCTTTTCTCTCAGTGTAATATCCTTACTCGCATCCAGCATGTTGTTCGCATGCATATCAACTATACAACCCAAAAAACAAGCAGCATTGGACATGCTAACATTTAGAGCAAAAGCAAAGAGTTAAAACTTCACACTCATTCCGTGGCTGCAACACGTCTGCCTAACTTCTAACTTGACTTCTGATGGAATTGTCCAATTTTAGTCTTATTTTTACACACACAATATCTACTTATGCTACTTCCAAGCATAATACATTATAACTGCAGACATCCCTACCTTTATTACTTTCTCAATTTATCGAAGTGTATCTCTTAACATAATTTCATCTCTTTATTTCTTCAGCCGTCGATGTACGTATGTTGTATTGTGATGTTTCTGAGGCGTGTATATACTTATTATACACGCCGAAATCCATGTGTAGTCAAACTTTTGTTTTTGATTATGTCACAAGACACTGCCTTCTTTTTGGATAGAGGTTTTATTCGCGCGAGAAAAATACAAAGACATCATTAAAAGACAGAGAAAGAGAAAGAGGGGGAGTGGGGATCTATATATTTAGTTATTCACATTTTGTCTAAAAGATAGATAGATATAGAGAACCGAGCATTTTCCGCCAGCGTTCTAGGCCATTGTCTCACTCGATCCACCCCATATCATTAGGGTTGGGACGAGCCTCTAATTTTTTTATTTTGTAGGAAGAATGCTATCGATGACAAAGAAAAGATAAATGGACTGATTTTAATTTATATATTAGATGATTATACGTACAATTTACATTGATTAATACCATATCAGTTTAAAATGTTACTGTTGTGGGGTACAAATCACCCCTATTGAAGAACTAATGGAAGCAACCATCTATAATAAATACCATGGTTGCAAAGACTCAAACAGAGGACATTCCTATTCATGTTTTACCGCATGGTAGGAATCCGGTCATCTCCTACCACATTTAGTGGCGTTACTGTATTGCTATGAATAAATACATTGTATATTTTAACCTGTCACAATTTGTAGTTGTTATCTTTGTGACCCCTAGCACGGGTCTACAACAGTTAATTTTTTTATTTTGTAGGAAGAATGCTATCGATGACAAAGAAAAGATAAATGGACTGATTTTAATTTATATATTAGATGATTATACGTACAATTTACATTGATTAATACCATACCAGTTTAAAATGTTACCTACTCCAACTGTGCTAGAGTAAGTTAACTTAATGGTGACGTAATGCGTCTATCTCATCCATGTGTGTAATTGTCTCAATATGCCTCTTTTATCCCATTTTATTGATTTCTCTCTATATCTTTCTTTTACGAATAAAATCCTCTATTTAAAAGAAGACCTGTGTCCTATAATCGGTCGAGGGTAGAAACGACGCGCAGGCGAGGTCTCGGCGACGAGCGTGCAGAATGTGATTATACACACCACAACGGAACACTAATATTTATTTACCTCCTCTCCAGGAGGTTAGGCACAAGGCCAGTTTTATCTTACTCCCACAAGATAAGATGTGACCCAAGATCGGATCGTAAAAGTGGGGTTTGAAGAGCCAGCGCCCGAGAAGGTGAACACTCTGGCCATTAAAAATTGCCTGTGCAGCCTCGTCGGGATTCCCCGGTAGGTGCGCCTCAGGCAGTAAGCAATAAACTTACTCCTCCCCAAAGAGGGGAGGCAAAGCCTGGGAGGGTGGACCTCCTAGTACTGCACAGGACAAACCCATAGACTGGCGGAATCAAGCCCCGAAGGACAAGATGACACCGGTCTATAGGGTGCAGTATCCATCGGAACATATACTACACGGAACACTAATAGAAATGTAAAATGTAAATGTAATGTGAACAAACATCTCGCGAAGCAACTCTTCGCTTAGGGCGCCCGTGTAAATCTGGCCCCTAATTCCCAGTAGCTCCTTATGTTTCAGTGCCAATGTGCGTTGTTTAAGGTCAATTAAAGTAAAACAAATAAATTAAAAAATAACAGAAAGTATAGATTTCTATAAATGAGTCAAGTATTGTTTTCCAAAACAGGGACGCCATTATTGATCCTCATCTGATTATCATAAATAAATGATTGTATGGAAGATTAAAGTACTGTTAAAAATACTTGCAAAAATGTTTCAATTTAAATCGATCAGTGACTGAATGTGACCCTTGAAATAAATTGGCGATACGCCAGAATATTTCAATTATATTATTCAAGAGAAGAGTCGAAGGATATTTTTGGCAACAGTGCCAATAGTAGGAAGCCGTCACTTTCGGTTTTCTTCAATCTCTATTTGTTTTCATTTTATACTTTCTCGCTTGCGATTTTTAAAATATATGTAATTGTCTCATATTTCTCATAGTGTTTCTTCAACTCACTTTTTATGTATAAAATATTAAAAGTATGTGTCTGTCTCTCGCTTTTACCATCCCATATAGACCTTAACCTTAATTATGAATCAGTATAACTGAGGATTGTTTCTAACAAAATAACATCATTGGAAAAAACATTATTCGTCTTATTGATCGATTTAACTTCTAAACAATGGACCCTGCATTTTGAACAAATCAACTGTACAGGTATGTAGTAACTAGAGTCTAAAAGTTTAGCCACTTCAGGCGTCGAGATAATCTAGCAACTTAATGTGTTTAGAAAGTGTACTTGCATAGATAGTGTAACGATGTATCTGTAATGTTGTTAGAGTTGAGACACGAATTAGAACTCCGGAAGTCAGAAAAGTGATTTAAACTTATAATAAAAAAACATGAAAACAAAGAATTATTCTTGTGGAAAAATAACAAATCGGACACATTCCTGTGTCTGCGACGTAATAGCTTGTGACATTTAATTTCGGATTATTGTCCGAAAAGTTGTGATTGGAAATCAGGTCGAAATCATTGACAACAAAACTGACGTCAGATGACGTAAACACATCTTAGTTAACAGATTGATTGTTGGTGTCCAGGAGAGATGGAAGACAGGCAGACCAGTCATGTTGAAGGAAGCTACCACTCGAAAGACGGATTCTGCAATGAAATTCTGAAGTCTGTTTTTTTCATTTCTGAATGACTTGAAGGAAAATAAAAACATTCTTTTTTATAACAAAAACGCATAAACCTGTTTCTTTTTATTAAGGGAAACAATTGCAACTCCTGCCCCGACAAGACACGAAAAAGCAAGTTGTGTTGTCTCCCTTGCATCCAAAAAGTTGTATTAGTCAGACTAAGGATGAATACCGAATTAATGGTGACGTCACAATTCTATCAATTCTAGAAAGCATAACATAATTAGTCACTGTTGTATTTTAAAATGTAATTTTTAGAAGCCACAATGTTTGTTGCTTTTCTAAATAATAGTTTTAGTTCTATCTAAACTGTGCGCTACACTATTATAATATAAGCTCCAACATTTTTTACTCCAACTACATCACAGGAACACGGTTTGACTAAAAAAAAGTATTTACATTAGTCGTCTTAGTACTGTAATAGTAATGTAATAGGTATAGGAACATTTTAAAAAAATTAGACTTTTTTGTTTGTCTTACGCACTTTTTTCTCCACGGCTATGAGTTTAAGATCAAAGCAACGGAGAGAAACTGGATGGATTCTGCGGAGCTGGCTCCAGAACGAATGTGATGGATCACTTTGACTGCTTCATGCATCGCAGGACGCTGTGATTCCCAAGTCTAAATCTCAGTATGAGTTTAATAGTATTAATACGTATGGGGAGATTCTATATTTTTTATAAGGAACAATTTAACTAGTATGTGTTATAGTTAGTTTTATTACCTTCGACTCTTAATAAACAGACAGATAGATAGATAGATAGATAGATAGATAGATAGATAGATAGATAGATATAGAAAGAGAATCGAGCGTGTATAGACATTGTATAAAATAAGAATTGACGATCAAACACTAAGGATTGAAAGTGCCTGAGCGTAAAATAGATCCCCGAGAAATTATCTCCCTTTGCCGGCCTTTTTTTATTCGAGGATTTCTTCCAGCTCGTCGTCGGTGAGATGCTCACGGAGCCCTACACCCGATCTATTAAGCTGCTTTCTTCAAGACCCTCATGACAGATCTTTCTATCTTTTTAAATATCCAAACATTTTAGCATCGCCTGTAAGAATTACAACCTTCCATTCTCTCTAAAAATAGAATTAAATCGTGCTAGTATTATGTTTTTTCATTATTTCTTTTATCTAAACTAACTTAGTTCACCTTTTCCCCACGTGTTACCCTTATTTTTCGTTGCTTGTAATTCGCCTATTTCATTTGTAATTTTTTCCTTTTCTAGAATTATTTTTATGCTCCAAATATTTTAGATTCTGTAATTTTATTCAGCTTACGGCTTTTTAATTTTTTGTAAACTCTTCGTCTCTGCCTTGTCTCCTTTTTAAATTCACGTGTTTCTAAAACAATGTGTTATTCCTTTTCAGTTTCACTTTGTTGATGAAAAATTAAACTGTGTCTAAAATATATCATGCTTCAGAGTCTTGATTGTGGATAAGAGTTTATGCTAGCTGTCCGAGGGTTACACGTTTTCTACGAAACAAACGCACCCCAAAGACAGCATAGAAAGAGGGCGAGAGTTATAGATAGAAGATTAGTGAGGTGACTTGGTGCGTACATTGCAAATTAGACTTAATTAAAACAATTAAAATGAATATTTTAAAACATAACATAACTCAATCCCAAAACTAAGAAATATTTTATCATGTATTTTAGTGTGATTAAAAATAAAGGAAAAAGTCTTCGGGAAACAAACGTTTATATACTCAACTTTAGTATAATAATAGTCTAGTATAAGATTGACGGCCATTTTGAAAAATGTGCCAGAATATTGGGCACCTATTGATAAAATCTAAAATAATTAATAAAATAACATTATTTAAGGTGTGCTATCTTGTAGAATATAAATATGTTTAACCAGAGATCAATTCTGACGCCATTTTGAAAAATGTGCCAGCATATTGGGCACCTATTGATAAAATCTAAAATAATTAATAACAGAACATTATTTAAGGTGTGTTATCTTGTAGAATATAAATATGTTTAACCAGAGATCAATTCTGACGCCATTTTGAAACAGTAGTCGTCGTTTTTGAAATTTTTATAAATATTAATGGCTGAATTTTGATTGATGATAATATTTGAGTATTTACACCGAATTTGTTGCCCGTGTTACAATTTACAATACAGTCGCTTGTTACATTTAATTCCTCTAAAACATAGCTGCTCTCTTTCCGCCACCAACACTCAGATCCTTGTTTTGCTCGAGGTGAAATGGAGTGCGTTCTTCTTGAAGAAGCCGCCTTGTTTTAATAAGCTCATAGGACAGTCTTTCACTCCAGATCTAGAATTAAAGTTGTTTTCTAATTTGTTGCTAAAGTTGTTGGGAGAATGTTTGGATCATTCTACCGCTCCAGAAAGAACCTAACTCATGATGCAATCTGCTACATATATAAGAGTCAGGTGCGTCCTAACATGGAGTATCGCTGCCACTCGTCAGTCAATGAATCCCCGTAAAATGCTATATTCGTCTGTTAGTCTGTCACGCTTAATTTGAAATAGAATTTTCGTCGGGCTGTCACATTGAAGTTGGAAATAGCATTTTCGTGGATCTATAACGCATAAGTTTGATTAAAGAACTTTTAGGTTCATCCCATCTGTCTGTTCGTCAGTCTGTCACACATAAATAAAACATGGTAATTTAGGAGAAGTCCATGTATCTCCATTAAATGCATATGTGTCTTTCTGTCACACTTAAGTTTTAAATAGTATGTTCGTCAGTTCATCATGCTGAAGTTAAAATATTATTTTTTTGTACATCTTCATGCTTAATGGAGCTTCAGTCATATTTCTTGGGTGGTGAGACATTGATTTTATTTTTATTTAAAAAAATACCACCTCAACCAGCTAATTCTTTTACACTCCCCCATAAATGAAAATATTTTTAGTTAAAAAAAATGAATAAATAATTAGTGGAGGATAGTGTAGAACCACGTGCTGCCCCAGCGACGACCGTCGACCTCAACGTTGTGTTTCCGTGGTCTTCTTGTTTGTCCTCATCGCTTAGCCGTGTCGTCTATCCACTGACGAATCGTCGAGGGCACAGCACTGGCCCACAAGTTAAAATAAAAGAAACACCACTCACGATAAAGAACACAAACACATATACGTTGTGTATAATTTAGTTTGAACTATGAGTGTGTGTGACTGTCGAGGCCCCATTATCGGTTCTCAAGTCGTCAGCTCATCTCGTCGTTTTCCCGGTCCGATGCGCTCTCTCGGGAGGTTAGATCCTAACTCTCGGGAAGTTCGATTCTAACTGCTCGGCTTCTCTCCGAAAACTAAACTCGTCAACTTTTTGTCATAAACCTTACTGTCGTCAACTGTCGTAAAACTAACCTACCTTACTGTAGTCAGGTGTCGTAAAACACTGTCACTCCTAAAATGTCGTGTCCAGTGTTATTTTCTTAGTGACCTGAACAATGGAAATTGACCACTCCCAAATTGTCTATTGTCTCTTTCGATGAGTCATTTCCTATCCCGTATTTTCTTTTGTCTTTGTCGATTAGTCACTTCCTATCCTGACCGGGCCCCGACCTTTGCGGCAGCCATAGTGTCACAATATTGAATGTTATTACTCAATAATGTGGCTTGACATTTGATTTTAAGCCGAACATTTTGTTGTCTGCAGAGAAGCAGTTCAGTGGTAATCTGTTTCAGATGAGTAAATTATTGAAAATCACTGTTCGTGGAAATTTCGTTTTGTTTAAGATACACGCGAGAACAAAGGAACATCCTTTGCCATGGTGATAGCAAAAATAATTCGGGTTATGAATATTTTACGATATGATCCTGATATGGAGCTCACTGAGCCAACCGTTAATAAAAATGTTACTTGCCTCCTCACGCTTAATTTTGAAATAGTGAAATAGTATTTGAGGACGAGTCCACGTATCTGTAGAGTTGGGGAGAAGATGTTGGTTTGCGATTTTGTAGTAGGTATGATGCATCAGTATCCATCCTTTTGGCCTTGTTTGATATGAATAAAAGGGTCACCAACTTTTAGCTAAAAAGACGCTCTAGAATTTAAATCAATTTTATTAAAACTGTTTCATCGACACAAATCATTGGCCCGGAAACTGTTATGAAAACTGAAATACAAAATGTATATCTACTATAGAAATGGAATTGAGTCTCTGAGTTTCATCTCGTCTATCAAGACCATTGCTAGAGACAAGGAGAGAAATACAGGGTTTTCCAAAAGTCTTGAGAATATTTTAAGTCTTCGTATATGCTGGAGTATGAATGGTAGTAAGATAAAACTGGTACCATTTTAAAGCTAAATTAATTAAGCTTTTTTGAAATGCTAATGATTTTTTTCATATCTTTTTAGGCACAGTAATGGCGTTCATTCAACCAGAAAAGGCGTTTAGCGCCATTGAAATTTCAAAAACTGAATCATGGACACGTGTGCAACAATAGCGTGGTTCATTGTAAGATGAGGTTGGATGAATTCAGAGAAAGTGGTAGGAGGGAGAAATTGAGGGAGCACTTTTGGGAGTTATCATATGAAATATTTAACAGAATTTGATCTGGATATCGATACTGCACTAAGAGTTTGATTTTTTTTAACAGTTGAATTGAGAAGATAGTTAATGGGGAGATGCCCAAATAAATAAATCAATGGCGTCCGCTTTATTTGTTGTGAATTTATTATTTATTATTTATTATTTATTCTTTATTATTTATTATTTATTATTTATTATTTATTATTTATTATTTATTATTAATGAAATGGTGTCTATTTCTAAAAGTAGTTAAGATCTTTGCTATTTCGAAATAAGATAAGTTCCGCAATGTATTTATTACGTTTTAAAAACTCGTGACTGATAGACAGACAACATCTCTTTTTATTAGCATTCTTTACGATTGGTTTGATTCTTTTCCGGCATATCAACCCCTTTTGGATCAGTAAATACCCAAACAATAACTATTTAAAACTCAATTGTCGCGTCTTACGAATATTGGTCCAAGTTTCTTCCTAACATTTTCTTTCACCTTCCTTTTTCTATTCTTTCCAACATATATTTTCATTTACATTTATTTACATAAACCTTCATCAGTTGTTGCCATTCCACCCAGTTGCCCCACTCCCGCGCTTGAGTCCCGCCTCTCCATCCGCTCCGTTTCATTCTTCTCTTTTCTCTTTCTCTATTCGTGTCCACCAGACTGTCTGTTAATCTGTTTACAGACACTTATGATATATCTTCGTTTAGCTGCCCACCGACTTGTGACCTGAAGCTTCTCCAAAGGTCAACAACTGATTGATGCGAGACTTGCAAAACAGAACAATTTATGGTAACACGCTTTAACGGAAGACCAACAAGGTTATTTGTACACATTCGCCAGGAGGAACACGTACAGACATTTGTACATGTGTGTTTTGTTTTTCTCTTTTTCTTGTGTTGTTTTTCATTTTTATTACATCACTATTCTTGTAGAAATGGACATCTTAATCGACCCGAACGGTAAAGACTGATGCTGAACGGTGGCGGATAGAACCGAATTTCTTCTTCTCTGCACCCTCTATCTCACAAACGTAATGTCGCTAGTCTCAGTCTTTTCTATGAAAACTATTATGCCATTTTTTCTTCAGAATTGTGTGATCTATTCTCTGTTTTTTCCAACTCGTTTGACTCGTTAACCAAATGGTCCTCATCAATTCGCTGTTTTGATACCTCATTGTAATACAGCTTCTTATTCCAATCAGTTCATTCCAAGAACTGAAGACCCGTAGAAAAACTCTTCCTGATGATTGTTCTTCCTACCTGTAGCCTTGGTCATTTCAAGACTAAGGTCAATAGGAATCTCCTTCTCTGCGATAATCTTCTATTGTTCTTGTAAGCTCCTGACATCAAGTGGCTTCATGCCTTGTCTGGAGCGATTTCCATAAAAAATAAGAGTACCGGAAAAGTTACAATGGAAATAACAAACGAATATATAAAAAATCTTTCAGGCTTATTTTATACTCCAATAACCATGTACTTTTTTGTTTTTTCTTAATTTTTTTCACATTTCTAAAAAACATAACATTTCTGTGAGATTTTTACGGTCCGTTTCATTTGCCGTGAGCCAAACAACATTTTTATGTCAATACAAAATCATCAGAAATATCCACAAGGACTAAACATTTATTGGATTAAAATGTTTTGAAAACAAACTTACACTATACTGTGGGTCAATTTTGGGCGAAAGAAAATAAAAAACAAAGAAAAGAGCAAACTCACATGTGGGAAACTCACTAGTACGCCATTTTTAATTTTTCAACTCAGAGCTAGTACATCATAAAAGTTGTGCGGACATTTATAAATTTTAATTTGATAATATTCCTTAAAATAGTTAATAAATTCTATCATTTATTTATAAAAATTCGAATTAGTTTGAGGGTAATTTTTTACTTTTTAAAGTTACATCAATTTGCCGGTAAATGCCTTTAGTGTAGTATTTTTCAAACCTTTTGATCCAAGAAGAACTTCTCATTCTTTGTGGATATTTCTGATGATTTTGCAGTGATACAGAGACATTGAGACAACATTTTTATGTCAATATGACATAAAAATATTGTTTGGCTCATGGTAAATGAAACGGACCGTAAAAATACATCTACAAAAATGCCGTTTTGGGGGAATGTAAAAAAATAAATAAATAAAAACATGGTTATTGGAATATAAAATAAACCTGACTTATATATATATACTCTATTTTACTGATTGACAATCATCGAGCTGAATCGTTTAAAGAGACTGCTAATTAAAAAGCACTAGGATGTACTAGCTTTGAAGTGAAAAATTTAAATATGCTAATACATATATTGTTATAATAAATTATATATATATATATATATATATATATATATATATATATATATATATATCGTCTGTATGTACAAAAACACTTTAATATTTAAAACTATTTACAGCTATATATGTATCTATGTATGTATATATATATATATATCATTATATATATATATATAATGATAATGGTAATAATCCAGGTAAAAAATATCCACAGGTTGGTAATCCAGAGAATTTTAACCGGGTTTATAAAAAGTGCTCAATATCGAAATAGAGCTTTATATATGATAATGTTTGTACATGTCTGTGTAAATAAAAAATATCATATATATATATATATATAGAGAGAGAGATAGATAGATAGATAGATAGATAAATATATATATATATATATATGTGTATGTGTGTGTCGCTCAGTGTATATAGGGGGACATTGGAGAGGAAGGCGGCCTTGATCGCAAAGGCTGGAGTTTCATGCAAAGTTCTTATCAAAAGGTTTGGCTTCGTCAGATACTGAGGAAATCACCTCAGGACAATTGATGATGGTTAGGATAGAGGTCCCTTACTCATGATGCACAGGGGCCTAATTGGTCTATAGTGAGATGCAGAAGACAGATCTCCAGTATTTTTAGACTGACGAAGTTTTCCAAGGTGTTGGGACGCACGCATTCCTCTTTTAAGCAGCACTTAAACAGCTTTGTAAAAATGGGACCTAGTTCCGGTTTCAGATTTTTAAGTACTATGATTGGGATGTTGTCCGGGCCAGTTGATCTGCTGGCATCAAGGTGCTTGATGATAAGTTTGGTAACATCCCGGGCAGATATATGAATGTCGCTCAGAGTATTGTAAGTCTAAGGAAAGGAATTCAGATAGAGAAGCTGCTCCGATCGCACAGAGTGGAGTTGATGCAAAGTTCTTACCAGTTTCAGATGCTGAGGAAACTATCTCAGGACCATTGATGATGGTTAGGATAGAGGTCACAAATCTGTTGAAGATTATGTTTGTTATTCGCCAAACCTCGTGGAAACCAAGCATCTGTTCAGCTACTCTAGACTTAACAGATTGGTCATATGACTCTCTCGCATTTTCTATAACCTTTTCGCAGTGGTTGCTGGCAGTCCTAAAGGCGGGTTTATTTTCAGAACTTGTGCCAGTGCATTCTGTAACTCAGACGACATTTTGAGGTTACTTTTAGGAACTAATTTCCTGACGCCTTCACTGCCTCATCGTTGAGTTCTTGTTTTTGAGTTTTTGTTTTTGACTTTTCGTTTTTCAGTTCTTACAGGATAACGTGACAAAAACACGGAATGCGACTCTGTATACGGACCGATGTCTTTTTCGACTAGTCCTGTACTGCTTTTGTGTTGTAACCATGACTACAACAGAGCTAACATGGAATAAACATGACTAAAAGCTACTAAACATGACTAGAGGTTTACAGAAAAAAGTAGGGTGGATCTTATAACCACTGAGCAATAGAATAAATTATATTGTCTGATGCCTTTTCCGACTCGTTCTGGACCTTTTTATAAGTTATTACCATAACACCAGCAAAGCCCCCCAAAATAAGCAACATGTCTAGAGGCGGACATAAAAGTAGGTCGAATCTAATAACTACGTGATAATAAATGAAAGTATACTGTCTAATGTTTTATTCGACCTGTACAAGTGCCTCTATCTCTGTTATCATGACTACAACAGAGCGAAAACAAAACAATAAAAAACCTGTGGCCATGTCTTCGTGAAAATAGGCGGATCTAATTACCGATGGGTAATAGAAAAAAGTATACTGCCCGATGTCTTTTTGATACGTCCAAGACTGATTCTAAGCTGTTACCATGACTACAATAAAGCAACAACAAAATAATAATAAACATGTCTAGAAGTATATGTAACAGTAAGTCAGATCTGATATCCACTCTGAAATTATAGAACTTATATTGTCCGATGTCGTTTTGACTCCACCTCAACTAATTCTATGTTTTTACCATGTGCATAGATGGGTGACCGTTCGTGAGTAACGGATTCTGTATGAAAAATACGGTCCTAGTGGCCTTTCAAGCCGAGGACCAGTACTAATCTGCAAATACAACTACGGTAATCTACAGTTATATGCGGTGTGTTGTGATCTGTGCCAACCATACTCTGGCTGGTGATAAGAGATCTAATCCAGAATTAGAATCCAGAATCAGGATATGATGTAAAAAAATTTGTTTTAATTTGTTTTAAACATGGTTCACCCCCAAACAAGGCAGGCCGCGACTGTAG
Organism: Sepiola atlantica; assembly: GCA_963556195.1. Taxonomy (NCBI): domain Eukaryota; kingdom Metazoa; phylum Mollusca; class Cephalopoda; order Sepiida; family Sepiolidae; genus Sepiola; species Sepiola atlantica. Next base: position 14,410,786 of record OY744546.1, read on the forward strand.
ACGTAAGGGGCTACTGAGAAAAAAGAAAAGGGGAGAAGGTTGGAGAGGGGGGGTCAACCTAAATTGGGATCTGCGAAGTGAGATGTCTGTTTACATTAGTTTTAAATTTCTGCATGTCAGTACTGTCGGGGAAACAGGGGACAGGAAGGGAGTTCCAGAGGCCAGCAGCACGAGGAAAGAAGCTATTTGAGTAGAAGGCTTTCCGGCATCTGGGGAATTCCACAGTGAATGAATGAGATTTAGTTGATTGTCGAGTTAGTCTAGTGAATTTACGTCGCTAAACCATATTCTTCATCTTGTTGACATCTTAGAGCGGACATCTTATTCAATATTCAGGGGTAAATTGTTCTTATCCCGCTCTCCGTATTTATCTAATTAACAGTTACATTTTTTGTAATTGTTTACGTTTTTTTTTCTTAATTTTCTGAGATTTGAATGGTCTCACGCCCTGTCTATAATATCACGTGTTCCGTACATTATATAATTTTCTGAGATTTGAATGGTGTCACGCCCTGTCTATAATATCACGTGTTCCGTACATTATATAATTTTCTGAGATTTGAATGGTGTCACGCCCTGTCTATAATATCACGTGTTCCGTACATTATATAATTTGCTGAGATTTGAATGGTGTCACGCCCTGTCTCTAATATCACGTTTTCTTTATATGTGTTTTGTTAGAATGCCTAAATAAGTATATTCCGGTTTCACGCATTACCACCGAGATTTATCCACCGAAGTTTATTTTTGGTGTCTGAAAAGAAAATGATTAGTATTCAGCGTCAGTTATACTTTTTGTTCACGGCAGAAGACACTGCATTACATTGGCGAATCGGAAATTGAATTTGAAGTCAAAAATCGTATAACCACCAGTTCTTCTTGTTGCTTTCTTACGTTTCTTCTATTTTATATATTTCTTTTGTTGTTTCTTCTTTTCTTCATGCATAGCATGGCTAGACGAGTGCGAGTTATGCCGATGTTCTCTTTTAGTGAGTCATATTTTACATAGATACAAATAGGTTCATACACTGCTTTGTCTTTCTCGGATGATGATGATGATGATGATGATGATCATGATATTGATGATGATGATGATGATGCTGATGCTGCTGCTGATGCTGCTGCCGATGCTGATACTGATGCGGCTGCTGCTGATGTTGATGAAGCTGCTGATGATTCTGCTGATGATGCTGCTGATGCTGCTGTTGCTAGTGATGATGTATATGCTGCTGCTGCTAATGCGGCTGCTGCTGATGATGATGAGGATGATGCTGATGCTGCTGATGCTGCTGATGTTGTTGACGATGATGATGAGGATGATGCTGATACTGCTTATGCTGCTGATGCTGATGCTGCTGTTGATGATGATGATGATGATGATTATGCTGATGATGCTGCTGCTGATGATGCTGCTGCTGATGGTGATGCTGATGCTGATGCTGCTGATGATGCTGATGCTGATGCTGATGTTGATGATGATGATTCTGCTGCTGCTGAGGATGATGATGCTGCTGATGCTGCTGTTGATGACGATGCTGCTGCTTCTGCTGCTGCTGCTGCTGCTGCTGCTGCTGCTGCTGATGATGATGATGATGATGATGATGATGATGATGATGATGACGATGGTGCTGCTGCTGCTGCTGCTGATGATGATGATTCCTTCATCATCCGGTTGTTCTTTGTGTTCTGTGTCCGCCTTCACCAATCTGATCGTAGCGGCTTCTGAATCGCATCCGAGTCGCTGCATAAACTCTCAGCACCGTCACAGAACTAGCTATTCTGCAACGTCGACTTGAGACTTCCTCTACGTGACGTCATTTCCAAACACGTTAGCGGTCCATTAGTATTCAAAATTATTTAAAATAAGATACTAATAAAATCCGAAAAAAAATCAATAGATTTAAGTAGTTCATACACACGTAGAAATAATACTTCCTAAAAAGTCATTACTCAAGGTAGTATATACCCTCTCCCATTTAGTAAACCGATGCGACATTCTTTAACTAACATGGCAGGAGAGAACGCAAAAAGAAGAGTACACCCACGCAACCTTTACAAACACAATCAGTTCCATTATATACATGCGTACGAGTTATCCCCCTTTCTTGTTCGCGGGTATTAATTTAAATGGTATATAAACAGTTTTAGACGACCATGCTTTATTATAATGATAGTACAATCTGCCATAAGAGGAAATTGGTGAAAATCGAGGTAAGAAAATGTAAAATTATCTCTCTGTTCATTTACAAACAACGCGCCCGTTTTTTTTTTTAATTTTGTTTGTGTTTCTTCTAAAGTCGGCGACGCTAATCAAGCAAACAATGCGCCTGATTAAAGTGTAAATCTACCGTCTTTTACTTATGTTATTAAAAAGAAATGGGTTGTTTTTCTTTCAATGTCTTCGACGTGACTAAAACAAACAATTTGTTTGTTTTAAGCGTAAATATACCATAATTTAACTGATGTTATGAAAAATATTTTTGTTTTGTTTTCTTTCAAAGTTAGCGACGCTAATCAAACAAACGACTTTTTTTTGATTAGCGTAAATCCAGCGTCTTTTACTGATGTTATTAAAAATATGAATGGTTGTTTTTCTTCCAAAGTCGTCGACGCTAATCGAACAAACGTTGTGCTTTTTTTAAGTGTAAATCCAACGAAACTTTGAAACACTATTTGCGAAAAAAGAAAAAAGACATAAATTCTTAAACAGTAGAGTTGTCATTCCTCATTTTTTACCAAGTATTTCTGTTTTGTATTGGAGAAACGGAAATATCTTATTTTGAACAGAAATAATACAAAAAAATTGCTTGAACGTTTCAAATAACGTTTGAATTAATAATCTGTCTTGCCTATTTGACTTTGTAATACGGAATGAGCAGCTTATTAAAAGATCTGACGCCGCTCTGTCCGTCTGTCTGTCACGCTTCAATTTGAAAAAGCATTTCCATGACGGAAATATAGGTACAGAGAATAAACAGGATGTATCATAGACAGAGGATCAGTAACGTACCAACCGGTGACTGTTTAGGAAATGGGCTCTGCCATGGGAAGCGAAGGTATTTAAGTTAGTTGGAGACAGTTGATGTTACCAGATTTGGATTTGTAAGGGTTAATTAAGAAGGTTTAAATCAGGAAGAAAGTCAGAATGACTAATTTACTTGCAAGAGTAAGTACTTCTGGCTGAATCCGACTGAAATATAAATGTCACACAAGGAAAAGGGTCACCATTCTTCCTTTAAATAAATAACGTTTGCACAACTAAATAGATATTATTTTTTATTCGCAGGAACACAGAGACTATAGAGAGATGGTGCAATGGGCTGGCTCATGTCGGTTAGATACTCTAATATCCTGGAGTTCGGCATCTCGTCTACCTTTGGCTAAAGCATGGCGAGATGAGGATTAGTATGCGTTTTGACGGCGAGAAAGAATACTGTGACCTGAATTGCCGTCATATTGGCACCAAACATGTTTACACGTATGAATTTCGCTACACATTGCCGTGTCATACGCCTACGCAGTAAAGAGTCAATGATTACGCATGCGCAAAGTCGAATCACCATACCAGTAAAAGCTAACGTAGATCGATACGAAATAGTTAGGTGATGCAACTGCTACAGTATCATTGGCTTAGGCGGAAATGGTGTCAGGTGATTGTTTTAGAAGGTAGCGATCGCCATCATGGTAGTTGGCATGGAAGCCTTGAATCGACAAGGCTGTTAACATTTTCTAAGCAAATGTGAAAATACTTCAGCCGATCTATCACGCTAAAATGTCCGGTTACATTCTTGTCGATCTGTCATGCTTACGTTTGAAATTACATTTCTCTCTTTAAAAAGAGCATATTTGATTTAGATGCTCCAAATAAAACGTTACTTTTTCGATCTGGTAATTTTAGGTGTGAAATAAAATTTCTGTTTGTACGTTACGCTTAAGTTTTAAATAGAATTTGTGTCAGTCCGTCACGCTAAAGCTTTAAATAGAATTTATGTTTCTCCATCACACTTAAGTTTTAAATATAAGTTTTTTTTTGTCTGTCACGGGTTAGTTTTTAATATAATTTTAATTTATCGATTACGATTAAGTTTTAAATAGAATTTATGTTGGTCCGTCACGTTTCAGTTTTATATAGAATTTTGATTGTGCGTCACTCTTATGTTTAAAATAACATTTTTGTTGGTCTGTAACAATTAAGCTTTAATGAGAGTTGTTGTTGCTTCGCCTCGCTTGAGTATAAAATAAAAAAATTGTTGGTACGTCATGCTTAAGTTTTAAATAGAATTGGTGTTGCTCCGTTACAATTAAGTTAAAAATAACATTTCAGTTTGTCTGACATGCTTAAGTTTTAAATAGAATGTTTGTTGGTCTGTCACGCATACAATGTTTATTGCTCCGTCACGCTGAAGTTTGTCATACAATTTTGTTGGTTAAATCAGACACCCAACAAAAACACTTTCGTCTTCCCCCTTTGAGGCTCGCATTTCCAAATATCCGGGGACTTAGAACCAACATCAACGACGTAGAAACCTTTCTCCTAACAAACTCCTCGGATATCCTAGCTCTAAGTGAAACTAACCTTCAATCCTCAATCTCCTCTCACCACTTTGACATGACTGACTATCTCCCACTCTACCGCAAAGACTCTGACAAACATATGCACGGGCTAGGAGTTTATGTTCGGAACACCCTCCCCCTAACTAGAGAACATAGGTTAGAATCAGATGACCAAGATTACATGTGCTTTAGATTGACTTTACATCACCGCGTCAGTTACTTATATTTCCTATACCGCTCCCCTTCGACCCAGGACTGTACTCTGCTAAACTATGTCTCTGAAAGCATAGATAGGGCACTCTTAATTGACTCGAATGCCAACATACATGTATTTGGGGATTTTAATGCCCACCACCGCGACTGGTTGGGATTCTCCAGCCTTACTGACGCAGCCTACTCTACGTATAATTTCTCCTTAGCTCACTCTCTCTCTCAGACTGTCGATTTTCCAACCCGCATCCCCGATCGAGTAGACCAACAAACCTCACTTCTAGACCTTTTCTTGATCTCAATGCCCGAGGCTTGTGTGACGAAAGCTCATAGCCCACTCGGTAATGCTGATCACATTGTGCTAATGATACATATCACCCTAAAAAGTCGCTCAAAAGCTGATGAACCGTTGCTCAAAACAACGAGATACTACGAACAGGCTGATTTTGAGTCAATCAGAGATCACATCAGCGACACCTCATGGAGTAAAACCTTCTCACTCCCTGCCGACCAGTGTGCATATGAATTAACTGAATGGGTCACCATGTGAAAATTATTTAGCAAGCCCCACTCTCCCCAATGGTTCACCTCGGAATGTGCAACTGCCATTACTGAGAGGCAACAAGCATTTCGTAAATTCGGCCGCCATAAGTCAGCTACTAATAGACATAAATTTATAGAGTCAAGAAATAATTGCAAGGCCGTTATAGGCAAAGCAAAGAGAAGGTTTAATGAGTTAACAAATACACGCATACAGTCACAGAAACTAGGCACTCGTGATTTCTGGAAAATCTACAACAGTGTAGTGAACAATGGTCAATTAACGATTCCCCCACTATCTAACTACAATGATGTCATTTGCACGGCCACTGATAAGGCCGAACTACTTGCCCAGCGTTTCGCTTCTAACTCCATTTTAGACTCAGATAACCACCCCCTCCTCAAATTCCCTTTGCGGACCGAAGACACACTTGATAACCTGGTCATCACCCCATCCCAGGTCAGAGACATCATAAAAAACCTTGACACCTCCAAAGCTTGTGGGCCTGATCTTATACCTGTAATAGTAATAAAGAAATGCTCTGCTGAACTGGCCCCTGTCCTCTCCAAACTCTACAATAAATGTCTAGCTGAATCTTGCTTCCCCGATAACTGGAAAATTATCTCTGTGGTAGCAGTCTACAAGAGTTCTGGGACTAGGACCGATCCTCTGAACTCCCGCCCAATCAGCCTACTGCCGATCTTTGCTAAAATCTTTGAATCCTTAATCAATCTAGCGATGGTACGACACTTAGTTAATGCTAAACTTTTATCTGACCGCCAGTATGGTTTTAGACTAGCACGCTCTACTGCAGACATCCTAACGGTCATCTCTGAACGCATGTAACATACACTCGACAAGGCAGGGGAGGCTAGGGCAGTAGCGCTTGATATATCCAAGGCCTTTGACAAGGTATGGCACAAAGGGCTTCTACTGAAAATACGCTCATACGGTATTACTGGGCAATTACTTAATATAATTAGATCCTTCCTAACCATAAAAAAAATCCAGGTTGTCCTCGATGGCCGTTCATCTAAGCAACATGAGATAAATGCTGGTGTACCCCAGGGATCTATCATTGGACCTTTATTGTTTCTGATATATATATAAACGATCTCCTCGATGACATAGAGTCTGAGATTGGTTTATTTGCTGACGACACCACGCTTTACTCTCGCCATGTTGGCAAAACAGACGCGATCATATCCGAGGCAATGGCTGAATCCTTAAAAAATCACCTCCAGGCTGTAGTGGATTGGGGTCATAAATGGTTGGTAACTTTTAATGCCGCAAAGGCAAAGCTTCTTTCCTTCAATAACTACAAGAAACCGCTTCAACCACCGATTGTCATGGCAAATAACACACTACCTGAGAGTTCATCATTCAAACTCCTCGGCCTAACCTTCACAGGTAACATGAATTGGAACAAATACATTGAAGACATTGCCAAAGCTGCCGCAAAGAAGGTTGGCTCCCTCTACCGTGCTAGTAAACTCCTCACACCTGACATTATCCTGTATCTCTACAAAACCACAATCCGCCCATGCATGTAGTATTGTTGTCCCATCTGGGCTGGTGCATCATCTACTAGTCTCTCCCTCCTTGACAAGGTCCAAAAAAGAGTCGCCAACCTAATAGGTCCCTCACTGTCAACCAAGCTCTAGTCCCTGTCCCATCGTCGCAATGTAGCATCCTTGTGCTTGTTTTAGAAATACTTCAATGGATTGTGCTCCGATGAATTGGCTGCTCTGGTGCCTCCTCGACGTATGTTCACTAGACCAACTCGACAATCAACTAAATCTCATTCATTCACTGTGGAGATCCCCAGATGCTGGAGAGCTTTCTACTCAAATAGCTTCTTTCCTAATGCTGCTGGCCTCTGGAACTCCCTCCCTGCCCCCTCTTTCCCCGACGGTACTGACATGCAGAAATGTATAACTAATGTAAACAGACATCTCGCTGCGCAGATCCCAATTTAGGTTGACCTCCCCCCCCAACCTTCTCCCTTTCCTTTCTTCTCGGTAGCCTCTTTCGTCTACAGTGGCGGCCTGCCTTGTCTGGGGTGAACTATGTTTAAAAAAAAAATAGAATTTATGTTGGTCCGACACACGTAAGATTAAAATAACATATTAGTATGCTTAGCACCCAAAAGTTTTCAACAAATTTGCGTTGGTCCGTCACGCTGACGTTTTAAATAGACGTTTTGTTGGTCCATCACGATTAAGTTTCAAATAGAATTTGTGTTGCTCCGTCACGCTTAATTGGAAATAGAATTTTTGTTGGTCTATTAGGCTTAAGTTTTAAATAGCATTTGAGTTTGTCTGTCACGCTTAAGTTAAAATTAGAAGCTTTGTTGGTCCGCCACGTTTAATTTTAAATAGAATTTTCGTTGATCACGATTTGTTTCAAATAAAAAAATTGTTTTCGGAATATTTTAGATGAGGATTGTTAATTTGTATTATTTGGATCCGTGGTGTAACGATTAAAATGCTAAGTGGTTATCAGTTCTTATTGACATTCTTCTGGGGGTCAAAGTTCAATCCTCAGTGCGGGCGATACTAAGAATACAATTACAAATGACGAGAGACTTCTATACTATCATAGTTGACGAAACGAATGACGTCGATCCCCGTAGTTAATCTAAGGGTTTATTCGAGGTAGAGCCACAATTAAGTACATCAAACTGTGATTGTCTTAAAGTGGCGAATTTAGCAGACGGAACACCCACACACACACACACACACACACACACACATATATATATATATATATATATATATATATATATATATATATATATATATATATTGATTTTATTCCATTAGTTGCGACAAAACAAGTTTTGTTTCATTGGTGCAAATAGCGACCAACTCATCGGGCTGGCGATGGAATTCAAATCTAATTTGAATTCCATCGCCAGCCCGATGAGTTGGTCGCTATTTGCACCAATGAAACAAAACTTGTTTTGTCGCAACTAATGGAATAAAATCAAAAAATATATATTTTGCTCTGAATTTTCATTGAGCACTCTCATAAACCCGGTTTCAACTTCCTTCGGATTCATACCCCCTGGATATTTGTAACAAGTTAATTATATATATATATATATATATATATATATATATATATATATATATATATATATATATATATATATATATATATATATATATATCAAGTGTTCGAAATGCCACGCCTATTCTATAGTTCGACAGTATACAACTGAAGAAGATCGGAGATTACATCGGCCTAAACGTTGTGATAACAACCTCCAAGCTAAGAACAGTATAATACCAACAGTTGGTTGGTCTGTCACGCGAAATGTTGAAGTTGCATTTACATGATTAACCGTACAGACTCGATGAACTCTTTTTCACGAATATACGAAATTTCGATTTCTGTCTGTAATCTTAAATGGAGCATAAACACACATTATTACACACAATTAGCAAAATCAAATGAGATTCACAGTTTAATGAAAAGCATTCATTGTACGAGAGATGAAACTCTCATCCCTCAAATCACGTTAGAACGAGATTCTCGCCGGATTTTATTTCGGCCATTTAAAGTTGGCATGCATATCAGTATGGGATTAATGTCCAGAAATATTTCTGTTTCATTATAGTTTCCTTTGGATTTAGAACAAGAATATTTCTGATTTAGCTCCGACAAGAACAATATAACACGATATATTAATTAAGCATCAACGAACAACCAGCGCATAGAATCTTATGTTGTCTCATAATGCTTTTATTTTCTGAAACATTACATGAATTTAAAACCGTGAATGGACTGAGGTCAACGAAATGTGTGCGCACGTCTTCGATTTGTTGCGCTCTCTCTGAATGAAGGTCGTTGCAAGTACGTGTCTCTTTCCGAACATGCCGTTGAAAGATTAAACGTCGTAGAACCCTTCTTATCACAATTATGAAATTAATTCGATCCACACACTTTTAAGGAACGAAGGGTTTATTCGAGATAGAGCCACAATTAAGTACATCAAACTGTGATTGTCTTAAAGTGTCGATCTTCACGTACGGAAGATATATATATATATATATATATATATATATATATATATATATATAGAGAGAGAGAGAGAGAGAGAGAGAGAGAGGTAGAGAGAGAGAGAGAGATTGAATAATATTTTTCAAATATTTGAACTTTGGCTTTTTCGAAAGCCAACTTATCTATCTGTATTTCTCCTCTGATGATAAGACTTCGATCTTTGAAAAGCCTTGGCTTAACGAAAGAATAATACACACTAGTTTATTATTAAATACACCTTGCATTGAACAATTGAACTTTGAAATAAATTTTAGACATTCGTCACATGTTTATCACTCTTTTTTCTTCTATCTCTACAATTGCTCTATCACTATAGGTTCCATCTACTAAAAGTTTTACTGTTGGTTTACATTTGATCCTATATATATATATATATATATATATAAGTATGTATATAAAAAAATAAAATAATAATGTGAAAAAAAGTTTATATTGTGTTATAACTTTTTATTATTTATTTTTCTATTTATTTATTTTGTGACGTGTAGGAATATAAATTGTTCTGTAAAGAAAAAATAGTTTTTTCTTGTTGATCGTATGGAGAACAAAATTTTCGACTGATCCTTCAGTCTTCATCGGTGTTTGGGGTTTGCGTGTGTATATGTGTATATATATATATATATTTATATATAAATGTATATATATGTATATATATATATATAAAATAAAATATGAAACTAAAAGTATACTTTTAGTAGATAGAACATATAGTGAAATACTTTAAGCTTAATATAAGAGATAGAGCAATTATGAAGATAGATGAAAGAAGAGGGATACACATGTACGAATGACAAATTTTTTTCAACTTCGATTGTTCAATTCAAGGTGTACTCGGTAAAAATAAAAATATGTTCATTATTCTTTCCTTAAGCCTTGACTTTTCATCTATCTTTATATATATATATATATATATATATATATATATATATATATATATATATATATATATATATATATTAACCCAGGTAAGGTCTGATAACGCAGGTAAAAATCAAGAGAAAATTTACTGTGTTTATATAATAGTGCTCAATATCAAATCTAGTTATTTATGTAATAGTTTTGTTTAAAGTCAAACTATATATATATATATATATATATATATATATATATATATATATATATATATATATATATAGTAATCCAGGTGAAGTAAATATTCACGAAATAGGAATCCAAGGAATTTCAACTAGGCTTATAAAAAGTGCTCGATATTAAATACAACTTCACGTATATATATATATATATATATATATATATATATATATATATATATATATATATATATATATATATATATATATATATATATATATACCATCTTAGGATAGGTCAACGCCTAATTTTGCCTTATTAGATCTCAGGTTTTAACTGCTGTAGATCGATAACATCGACAGGCCAGTGTCGCAGATTTGTACATGTCTGTTTGAATAAAAACAATCATGTATATATATATATATATATTGTTGTATTTAGGGGTAACTTAAGTGTGCCCACAACTACGTCCGTACTGCTGACTTTCTCCAACAGCTAGTAATATATATATATATATATATATATATATATATATATATATATATATATATATATATATAAGTAGAGAGAGAATAAGATAGAAAGAAAGAGAGAAAGAAAAGCTGAATAAAACATTATTTTAGAGGATTATCATTTTTTTACCATACTCATCACGTCTTTCATTCTTAATCACTTCTCTAAGATTCTCTCAGAATTTATACCAAAATCTCATCATCCTCGAATATATGATATAACGTCCACCCACTTCATAGACTTCCTGTTCTATGGTTTCTGCAGTCACGCTCATCCTTAGATCCCTTCTAGCCTTTTGTTTACAGCACTGCCTGTGTAATTTCTAATATGTACTAGATAACATTTCAACTAGGCAACCTACCCACACTAATGTTTAATATTGTATATGTTTGAACGTATCTAAAATAATATGCGGCCGTTCAACTTTCATAATTAAGTTGACACACTGGTTCTTGTAAGGTCACCGAAGGTAAGCGAAGTTGAGCCTGGTCAGTATCAGATAAATGACCATTTAGAAATACGAGACGCTGTATGTCAGATGACGGTAACAACTCACTGCCAAAAAAATCTGCAAAGACTAACGTCGTAATCTCTCTGTACTGGAGTATACATGTGACTAGGAAGCCCTTGCGAATTTAATATTCCCTAGAAACTTACACATTTAAGGAGTTTGCAGACCAACTCGATATCACCGCCTAATCGTCGGCGCTCAAGGGAGAAAAGCTTAAGTTTCTTGGTCTATAGTGTGTCAAATAGACAGACATGCGAAAACTTGCCTATAAAATAACATGATGAGAGTAATGGGTCAAGTTTATAGATGACAGTATGTTGCTGTCGTTGTCTTATTTGGATTATCTTCAAATATCGATCGACAAATCAATAGTATACAAAACATGTACGATTTCAGCATAAAAACCAAACGAAAACATATTGGCAGTTTTCATCTTGGATGTTATTCTTACAACGTTTCGGCCGATGTAACCTTCGAACTTCTTTAGGTGTTTATTGCTGAACTCGGGAATCTGTACCGAATTTCGAACGGAATTCTTTTATTTAATCAAAGAGGGTAGCTTGTTCTTGTTCCGTCAACCATGACCGCGTAAAAGTCTTAAATAATTCATAATTTTTTTGTTCGTATTTTTTTGTCTTGGTTCGCTGATGAAGCCTGTTTTTAAAACTTTAGAGGTTGTCGGGTAATTTCGCCGTTGGTTTCTCCACGTTCGTTATTTTCAAGGTTCTCAAATAAAAGCCTCTTAATGTTTCTCGTCGCCAGTGTTATCGACCTGTAATGGGTCAGGAAGAAGACGAACTCGGGTGTAAATGGAGCAAAGTATATTGA
>OY744546.1:14428042-14455542 GCA_963556195.1 Sepiola atlantica
TTTCAGTGCATTTATTTTGCCAGATGTTTGCTTAAAGAAATAAGATCAGAGTCTGAGGTTTTCGTTAGCTGGTGATGAGAGAAGTATTATAGCGCTTTCGGTGCACTTGCGGCGTGAGAGAGAGAGAGTATTCGGTTGAGGAGGGTGCAGTTTGTAAAGTCAAAATTGTGGTTAAAAGGGTTTCTGTGTATGACTAGTGCGTTTGTGGGATTGTTGTGTTTGAGGTCCTGTTTGCGTTCGTATATATGTGAAACGGACAGAAATATAGCATCCTGAATATACGAACACAAATAGGGAGAGATTATTTATAGATACTTTTTGTTCTATGTGGAGAAGAATTTGTGATTGATGTGTAAAGTCTGGTTATTTTTCATCAGATGACCAGACATTATGAAAGCATCGGACATTGAAAGTTGATATTATTACTTAATGAAATCATAACAAGAATGGGTATTCTTGACTTACAGTTATTCAATCTGTGTGTCCAGCGTTGAACATTCGGTTTCAAATTTAAACATGGAAAATAAAGGAAAATGTCTTATCTTATGTCGTAGAATTTTCATACTAATCAGTCCAACAAGATTTTCGCCATCCATATTTCAGTGTTAAAATTGCATTCTATCTCTTCATCAGTTGCTTTGTAATGTTTGTAGAAAATGATACAAGTAAACAATCCAGTATCTGGTTATCAACAGTAATGGTAATAGATAGTCATTAGCAAGTATTTAACATGATTTTGCAAGTCATATTGGACTATACTATTGATAGATGATGTTACATTTGCGTATTTGACGACTCGTTTTTATGTCGAGATTTTATTTCTGTCTTGAGCAAATATACATAAGACGTTGCGTTACTCGTCTAGGTTCTTGGCCTTTTGGCTAAGATCAAAGTGTAGTATCTGTTCTGATGGATACTACACCCCATAAACTGGTATTGTCTTGGCCTTCGGGGCTTGATTTACGCCGGTCTATGGGTCTGTCCTGTGCAGTTCTAGGAGGTCCAACCTTCCAGGCTTCGCCTCCCCTCTTTGGGGAGGAGTAAGTTTATTGCTTACTGCCTGAGGCGCCCCTACCGGGGAATGCTGACGGGGCTGCCCAGGCAATTTTTAAATCCCACTTTCCCGACCCGACCTTGGGTCACATCTTACTTGTGGGAGTAAGATAAAAACTGGCCTTGTGCCTAACTCCTGGAGAGGAGTAAATCAATACTCGTCTAGGTTTTAATCTGAAGCTTCATTCTATTTATCTTCATTCTATTTATCTTCCTCCCACAAGGTAAGATGTGACACAAGGTCGGGAAAGTGGGAAAAACCCCAGCGCTCGAGAATTTGAGCACTCTGGCTATTTAAAAATTGCCTGGGCAGGCCCGTCGGCATTTCCCGGTAGGGGCGCCTAGGCTCGACGACTGGTCCATCCAGTCGGACGTGGGGGTCTCCTGACCCCCTGAAGCTTCATAAAAATCAAAATAATATCCTAATCTTGTTGCTATAGGGCCGAGGTATGACTCTTCAGTCTTATGAGATTGACCCTCGCAGGTCTTAAATTGTCTCTTAGACAGAGTCAGTTTTGTTGTTAATCGCCTGCGGCGCCCCTATCGGGGAATGCAAACAGAGCTGCTTTGGCATTTCTTGTAGGGTAGAGTGCGCTTATCCTACTGTGTTGGCTTTTTAAAACAACACCAGACCTTGTGTATTCCCACTTGGCGAGGGAGTAAATAAATATGTCGTATTTTAGGATTATTATACAAATTAGTCCGATGGTGAATTAGTTGCTGTTGGGCTTAGATATTGATCTGTTCAGCCCTAGGAGGTATATCTTCTCAGGCTGTACCTTTTATCTGAGAAGGGGTAGTTCATTGCTAATCGCTTCAGGAACCCCTACCGGGGAATACTGACGGAGCTGCTCTCAAATTGTTGTAACTCAGAGTGCGTTTATCCTAGTGCGCTAGCTTCTTAAACCCGTACCTTCCATTGTGTCTCGAATCTTGGCAAGGAGATAAATAATATCTCTTTGTCTCAATCAACAGCTCTGTGTAAAAGTGAATAGAGCACTTTTGTTTGCTGTTATTATTTATGCCAATTAGTTCTCTTATTCCTTACTGGTCCCAATATCTAAAGAAGAATCGAAGACATCGAAAACAAGAAAAATGTATTTATATAGCTTACAATTTATTGCAAGTGGAATGTCGATATTCATTGTAGCATACGCAGCTTATGGTTACAATGAACTCCCCAACCCCAAGGTGGGAAATAAAAAGGCGGAACGTCTGCTTACTTTAATCTTGAAATCTGTTCTATTTATTCTCGATCGGTGGCCCACGCCTTCAATGGTGCTTGACACATTCCTGAATTAGAATAGGGCAAAAGGAAAACAAAACAAGTGTTTACAGTTAGTCATAACCTCGCGATAATCAAAACAATATCATATCAATATGTTTCATTTATACAAACATGTACAAAAGCGACACATCGCTGAACATGTTTCAACCATTACTTCTAAAAAGCTACGATCGTGCCGCGATAACAAAACGTCTGTTTTGAGTTGTTCATATTGACAAAAAGAAAAAGGGACGAAATCAGATTAAAAACTGAAACAAACACATGCTCACATCTAAAATAATAATTCATCAAATCGTTAGTGTATTTTTCTGCAGAGGCCACGGACTCTCACCTATTTTGGAAAGTTAGATCAGTGTGACAGAATTTAGAATTTGTTTCTGTAGCTAGATCACACATTACATGGAAGTTTCGATTTTGTACATATCTGTATAAATAAATAGCTGTATTTATATATCATATCGTACAAACAGAGAAGAAAATCTATAGACTTTTACCCTGTTAACACAATCTTATCCATATATATATATATATATATATATATATAGTAAGCAATGAAAATATATATGGCAATCAAGCTACACAGAGGCTCCAGTGTTTCATCCCCGGGGGGAATCGTCAGGCTAACTACCTAGCTCTACTTACGTATCGAGCACTGTTGAAGTAAATACTGAAAACTGACACATAAAAAATTATATCTCTTTATAATATTTTATGTGGATACATGAAGTACTAATATATATATATATATATATATATATATATATATATATATATATGTATATATATATATATATAATATAATATATATATATACATATAATATATGATATATATATAACATAATATATATAATATATATATAATATATATAATATATATATAATATATATAATATATATATGTACTATATATATGTTAAATATATGTTATATATATATATTATATATATAGTATATATATATTATCTATATGATATATATATATATTACATATATAGTATATATCTAGTATATATATATATGATATATATATTATATATATATATATAGTATACATATAATCGTATTTACACTACTCGATCGCGCAGCTAACCTGCTAGGGGGTAACAACGTTTGGTTTCAAGACCAGGGTTATGAGTTAAAACTCGTAGGTACGTAGACCAGTTCTTTGAATCTATACTGATGAATTTTCAAAAGACTGAACGATCTTATTTTTATAGATAAATGATTAATTAATTATTTAATTGTTATATATAAATATATATATAACCTCAGTTATACATTAAAGTATCTTATTTAATCATATATATCATTTAATATTTAACTAACTGAAAATTCTTAAAAGTCGTTATACATTACACTCTGAAATACTAGTTTTTGTCTGAATAATTTTATATTAAACACGTAGTTTCCAGATTTCCAATCATCTGAACCTTAATATCCGAATTGGAACCCTTTTGAACTTTCTGAATTATATATAAGTTTGTATGAAAACCTGTGTTAATTAGGGACCCCCTTTCAGAACTACGTAATTACTGATTTGAATAACTTCTGTTTACAGCTTATGATAACCCCAACCCAACTCGCACCGGTTTATTTCTTACTAGCAATGAGCAGTAACCAAACAAATCCTTCCCCTTCTCTTCTCCCAATATCAGCCATAGTTCATTTAACTAACCCTATCACCCACCTCCTTTATCTTTTATCTTTACCTCATCCTCCACTTCTTTACTTGGCCTTGTCTCCAACCAGAGCTGTCGCTTTTCTTAGACTCGATCGAAGTCACTACTTAATTTTTTTACTGCCTGCGTTTAATATACACATTTCTAACTAAACTGAAAAACTACTTTCATTCTAGGTCCACGGAAGTAATTTAAAATGGCCTTAATTCTCAAAATTACATCCGAATAAGTGTGTTCCATCTACGATTGAACTAAACATATTTCTATTGGATTTATTTCATTTTTAACATTGTCAACGCTGCCTTCACGAAAACCCTTTTTTCCATCTTTAAATCTCGTTTCACCGGACACCTTATCAAAGGACATTTACCAACTGGACAGACTCCATATTTTTTCACACATATACTCTTATTCTCCATTAATTTATATTTTGTCAAATTTTGAATTTTGCCTTTTACTGCCAACTTATCCATCTATGTAATTCCTCTGATGATAAGATGTTAATCTTTGAAAAGCATGTGCTCAAGGAAAGAATAATAAACATGTTTTTACCGAGTACACCTTGCATTGGACAATCGAAGTTGAAATAGATTTGTCATTCGTACATGTTTATCCCTCTTCTTTCATATATCTTTATAATAGCGCTATCTCGTAAATTGAGCTTAAACCATTTAACTATAGGTTCTATCCTTTAAAAGTATACTTTTAGTTTCATATATTATATATATATATATATATATATATATATATATATATATATATTCGATTGGTTAGTTAACTAGAGTAAATACTAGTTAGATATACCCAGTTGCTAACAAATATCCGTGCATTTAGCCTTATGATTTCCTGCAAGAATGAAACATGGAAGTCTCTGTGTAGCTTATTTTCCATGTATATATAATCATACTGTATATATACATATGCATATATATATATATATACATATATATATATATACACACATATATATATACATATATACACATATAGTGTGTTTGAATCAAAGTTGACACTTGTTGAAAAGGAAAGAAAAAACGTCATATCTTGGTTAATAATTAATATATTCACAAAATCCAAAATGAATCACAAAGAGAAACTTTTGGCCAATATAGCTTACGTGAAGACGTCATCCTTAACGTCTGCTTAACTTTGTAATTGAGACTGGAGCACGCAGTTTTCTCGGTGTCTATTGAGGGACGCTTAACACACTGGACATCAGCTCGGACAAGGTGTTGCAGGCGTAGGGATAATGTCTATTTAAAGTAATGGTTCATGTAGGGATGATGTCTATTTAAAGTAATGGTTCATGTAGGGATGATGTCTATTTAAAGTAATGGTTCATGTAGGGATGATGTCTATTTAAAGTAATGGTCATGTAGGGATAATGTCTATTTAAAGTAATGGTTCATGTAGGGATGATGTCTATTTAAAGTAATGGTTCATGTAGGGATGATGTCTATTTTAAGTATATGTTCATGTAGGTATGATGTCTATTTAAAATAATGGTTCATGTAGGGATAATGTCTATTTAAAGTAATGGTTCATGTAGGGATAATGTCTATTTAAAGTAATGGTTCATGTAGGGATAATGTCTATTTAAAGTAATGGTTCATGTAGGGATAATGTCTATTTAAAGTAATGGTTCATGTAGGGATAATGTCTATTTAAAGTAATGGTTCATGTAGGGATAATGTCTATTTAAAGTAACGGTTCATGTAGGGATGATGTCTATTTAAAGTAATGGTTCATGTAGGGATAATGTCTATTTACAGTAATGGTTCATGTAGGGATGATGTCTATTTAAAGTATTGGTTCATGTAGGGATGGTGTCTATTTAAAGTGATGGTTCATTTAGGGATGATGTCTATTTAAAGTAATGGTTCATGTAGGGATAATGTATATTTAAAGTAATGGTTCATGTAGGGATAATGTCTATTTAAAGTGATGGTTCATGTAGGGATGATGTCTATTTAAAGTAATGGTTCATGTAGGGATAATGTGTATTTATTGGTTCATGTAGTTGTAATCAGAGAAGTTTAGCGGCTAGGTGTTGGGATTGGAGGAAGTGTGGAAATTTTGGAAATACTCAGAACACCATTTCTTGTGTTTTCCCTGTGCGGTGTGAATCCTACTGCGAACCTTTCCAGCCAGCATTTTGTGAAAGTGGACAACAACCTGATATAGCCATCTTGAACCGATTGAGTCGACCTCTTTTCCGAAACGGGCGACCTTTTACTGAAATACAACCAAAGACACTTACAGTTTGAGGTAACTTAGTCTGCATGGTGCGATTGACTACATGAAGACGATAGGCTAGCGAGCTGTTGTTTAGCGAGTTGTCCAACCTGCAAAAAACCAAGGCTTGACTGAATATTTGATATTGTGGAAGAGTGTCCTAGCTTTCGTAAAGCAGTTCTTTTAGGGTCTTGGCGGCGAGTAGCGAATCTTCATTCAGCTCTTTCGTCATAGTCGCCACTCTGACTCCTATCCGTGTCGGCCAAGGTTCGCATTGCCTCACCCTGCCTTGCTGCACAGTTTTTTTCTAGTTTTCCTGTTGTTTTCAAATTAACAAGGTGATATGAAAGTAGAAATAAATATTAAAACAAACTATCAATCCATCTTTCAATTAAGTTCATTATTTACTGATTTGTACACAAAATGTGACTTGCTTTTCAAAATGAAAGTTCGCTATAATCAAATGAAAATAAGTAATTTGATAATTATTCATCGGGCGTGAAATATGCGCAGAAAAAAAAGGGAAAGAAAGAAAATCTGACTAAAAGTAAAGTTTGTACATATTCTTCGTCCGCCATCTTTTTTTAAGAAAATTATCACACAATTACAGAAAATGAATTCGCCCATGTTTTTTTTATAGCATCGGCTGTCTATAATGGAAGTGTTTAATTAACTTTCAGACGGCAAAACGAGATGGAATTAGAAAAAATAAGAAAGAACTATCGAAAAAAAAACGTGTAAATTCAGAGAATAAATTGTGTGTAGTACTAGTAGTAATTACTGTTGTTACTACTACTACTACTAATACTACTACTACTACAACTACTACTACTACTACTAATAATAATAGCAGTAGTAGTAGCAGTGGTAGCAGTAGTAACAGCATAAATAATAATAATAATAATAATAATAATAATGATAATAATAATATAATAATAATGATAATAAAATAATAATAAAATAATAATAATAAAATAATAATAATAAAATAATAATAATAATAATAATAATAATAATGATAATAATAATATAATAATAATAATAATAAAATAATAATAAAATAATAATAATAATAATAATAATAATAATGATAATACTAATACTACTACTACTACTACTAATAATAATAATAATAATAATAAATCCTCGAAAATACTGAGATTATACAACAGACAGCAACGATGAAAACCGCTGAAATCATAAGGAAAATCCTTGAATACGGAAACCAACCCACATAAACTACAAACACTAACTAGGCACATGAAAATTGCAACAGAAGTAAAACTAAAACATGGAAGGAACACCTCATGAAACCAAGAGAATTGACACTGCTAGAAATGTTATAAATTATGCTCTTCCCCCGCTAAATAAGACAACAGCCTCAGCTGATACCACACACAATAATTGTGAAGTGTCAAGGAGAATGGAAAGGCCGAGGAAGGCGAGCACTAACCAGACATCCACTGGATGAGTGTGCAAAGTCCATGAACCTTGGGGAATTTTTTTTTAATGTTTGCACTAACATCTTACTTCACAACTCCCCATTATAAATCTGCTCCCTAATCACAGTAACTTCTATATCTCATTGGTTATGCGCAGTGTTTATGGTGAATGGAAATAAAAAAGGAAGATATAACCCGACAGATAAAAGAAAATTGGTGCTTGTTTAATAAAAAGCCGAAAAAAGTTTTTTTTTGTCTTTTAGTGTTGGAGAAGTAAATAAGGAGCAAGTAACTGTTCACAACAGCTCTAGCTTTTGAACAATATTGTTCTATCTCTAACCCTAACCCTAAACGCTAACCCTAACCCTAACCCTAACCCTAACCCTAACCCTAACCCGAAACCCTAACCCTAAACCCTAACTCTAACCCTAACCCTAACCCTAACCCTAACCTAACCTAACCCTAACCCTAACCCTAACCCTAAACCTAAACCCAAACCCAACCCTAAACCTAACCCTAACCCTACCCTAACCCTAACCCTAACCCTAAACCCTAACCCTTTTATGTCTAATCGACGTTCTCCTTGCACAGTAGCCACATGTGCAACACCAATTAAAGCCATCAGTTTTGATTACTGGAAAATCTTGCTTAAAATTCGTTGTAAGAGTTAACTGCCCCTTATTTACCTCTCCAACACTACAAGACAAAAAAAACATTTTTTTCGGCTTTTTATTATACAAGCACCAGTTAATCTTCTAGAATTATTTTTATTGCGATGTTTTTACTGCTTCTAAAGTATACTAACCGAATGCCGAATGAGTTTTGCGTAAACAGCCGGAAAAAGCCGAGTCAAACCGATCCGTCGTCAAAGAGTAAATTAGTACCGAATAAAACATCTTTTCCCTAAGATTTAAAAAAATCTTATTTAATCATTAAAATAAAAACTCACCTGAATGTATTTGTCTTTATGAAGATTTATTTCAGACGAAGGTAAACACTGAAACAACGTTTCCATATTTTTTTCTCCCAAGGAATTGTTTTTAATCATTAAAAATACTCATTCGTTCATATTTGTTGTTGCTGTTTGAAAGGGTATCGGTCGTCGCAGACAGCCAATTAGTACATAGGTTAGAGTTAGTATATGGTTAGGTTAGAGTTATCTTAGAGTTACCTTAGGGTTTGGT
The DNA here is from genome assembly GCA_963556195.1 of Sepiola atlantica. Classification (NCBI taxonomy): domain Eukaryota; kingdom Metazoa; phylum Mollusca; class Cephalopoda; order Sepiida; family Sepiolidae; genus Sepiola; species Sepiola atlantica. The sequence goes on from OY744546.1 coordinate 14,436,926, forward strand.
TATGGTTAGGGTGAAAAAAATCGTCGTCTGTAAATTTTTCATTTACGGTTTGACGTTTATGATCGTCGTCTGCACACAATTATTTCGTGGCTTTTGATTCGTAAACCGCTTCGTTTGATTTCGGCTGTTTCCGAAAATCGGCTTCGGTAAGAGTCGGTTTAATTAGTTTCGTATTCTGTGGAAGTATCGTAGCTTTTACAGATTATGTTTCTGAGGGTTTTTTTTTTAGATAAGAATTGTATTATTTTGATTATCAGGACTATTGTTCGCGGCTTGACTGATATTATCACAGCGTTCTGGCCGATTTAACCACCCAAACTTTCTTTCATGTGCGTCTTATCGTTTTTTAAACTCATTATTCAAAGTACGTAAAAATAGCATCAGAAACAAATGTTCCGCCATTTTTCGTGTTCTCTTTTCAGTTTTCTAGTTTCCATTATTAGCCGATTGAAAAACAGTCTTGGAATAATCTGAACCTTTACACTACTAGTAAACAAATAAATTAACATTTAAAAATAAGTCGATGATGTTTTTTTCTAGTCATAGCATCATACGTATTTGACAATCATTTTATTTTATTAAAAATTTAACTTTTCTTTATGTTTCTGTATTTATTTTAGACAATCGAACAATTTTAGATTTATGAAGAGAGGTAAACAATTTTTTCGTTTTGTAGTCCTACACCGAACTCATTAAATGTTTAAGTAAGTTAAAAAAAAGAAAGAAATACTTCCGTTTGATCGATGGCCGGGTGAACAAGCGGGCGCTCTTGTATAAGCAGTAACCGCTCTGAGGGAGATAACTCCATTTTTCTTAGCCGCCGCTATTCCGAATTCGCTTATACTTTGGCAAGGGAGATAACTTTGTTTATCGCAGCATGAAAGAAAATAACTTTTATTTTTATGTGTATATAAAGTGTATACAATTTGTGGCATGTAAATAAATTTGCTTAAAACTTATTTTGAACGGGTTAGGGTTATGGTTAGGGTTTTGGGTTAGGGTTAGGGTTAGGGTTTATGTTTGGGGTTGGAGTACGGGTTAGGGTTTAGGGTTAGGGTTAGGGTAAGGATTTAGGGTTAGGGTTTAGGGTTAAGGTTAGGGTTTTTAACGCATTTCAAAACCGTAACATGTTTTTTATTAATAAACAAAGTTATCTCCCTTGCCAAAGTATAAGCGAATTCGGAATAGCGGCGGCTAAGAAAAATAGAGTTATCTCCCTCAGATCGGTTACTGCTTATACAAGAGCGCCAACAAGCGTTCACCTTCAATTCCAATATTTTATGCCATTTTTCAGTGTTTGAATCACACACTAAACAATTGTATTTTTTTTAAATTATAGCCTAACCGATACTGGCAAGCTAGTAAGTTAATTTACCAGAGATTGAACTCGAAACCGTTAAACTGAATTCACTCTATCATGTCTACTAAGCAACACTTGTATACCATTGGATAGATGTCACCATAACAAAATTGTCAGAGTAGAATAGCACTCGAATCGTTTTGAAAATCACAAAAGCACAGATGCAGAAAACAGTTTTAAACGTATGAATAATATAAATAAAAACAATATCTTATCTCTGAATTATCAGCAAATCTTATACTAATGGAGATTTGGCATATGTCAGTCTGAAGCCGATCTATACTATTGCTTTTATTAATGTACTATTCTACAAGCTTTTAATGCTTACTATACTATTTCACACTAATGTACTATATTTCTATGCTTAATTTAGGGGATAGTGTAGTATCTGTTCGTTTGTCACAAGACAATCCTCCAAAGCCTTACCCCATTTTTGGGGTAGTGTAGTATATATTCTGTTGTCAGGAGACCATCTTACAGGGCATTCTATTTTTCTTTTAGAGCGTGGTGTAGTATTTGTTCGTTTGTCATGAGACTGTCATCCTAGACATTACCTCCTCCTTTGGAGGTTGTGTGGTACATATTCGTTCGTCATGATAATACCACTCTCCCAGGCATTAACTCCTTTTTGAGGATAGTGTAATATCTGTGCTGCGGTAATGATACCATCATCCCATAGATCACATTTACTTTTTCTTTTAGAAGGGGTAGTGTAGTATCTGTTTTGTACCTCCTCATTTGGGGAGTTGTAGTCTACTATCTGTTCTGTTTATATGAGATTATCTTCCAAGGCGTTACCTCTTCCTTCCAAGAAAGTGTCACACTCAGTTGTTCATTAGCATACTCAACGCGTGTATTATATATACTAGCACAAATAAGCGACCGGAAAGAGGCATATTTTGAGCTAGTACGAATACAAATTATTTAAATAAAATACAAAATGACTGAAATAAAATGACCTAGAAAGACGATTGGGTCACGGCTTTAACGCGTTGCCAAGAGCAATTGCTTCGTCTTCACTGCCATAGACGGAACGGCTGATAGCCGTTTCTATTTTTGTACGCACATGAAAACGGATGTAGAATGGCATGTGTTCGTTAAAAATAAAACGGATTAATTTTTTCCCAGTAGCCACTCTAAAAATCACAACAGATTTTCTAAATCCTACCAAACAGATTTTAGATTTCAGCAATAATAGAAATAATCTATAAGAAGAACAAGAAAGAGGAAAGAAAAAATAAGTACTTTAATAATAATAATAATAATAATAATAATGATGATGATGATAATAATAATGATAATAATAATAATAATAATAATGATAATAATCATAATAATAATAATAATCATAATAATAATCATAATAATAATAATCATAATAATAATAATAATCATAATAATAATCATAATAATAATAATAATAATAATAATAATAATAATAATAATAATAATCCCCAACTCAGTTGGCAGAAACCTTCGCGAAATAATTACAAAAAAGTTATTTTCTTGTTTGTTGTTTCGTATTGTCGACGTCGTTAATGAAAGGGGTACACTTTGTCAAGAGGTGTATGAATACACATTTTTTTTTCAGAAAATGGGAATATATTAAAAAAAAACAGAAACATTTTTAATTGAATATTAAACATTATCACCTAAAAGCAACAAACATAGCTATAACATTCAGCATACTGCCTCCCCATCACACTTAACTAAAAGACCCCAACTCAGTTGGCAAAGACCTCGCAAGTTAATTGCTAAAGAAAATTTTTAAAAGCCTCGTATTGTAAGTAGGTTAAATTCAATGAGGGCGGCCAAATTCAAACTACCCAGCTAAACCCTCTCAAACACATGAGTGAAACCTATCTTCAAATTTTCCTAGAAGAAGCACGAAAACTTATACTAAGTATATACTTAACCTTTTATGGGTGTGTGTAACTGTCTTTAAGTACATGAGATAGTTTACTTAATATGTTTATGTGTGATAAACACTTTCTCTGTGACAGGATCACAGATAAAGTAAGAAGTGACCTGGTTTTGCCACAAACACAAAAATTATGCAAATGTCGACAAATGAAAACAAACACTGTGGTACTCAGAAGAAATATCTGGGGGTTATGATCGGCAGGTGCATCCTTGTTTGCCAACATGGGGACCTCGGTCGACATCCTATTCATTTTTCTCTTCTAATTTCAAGAACAAGAATATCACGGACCCGAAACCCATCTAATTTCAGAAATAACAATAATACAGCGCAGGACAGGAGAGAAGAGATGACAAATTAAAAATACAAAATAAGAAAATAAGAATAGACTGATGATAGAGTGTTAATACAGAAGCAACATTTTCGGTTGGAAGTTAAGAGATTGAGGAGTGACAAGTTTGAAGTCAACTTCCGAGTACCGACGATGTCACACACACTCAGTTTCAACTGACTTATACACAATGTATTTGAGTTTGTGTTTTTCTTGTGAGTCGGCGTTTTTTTTTTCTCAACCTGTAAACCAGTGGTGTGCCCTCGACGAAAGATGAAGACGAACAGGAGAAAACCACGGCACACACAACGTTGGGGTTGGCGGCCATTGCCGAGAGGAACGGCATGGTTCTACATGGCTACAATTAATTAAGGCTGTCCTACGCGGCAACACCAATAGAAATGCAGGTTGTGAGGCTGGACTTATAACACTTTTGGGCCAAAACGTACATCGAACATGTTGGTTGCTTTCTGTATCAAAATGAACTTTCCTTTACAACTTTACGACCCCAGAAATGAGACTATTCAAAGCGAATGAAAAATTTGTGGGACATGTCTACTGACTACCAGATAATGAAGCAAAAGATGCAGACCAAACAAGACAGGAAATGTTGGTTCTGAAAGCTTTAACTAATGGAAACACAACGAAAGTTAAATGATGGAGCAGATCTTTCAAAACCCCTTAGTGAAAATCCACACAATTAGAAAACCCAAACCTAGAAGAGTCGGTTTAATTAGTTTCGTATTCTGTGGAAGTACCGTAGCTTTTACAGATTATGTTTCTGAGGGTTTTTCTTAGATGAGAATTGTGTTATTTTGATTATCAGGACTATTGTTCGCGGTTTGAATGATATTATCACAGCGTTCTGGCCGATTTAACCACCCAAAATTTCTTCATGTGCGTCTTGTCGTTTTTAAACTCATTATTCAAAGTATGGAAAAATAGCATCAGAAACAAATGTTCCGCCATTTTTCGTGTTCTCTTTTCAGTTTTCTATTTTCTAGTATTAGCCGATCGAGAAACAGTCTTATAATAATCTGAACCTTTACACTACTAGTAAACAAATAAATTAACATTTAAAAATAAGTCGATAATGTTTTTTCTAGTCATCGCATCATACGTATTTGACAATCATTTTATTTTATTAAAAAATAAACTTTTCTTTATGTTTCTGTATTTATTTTAGACAATCGAATAATTTTAGATTCATTAAGAGAGGTAAGCAAATGGAACAGATCTATAAAAAACCCTTAATGAAAATCCACACAATTAGAAAACCCACACCTAGAAAACCCATATATAGAAGACCGGCAAAACCCATATATAGAAGACAGGCAAAATATATAGAAGACCGGCAAAACTTGAATACTGCGAATGTGGAGACCGATAACTGCAGACCAAGAGAACTAAGTAGAAAACTTCTAGTAGGTATAGAATAAAAATGACAACTGCGAGCGCTAACCAGTCACATGGAAGTTGCAATAGAAGGAAAACAAAAACATAGAAGATCAATACCACATGAAATCAAGTGAACTGAAACTCCAAGAAACAGTAGGAACAATCCGAAAATACATAAAAACGCCCAGGAGAAATTGGAATCTAAAGGAAGATAGAGACCATACAACAAGCTGCAATGATTAAAACAGCCGGAATTTTATGAAAAATCCTTGAATTCTAGACACAAACCCATATAACCAACGAATGCTAACTAACTTAATGGTAAGTTGAAATAGAAACAAAACAAAATATAGAAATATCATCAAACGAGCCCAAGAGAACTGAAACTACAAGAAATTCAATGAACGGAACTCATAAGAAAAGAATTACACATACACACGAATTTGGTGTCACTAGCCTAGGCTAGCATAACACAAAATCGCCAGGAAAGATAAAGTAGGATGGAAAGACCGAGGTTTGAGAGCAAAAGCCACTGGAAGGATGCAGGGAGTGCTGGAATCTTGGAGAGTATTAGCACCACTCAACATCCAGAGAAAAGCAGCGGTCTTTGCCAGCGAGAAATTAATCTCTAAATGGATGTTGCGATACCGCAAAATGATTTGCAGCGTTTATTGAAAGAGGCGGAAAGTTCTAGAAGTTTGGGGAGACTTGTTGTCACTCATACTCCAGGGTACAAACTTTGTTAGTTATGAGCAATCGCTGATAATTCTTCGTGTTAAAACTACTTGTAGGTGTAGAATAAAAATAACAATAGTTTAAACATAGATAAATGGTAAAACCACAAACCAGAGATTCTTTTTAGTTGTTTTATTCGGACCCTCGTGTGTACTCAAGAGAACGCAACACACAAAATGACGACCGTGTGTTTTGGAAAGAAATTTAAACACGTGGTAGCTACAAAATGTTAAAAAAGAGAATATACCATATTCATTCAGCTTTACAGTTGTTTTTATTTTATTTAAAATGCTGATTACAGAAATTGCTAACAAACCCTAGCCATGTGGCAGCACAAACGAAGGGCTTCAAGCAATTAAAATACTGAAGTCTTCTCGACATATTCGTATTCCAACCAATCGCTATGAGGATACGTAGAGCGAGATGAAAATATATTGAAATACACAGAGGAAGACTCATCCAAGTGACTTGGTGATATTCATTATAGGTGTTTTGGGATGTATGCATATATAATTGTACTTTAAGATATTTGTTTATTCTGATTATTTACTAAAAATAAGATAGCTTTAAGAAATGTTTCCGCTGACAATACACTAATCATTGAATTAATTTAAGTATAAGTGTCTAATATTATCACTAGACATTGTTAGATTGGAATTAGGTTATAATTATAGGTTTCCATAGATTATAAAATTAATATAAGATTAATTTTTAGAACAATTTTTAGAATAATTAGAATATACAATGTTTATGTAAATGTTTTGTATATAGATGCATATTGGCATCTGTGTGTGTATGTAACTGCAGGCGTATGATATTTATTTCAAATAGATTCAAATGTAATCTTAAATAATTTTTATTTTTCAAATATATCCTATCCCTCTGATCTAGACAGAATGAAAACCTGTCAAATGTAAACCTTCCACAGTTTGTCAGTCGGTCGATGACACGCAAACGTCTGCCTGTTTCTCTTCTTTTCTTTCTTCCTTTCTTTTTCCTATCAGGTTGAGAACACAAGTCTAGCCGAATTTATATGGACCCCAAAAAATATTGTTGCGTGTGTGCGTGATCGTAGGATGTGTATATATATATGAGTGTGTGTAGAGGCATCTATACGTTTTATATCACCAGGTCGTAAGTGTCAAAAGATTATGTGCTTTTAACACAGCCGTTATTATTTAAAAAAAAAACAATAAGATCCCTTTCGATCGCCTTAGTTAAATATAAGATTTTAATTCCTCCTCGCTCTGTAAGAGGTGGTCAGATTGGTTGCGACCACCACTCTCTCTGGTTGTATTTGAATTGTTGAAGGTGAATTCAGTTTTCTGTCAGTCTCAAAAATGTAATTGTCTAGTTTGATGCTTGAGGAAACCACAAGGTTGAAATAAATTATTGCATCGACAATTATGTAATTTCGTGTTATTATATTTTATGTTATTCTTGCTCTGTTTACCCCATTGAGCTCTCATACCCGGATTTCCTCCTGGAATTATTCCATTATAACACAAATATATATCTATATATATATATATATATATATATATATATATATATATATATATATATATATATATATATATATATATGTGTGTGTGTGTGTGTGTAAAGGAGTAAGGCTACCAATATTTGTGAAATGTTTTTTTCAACATCTATTTATTATTTTGTTATTTTAACATTTTATAATTTTATATAACGCGTTTCAAGCGGTGGTCCGCTCTAATCAGATATGTAAATCCATTTGAAAAAATGTATTTCGATTTGAAAGACTGTTGTTTCATTTGAGGAAATGTGTTATATATATATATATATATATATATATATATATATATATATATATATATATATATATATATATATACATAAAGTGGGGAACTAAAAGCGAACTACCTACAAATCACTTTCTCCGCTGGACTTTTTGACACCGGATTCTTTTGCAATCGGACACTTGCTTGCATCCGGACAGCTTCTTGCCTTGTTTTTTTCCCCAGATTCTTTATTTTACTTTTTCAAATTTTAAATCTTGGCCTTTGCAAACTTATCTATCCCAGCAATGTCCTCAGATGATAAGATGTTGATCTTTGAAAAGCCTGGCTTAAGGAAAAAATTAACTGAATAAATTGCTTTTTTTGCGGAATATACCTTGCATTGAGCAACTGAATTGAAAAAAGATCTGGCTCCGTCGCTTTTCTAATTCCTTTTCATCCTTCTACCTATATATATATATATATATATATATATATATATATATATATATATATATATATATATATATATAATTTATTTACTGTATATTACATATTTCAGCAATGTACCGCGGTTTCATCCAAAAGGGCAGATTTAGGCATCTTTAGTAAATATTTGTGCCCAGTGGAATCATCGGAAAGCTGACACGATTGTAGTCACGGCCCGGACGCCATTCCCTATCGGGCCGTGACTACAATCGTTTCAGCTTGTGATGTAAAGTAGATAAAATTACAGTTTTAATTAATCCTAGAATTTCCATGAGACTTTTTACTATTCTTGAATTATGTGCGGTGAGTTTAATTAATGACTACTATCAAGACATAAATGTATGTCTCCATTCTTATCTTCCACTCTATAATAAAGACGCATATGTATTTATATATATATATATATATATATATATATATATATATATATATATATATATATATATATATATAAATTTATATATATATATATTGAAACCCGTAGCGCAAAAGTTAGTGAGTAAAACACGTGCCTTTTCTAGACCCCAGACGAAGCCATCTCAACTGGTGAAAATAAAACCAGTAAACAAATAGCAAGTCAGGCAGACCCCCCAGACTTACCCGCTGCCTGAACGAAAATAAAGGATCTGAAATGGTCAGTCAGTTTCCGCTATTTTCATTTCTAGTTTGGTTCGATACTGAGAGCTTGACAGCATTCTACGGCATATATGTGGAATCTCGACAATGTTACTGGCCAGTATGCCATTAGTCAAAAACGATGTGAAGACACTCCTAAAGCAAACGCGTCCATTGAATCAACCAGCCTTTCATTTTTATGAATTGGAAAATGACGGCCGACTGATCGGCACAGCAGGTGTTAATTAAGAACGGACAATCTAAACGCCACACCTATTTTTTGGGTTTCTCTTGCAAGCTGTTTCTAGTTGTACTTGGCTCCTAGTATAGAGCTAGACATAAAGTCGGTTTTTAATGTAGGGAACATCTAACTCCCCCCTAAAGAATGACATTTAGATTGAAACAAAAATAAAAATAGTTTCAATCTAGAAGGAACTATCCTTTACGGACCGAGTACAGAAAAGGCTACCTGCAGAATAAGAATATATACTATACGTTGCCCTTATATATATATAGTTCGGCAGCAAGTCATTTTTTATGCAAGCGTCATTATATATATATATATATATATATATATATATATATATATATATATATATATATATATATATATATAGTTCGGCAGCAAGTCATTTTTTATGCAAGCGTCATTATATATATATATATATATATATATATATATATATATATATATATATATATATATGAGAAAAGAAAGTGTGAAGGTAATCCGACGTAATGGGAAAGTGGCTACTAGTTCTTCCCATCAATCCATCATGTCAACCCAATATTTTCACGTACTTGCATGACATTTTTCTTAATATTATCATCTTGAAGAAGTCTTACAAATAAAGACGAAACGTTGATGAATATATAAAAAAAAACATCCTTTTTGGTTTTTCCTTTTTCATTTCCCATTACGTCGGATTACCTTAATCCTTCCTTTCTCATATATATATATATATATATATATATATATATATATATATATATATATTTATATATATATATATATATATATATATAAATATATATATATATATATATATAGCAAGTCATTTTTTATGCAAGCGTCATTATATATATATATATATATATATATATATATATATATATATATATATATATATATATATATCATGGTAAAATATTATATTAAAATTATTCTGAATTTTGGAATATATACTCACTCGGCAACACGGTGAGTAACATGAACACATTATTTTTGTTAAACTTTACCATTTAGATATGCGCCCACCGAAACTCGCACATTCTCCCCAAACCTGTTTGAAATAAGTTAGATACAAGACATTAAAAACAATTTAAAACATTGTTCAACATCAAATTTTGAGGTTAATTAACAAATATGAGCGTCTGCACTATGTATGTTCTTGGAAAAATCCTAAACTATTGTTATGAATTATAAGATAAACTGTCTAGACAACAGGATGTGTATCATGGGCACTGCATTTATTTTTTGTGTGAAATTTCACATTTAGGGTGGTTCCATCGAAACTGTACCATAGCCCCAATGAAAAAGACATTTAAATTCAAAACTAATGCTATATGTATTGCCTATACTGCATACCTCCCTGAGACATTTCTTTCTCTCTCTCTCTCTCTCTCTCTCTCTCTCTCCCTCTCTCTCTCTCTCTCTCTCTCTCTCTCTCTCTCTCTCTATATATATATATATATATATATATATATATATATATATATCTAGGCAGCATATTCTCTTGCAGGCAACTATTGTTGAATATAAGAGACAACTTATGTCTAGATATCCTTTGGTAGATCATTTCAATAGTCCTAATTAGGATTTTAGTTTCTTAGAATTTAGTACTAACAAATAACAACTTCATATATTAGAAACCCTATATATAAAAACCAAAAAAACCCTAATTAATAGAATTAACTTTAATATCAGCAATAATATTCTAAAATGTTTATAGCTTCAAATATGGTTTCCTACTAAGTACATAATTGCCGCCAAAAACCTTCTATAAATACTAACACATGGTCTATACCTGATTAACCTCATCCCCCCGAAGATGGACCCAGATGGGTCCGAAAATACTTGGGAGACAAATCCAAACTATAACAAATTCATCAGCCAATTTCCCTCCGAAACTAAGATCCTGATTCGGACTATTGAAAGGATCTACCAAAGCATGAGTTGTCTCTTATATTCAACAATATATATATATAAATATATATATATATATATATATATATATATGTATATGTATATGTATATATATATATATATATGTATATGTATATATATATATATATGTATATCTATATGTAAATACATTTATATCATACATATGTCTATGTATATATTTTTGTATGTGCATATATATATGTCTATGCGCATATCTTCATTTGTATATGTATAAATAAGTTAGTTAGTATAGATTTAAACATAGGTGAATGAGTGCGGGTCCGAGTGACCTTACAGTGTACGGTACAAAAGAAGTTGTAACAGTGTATTGAGAATAACCTGTCACAAATAATAGACTTGATAGGTGGAGTCAGAAGAAGGCAATTCTTAGAACGATATGCGGAAGAGCGGTAAACAGGTGTGACGTCACGTGGGACGAAAGCAAGAACAAACTGAGAATTTGAATCAGTCACCGATTTGGGCTCCAGAAGCGAATTGTCACTGACAAAAATTTCTAACGACGACAAAACTGTCGAGAATTGCATACGGTAATAGGCGCTGATCTATCTGTTTATTTGTTTATCTGCTTATGTGTCTATCTATCTATCTATCTATCTAATTGTTACTTAGGTTAATCTAACTGTCTCTCTCCTACAGAAAGAAGTGTACATTGTACTTGTGATTACTTAATATTTTTCTCTCAACAATTCTCTATTTCCAGAATCTATCTTACCTTAATTCGTCTCACTATGGTAGAATGAAGAACACATCTGCACAGCGGCGGGCAACGCGGCCACAGACGACACGGAGAATAAACTGGCAACAAGAAAATACGTAGCACTGATGGTAGATATCGACGACAGGAATTTGAGGTAACAAGAGACGACACGGTCACTAAAAGAATATAACTAGGGACTACGTAACGTATAGTTAATTTCGATTCCGAAGAGGAGAGAAAATATCTCTAACGCAATATATGTATATGTATATGTATGCATATGTATGTATACGTATATAAGATACTCCACTACAAATCAGTGTCGATTTGTAAATCGGATTCGAGCCCTCCAACCGACGTGAATTAACATCCCTACACTGAAGCTTAGGTAAGTATGAAACATCGATGTCTGTAAGTAATAATAATTAATATCTACTTTACAAATATTATTATAGCCCCTTTGGTGCACTTAGTAAGAATTTAATAATGAACAGTAATACTACGGCTTAAATGCGAGATTACAACTCCGTTTGTTGAATCACTGTCAATCTGTCTACTGTACCGCCCGCTGATTTAGCGTTTATAGAGTTAGATCACTACTTATTTCTACGCTAGTTGACGGCGGCCGAGGGGTAAGATACTCGACTACGAATCAGTGGCGATTTTTAAACCGGGTTTGAGCCCTCCGACCGACGTGAATTAACATTACTACACTGAAGACTGCGTAAGCATAAAACATCGATGCCTGTAGGTAATAATATATATATATATATATATATATATATATATATATATATATATATATATATATATATATATATATATATTAATAATAATGGTAATAATCCAGGTAAAAAATATTCACAGGGTGGTAATCCAGAGAATTTTAACCGGGTTTATAAAAAGTGCTCAATATCAAAATAGAGCCTTATATATGATAATTTTATTTACACAGACATGTACAAAATCTGCGACACTTTTTTTTTTAAATGTTAAATTTCTTTTCTTTCTTTATCCCTCCATTTCATTCTCTCCAAATATGATCTGAGGTTAAGATCGTATTCTAACTCTGCCTGATGAGATCTCAGTTTATAGTAACTGTTGATCGATAACATCGACATGCCAGTGTCGCAGATTTTGTACATGTCTGTGTAAATAAAACTATCATATATATATATATATATATATATATATATATATATATCTAAAATTTTGGATAGATTATAAGGGACTGATATAATAGATTATAAGGGACTTTGCGCAACAATAATTATTTATTGATGTCAATGAAACCACGCACACGTCTAGAGTACGTAATGTATAGTTATTTATTAATAATTTGTATTTTAGCTTTCACATTCTTACGATCGAGCACATTATTGATTTTTTCAACGTACCACAGCGCATTATGTATATATATATATATATATATATATATATATATATATATATATATATATATATATATATATATATATATATATATATATATGTGTGTGTGTGTATGTGTGTGTATCTGTGTGTGTGATTGTTTGAATTACCTATTCGACACCATCCTCGCGTATATTCGGTCTCTATGTACAAGGGTTTGTCGGGCTAACCTGACATGAGAATACTTCACCCTTTAAATAAAACCGGACCAAATAAATTATAGTTCTTAACTTCTTTACTAACTCAACGTTTGAGAGATAATTCAGAACTTTAATAGAATATTTGAATATCTATGTATCTCATATACAGATCAAGTGTTAGCCATAGATGATTATCACCTAGTACTATATCCACTGCGCCAGTTCTAAGTAAAATTCAGTTCAAAGTGATAGTCATCTGAAGGTTGAAGGTTCAATCCTCGGTGCGGACAATATGAAGAATTGCAAATTACTGACGACTTCTCCCAGTCATGGCTGACGGAACGAGAGCATGTTACACCCGCTGATTAAATAAAGAGTTCCGTTCGAAATTCCGTCCAGATTCCCGAGTTCGACAGAAATATTCCCGAGTTTGAAAAGATACACCTGAAGAAGGCCGGAGGTTACAGCGGCTGAAACGTTATGAGAATAAAACTCAAGATTAGAACAGTAATCTTAATAAGCCAAATTATACAGGTTAATATATTGTTTAGTATATAATTCTTGTTTTCTTTTCCCGTTGGTGATTTGAGAATATTCAATGATTACTCTGACCTTTTCTGAACCAAATAGAAATATCATTACAAGTACATTATGCATAATTAGATTGATACAATAAGCATCGTGGAATTGTTACGGGGTCCCGTCAGTTAAGTAGAATCGCGCTGTTTCATGAAATGCGAATACACAATCGTGATTCTAAGAAACTATTAATTATATTTTAAATGTAGAAAATTCAACAAGAATAATCATATAGCAGCGAACGTATTGAAAGACAGGACGTAACGTCTTAATTAGAACCTATTAAATCCAATTAAAGAAAGTCTTAGAAAGGATCGAACCTCCAAATAAATTAACCGAGATTTAATTAGACTTAATAAGATTTAATATGATCCAGCTGAGGCAATTTAATTAACCGATCAAGTTCCCTTGAATATTAACGTGATAAAGTATAACTATCGACGCAGGGTTCTTAAAAGTTGGAAAATATATTTTAGGATGTTACCAGTTCGATGCTAACAAGATGATTATTATATATTTGTTAAAATTGTATTGTTGAGATGTATGCCATAAACAGGATGTGTTGTAGACATGGGGTAGTGAATATCAGGCAGATATCTTTTCGGGAAATGGGGCTTGCTTCTAAATGATAAGCTTAGAGAAAATGACATTAGATATTTTTTTGAGAAAGAAAGAGTTGCAATCGGCAGTCGGTATAGGGGCTTTTGACTGACTATGTTAAAATGTGCTAAGCAGATTAGGAAAAAGTTATAGCCATGAGCTAATATACAAATACCTATCTCTCTCTTTTCTTCCCCCCGTTTCCTTATTGTGCAGTGTTAGACCGACAGATTGTGGATTGCGTAAATAGTTTCTCTTCCAAAAGATATTGTGTTGTATTAATTAATTAATAAGAAAAGTATGACATGGGTTGGATTATAACTAGGCGTTTGTCCTCGGTCTAGCATGATAACTATCACGCGTACACGAAAAAAAAACAAGGTGTGACTTTTGTATTATAATAATTATTTTGTTAATTATTAAGAACTGGATCATTCCACTACTCCAGAAAGTACCCGCCCCCAGATACAATTCTTTATCTATATAAGAGTCAGATGCGTCCAAACATGGAACACTGCTCCCATATCTGGGGAGGTGCTGCCCAGAGCACTTTTCCCTGCGTTTATCTGAATAAAGTTAGGGGTGATCTCTTCACTTTCTAAAACCCTCTTTATCACAGAGGAAACGTTGTTAGTCTCTCTCTGCTCTATTGTCATTTCAATAAAATGTGATCGACTGAGTTCCAAGCTCTAGTTCTTCCTTGTAAGACATTCACAGCAAGAACTCGTCCCTCTATCATAACGAAAAAAATACTTTCCGTTCGTCCTCCATGTGCCTAACATCAGGCGGAATTTTTATCAACAGAGTTTCTTTGTAAAGGCTTTCTGTCTACGGAACACAACACCGCGGGACTGCTTCACTGCAGATGATAACACCGTCGTCTACAAAACCAATGTCAACAAATACTTGTCATAAACTGTCCCATGAGTAATGTAACTTCTATTGATCAATTTTAGCACTCCCATAGTGTTCTTCATATTTCGTCTGACAATCATTCCATAACATTAACACTTATCTTCGAGTGGCTCCTGGTTACCCAATAATAAAGTGGTTGCCCGATAATAATAAAAAATGAAAATTAAGTTATTGAATTTATTGGAGTAGATAGAAAAACCCCGGATGTAGGCGTTGGTCACTGTTGCTGACAAAACAAAAATACACAGATTAGAAAATAAAACGGGGCGTTGGTCACCATGAGCTTTGTCTGGCTATAATTAGAAATCCAACTCTCTCATACATTTAACGAGCACCACGAAGAAATCTTAAAAAAACGATAGCACCCTGCTTCAAATCACCAAGTTAGAATAGAGTTTGTTTTTATTTATTTATCAACTAGCAAGCTTCGTCCACTCGCTAGCGCTTCGCAATTTAATTCATTTTTACTACTTGAAGTCATTGAAACGAAACTAATTGACAGGAAAAAACTAAAATTAATGCGCCCCTCTCTCTTAATCTCCCCCCCTCTCTCTCTCTCTTTCTCTCTCTCTTACTGCACCTTCTCTCTCAATACATGGAAGCGTACCGGACACACGTACGTTCACTAATTTTTCTAACAAATAAATCTGCATACATGATTATACTTTGCTTTTCTGTTACATTATATTCAGTAATTTTCATAAACAAATCTCCCGTTCTTTGCTTATAAAATGAAATGTTCATACATCATTATTGAAGCGAGCCGGAAACACGAACGTTCACTTTCATCATGTAGACTAAAATTTAGTAAATAAAAATGCGATTAATAGTCATGAACAAAGTGTATCTTCTCTTTTACAGAAGGGTTTCTTTCACTTTTATAAGAATGACAACTTACCAGCTTCAAAACGTGTCAGATGTTTTGCGTGTCGGGCCGTTATTTTCTAGATGTAAAAAACTAGTTCTCATAATTGCGCATTTTTATAGTTGAAACTAATTTACATGTGAGAGAGGCTGATTTTCAAGATGTAGAGGCCAATAAACTTTTAAAGGACAGATTAAACACCGACGTAACATGTATGAGCATTGAACAAATACATTTGTGGGAGATTGGTGTTCCTGAAATCATAAACAAGTTCTCCTATGCTAGGAACTGTTGATTATAAGTTTTATATCATGCTAGAAGTTTTATATTATACTAGCTTTCTAATATACTATATATTAGACTACCAGGGCTACCCGGCGTTGTCCGGGACAGAAGTGTAACATATTTATATTAAAACTTCTATCTCTCTACCTTTCTCAATCCGTCTCTCTATCTTTCTCTCTTTCCCCCTCCCCCGTTTTCCCTTCTCTCTCTTCCCAGTCCCCTCTTTTTCCTCCGCCCAGCCTATTCCTCTCTAAACATACATTCCCCTACACAAACATACACACAGACAACTTTCCTTGAGGAATGAGTCGGCATTTTCTTGTAAAATTAGTACATAAAATGGCTGAAAGACAGACATCCTGACAAAACCTGGCCCAGTTGAATCCCAAAGAACGAATTCTTTTTTTTTAATTCTAGATATTATTCCCAAGGGTAACGCCGATCAAGAAAATACCATTGTTATAGCTGAGAGTAAGTGATGGTGTTGGGATGTCGCCAGTTTTGTTACAGTGTTTTATGAACATGAGTTTCTTTCTGAATTTGGACCGTCACTCTGACCTCATTACGGTTACAGGTTATTTAGATAAATCTTTGTGTCTTACAGCATCGATTCTCGACTGTAGCATCCTCGGTGAAATCACCGGTCGAATAATGAACGCTGCATGGCTGAAATGGTGTACTGCAACCGTGATCCACGGATCAGTAATTGACACACGTTCAAGATCTACCGGAGTGTGGTACGACCCTGTTGATTTGTATGGCTTCGAGTGATGGCTGTCGACGAAGGAAAGCAGAAGGAAGACTATTGGTCATGACGATGAATATGCTGCGTTGTTCTTTCTATCTGATCAGATACGACAATTTGGCTAAAGATCAAAGTGAAGTATCTATAGTACATTGTATCGTTTCTGTCTTCGATCCATGAAGGGAAAATCCTTCTAGACTGAGGCAATTTTTGTTTTGGTTCTAATATGACGCCTCTTTTTGGGCAGCTGGATTTTTGCCACGCAAAAAAAGCAACCTTGTGTCTAACTCTGCCCTCGTGGGAAGACAAGTAAATAGGGACACAACTATATCCGGAATGTTGATATTTGGGGTCAGGGTGTCACAAAATTCAAGATGGAGACATCTTGAAAAAAGGCCGAGAGGGCGGCTAAAACAAATATGCATTGATAGTTTTTGCGAAGATAACAAGACCTAACCCTGATACAACTTCAATAAGTGTTTGTACCAGTCGAGGATACGTATTTGACAATCAGTCCGATTGTGTCTTTGTCGGGCTGAAGTATGGTTCTGTTCCGGTTTAGGAGGTCCATCCTTCCAGGCTTTACCTTCTCTTTGAGAAGAGGTTAGTTTATTGCTAATAGCTTGAGACTCCCTCTATCATGGAATGCCGACGGGGCTGCTCAGGCATTTTTGTGGGCTAGAGTGCGATTATCATAGTGAGCTGGCTTTTCAAAAAACACACCTGACTTAGTGTCTAACCTCCTCGAGAGAAGGTAAATAAAATCTGGATTTCACCCTCACTCAGACCTTGATCGTGTATGGTGGATGTAGAATGTCAGTGTGAACACCACTGTGCGGGATCAAAGTGTAGTATCTGTTCCGATGGATACTGCACCCTATAGACTGGTATTGTCTTGGCCTTCAGGGCTTGATTTACGCCTGTCTATGGGTCTGTCCTGTGCAGTTCTAGGAGGTCCACCCTCCCAGGCTTTGCCTCCCCTCTTTGGGGAGGAGTAAGTTTATTGCTTACTGCCTGAGGCGCCCCTACCGGGGAATGCCGACGGGGCTGCCCAGGCAATTTTTAATGGCCAGAGTGCTCACCTTCTCGGGCGCTGGCTTTTCAAATCCCACTTTCCGACCTTGTGTCACATATTCCTATTGACGAAGTTTATCACGGCGTTCTAATTGAGTAACATTAGAAAAGAACAAAATATTTCTAAAATGTAGTCGATCGCCGTCACAATACTGTTGTTCACCGTGCACTAATCCAACTGGGATTTACACAAGGGTAGTTGCTTGTTGTTTCTAGTCCCCACCTGTGGAGGTTGCTAGACTTCCTTCCAACCTTCGCTATTGCTCGGTTCATGGTCAACCAGTTCTTCCTTGTGAGATCCTTTCCATGGTGGAGATACCATCTTGGTTCTTTGATAGCTTCGTTCACGTAGTCATTCCAACCATTCTATCTGCCAATGCGATAGTTCTGTGACCGTGTAGGGCCAAAGCTCTTTTTGGTCATGAAACTGCCTTTTGATATCAATCTGCCTCTTGCTTGTTCATTTTCAGATAGGGAGGTTAGGGTTAGGGTTAGGATTAGGGTGTC
>OY744546.1:14462124-14464624 GCA_963556195.1 Sepiola atlantica
CAACTAGTTCTCGTTTCATCTCTACTAATTCTAGTTTCATCTGAACTAGTTCTAGTTTCATCTCAACTAGTTCTAGTTTCATCTCAACTAGTTCTAGTTTCATCTCAACTAGTTCTCGTTTCATCTCTACTAATTCTAGTTTCATCTGAACTAGTTCTAGTTTCATCTCAACTAGTTCTCGTTTCATCTCTACTAATTCTAGTTTCATCTGAACTAGTTCTAGTTTCATCTGAACTAGTTCTAGTTTCATCTCTACTAGTTCTAGTTTCATCTCAACTAGTTCTAGTTTCATCTCTACTAGTTCTAGTTTCATCTGAACTAGTTCTAGTTTCATCTCAACTAGTTCTAGTTTCATCTCAACTAGTTCTCGTTTCATCTCTACTAATTCTAGTTTCATCTCGACTAGTTCTAGTTTTATCTATACTAGTTCTAGTTTCATCTCTACTAATTCTAGTTTCATCTCGACTAGTTCTAGTTTTATCTATACTAGTTCTAATTTAATCTCAACTAGTTCTAGTTTCATCTCAACTAGTTCTTGTTTCATCTCAACTAGTTCTAGTTTCATCTCTACTAGTTCTAGTTTCATCTCAACTAGTTCTAGTTTCATCTCTACTAGTTCTAGTTTCATCTCTACAAGTTCTAATTTCATCTCTACTAGTTCTAGTTTCATCTCAACTAGTTCTAGTTTCATCTCTACTAGTTCTAGTTTCATCTCTACTAGTTCTAGTTTCATCTCAACTAGTTCTAGTTTCATCTCTACTAGTTCTAGTTTCATCTCTACTAGTTCTAGTTTCATCTCTACTAGTTCTAGTTTCATCTCAAATAGTTCTAGTTTCATCCCAACTAGTTCTAGTTTCATCTCTACTAGTTCTAGTTTCATCTCAACTAGTTCTAGTTTCATCTCAACTAGTTCTAGTTTCATCTCAACTAGTTCTAGTTTCATCTCAACTAGTTCTAGTTTCATCCCAACTAGTTCTAGTTTCATCTCTACTAGTTCTAGTTTCATCTCAACTAGTTCTAGTTTCATCTCAACTAGTTCTAGTTTCATCTCAACTAGTTCTAGTTTCATCTCAAATAGTTCTAGTTTCATCCCAACTAGTTCTAGTTTCATCTCTACTAGTTCTAGTTTCATCTCAACTAGTTCTAGTTTCATCTCAACTAGTTCTAGTTTCATCTGAACTAGTTCTAGTTTCATCTCAACTAGTTCTAGTTTCATCTCAACTAGTTCTAGTTTCATCTCTACTAGTTCTAGTTTCATCTCAACTAGTTCTAGTTTCATCTCAACTAGTTCTAGTTTCATCTCAACTAGTTCTAGTTTCATCTCAACTAGTTCTAGTTTCATCTCTACTAGTTCTAGTTTCATCTCAACTAGTTCTAGTTTCATCTCTACTAGTTCTAGTTTCATCTCACCTAGTTATATGTTGGAGACGGTTTTTCCAACATTTTGCACCAATCAGATCTTCTAAGTTTGATTTCAAATCTTGTAAAATTTCAATGTTCAACATGGAACGTAAATATCCATCAGTTATCTGTGAACGCAATATATATTTATTTATTTTCATTATTGAGAAACAACTATTCACAAACATGGCATATTGTGCAAAGTAAATGTTTTCAATATAATTTTTTAAAAACTGTTGACGAGATAACGTAGCATGTTTTCCACATTGGAACGAAGGGAAATATATAAATATGTTTTCAATTGTTAATAATATGAGCTCGTGTTTTTTTAGTGAAAATGTTCTTAGGCCGACGTTTCATTTCTACTCCTACTTTCCGTCTCTCTTCCTCTTTTATTTGCTTTATATACTTCCTCTTCCCACCTCTTTCCACTTTCTCTTTTCACACAAAGTCTCCTACTACCATCACTATCTCCCCCAACTAAAAATGTGCACCCCCACTTCCTCTTCTTACTACCAACCCACTACTACTACTCCTACAACTGAAAGCGGGACACAAATGTAAGAAACAAATGTATTAGCTTATTATTATTATTATTATTGTCGTCGTCGTCGTCGTCATTATTATTATTATTATTATTATTATTATTATTATTATTATGATTATGATTATGATTATGATTATTATTATTATTATTATTTTTTTTTTATTTATTTATTTTTTTTGCACTCACTAGATGTTCTAAGACATGTCATCATTAGTTATTACTCACTGACAATCACCGGTTGTGTTCCCTGGAGTCTGGGTGATAACAAGTTCCCCTAGGTTTCCTGTACTGTCAAACTCTTTCGATAACCATTGCAAATGACTTTGCGTTATCGCAACAGACGCTTACCATTGATTTCTCGCTGGCCACGACCATCGGTATATTTAAGAATTTGGATGGCAATAAACTTCTCCCATGTCCCAGTCCTCTCCGCACTCTTCTAGTGGAGGTCTGGTTAGTTCTCTCCCTTTTTGGTCTTTCCATCCTCATTGACTATTCACAAGTATTTAGTGTGGTATCAGTCGAGGCTGATGCCAGTTTTTTTTGGGGGGG
>OY744546.1:14469624-14482124 GCA_963556195.1 Sepiola atlantica
CTCTCTCTCTCTATATATATATATATATATATATATATATATATGTATATATACCTGATGAAAATCATGGAAATTATCGAAATAATATTTTCCATATATATATATCTATATATATCTATATATATATATATATATATATATATATATGAGTAATCAGTCAACAGAAAATCATAAGCGCACGTGTTTCAAAAGAAGTATACTAATAATAAGGAATAAAAAAACTGAGAATTAACATAAAATAAATAAACGTGCAACTTATAAGTTCTAGACGAATTTATTTGACAATTTTAGAAGCAAAGTAAAGTACTTCCTAATTTCAGTTTGTGCTGTTGTTATTGGGGAATAGTCCGTAGGAAATTTTCGGGAACCATTCCTTACATCAAGCCTTCTATGAGGTGTGAATAGAGTTTCTTAAAATGGTTGTTTTTTATTATTTCACAAACCGGCCACCCGGGGTCGCTTCTCAAGATCCTATATGGGGGTTCTTGTTGTCTGCTTTGTTTCCGCTACACATGCATCAGGAAGTAAAAGAAGGAAAATGAACAAGAAAAGAGGGTAGTTAAAACTTAAAACTGTCTACTCGGTGTGTGTAAGGGGTGTTCTCTTTGAACGCCAGCGTCTGGTCTGTCTAAATGCACTTAGTACTATATATATATATATATATATATATATATATATATATATATATATATATATATATATATATAATACTAAGTGCATTTAGCTTGACACTTCCATGCCAAGATTAAACGCGGACGCCTCTGTGTAGCTTCATTGCAATTAATATATTTTCATACTTCACTACTAAGCGTATGGAGCGGTGTTGAAGTAAATATTAAAAATCCATACACAATATATTTATATCACCTTACAATATTATACGTGTATACATTAAGTAATAAAATTATATATATATATATATATATATACATGAATTTTACCTCAGGTTTCTAGCTGGGAGAGCAGACTTAGGCTGAAAAATACTGTATTTTATTAAGTTTTAATTTTAATTCTACAGCGGTTACTGGCCCTCTTCATAATTATTAAAACTAGTCGCACGATTCGAACCCCGGAACAAGAGTCACCTTTAACTACGACTCCCGACGTCCTAACTGATGAGGCAATTCTGAACAACTACATGGAGCGGTGAGAAATAAATCTTATTATCTCAAGCAGGCAACGATAATCAGCCGTCATAGCAGTGTTCAACAAAGAGTAATACACACACATACACATGCATGTGTGCACATACATGTGTATCTATATATATATATATATATATATATATATATATATATATATATATATATATATATATATATATTTAACGGCCTCAATTTTTGAAATGTTAAATTTCTTTTCTTCTTCTTCTCTTTCTCTATCCCTCCATTTCATTCTCTCCAAATATGATCTGAGGTTAAGATCGGATTCTAACTCTGCCTGATGAGATCTCAGTTTATAGTAACTGTTGATCGATAACATCGACATGCCAGTGTCGCAGATTTTGTACATGTCTGTGTACATAAAATTATCATATATATATATATATATATATATATATATATATATATATATATATATATATATATAAAATGAACTTTCGCAAATTTATACCTACCAGCGACCATGTGCGATTTAAATTCAAATTTAAAGGAGATATTTACACCGTTAAGTCCACACAACATAGGCCATCACTTCTACAAGACCAGGAAGGATTGTTACGAAAGAAAAATAAGGTTAATACCTTTCATTTGTCTAAAACTCTGACGAAATTATTAGATAAAACTCGTCAAGATAGAGAAAAAAAATATTGTTTTTATTTTTTTATTTTGGTTTTAATAAAAATATCTGCATCTAACACATGTTTTTTGAAGGCATTTTGCCTCTTTCTTGAAAGTTAAAATTTTAAAGATGCTTAAAAAATGAATTTTCTCAAATTTTTATATATATATATATATATGTGTGTGTGTGTGTGTGTGTATGTATCTATGTATATACGTATATAATTTCATTAGTTAATTTTTATTTAATTATATTATGACGTTATTCACTTATTCCCACTTACTTTTCGATCGCTGTATCCGATGTAATACAAATTATTTTCATACAAACTATTTTTGTAACATAATATTAAATATGTATATCTACATAAACACATACATACTCTTTAAATCTCTTCTAAATTAGTTATCAAATGCATGTTTAGCTGCCCGTTTTAGGTTTTACCCATTGATTTTTACCCGTCTATTTACGTTTATCCTCTCAGATAAGATTATCTTATGAGATAGTAGCGTGAGATCTCGCCAGAAGAAACAACACAAACCTATGCATCATACATGACGAAAAAAGGAAGTGATGAAAGAAAGATTACATGTGTTGAATGACACTAAACATTACGACTGTCGCTTATATCAATCCATTTAAAACAACAATATAATTAGGTGAGGTAAAAGTAGAATTTATACGTGCTATTCTGATATACAAGTAATTCTGATAGATTATTAGACTGTGTATTTAGAACAAACGCAATTGTTTATTTAATATCTAAAATAGATAGAACAATCATGATATTTTTTATTAATGGCGTAAGCTAACTTTTCTATTTCAGACATTATAGAAAACGTATCCATTTTATCAATCTTTCAGGTCAGAATAAGTATATTTTCGAAGAAACTAAAGCGAATTGTAGAAATATATTAAATTTGTGCAAAGAACATGTTGCGAGGAAAATGGAAGAATCAAATATCGATTTATAAGATGCAATGCTATTGAGGTCTAACTTCGAAAATCCGGCTGACCTGCATTTATATATTCGATTTTTTACACACACACACACACACATATATATATATATATATATATATATATATATATATATATATATATATATATATATATATATAAGGTAATACAACAAAAGATATAAGAGGCAACTAATATCTTTAATTAGTGAACATCCGGATAAAACTGAAGCTCAATATACTGGAAAGAGCATTAATAGCACTGGATGAAGTGAAATAATAAAATAAGTTGCTAATCAAATTTTATTAGAATTCAATGTTCAATCAACGTACTTTAAAGTCCTTAACTCATGAGTTTTCAAAGAAAATCTTCTCCTCAGAGGACCATTACCGCAATGACATTATTGCAGGTAATAAAATTAAACTTTGAAAATATATAAAAATATATATATATAAAAATACATATAAAAAATATATATAAAAAATTTTGGACATCATAATATTCAACACCAAGTGAGTTTTCTGAACTTTTCATATGATTTGTTTTTTTCTATCGTTTTATTAATTTGCATACACTTTGGATACACGTTTCACTGTCATCTACTGCATCGATTGCAAACAAATTTCCCGCCTGGATAACTTTTTCGTTTTATGACTATCATTCATCACCTGGATTGTTTTTTTAATCAACATCTTTGATATCTTTCTTGAAGCTGTTTTAAACTTAATGACTTGGATGAACTGTATAAGTTTAACAAAAAAAGTATGCTTTGAGCCGATATATTTGATGTTTTATATACTTTTAGGTATTTTATATATTTTCAAAGTTTAATTTTATTACCTGCAGTAATGTCATTGCGGTAATGGCCCTCTGAGGAGATTTTCTTTGAAAACTCATGAGTTAAGAACTTTAAAGTACTTTGCTTGAACATTGAATTCTAATAACATTTGATTCGCACCTTATTTTATTCTTTCACTTTATCCAGTGCTATATATCTCTCTCTCACACACACACACACACACACACACATATATATATATATATATATATATATATATATATATATATATATATATATATATATATATCGGCTCAAAAGTATAGTTTTGCATATTGATGTATGTATGTTTCTATCTCTCAGCACTTATCAAGGCAACGGGGCCACTCGAGGATAAGGCTTAGTGAGTTTGTCAGGTAGACAGTGAGATAACATCGTGGTGATTATTAGCGATAGGGGTAAAATGGTATTATTAAAGAGGACGGCTCAACAAGAATAAGTTTATATTCGACTTGAAAGCGACTATATTGTAGTCAGTTGGAAAGCAGCCCCGCTGTATTGTGTTCCACAGAAAAGTAATTCTAAGAAATAAACTATGTTCATGGAAGTTCTTCTAAGTCGTAAATTGTTACTGTAATGTATACTTATCATCTTTCTCTCTTTGCTCTACTTACTTCGCCTTCTCACTGTATGTTGAATAAAACAATCTATAACCGTGTTTTAATGGCTCTGTAAGCATCTAGAGAAAGATGTACCCTCTCTTCTCACCTAATTTACATAGAGTGTTTGTATGCTCTATAATCAGGTATACAGATTGGATAGTAAATTAATGGGACCCTTTACTTATGTATTATATATATATATATATATATATATATATATATATATATATATATATATATATATATATATATATAGGCAAACATTATTAAATAACACGGAGTGGTTTTGTTTGATGCGACTTTTTTTATTTTTTCATTTTTCCGAATTGTCCATCTAATGTTTCGCTCAAATTGATGTAAATATGATCCATGGGTTTCTTGTTCCATTCTTTTTTCTTTTTTGCAAGTACTTTCGATTTGAATCGTCAAATCATCTTCAGGCGGTATTAGTTTTAGTGTCTTTACAAATTATGACTTTACTGTTGTGCTCATTTTTGAATTATAACGGCAAGTAGTTTATAACTTGAAAAAGCGTCTGTAAAGTTGAAATGTACATAAGAGCGTGATGGCGTTCTACACATATGAGAGATTTAAAAGTTTGACTGTTATAAACTATATATATATATATATATATATATATATATATATATATATATATATATATATATATGTAATTAGCATCACTATAAGCTATTTTCCTCATAAATATAAATCCTCAATATTTAATATCTTGATTCCAACAACAGGATTAAACACCATGTTCATCATTTACTCCATTATACGGCATAATCACGTTTATACACCGTAGTTAAGCGACATTGAGCTTGGTCAGTACTATGTGGGTGCCCATTTGGAAATGCTAGTCGCTATATGTCATCTCCCCACACCGCATGTGAATTTGTATTCCCCATAAACTTAAACTTTCAGTGGAAGGCGGAATGCTGAACGTTGGGTGAATACTACAAAAAATTGCATTACTGTTTATTCGAGTTGATCATTCATTACTAAAGAAGGTGTAGTTACGGCCGTGAAGACTGTTCAAAGGATCCAAATTCTATGGTTTGAAGAAAAGTCAAAGGAAGCATATACCGTAGAAGGAAACTTCTATCCCGTCATTTTTAATCAGTAAAATTCAAGAATTTAAAAAGTCTTGATATGCCGCATAATTTATGGTTTAATATTGAGACAAAATATCGTGCCGCCATTTTAATATTGTTAAAATCGCTAATAAACACAAATAGACCGGCGATGTATAACAAAAACAAAGCATATCTACTTAACAGCACTTGTCTATTATTAAGCGTAAAACTAAATTAATCATTTCGATCAATTAATTAATTAAGCCTAAATAGAATCGCATTTATGATCGGCCATTTAAATTACAATTCTCGAACGCTTCAATAAAACGAAATCAATTTCTATTTGAATTATTGCTTTACTTTTGCATTTTTTTTATTTAACTTTGTCATGCGCTAACGTTAAATTAAGAATGTGATTTCTATAATAAGATGCTGTAGAATTAGCATATCAAATATTCCAATTGTATACGTTTTTTTATGGTGACGTATATGGTGGACATCCGTGACAGATGTGACGAGCCAGAACATGGATCTAATGGTGGAAATCATATTGGCTTACATTATGTTATTGCCTCGCGTGTATTGCAGCGATGTGAGAAAGAACAAGTACATGCTGGAACAAGAGTATTAATACGTATCGACCACTGTTAGAAAAGCACACGGAGCACAGTAACCGTATTGCGGTTTGATTCTGTACAAGTACAAAAGTTAGTAAAAATACAAGAATTTTTATAATCAGGGACAGTCTATTATTACACTATTATACTATTAACATTTTTAGTGACAATAAATCGAAATTAAGGGTCATAGGTGAAAAGATTCATTTTTTCATCATTACATTTTTTAATTATTACTTTTTAGCTTTGCCATTCATAAAAAATAAGGGCTTAATTGAAATGGACAGAATACGTTTTAGCACTCGAAAGGCTTAACTCATTGAGCGAAAGAGGTTACTATTGTAAACGGTGTTATAAGAAAATAAGTATACAATGCAATAAAGCTACAGTGGCCGGCATCTTGTTTACGGGATCAGTATTGAAAACGGTGTTGTTGAATTGAAGTCTACTACGGGATAAGGATCTAGTGGTACACACGTTGTTGCATCTAATACGGTGTAATCAGAGAAATGTATACCACGTAACAATGTTCCAGTGGCGAGCACGTGTCTGCATTGAGGTGGAGGGTTTCTACTGTTGGGGGCGATTACGTATTATTTAAACGGAGGTTTTGTTTGAGAGGTTTTGCCACGAAGACTTAGCGTTAGTGGTAGGTCAAGAAAGGAAATTGTTGAGATGTGGTCTTTGCAACTCGGATTAACGGTTATTGGTAGGGTCGACTTGTCACTCGAACCTAGGGTCAGTGGTAGGGTGAAATGCAAGACTTTTTGTACTGATAGGTTTGCAATTTTGAAAATGGCGTTCATCGCGTTTTCCATCCGAACATTTCATATATATATATATATATATATATATATATATATATATATATATATATATATATATATATATGTACGTCACTTTCAAATTTGCGTAGCTATCACTGCTAAATTTCTACTACAACGAAATAGTAAGATAAATTTCAGAGGAAACATGACGCTATTTATTAATCAATGAAACGGGACGAGTGGAAAAAAAGAAAATTGCTAAAGTTTTCCTTAAGGCCTTATCGTCTGACCCTCTAAGAGGATATGTTAGAATAATACATTAAAAACTAAGAACATAAGATGAGATGTTACATGATTCAAATCTCCCATAACGTTTAGAGAGTTATCCCTATTTTCTCTCTCAATTGATTTCCTCAAATGAAACCATTTCCCCCTCATTTCTCATCCGATGTTTTTAGTTTTAAATTGCGGGACGCAAGTTTTAGTGTAACAGGATTGTATTACATCGAGCATTTTAAAATGTTGTTTCTGGTTTCATGCGTAACGTTATTTATTGTAGGTTGCTGGGTTTTAAGAAAGATAGCTTCGGGTGTTTTTAATTCTTTTTGGTTAGTTACAGAATGTATAATTTTCGTGTTATTAACTAAAATGTGTCTTAAATTAGAGGGGACAGTTATGTTTCTTTTAAATGCTCGAAACTTGAGTTGCTGAGAAAACGTGATTATTGAGTGAGTTTGGTTTGGGTTTGGTAGAACAGGAGAATGGAATGTTTATGGTAAAGAGCATGTTACCTGTATTGAAGTTTAAGTTGTTGTCTAAGAAATTAGAGGGTTTTTTCTCGGGACCTACATATATAGATAGGCCTTATTTGTCTAAAAACTTATGGAGTGTTTATATTGTTCTATCATATATATTCGAGCTTTTTTTATACAGTCTTTAGTAATACAGAAGATGTTTCCCTCTGACGAGAAGTTTATACTTACTTAGAAATGTCCGGGTATGAAGGCTTAAAACTCTATCAATTAAACATATAAAATAGGTTATTCTATGTACAATTAAAAAAAATGTTTGTTTTATATATATATTCTTTTATATATTTCCTAAATTATATATATATATATATGCTTATATATATATATATATATATATATATATATATATATATATATATATATATGTATATATATATATATATATATATATATATATATATATATATATATATATATATATATAAGTTGGGAAATATATAAAAGAATATATATATAAAACAGCATTTTTTTATTCATATATATATATATATATATATATATATATATATATATATATATATATGAAGAGTTCAAATGCAAAACGCGATAAATCCAATGTGTTTTAATTGAGACATTAAACAATAATCGGACGAACCTATTTAATGTCGACTCCAACTAAAAGTTTATGTTAATTGAAAGCAAAAAGATATTACGCTAGTATCATATTATGCAATAAATGATTCAGGGATGTCTTCGAGTGTTGAAATACAACACTTTTTGTAGTGATAGTTTCGTAATTTTTAACATGGCGTTTATCGCATTTTACATACGAACCCTTCATATATATATACAGGGTGGGCCAAAATAAGGGTCCTATCTTTAAATTTGAATAACTTGAATTTGAATAACTTCCACAAAATAAAAGTTAAACTCACCAAACTTTATGTGTGTGTAGACTGACCCTTCCGAGATTTTTTGAAATAAACAAAACAAATTTTAGCCGAAAAACACTTCTTAAAACTTACAAAAACTAAAGTATTGTTTTTTACACTGTTTTGAGTTTTTTAAGCAAAAATAATGTTTTTTTAAATGAGGGTACGTTCCTTAGGGCTAATACGGCTCATGCTTGCTTCGGAAGGGGTCCTTTACTTATTCTAAAAAAATTTTTTTTTTAAATCAATAAATAAAAAAGTTATGAATTTTTAAAAATAGGACCCTTATTTTTGCCCACCCTGTATATATATATATATATATATATATATATATATATATATATATATATATATATATATATATATATATATATATATATATATATACGATTATTGCAACACTGCCGATGGCAGGCCTGAATTTTCCTTATATATGAGAAAGTTAGTTTATTTACTCCATAGAGCAATGGCGGCACTTGAAGCTAGAAAGTATAAAAAATTATAACTTCACAATTGGACATGTAAATAAAAAGTAAATTAAAACCATATAATAAAAATTGCCCTAAACTTTGAACTTATTTTTACACGGGTTTCCCAAATATAATTAAAAGTTACAATCCAGGTATTTCATGTGAAATAAAATAAAATTTAAAATAACAACGACAATAAATCTGGCCCCGAATATCATGCAAGGGCATAATGACATGAACGAGGTACATTCAATGGAATTTAATTACTATTTGGTCTAGCGTTAAGGGACGAACACAGCGGGGCCAGAGCGCATGCGTAAATTGTATATTTCAAGAAAGTTGGGTTCTCAAGCGGATACATTTGAAACAAAATAAATCAGAGAAAGATTTTAATGCGGACAGAGAATATATCAAATACGGACGCCATCTTGTTTTATCAATAAGATAGCGTATTCAAGAAAAAAATAGAACGAGTATTACCTATTTATATAAATATAATATAGTTATCTAAATGAATAAATACGAAAGTTTCTATTCATTTATCACGCCTATATTACCATCAAACGGCTCACTGTTATTTGAATCAATAACATCATATCGTTTTTTTTTTAAATACTGTATATATCGTAGAAAGCCCAATCACAGCTATTTATATGCTTAATTTATATAACTATTTTTAAACAGTTTATAATAAATTTATGTTTGATGTTATTCATTTTTAATTTCGTTGTCCTATTTCCCTATATATATGCAATACTTTTGTTGATGTTAACAGTAATAAATTAATGTGATTTAATTAAATAAATGATAAATTTCTAAAACATTTCTTAAAATATTATGTTCATTAACCTTACAGGGGGTAATTTAAATTAAAACTATTTTTAAACAGTGTATAATAAAGTTATGTTTGATGTTATTCATTTTTAATTTCGTTGTCCTATTTCCCTATATATATGCAATACTTTTGTTGATGTTAACAGTAATGAATTAATGTGATTTAATTAAATAAATGATAAATTTCTAAAACATTTCTTAAAATATTATGTTCATTAACCTTACAGGGGGTAATTTAAATTAAAACTAGTTTTAAACAGTTTATAATAAAGTTATGTTTGATGTTATTCATTTTTAATTTCGTTGTCCTATTTCCCTATATATATGCAATACTTTTGTTGATGTTAACAGTAATGAATTAATGTGATTTAATTAAATAAATGATAAATTTCTAAAACATTTCTTAAAATATTATGTTCATTAACCTTACAGGGGGGTAATTTAAATTAATACTATTTTTAAACAGTTTATAATAAATTTATGTTTGATGTTATTCATTTTTAATTTCGTTTTCCTATTTCCCTATATATATGCAATACTTTTGTTGATGTTAACAGTAATGAATTAATGTGATTTAATTAAATAAATGATAAATTTCTAAAACATTTCTTAAAATATTATGTTCATTAACCTTACAGGGGGGTAATTTAAATTAATACTATTTTTAAACAGTTTATAATAAATTTATGTTTGATGTTATTCATTTTTAATTTCGTTTTCCTATTTCCCTATATATATGCAATACTTTTGTTGATGTTAACAGTAATGAATTAATGTGATTTAATTAAATAAATGATAAATTTCTAAAACATTTCTTAAAATATTATGTTCATTAACCTTACAGGGGGGTAATTTAAATTAATACTATTTTTAAACAGTTTATAATAAATTTATGTTTGATGTTATTCATTTTTAATTTCGTTTTCCTATTTCCCTATATATATGCAATACTTTTGTTGATGTTAACAGTAATGAATTAATGTGATTTAATTAAATAAATGATAAATTTCTAAAACATTTCTTAAAATATTATGTTCATTAACCTTACAGGGGGGTAATTTAAATTAAAACTATTTTCAAACAGTTTATAATAAATTTATGTTTGATGTTATTCATTTTTAATTTCGTTTTCCTATTTCCCTATATATATGCAATACTTTTGTTGATGTTAACAGTAATGAATTAATGTGATTTAATTAAATAAATGATACATTTCTAAAACATTTCTTAAAATATTATGTTCATTAACCTTCAAGGAGGTAATTTAAATGAAAACTAACATATCTTAGTTAGCTATAAAGAAGAGTTAACGCCCCACTTTCTCTCATCTTTCTCTCTCTGCCTCTCGCTCATACAACTCTTTGTCTCTCACTCCCCCTCTCTCTCTTTCTCTCTCTCTCTCTCTCTCTCTCTCTCTCTCTCTCTATATATATATATATATATATATATATCTGCAAGAAGAATTTCCGAGATACGTTATTCTTTATAAATTTTCGAATGAAATCAAAGTGAAATAGTTTTTGTGACACAATGGGTCACGAGTACGTCTAGTATATATATATATATATATATATATATATATATATATATATATATATATATATATATATATATATATATAGTATTAGTTGAAAATTTAACTTTTTCTTTTTTTGGAGAGTATGGTACGGTTTCGGTGACACCTCCATGAATAATATAGTTTTATAATAATAATAATAATAATAATAATAATAATAATAATAATAATAATAATAATAATAATAATAATGTGCAACGCTATACACCCTGTTACCTAGAATACATATTCCACAATTCATAATGTTTAATTCAATACTGTAGGACTTTACCAAGCACATACAGGTTATAGACGCCCACGCGCGCCGCAGATCTTTTTCAAAATCAGAGCTTTAAACAAATATAAAGTATTTACCTTATTTTTTTTCATGCATATGTATGATGCTCGTTATATCGAGCGAAATATTAGTAAAAAAAAAGTCAAAATGAAAATATTTGTTTTGATTTGAATAAAATAATATACGCATCTAACTAATGGTTTCTGAAGGCATTTTGCCTTTTTCTTTACGTTTTAAATTCATTAATGCTTAAAAAATTAACTTTCCCAAATTTATGTCTACTTGCATTTTTAAGTTCAGATTTTAAAAAAGAGACATTTTCACCGTTTTTCCACACAACATCCGGGCGCCAATCTTTCATCATCACGGATTCTTACGTATACATAAAAAAATAAGGTTAATAACTTATATTTATTTAAAGCTCTGATGATGCTCGTTATATCAGGTGAAATATTAGTAAATGAAAAAGTAAAAATGAAAATATTTGTTTTGATTTTAATAAAATATATACGCATCTAACTAATGGTTTCTGGGGGCATTTTGCCTCTTTCTTTACGCTTTAAATTCATTGATGTTTTTAAAAATAAATTTTCTCAAATTTATATATATATATATATATATATTGAACATTGCCAGTTCATAGAATTTTTAAGAGATTTGAACCACCCATGTTTGATAAAGAGGTATTACCTCGAAATATATTAAGGAGCACGGTCACACACACTAGAGCACTGTTTAGAGGTTTTGAGTAATCCAGTATGATTTACTATAAAATAAATCATTCCGTGTCTGTCCTACTTCTCAACGCCGACATATTTCCATTTGTTGCATTGTGATAGACTTCTATGACTCCTCAATATACTACATATATAAATAAAAATCCTCTTCGTAAATGTACTAATAGGCCCAAATAACCCCACTTAATAAAGGACATCAACCTATCAAAAAGTACACAGAAGAAGAAAGGGAAAGTATTTACAGTTGTTATAGCTAAACGAGGTTTAGTTGTGAATG
>OY744546.1:14487124-14507124 GCA_963556195.1 Sepiola atlantica
AGCTTGTAGAACTCTCTTCCTGCCTACTGTGTTCTTCCTACTAATAGCATTGGCTTTTTCAAGACTAATGCAAATAAGTATCTCCTGTCTTTGCGATAATCATCTGTCGTTTTTTTTAGATCTTTATATTAAATGACTTCATGCTTCGTCTAGAGTGATTTCCATTAAAAAGTGCCTTTGAAAAACAAAAGTTATTCAGAGAGATTTTGAAAGACAATAAAGTTTTGAGTATTGATTTACTCCTCTCCAGGAGTTAGGCACGAGGCCAGTTTTTATCTTACTCCCACAAGTAAGATGTGACCCAGGGTCGGGCCGGGAAAGTGGAGTTTAAAAATTGCCTGTGCAGCCCCGTCGGCATTCCCCGGTAGGGGCGCCTCAGGCAGTAAGCAATAAACTTACTCCTCCCCGAAGAGGGGAGGCAAAGCCTGGGAGTGTGGACCTCCTAGAATTGCACAGGACAGACCCATAGACCGGCGTAAATCAAGCCCCGAAGGCCAAGACGATACCAGTCTATGGGGGTGCAGTATCCATCGGAACAGATACTACACTTTGATCTTAGCCAAAAGGCCAATAAAGTTTTGATTAGCACCGCTACGGATGGGCAAACACGTGTTTGAATGTTCAATGAGGTCTGAACTCTGTACAAAAGAACTCAAATACAAAGAAGACAATGGAAGAAGTAATCAACTATTAAGTGATATGAAATATTCACAGGAAGGAACAGACGTGACTACGATTTTCCCTACTCAATTGAACACCAATTAATATTTTGTCTTCATATACGCTCGAGATTCTCTGAAATAGATCCCATATGATAACTTGACAACTTTGTATCGGCGTGTCTGATTGGCTTGAAAATATACATCTGTATTTAGTAATTCTACCAGAAGTCTGCGCTGAGCCATATGCGTCCAAATAATGTCAGGCGTCTCCCACTTAAAAGTAGTCCAGTTGGCCTTTTGGCTAAGATCAAAGTGTAGTATCTGTTCCGATGGATACTGCACCCCATAGACTGGTATTGTCTTGGCCTTTGGGTCTTGATTTACGCCTGTCTATGGGTCTGTCCTGTGCAGTTCTAGGAGGTCCACTCTTCCAGGCTTCGCCTCCCCTCTTTGGGGAGGAGTAAGTTTATTGCTTACTGTCTGAGGCGCCCCTACCGGGGAATGCCGACGGGGCTGCCCAGGCAATTTTTAAACCCCACTTTCCCGACCCGACCTTGGGTCACATCTTACTTGTGGGAGTAAGATAAAAACTGGCCTTGTGCCTAACTCCTGGAGAGGAGTAAATCAATACTCGTCGACAGGAAAAATATCAAGTACTTGTAAGTAATGAACACCAGATAAGTTGCATCGGCCCTACTACCACTACCCACTCATATCGACTTGCCTATCATATCCTAAGCTAAACTGATAAATAACGCATTTTACTAAAGCACACTGTAATAAAAACTAGATATTACAAAAAGAAGCTGAAATCAGAAAACTAAATACTCAGTTCCAAGTTACTGTGTTCTGGTGGTTGGGGGTTCAATCCTTACTACAGGCAATAATAACTAAAAATAAAATTTTAAAAATAACACTTCTACACGGTTATGTTTGCCGGAACGAGAACAATCTACCCTTTTAGATTAAATAAAGGTTTCAGGCTTAAAATCCGGTACTTTGACCAGATCCGAAAGTTTGCGGATTGTTGGCAGAAGGTCGTGGACCTTGTTATTTTGTATTTTTAAAAAATAGTTAATTTTTAATAAATTATTTCATAACAAACTATTTATTTTTACACGGCCCATTAACGTTTTCTTTAACCTACTATTTAAAACAGAAGCGTGACAGACGGATCAACCGTCTCATAAAGTTATAACGTCGGAAAGTAAACTGAAGAATATGCTTCGGAAGGCGTTTTTAAAATAGATCGTTTCGGAGACATTTTGATTTTATGATCCAAGGAACGTATCGTTTAAAAAAAATAAAACTTAAATCTAATAAAATTTACTTAGTACAAAATAGCAAAGTGCAACAAACCATGTAAAGTGCAACAAGCCATGCAAAGTGCAACAAGCCATGCAAAGTGCAACAAGCCATGTAAAATGCAACAAGCCATGTAAAGTGCAACCATCCATGCATTGTGCAACAAGCAATATAAAGTTCAGCAAGCCATGCAAATGGCAACAAGCAATGTAAAGTGCAACAAGCTATGAAAAGTGCAACTAGCCATGCAAAAAGCAACAAGCCATGTAAAGTGCAACAAGCCATGTAAAGTACAACAAGCCATGCAAAGTGCAACAAGCCATGCAAAGTGCAACAAGCCATGTAAAGTACAACAAGCTATGCAAAGTGCAACAAGCCATGTAAAGTGCAACAAGCCATGTAAAGTGCAACAAGCCATGTAAATTACAAGCAATGTAAAGTGCAACAAGCCATGTAAAGTGCAACAAGCCATGCAAAGTGCAACAAGCCATGTAAAGTACAACAAGCCATGCAAAGTGCAACAAGCCATGCAAAGTGCAACAAGCCATGTAAAGTGCAACAAGCCATGCAAAGTGCAACAAGCCCTGCAAAGTGCAACAAGCCATATAAAGTACAACAAGCGATGCAAAGTGCAACACGCCATGCAAAGTGCAACACGCCATGTAAAGTACAACAAGCCATGTAAAGTGCAACAAGCCATGCAAAGTGCAACAAGTCATGTAAAGAGACGGGTCGAAGTTACTGACATTCACATATAGTGGTAACGTTTGTTCCAAGGCCGCTTAAAACCTGGATATCGTAGTCCTCTTCACAACATCCTTTGGTTCCATGGAGCAGAAACACGGACAGAAAATGTTGTCTCTCTTCTATGGAGTCGAAAACAAGGGTAGTATATATTTTCCAGGGTCATAGCGGAGACCACGACTTAGCGTTGGGATGAAAACCTCCTTGAAAATTAGATTTAAATTCCGTTGATGTTGTACGACAGAATCAAATCTCCTCGGACCATCCGTTGCTCAAGTGAGAATAGATTCAGTCTTTAGAGACGCTTTTTGTAGTCAAGCGCAGAGAGTCCTGTCACCATTCTCGTTGATAAACGTTGAACACGCTCCAGGGGTGCGATATCTTTTTGTAGATAAGGATGTGTTGCTTTGCATAGTGTTATAGAGGGATGCTTATCTACCCTAGTTGGAGTGTAGATTGACTCTTCCAGAGACTATGAATAGAGTTACGACTACATGCCGTAGCAGTCATGGCGGCATTGATTAGTCGTCTGGTGACGATGACGGACATACTAGTCGAAATTCCGATCTCAACAATCAGTCCGGCATAAACTGAGCCATTCTGGTGGTCTTTTATCTGTCAGTTGTCCTAGAATGTGCACCCTCCCAGGCCTTGCCTCCTCTATTTGGGGTGGAGTAAGTTTATTGCTTACTTTCTCAGGCGCTCCGACCAGAGAATGCCGACAAGGCAGCCCAGGCAATTGTTTTAAACTTCAGAGTGTTCTTTCTTTATGGGTGATGACTTGACTTACCGCACCTTCCGGCCTTGTGCCACATATTCCAGCGGTGGGAAGGAAGTAAATACCATCATAGCGGCAGTCATAGCCACAGTATCGGACGCAGACTTTCTGTAACATACTAGTTCTGTACTTTTGTAAATACACTCTTGTAAATATACCACGTTGTTGTCTTATTTATGATCGACACTTTAAAACACTGCTGACGAGGATTCGAAATCTAAATCTCACAACAAATGGAGACAAAGTAATCGGACTTATTCGGATCCACATTATTTTTCAAACGTATACCTCACAGCTATGGCGACCAAGGATCGGATTTATTCTGACACGAAATTAACCAGAATTTATATTGCAAGAAAACTCAGATTTATGTCTCCAATTGGAATGTTGGGTTTTTGGGAAAAGACTCTGGTGGTACGATCTGAATATTTGTTAATGATAGCAATAGGTGTTGAAATCTAACTGGATTTTTAACAAGCGAAGTGTGTAAATTCTGCAACCACATTTTTAAAACACCTTAACGTCGCGAAAATGGTTTAAAGGAAAAATGTCGTTTCCTGAGTAGGCCGAAACAGTTTTCAAATCAAGGTTTGGAAATTAAGGTCGTTCAACCGTGAAGGAAAAAGTAAAAAAAAAAAAGTCTGACGGTTTTCATTCGTTAATCAAAAACACAGAAATAAATTTGTACGCGCTTATTATTTCTTTTCGCTGAGAGGCCAAGAACTGATCTTCAAGTAAAAAACCTACGATTGTGGGAATAATATATATATATATATATATATATATATATATATATATATATATATATATATATATATATGTATATCTAGGCAGCATCTTCTCTTGCAGGCAAGTATTGTTGAATATAAGAGACAACTCGTGTCTAGATATCCTTTGATAGATCCTTTCAATAGTCCGAATTAAGATCTTAGTTTCGGAGGGGAATTGGTTGATGAATTTGCCATATATATATATATAAACCCAAAAAACCTAATTAATAGAATTTACTTTAATATCAGTAATAATATTCTAAAATGTTTATAGTTCCAATATAGTTTTGTACTTATTACATAATTCCCGCCAAAAACCTTCTATAAATACTACATATGGTCTATACCTAATTAACCTCATTCGCTCTAAAGATGGACCCAGATGGGTCGGAAAGTACTTGGAAGACAGATGCAAATTATGGCAAATTCATCAACCAATTCCCCTCCGAAACTAAGATCCTAAT
This sequence comes from Sepiola atlantica, assembly GCA_963556195.1. Lineage (NCBI taxonomy): Eukaryota > Metazoa > Mollusca > Cephalopoda > Sepiida > Sepiolidae > Sepiola > Sepiola atlantica. The sequence continues at coordinate 14,491,848 of OY744546.1, forward strand.
TCGGACTAGTGAAAGGATCTACCAAAGGATATCTAGACACGAGTTGTCTCTTATATTCAACAATACTTGCACCACCACATTTCTAAGCACCGCCTGGTAGATCTCGGCGGATCTTGCTGCAACACTTTGTATAGCTGGAGAGAGGACAAATGGATTCATACCTGGACGACTGGACACCAACCGGAATCACCACATAACTCTACATACAGCAGGTGATACTTCCAAATCGTAACTCATTTAGTATTGGCCAGACTGAACGTCGCTTAACTTCGGTGATTTGTGTCAACGTGATTATACTCTCTCTCTCTCTCTCTCTCTCTCTCTCTCTCTCTCTCTCTCTCTCTCTCTATATATATATATATATATATATATATATATATATATATATACCGTATTTCTTAAATTTTGCATCCACTTACAAAAATATCAGCGAGCTTGAATTGGAAACAATTATGCATGCCAGACAAACCTTACTGTTTTCCAAAGGAAAAAGCTGGGTAAAAAATCCAACCCCGAGGACCCTTTTGACGTGGCGATGGGTGCCTATGATAGTGCGGATGTCTGCGATTTAGTCGGTCTGTTTATTTTAAACTCACTCGGATGCAAATTTCCCAACCATTCTTTCGGATTATACAGAGACGACGGACTGTGCCTCTCTAGAGACAGCAATGGTAACACACTAGACAGACTCAGGAAGGACATTATACATTTTTTTCTTAGTTTAGGTTTAAAAATCACCATTGACACAAACATCAATACAGTACATTTCCTAGACACTACACTAAACCTAGCAGCCGATACACACAGTCCATTCCATAAACCGAACGAAACGCTCCATTATATTAATAAGGGCTCCTGTCACTCCCCTCAATTTTCAGGAATATGGTCCCTAACATCAGTAGAAGAATTTCTGATCTCTCATCCAACCAGGAAATTTTTGAACAATCGGCGCCATACTATAATGAGGCACTTCTTAAGAGCGGATTCAAAGATAAAATTTCATATATGCCCACCCAACACTGTAACACTAGGAACCGCAACAGAAATAGGAACATTATCTGGTTCTCCCCTCCTTTTTCTCTAAACTGCAAAACTAAGGTAGGCCAAACCTTCCTCAAATTATTAGATAGACACTTCCCACCACAGCACAAATTCCACAATTTTTTTAACAGGAACTCTATAAAAACTAGTTACTCATGCTTCCCATCTATGAAGAAAATGATAACAGCCGAACCTAAACCAATAGAGGATACAGCCTGCTCCTGTACAACCAGAGATCTATGCCCCTTGGATGGGAACTGCAAAGTAACATCAATAGTATACGAGGCGAGCATTTCCAGACAACCAACGGACAAGAAGGAAATATACATTGGGATGACAAAGGGCATGTTTAAGCAAAGACTATATGCCCACAGGCATACCTTCAAATATAGAGATAGAGTAAATACAGCTTTAGGGGCCCGTGTATGGGAACTAAAGGATGAGGGAACACCTTTTACCATCAGTTGGAAATTAATAGAAAGACGAAAACCATATTCCCCAATATCAGGCCGCTGTGCACTTTGCGATGCTGAAAAATATAACATCTTGCGAACCATCAATGACCCTAATATTATATGCCTAAACAAAAAAGGGGAGATATATAAGGACTGTATCCACAGGAGAAAGGCACTTCTGATAAATTGGGCAGAACAAAATACATAAGTCATAACCGCAGAGTACCCAGAATACGGACTTTTAGGATTTCGGATTTCACAATGATGAATTCGCCTTCCGAATTTTGGATTGAACTGTATGGTATCCCGACTGTGGCCCTAAACTAGATTTCTATTATTGCATGTTTTAATTATGGATGGTTTTTATATTTATGTTTTTATATTTATGTACATAACTGTTTTTAAATTTTTAATTTGTATATTTTTTAAATTTTTAATTCTAATTTCAAATTTCAAATGTGGAGTACCCCATATCCCCATTTTTCCTTCTCTTGCCTTTTATCTTTTATTTTTATTTTTACACAATTTTGTTATCATTTATTTTATCTAACAGTGTATTTATTTCATCTTTATTTATATTTATTTTTCTTCATTTTTCTTTATTTTTCTTTATTTTTCTTTATTTTTCTTCATTTTTCATTTTTCATTTTTCTTTATTTTTCTTTATTTTTCTTTATTTTTCTTCATTTTTCTTCATTATTCTTTTTCATCTTTTATTATCCCCCCCTTTATTATTAGTACATACATTTTTTATGATTAGTACCATTATGACTTCATAAATTTATAAATGGTGTGTTACAATTTATTTAATTATAAGTTTTATTTTTAATGATTTATTATTTAATATTTTTAGAAATATTTTATTACATTAGCATATTATTTCAATATAATTTTTGATTTTATAATTTATATATTTTTTAACTTAATATAATTTTATTTTTTATTTTATTTTTAACGTTATCTCCATTTACTTTCGATAAGATATATAGCGTCTCTATTAGTTAAATTTGAATACTTTCCATAACGGGCCACGTAATTCCACGCACGTGAAATTTAAACATGCTAGGTTCCCATCTGTCCAACTGTTAACGTTATTCCCATTTAATTTCTTACTTTTTCGATGTACAGCGTTGCTGTTGTTTTGATCTGAAACTTTTCCATAACTGACTACGAATATTCCACGCACGTGACAATTTTAAATCTGAAAGTGTTCTATCTTTCCAACGGACAATATTTTGAAATTCCTGGCGGTTGTTCTCACTCATTAAGCTATACGACTCCGCTGATGAAGGTCCGATTTTCTCGGATCTGAAACCTTGGTCCGGATGTTGTTGTAACACTTTATTTAATATTAATAAATATATATATATATATATATATATATATATATATATATATATATATATATAAACCTGATCCTCACAAATGATCACCCATTTTGTACTGATCAGGCTCAAGTCGCTTAACTTCGGTGATTTAACAAGAATAGGTGTGTCAACGGGACTATTTCTTTTACTAAGAGTCGCCATTTACTAAGCTCAAAAGCCATTCGAGGGTAAAGGGTTAAATAGATGGAATAATAGTCTGTTGAAAGATGAATAATCTGTTGAGAGGATTTAATGGAATGAACTAAGTTTGATTACCTATAGGGACATTTTATGCAAGAATCTGTTGACATTGGATTTGAAAACGACTATTTTATAATCTGCAGGGAAGCAGCCTAGTGGTAATATGTTGTTGTAAGATGAGTTATTGACAGAGGAGCCGGAGAGTTTCGCTCAATTAAGCATATTTCATGGAATAAACGATAGAGTAGCGAGAGACTAACAACATGTCTTCTGTGAGAGAAAGAGGAGATCATCCCTCACTAGATTGCAAACTAAATGTTGTACTTTGTCAGGGCAAAAAAGAGTGCTCTGAGCTGCCCCTCTCCAAGTGTGGTAGCAATACTTTATCTAAGGACGGAACTGACTCTCATATAAGTAGAGTATTACATCAGAATCAAGTAATTTCCGGAGCAGTAGCAGGAATTAAGCTTTATTTTCACTAATATTAGCAAAAGGTTGGATATAGATTTGGAGTGAAAATCAGTACTAAGAGCTAATCAAAACAAGGAGATTGCTAAAGCAGAGTTCATTTAGTTAAGACTGGGACAAAACGAGTGTTAACTATTGGGCGAGTATAATTTTGTTAGTTGAGAATGGCATTCAATTGGGTAGGTCGGGGTCAGCTTAGTGTAATCGAAGGTTAGCTCGACCTACTGTTAGAATTGATAGAAGCAGACGTGACGTCACATGGCTGTAAAAAAGACAGGGACCAAGAAAATCGGGAGTTCGATCAGAAGCTTTGTCGTCCGAACACGTGCGTTGAGAAATGTCCTGCTAAAATTTAATTAACCAGGAATTACAGAGCTCTTTCTCTGTCTACCCCTCGCAATACTGGTTAGTGATGTTTCTCAGATGATTCCAGGCGAATAAACCTTTTCTTGTCTTCAACCGTTGTCTCTTTTAGGTTCATTTTAGTCTTTTTATGAACGAACTTGTTTGCAGGCGGCGTTTCCCAAGTTCACCCTCATCACAGTAAGCGACGCGTACTGGAACCAACAACCAGCGAAGTATGTTATGAATGTTCACGTGTGTTAATTGATTGTGACTTGTGGGGCATTATACCTCTTCTTAGAAGGAGTATATATAACGTAAGGATCTGAGCGTTGGTTGTGAAAAGTGAGATGCCTGGTTTAAGATCTTGGTTTTATGAATTGTATTTTGCTGGAAATGTTCAATAAAGTTTCTTTGCTGGTAGTTGACAACAGAGTCTTTATTTCTGTCGTGGTAAATACGGCTTCCCTGTGTTTTTGCATTGAAAGACAATGACGTTCGATTCATTAAAGACAACTAAATTGGGAAATAAGTAATAATGGACGCAAGACAAAAGCAGATAAGAAAGAACAATGAACAATGACAAAAACAAAAAAGTAGAATGAAACCAAAAAGATAAAGAAGATGAAGAAGATGAAGAAGAAGGAGAAGAAGAAGAAGAAGAAGAAGAAGAAGAAGAAGAAGAAGAAGAAGAAGAAGAGGATGATGAAGGAGGAGAAGAACTAGAAAATAAGAAGTTAACTAAGAACAAGGGCGAGAAGCTAGAATGAAACGAAAAAGATGGTGAAGAAGAAGGATAAGAAGAAAAGGTAAGAATAAGATAAAGACGAAGAAGAAGAAAAAAGAGTTAGGACGAGAAGAACAAGGGAACGAAAACGATGAAAAAAATATGCAGATATTCGATAACAAGGGGAAAGTAAACATTAATAAATAATGAATAATAAAAAATATAACGAAAGAGAAAGAAAAACGAAGATATAGAGAACAAAATAATAACGGAAAAGATAAAGATGGAAATGATTACAAAAGGGAAAGCACAGAAAACGACAAAATATATAGAATGAAAAGAAAAAGAAGAAAGAAAAGAAGAGGATCAAAAGTAAACAAAAATGATGTTGACGGTAAACAAAAAGAATACGAATTAGAATAATATTTTGATGTATTTATGAGTTACCGCTTATCAAGTCGTAAAGGCCACTTGAGGATAATGTTTTAAAAGGAGAAGAATTAGAAAAAGAGGAGGAAGTAGACGTAAAAGAAAAATGGGGAAAGGTATGAAGATGAAGGGGGAAAAATCGATTGGAAGATGAAAGAAAGGATGATTATAGAAAGAATAAGAAAAGGTGGGAGTGGGAGAAGATGAATAAAAAGAGGAGGAGGGAATAAATGAGAAGACGGAGAAGAAGATGGTAAAGAAGAAGAACGAAGAAGAAGAAGAAGAAGAAGAAGAAGAAAAAGAAGAAGGTTATAAAGTAGAAGACAAAAGAAGAAGTAGGATGAGGCCAAGACAGAGAAGTAGGAGAAAAAGATAGAGAGAAAGAAGGCGACGATAAAAAAAGAAGAATTCGAGGAATAAGAAGTAAACGATGTAGTAAAATTCAAAAGAAAGATGCGAAAATAAGTCCGTAAAATAATTTTGTATGAAGCGAGAAAGCGGGAGAGACGATTGCTCAGTTCATTTTCAAATTGAGGAATAAGAAAAACAGAAATGGAAGTCGATGGGGGTGAAAAAAGAAGAGTTAGCGTATGGAGACAAAAAAAAGGAGAAGAAATAAATAATGAAAAGGTGGAAAGAAAAAGAAGAGAATAAAAAGAGAAAGTAAAAGATGAATTTGAAAAAAGAAGAAATCGAGAATAAGAAGTAAAGAAAACAGAAGGAGTGCAGCTTAAGCAAACGAAAAATTAGAAGAAGAAGAAGAAGAAGAAAAAGAAGGAGAAGAAGAAGAAGGAGAAGAAGAAGAAGGAGAAGAAGAAGTAAAAGAAGAAGAAGAAGAAGACGAAGAAGAAGAAGAAGAAGAAGAAGAAGAAGAAGAAGAAAAAGCAGTAAAAGAAGAAGAAGAAGGAGAAGAAAAAGAAGAAGAAGAAGAAAAACAGAAGTAAAAGAAGAGGAAGAAGAAGGAGATTAAAAAGAAGAAGAAAAGAAGAAGAAGAAGAAGAAGAAGCAGGAAAAATAATAATATCAATAATAATGAGAAGAAGAAGAAGAAGAAGAAGAAGAAGGAGAAGAAGGAGAAGAAGAAGAAGAAGAAGAAGAAGAAGAAGAAGAAGAAGAAGAAGAAGAAGAAGAGTGTAAAAATAAAAATGGCGGAAATAATTTGACTTGAATCGAAAAAGAGTTAAATAGAAAAACTCTGTTCGTTTCCAAATTGAGACAAAAAGAAAACAATGATAATTTCCTCCGTCCATGATTTCAGGAGATTTGACAAATTACAAAACAACAAATCAAACAAAGACACAACATTCAATAAAAGATGGGACACCAAGGATTTTAAGGGAGGCAACTCGGTAGAAGATGTCAGATCGTTCATATTAAGATTCAGTTGATATCACTTAACAGGATTCCTATAATTCAGACGAAGTAATAAACGCATCGCTTTTGCGGGATTTCCTTTTCGCAGTTCAAGGTTATGAGATAATAAAGAATAATATATATATATATATATATATATATATATATATATATATATATATATATATATATATATATATATATATATATATATATATATATATATGAGAAAGGAAGGTAATCCGACGTAATGGGAAATGAAAAAGGAAAAACCAAAAGATGTTCTTTTTTATTTTTTCATCAACGTTTCGTCTTTATTTGTAAGACTTCCTCAGGATGATAATTTTTTTAAATTTAGTACGTAGAAATATTGGGTTGACATGATGGGTCAATGAGAAGAAGTATTAGCCACTACTAGGAGTGAACTCCCTGCCACCGACTTCTCTCAGCCCGGACCATGGTCCTGCGCTCCCAGTAGTGGCTACTACTTCTTCTCATTAACCATCATGTCAACCCAATATTTCGATGTACTTGCATGACATTTTTCTTCAAATTATCATCCTGAGGAAGTTGAGGTCGTCTTGTCAACTTTTTATTTATTAAGTATTACGTTTTTAAGCTGCAATGATTTCTAGTCCCGAAGTCAACATAAATATTTCTTCGCAGAGAATTAATGATTAATCACCAACTAATCAAAGTTCGGACATAAGCACCAAACCACAAGTTCTTAAATACAACGTAAGCTGAAGACAATGGACATCCGCTGCTTCGAAAAGGGATTGTGACTATCGACGTCTAGTATATTGTTACGCCGTGCCATAACTATAAGATTCCAACCTGAATGACGTCATGACAATGATTCCTAGACGAAGGATTCGACTCTGAGTGGCATCCACTGCACATAAAATGCCTTTGTAGTACTACAGCGTTTCCAGGAAAAATTAAGTAACCCAATAAACTCCTGCTCTCATCGCTTTATTTTGTAGTTATCTGAAGTGAACATGTACTCAGAGAAGAAACGCAATTGATAATACTTGAAACGAATACGACCAAAAAGTATAAGTCGAAATAATTATTCAAGAATATGTTATGCTTCATCAAAAGTAGACGTAAAGTGTTTTGCAAAGAAAATGTTTAGTCGCTTGTTTTTATATTAAAACACAAGAAAGTGTTACATAATGAGGACCATGTGTTAATGGAAAAGTTAGAGTGACCCAACACGGAAGTCGATGAAACCACCTGACTTTCGATCGGAGATTTTCTGTCTCTTTGGTTGGTGATATTTCACGCAGGAAAGACGTGTCCAGAGTGCTGGCCCAAATGGGCACAAAGTAATTAAGTATAGCGAAACGATATATCCGTTAATCTGTCTGTCTCTCTCTCGCTATCTATCTATCTATCTATCTATCTATCTATCTATCTATCTATCTATCTATATATATATATATATATATATATATATATATATATATATATATATATATATATATATCTTTCTGTGTCTCGCTCTCTCTCTTTCTCTCTCTCTCTCTATCTCTCCCTAGCTCTTTATCTTTCTATATCTACTTCTCTCTCTTTCTCTCGCTTTCTCTTTTTCTCTCGCTCTCTCTTTCTCTCTCTCTCTTTCTCTAGTTCTCTTTCTCTCTCCCTCTCTCTCTCTCTCTCTCTATATATATATATATATATATATATATATATATATAATAAAATGTAGAAATTACATAATCATCAATGCAATAATTTATTTCAACCTTGTGGTATTGTCAAGCATCCAATTCAGATGATTACAATTTGTTATGTAATCATCTGAATTTGATGCTTGACAATGCCACAAGGTTCAAATAAATTATTGCATCGATGATTATGTAATTTCGTGTTACTACATTTTATTGTATTCTTGATCTGTATATTACATTGAGCTCTCATACCCGAATTTCCTCCCGGAATTATTTCATTATAACAGAGAATATATATATATATATATATATATATATATATATATATATATATATATATATATATATATATATATATATATGTCACGGGTACGAAAATAATCTGTCTCTCTGATGTTTTCTGTGACTGTTCCTCTCTTTTTTAAATAAACTTCTTTTATAAACATCAGCGTCCGAGTGGGTTTATCAGCACACGAATTGAACCTAGGTTAGACGACGACTCGTGTGTATGCAGATTTATACACGCATCGATAAGTGAAAATATAATAAAATAAATGCATAGGAAATAATTTTGTATTTATTAAAAAATATATATAATTGTTTATCTGCCGTTATAATGCGGGTATTTTATTTTGTTTCAGTGGATTAATGTAAAGTGAACAACTCACTTGTTAAGCGAGTGTTTAAAAATAGAAATAAACCTTGTGATGAAATGACAAATAAAAGTGGAATTACGATTCATGATTATTGGGTTCTTTTTACGATTAGGACACGAGTTAGCTTTTACCCCAACCATGACCCTGACCCTAACCCTGACCCTGACCCTGACCCTAACCCTGACCCTAACCCTAATTAAACCCTGACCCTTACCATTACCTTTACTCTGACCATGAACCTGACCCTGACCCTGAATCTAGCCCTAGCCCTAACCCTAACCCTTACCCTAACCCTAACCCTAATCCTAACTCTGACGCTGACCCTGACCCTGACGCTGACCCTGACCCTTACTCTAACCCTAACCCTAACCCAACCCTGACCCTGACCCTGACCCCAATCATGACCCTGACCCTAAATCTAACCATGACCCTGACCCCGACCCCGATCCTCAGCCTTACCCTTACCCTAACCCTAACCCTAACCCTGACACTAACCCTAACTCTGACCCGGGCCCTAACGGCGGGCTCAAAGTAAGCTCGGTTCCTAATCTGGAGAAGCGCCGATTACTGTTTACTTTGTTAAAAGTAAATATAGCTTTCTTACTTGTTTGTAAACTTCGGGGGCTTTTGTATTTTTTGTTCACACTGTGTAGTTATAAATATTAAATAAGCGAAGCACTGGTTCACACAGACTGAAACAGCTACGCAATTGTTTGAAAGCGATAATAAAACAAACAAGGTAACAGATTATACGAAGACAAATAAAAACAAGAATATAAGCTGAATTATAATGAATTCAATATTAACAGATGAAACGAAAAAGGCAAAAAGATATACTTATTTATGATGCATCAACATTAACTGATTTACGTGCAACGAAAGATCAAGGAGTTCTCTTGTGTTGCTATGCTCAAATAAAGGGATGTTTATTGGGTTCGCAGATAATATAGCATCCACACTCGTATTTAATGTTTAATGTTTAAAAAAAAAAACTGTAAAAAAAAGAAAGGTAAAAGAAATAGCCAAGGTTTTTACGCGGAATTAAAATTCATGAATAGTATTTACCTTGTTAACAGTAAGTGTAATCATCTTACTTGTTAGAAAACTTCGAGACGCCTTTTTATTTTTTTGTTGCCGTGACGGCGCAGCGATCAATGTTAAATTAGCGAAGACACTATTTTCCTGATATAAAATGAACCGGTTTGCACAGAGTGAAACTACTACGCGCTGATTCGGCAATTGTTTGAAAGTGTAGCCAAACAAGATAATAAATAAAACGAAAATGGCAAAAATGTACGCTTGAATTATAGTGAATTCTGTATCAACTGACCGATTTACAACGAAAGTTTGATGTGTGTTTGTATTGTTATCCTAAAACACGGTATGTTTATTGGGTTCACAGATTGTATAACATGTATACGTAAAATAGACATTAATTAGACACATAAAATAAAATGTACAAGTTTGTGATAAGAAGGTAAAGGAATGTATGCGCTTAACAAATGCAAAAACTTACATTTTCACAATTTTCTGTTTGGTGAGGTTCCCACCAAAGCTTGTCGTTGCTGTTCGGCGGTCGGCAACGACTGAGGTCGTATTATGATATCAATTGTGAACCACATATTGATACGAGAATTACTGCGAAATCTCATGTCAACTACGGGATTTGGATATTCCTTTTATTACCAAGGGGCCCTGAAACCCACATTACTAAGAAGCATAAATCTAGCCTCACAATCTACAATTTCTTACAAAAGAAGATTGCCCAGGTCGTCCCTACAAACAGAATATTCCATTTCATTGAATTGGTGTAACACTTGATTCGTAATAACAAGATAAAAAAATACTCACTTATAATGCAAGGGTTTAAAAGTTGAATCAAACATTTGTAATAAAATGACAAATGAAACGAATCAGCCAAAAAATAAAAGCTGAATAATTATTTTTAAATAGTTTTAAAAGCAAATATAACTTCCGTTTGGGGAAACCATCTTTGCATTTTTTGAAACCTTTTTCCATCGCAGGTTGGTTGATATTCGAAGACTCGAGAAACACAAAAGGAATTTTCATCGCTTATTTCATTTGTACTTTATTGCTGTGTTTTCAATAATAATGTGTAACCTTTTTGCAGATAGAAAGTATTTATCGCCCTCTTATGTTTTCATGAGTTCAAACTTGGACACAATAGCTCCAAAACTTTTGCCAATATCAATAGAGCATGGGGAGATGGATCCACAAGCGATCGGACAGTACGAAGGTGGTTGCAGAAATTATGTAGTGGAGATGTAAACCTTTAAGATAAAGGAAATAGAGGACGGCCGTGTAATCTTGACAATGAATAATTGCAAGCACTTGTTGAGCGAAATCCATGTCAAAGTGTCAGCACTGTTAAAGTTTTACGCAATTTAAGGAGTATTGGAATATTGATAAAAAATGTTAATAATAAATTTTCGGAAATCGCCCATTATTTTTGTAACAATCAAATATAACTACAAAAGTAGAATATGTAGTTGCTGCTGTTTGAGCTATTAATAGATTTATTTATTTCTCCCTTTCTCTCTCTTTGTTTTTCCCTCTAATTTTTCTTCTCTCTCTCTCACATTTCCTTCTCTCCCTATATCTCTATATATCTCTCTTTAGAGTCGAGCGTGGATCGACCATTTATCCCCAAAACAGCCTGTTATTAACTTTGCTCTCGGTGTCATAGGAGACAGTCGGAGGATTTCCGAGTGTGAGGGTAACAAATACTCCGCTTTACTTTATTTATGAAATATCAAAATTAAAATATCGAGCAAGATTAAATATTAAAATCGATCGGAAATAATATATTTTTTTTTTACAACACATACCAATATTTACCATATATGACTGGAAAAACAGATTAAGATATGAAGCTTGTATTTAAAAAGTTACTGAATTTCCTTTTAGTATATTTCAGGTGTTCCTTCTCATTTTATTATTATTTGCTTGTATATATTTCCAAGCATGTCCTCTTTTAACCAACTCCTCAATTCAACCATTAAAAGAATAATAAATATATCTTGATGCACAGATATCTAAATCTTTCTTCCCAAAACTACACACTTCATTCAATTTTTACCATTATTTTTGGATTTATATAATTCCATCTTAAAATGTCTTCAGCTATTGTTGTTCCTATTTTTTCTTAACGATGCACGTTTTTGTGTATTTACATCACGAAATAATGTCTCTTTCATTTTAATATCCACATCAAAAAATAGAATCTCTTTTTCAATTCACGTATTATCAAAACCATCCTAACCGCTGCGAATAGCTCACGTTGGCGAGTGAGTCGCCATAATAGACTTAGTGTTGATTCTGTATATAGCTATTGATACATAGCTATTATTAATATATAGCTATTAATACATAGATATTATTAATATATAGCTATTAATACACGTCAAAATATCTGCGATGTGTCGCGAAGCTTGTTGCGTATATCAGTCATTCTCTCTCTCTCTCTCTCTCTATATATATATATATATCAATCATTCTCAGAAGCGATATTGCATTTCTCATTGTGACATCCGGGTTCTCGCCAGCGACGGGATAAGACGTCTTTCTTGCTAATAAATTTTCAGTGTGAGGTTAGATATTAAAGTAAGCTGTTTCCGGCGAGTTGCCATACGAGGGAGGATCGATTAACATCATTCTGGAAACCTAGGATCTTCATGAACCATTATACCTTTCTTCGCCGGGATAATGCATGATACAAATTAGTCCGACAATCTATTTATTGTCTATCGGACTGAAGTATTGTTCTCTTCAATCCTTAGATGGCAACTCATTCCATACTTTACATTCTTTCTAAAAAGTCGTTAGTTTATTGCTAATCGCTTGATGCGGTCTTATCGAGGAATGCTGACTGGGTTGCTCGGGCATTTTTGTAGACTAAAGTTCACTTATCCTAGTGCGTTGATATCGTCAAAACCACAGCTGACCTTGTATCGAATCTCCTAGCAACGAGGTAAATAATATGCTCCGGCTAGGTCCAAATTGCTGAACTATTTCGGACATGACTTTTTGTTCAGATTGGGGTTGGTCTACTGTCAGCTGTCTGTGGTGGCCTTATTGGGATATGACAACGGGTCCGTTCTCAGCAATATTTGTACCATTCAAGAGTGTACATTTGTGGAGACTTCGCACTCTCAAACTTTCAACTGACTTCGTGTCTAACCTTGTCTACAGTTGGGATATAACGTAATTGGCCCCTTACCTCTTTGCGGAATGAAAACATCTTCGTGGAACATGTCACATTACAAAAGACAAAAAAGCAACACTTCCGTGTTCTTCCGTTTGGGAAATCCTCTTCGCATTTTTTGAAACCTCTTTCCATCGCAGGTTGGTTTACAATCGAAGACTCGAAAAACACAAAAGGAATTTTCATCGCTTACTTTATTTGTTGTTATAATGTTTTCTCTCACTCGTCTATTTTATGTTTCGTGAAGGCTCCGAGACCTCCCCTTCCCGTAATTGTGAGCAAGCACAGAGGACGTCCTTCTTTTTCTAATTCCTCACTTAGTATGTATCCAATTGTTTGTATTCATGCATACCTAATTAAATCCAAAACAACTTTCTTTTATTTTTCAAATAAACCCACAACTCAGAATATTGTATTCGAATTCCATCAACACATTATTCCTAAATTCCAAAACTTAATCTAGCACGCTATTTATCGGAGGTACTATCACCACCATCTATCCATACTTTTCGGTTGCAATCTCGTTACAGGTAACGGGTAAATAAATTTTAAAAGTGTGTTCAATATTCAGAAAGTCCATTCGTCAATTTAAAAGTCTCAATTAGGTCATCTCGCATTCTTCTTTCTCATAAAATAGTTTAACCATATGATTGCAACCATATTTTAACAGGGTCAAATCGTTGTCAAATGTAAGAGTTATGCATTCTTAATTAAACCAACAGTTTAATAAGTTGAAACTAAGTTGGTTTAATGTAATGTTTTAACCTCTATAAAATTATAAGATCTAAATAGTGTCAAAAACTTTCGATCTTTTAACCCTTGATTTCTAAATTCAAGTTAATGATTAATATCCATGTTGAGAAAAATAAGTGTGCGATTTGTAAATAAAAATAAATATTTCATTAAGTACGTAGCCGGCGAATGTGGACGCCATTTTAGGTTTTTCGTTTGTATCTGACAGTGATTCTCTGTACGTTTATGTTGCTGAAAGAATTATCGGGTCAGATAGGATTTGTAATCGATGAAATCGGTTCAAATCGCTTATAAAAACTGTCAAATATAATAGTTATGTATCGTTAATGAGTTCTATTTGAAATTATCCGCCCCGCGTGAGATATCGGATTAGGAATGAATCTGGTTATGATTTTTTACGTTTATTTAACGAATACATTTCACGGAAAATCGTACGCCTTCGCAAATATAAGGTACTACCTCCAACTAATCGGTGTTATCCGGGAGTATTTTCTTTGAATATTTTTGCTACTTATTTTTATAAAATATTGCCGTTTAATTTTAACCATTTGAAAAGTAAATCTAATAAATACGGTATCGTTTAGAAGACTTTATACTGACTAAAAAACACCTCCACTTTTTAAAACTGTAGTCTTTGTCTTCTCATGCTTGGAGAACTATTTATCCGGGCGTATAAACCTACTATCCATCAGGAGCTGTACGAGAGTAGAGAAAGAATCTTAAAACGTTTTAAAAGCTTTTTTAATCGACCTTTCATAATAAAGTCCCCATTTTAAAAATGGGTTGTACTTATATCATGCCTGAGGACAACTCATGCATAGCGAAAATACTTGCGCAAGTATGGCGAGTTCCTGTATACACTGGAACATAACGTCAAATCACTAATCTGCTAGTGTGAAAAAAAAGAAGCTTTCACTTCTAATCATTATATTGATGCAATAATGCTGACTTAATATACAAATATACATATATACATATATTGCTTTTCTTAGACTCGATCAAAGTCACTACTTAAATTCCCGACTGCTTGCGTTTAATATACACATTTCAAACTCAACTTCTGAAAAACTACTTTCATTCTCGGTCCACGGAAGTATTTTAAAATGGCCCTATTTCTCAAAATTACATCCGAATAAGTGCGTTCCATCTACGATTGAACTAAACATATTTCTATGGGATTTACTTCGTTTTGAACATTTTCAACGCTGCCTTCACGAAACGCTTTTTTCCCATCTTTAAATCTCTTTTCACCGGACATTCACCAACCGGACAGACTTCATATTTTTTCCACGCATATCTTTACTCTCGATTGCTTTATATTTTCAAATTTTGGATTTTTTGCTTTTCCACTGCCAACTTATCCATCTATGTAATTCCTCTGCTGATAAGATTTTAATCTTTGAAAAGCCTTGGCTTAAGGAAGGAAAAATAAACATGGTTTTACAGAGTACACCTTGTATTGAACAATTAAAGTTGAAATAGATTCGTCATTCGTACATCTTTAGCTATCTTCTTTCATTTATATATATATATATATATATATATATATATATATACCTCCTAATAGACTATTTCTGGGTATCA
>OY744546.1:14512124-14532124 GCA_963556195.1 Sepiola atlantica
AACTTCTAACCCAATCAACCGTAAGTAATTCAGACTTTGAAATTTGTTAAAAAATTATATAAAAAAGTTCAATGTTAACTGTTTGTTTAATAATGGAATCAAAATTCAGGAAATCAACCAATTTTAAAATAAGTTCGCGCTTTTTAAAATTTCATTTCATAATTCACAAAGTTAAAATGCCTACTGCATATGTTTGGATTTCTAAAAGAGAATAAATTACTGCAAATATGGATAAACGTAATAATATTTACACCGACTATAGTAACATGTAGTAAGTTTGAATTTTTTTAATTATATAAAAAATCAAGTCTGAATTACTTATTCATTATTTGATAAAAAAAGTAGTGTTCGATTTTTTTTATCACTTTTTTCGATTTCTTAAGTGTAGTATAGTTTATCTTTTTTCTGTACTTTTGTAGATTAAATAAATGAAATAATAATGTCATATTTAATCAATATTTTCACAAAAATATTAATTAAACAATGCTTTATTCAATGATAATATCGTTAATTCTTCGAGTTATACTGATTTATTAACAAGAGTGTGGGGGCATTTTTCGTAATATATACGAAATAGTTTTTTTAAAAAAATATTTTAAACATATACAGATCTTATTTTCATTAAAAAAAAATCATAGATTTTTTTATATATATAAAAATATACGTTTAGTTAAGGTATATTTTGTTTAAAAAAAATAATACATTTTCACTAAGATTTAAAAAATGTTTCACTATATCTCCTATGCTTGTTTATTAATAAATATTGAAAATTTCATTAAAATTGTTTGATTTCCTGAATTTTGGTGAATTTTTAAGTGAAGGGAGGGTCAAAATGTTTTTACATTTTGGGGATCGGCCTTTGATTTTGCACGTACCTATCTCTTAATAGCAAGATAGGAATTGGTGATTCCATTATTAAACAAACAGTCAACATTATTTTTGTATAATTTTAAAACAAATTTCAAAGTCTGAATTACTTACGGTTGATTGGATTAGAAGTTTAAATAATGGTAATTCATAATTCAGTTTTTTGCAGTATTTGATCGTGAATTATTATTTTCTTTCAATTTATATTGAATAAAGATCAGTTTCAGGATAAATCGAATCGTGTTCCTTTCTTTTCTGTTTTTACATGCAATTTTTACAGTTTTCTAATGCTTTGTTTTAAATATTTACAATATCGTATGGTCAACATGTTTTGATATTTTGGATAACTTTAGTAAAGGTGTTTTTTGTTTACAAGAAATAATACATTTGCACCAAGTTTTATAATAAAGTAATGGATTTATTATATTCCGTGATCATTGATTAATAAATACTGAAAATTTCATTAAAATTGGTGGATTTCCTGAATTTTGATGGATTATTTAGTGAATGGAGAAGTCGAAATGCCTTCTTATTGTTATTACGACGGCCATTGTTTTGTACACGCAATGCAGTGACGTCATTTTCTAGCCAACCGGCCTGTAGTAACTCTCAGTGGCCACGATCAAGTCGACCTTGGGTTTACTTTAGACAGCCTCGTAACTCTCGCTTTTGTTTATTTTGTCATTTAGTCCTCACATTCCATGGTAGATGTTTCTGACAAAATGGGAAGAAGTGTTCTTTTCTAGGTCGGAACTTGTCCATCTAACACTCTATCGGTTCTTAGTTGTTGACCTTCAAGTAGTATTTTTAGCTCCTTGCATCAAGTGGCTTCATGCCTTGTCTGGAGCAATTTTCATAAAAAGGTAAATAAATAAATAAAACACTAATTCAGTGCGTTTTACAACATTTCAGCTACTTCCGATTATATTCGTGAGCGAAACGGGAGGATGGAGGCAGTAAAAACAAAGAAAGAAATATGGTTTCATAAGCAGAGTGAAACACTACATAGTAGTGATCCTTATTCAATCCTGAGCAACGTCGAGTATCCATGCTAGTTGATTTACAATAATTTGTAGATATTTTAGTAGATAATTGTTTGTTTAAAACAGTTTATGTACTCGTGATTTTAGTAGAAAACTTTCCAGTGTGTATTAAGAACGAGTGTTAGAAGTGTGTATGTCTATACATTTGTCAACGTGAATATGCGTAATTGCGTGATAGGCCGTGTGGCATTGTGGGCGTGGTGGGTTGGCCTTTTTAAAAACTGTTACTTATCCCAAACAAGTAAATTGTCACTGAGGCGTAATAGTAAATTAGGCGCCATATCCATAGGGACATCCTAAGTGGGGAGTTGTGCAACGAGGTATTCGTCTACATTACCAGTACAGCCAGGGAAGCAGGGAGAAGAGAGAAACTTCCAAAGGCTAGTAGTTCGAACAAATAAGGTATTAGAGTAGAAAGCCCTCCGGCATCTTTGCACCTCTACAGTGAAGGGGTGGGATTTAGCTGCTTGTCGGGTTGGTCGGGGGTATTTACGTCTATGGGGCACCAGAGCAGCAAGTTCGTCGGAGCACATTCCATTAAAATACTTGTAAAACAAGCAGACGAAATGCATATTGCGGCAATGGGACAGGAGCTGGAGCTGGGTAGACACTGTTTGACCTATAAGATTAGAGACTCTATTTGGAGACTACGTCTAAAAGGGAGAGATTAGTGGTTGGTGCACTATCCCAGATGTGACAACAATACTCCATTCTTTGTGTATATATGTAGGATACTGGAAAGTGTGAGAAGATTTCTAGCACGGTAAAGGGAGCCTACAACAAGGTATATGTGAGAACTTGTGCGAGTGACTAATCAAATGAAATCAAATTAAACTAAATTCAAATTTATCTGGTAGAAAAACAAAGTGCAACAAGCCATGTAACGAGATAGGTAAAAAGTATTTACATATCGTCTGAATGTTTGTACAAGACCTCTTTATACCTGAATGTAGTAGACATCGTCACAACCCTCTCTGGTATGTTGTTCTGTGGAGCAGAAACACAGACAGAGGACGCTACGTTCCTTCTATTGGGCCGAAAACGAACGTAGTAGATGTTTTGCGGTTGCCCGCGATGATCACGACTTGGCACTGGTGTGAAAACCTCTCGGAATTTTGATTTAAATTCCCGTTGATGATGTTGTACGATAGAATCAAGTCTCCTCGCATCCTCTGTTGCTTAAGTGAAATTCAATTTAGGTTTTAGAGCCACTCTTTGTAGGTAAGCGTGGAGAGTCATGTCACAATTCTAGATGCCAACCGTTTAACACATCCCAGGTGTACGATATCTTTTTGTAGATGAAGATTTGTTGCGTGGATGGCATGAGAAAGGATCTCCGGATCAGGTAGAGAATTGATTTACTCCTCTCCAGGAGTTAGGCACAAGGCCAGTTTTTATCTTACTCCCACAAGTAAGATGTGACCCAAGGTCGGGTCGGGAAAGTGGGGTTTAAAAATTGCCTGGGCAGCTCCGTCGGCATTCCCCGGTAGGGGCGCCTCAGGCAGTAAGCAATAAACTTACTCCTCTCCAAAGAAGTGGAGGCGAAGCCTGGGAGGGTGGACCTCCTAGAACTGCACAGGACAAACCCATAGACCGGCGTAAATCAAGCCCCGAAGGCCAAGACAATACCAGTCTATGGGGTGCAGTATCCATCGAAACAGATACTACACTTTGATCTTAGCCAAAAGGAGAGAAGCCTTTTCGATACAATGACGCGTTCGTTTTAAGAAGTCATATACAAACGCACCAAGGTATTTTTCCTTAGCGACGATCTTGAATGGTTGAGTGGTAGAGATGGAAAACAGATAGTCATCAAAGGATACAAAAGAGCCACTATATATTTTTAATTAAGCCACATCACATATATCCCGTCCAGTCTCGACAGACAATGGATACACCCTGTAATGTTGCCGTCGCTGGGATTGTATTCTGAAGCAATGGTTGCGCAATCAGTAACAACATCTCTCCTGAACAGGCATTGTTTGAGTTCATTGGCAAAAAATATCAGGACGACAGGAAACAATGTTGGTATAAGTAAAGAAATACTTGTGTTACTTCGGAATTTTCCTTCTAGAGTAGATGAGCAACCAATGCTTTAGAGTCCAGTCCACCCTACTATTTCATCTACAGCTAGAGGGAGAATATATGGATTCATAGCTGGACGACTAGACATCAATCGAGCACTCTACATACAATAACAGATATTCCGAAATCGTCACCCATTTATTATTTGCCAGATTCAACGTAGGTTAACTTCGGTAATCTAACGGGAACGGTTGTGTAAACGTAATTATACCGTACCATACATGTAGCACCTAAAGGGGCCGTACCACAGATATGTATAACGGATGGAAAGGGTTTGCTGTTGTGTTGAGAAACGATTTCCGGTTGATGTAGAGAACCACAATGGCTTTGTGCGCCATCTCGCTACAATGGCGAGTGGGTTTGATGAAGTCACTCGCTTATGAAGCCATTGTCCGTGTGTGAATATGTTTGCCGTTTTTTAATGTGTTAGAATGTGTGTGGGAGTTCAGGTAGCGTTGTGTAAGAGTTAAGTATTCATTTTGCTTCCCTTTGTCATATCAGATTAAAGAGTATTTTGGTCCCGTCTAAGAGGGAGTGACTGGTTGTTGTTACACCATTCTAGATGTTTCAGCAATACTCCTAATATGGTCGAATACAGGTATCGTCTTGGCATTCTAGAAGGTTCACCCTCCCAGGCTTTTCCATTCTCACCCTTTGAGAAGGGGTTAGTTTATTGCTAATCGCCTGAGGCGCCCCTACCGGGGAATGCCGACGGGGCTGCCCAGGTAATTTTTAAAGGTCATAAGTGCTCTTCCTCTAGGATGCTGACTTATCAAATCCCACTTTCCGACCTTGTGTCACATCTTACCGCTGTGGGAGGAAGATATATAAATGGTCGAATGGTGCCTTTGTAAAGATCTAAAATACTGGGAGACAGAGCCCACGTCCTTTGCAGCAGACTTGGCAGTATCTTCTATGTATTTGTTCCAATTCATGATACCCGTGAATGTTAGGCGGAGGAGTTTGAATGTTTACACATGTATCTCAAGGCACTGTTCATTCCACGATAAATAAGTGTCATATTAAGCACTGTAGCGGTAATGAGATCAAAGATATTCAGTTGTTTATTTTTTATTTGCAATTTATTTTATTACAAGTAAACGTGTATTTCAGTAAGCCCCTTTTTACTTCCATCCGCACGAGGCGACATGTTTTTGAATTCTTCATCAAGGCGTAGATGTTGCAGGATGACGTCATAATGGAGATGGCGTTACCTCGAATGATAGCTCGGCAGATGCGCTGGAACATCAAAGCGGTTTCTCGGGGCTCGTTCCTAGAAGTGGGTGCCATACGTCCAATGTCCCGTATAAAACTTCAATGTTTATATAAACACTGTCAGTCACCGAATAGCGCTCTATTCGTTAACATCGTAATTGGAGTCAAGGGTTGACTGGCTATATTAATTTTTCTAATTACAATATATATATATATATATATATATATATATATATATATATTTTTCTAATTACAATATATATATATATATATATATATATATATATATATATATATATATATATATTGTAATTAGAAAAATTAATATAGCCAGTCAACCTTTGACTCCAATTACGATGTTAACGAATAGAGCGCTATTCGGTGACTGACAGTGTTTAAATTAAAGATAAAATATACATACACACACAGATATATATATATATATATATATATATATATATATATATATATATATATATATATATATATTATATATATATATATATATATAAATTATTTATTGAAACAACGTGTTAGAAGAAAGAGCAGGCAACAAAATAAATTCTTTCTGAGAAGTTAAACTTTGAAAGGTCACGTGATTCATACAGAAACGCCTGTGTCAAAAGGTCAAAAGGTCAACGCGGACACACCCAAAGCGACACGGGTAACATTATCGGTCATTGAGTTCAACATTATGAAAGCGTGTGTTTTGTTTTGTGCCGCGCGAAAAATGATCCGTGGAAAAGGTCAAAGGTGTCTCTCAGCAACACCTGCGACTCATTATAACATCATAGAAATGGTTAAAACTTAAGGACTTTTTTCTTTCTAAAGGCCAGACGGAATGGCACGATACGATATTGGATAATTTGTTTTTGTTTCATCCAATCTAATTAAGATAAGGCTGAAACCTCCACCTTTACTCCGAGGTGTGCAAAACAATGGCGTAATTGTGATTGGTTGACTTATCAAAGCTGCGGCCTAAGGTTTCCTCTTTTCTCCTATGAGTATTGATTTACTCCTCTCCAGGAGTTAGGCACAAGGCCAGTTTTTATCTTACTCCCACAAGTAAGATGTGACCCAAGGTCGGGTCGGGAAAGTGGGGTTTAAAAATTGCCTGGGCAGCCCCGTCGGTATTCCCCGGTAGGGGCGCCTCAGACAGTAAGCAATAAACTTACTCCTCCCCAAAGAGGGGAGGAGAAGCCTGGGAGGGTGGACCTCCTAGAACTGCACAGGACAAACCCATAGACCGGCGTAAATCAAGCCCCAAAGGCCAAGACAATACCAGTCTATGGGGTGCATTATCCATCGGAACAGATACTACACTTTTCTCCTATGAGTACCATGTGACCATTTATACAACCTGCGCTCTTATGAATGCCGCATGACCATTCGTCTAACGTAAATGGAGACCGTAGGTCGGAGGTCGGTCACACCGCTACAAGAGCAAACTCTTCGCCGTCCAAGGGCCGTGGTACCTCGTTAACCAAAATTCTAAACTCGAACACTGGTATTGAATTCCGTTCGAAGCTATCTTTAATAGATAATAGAATATCTCGAGGCTAATTTATCTTAAACACTATAACCATCCTAACCCTTTCGTCCCAGCTGAATAATTAAACTTAGTTTTCGTCGAAATATACGATTTTAATAATTATACTGTATAAGTGATTTGGGGGGGATTAACATTATTTTCTAATCATGTTCCAAATAACGAGTATACACAAATGGGTTAAAATTGTAAACAGTTGTTTAAAGACAATGTTTATTTTAAGTCACATAATATAATTTAATAATTGTTTTCAACCATTAAATCACACCAGAATAGCATCTAATATGTATAAAAAACACAACAAAGTCCTAAAAGGATAAACATTGCGTTGAAACAGCTGTAAACAACTGTAATACCTTTGTGTATACTGTTTATCTGGAATGTAATTTGAAAATTAAAATCGTACAAAATGCATATATATATATATATATATATATATATATATATATATATATATATATATATAGTCTTGGAAGTTTCTCAACCATTAAAACTATATTTAAAAAAAAAAAATTTTTAAACTTAAGTCCCAAGTCGTTCAGTGGAAAATCACTCATGTAAGTCAATTTAACTTTTACAGATATTATATTAGTTTGTCTCTAACATTATTTAAGGACTCCTCAGTTGTTTACCATGAAAAACTGTTTCGGGAATTTTAAAACAAGACAGTATTTAATGCCATGGCTTCCCAACAGAGTTGATCAGACCCCACTTCCCTTAAAAGTATATATATATATATATATAAATATATATATATATATATATATATATATATGCTCAGTTCTATTTCACAAAATATTGACATATCGGTGTTTTCAAGTTGATGATTGATCATTGTAATTAACCCAGAAAGAGTTTTCTAAATTATATAAATTTGAATGCGTGTATATATCTACATATATATGCTTGTGTGTGTGTAAGAAATTTTGATTTTACTTTTCTATTCATCTATCCTCCTTCTCTTCTTTCTTTCTCTCTCTCTCTCGATATATATATATATATATATATATATATATATATATATAATAATAATAATAATAATAATAATAATAATAATAATAATAATAATAATAATAATAATAATAATAATAATGGTAATAATCCAGGTAAAAAATATCCACAGGTTGGTAATCCAGAGAATTTTAACCGGGTTTATAAAAAGTGCCTAATATCAAAATAAAGCTTTATATATGATAATTTTATTTACACAGACATGTACAAAATCTGCTACACTGGCATGTCGATGTTATCGATCAACAGTTACTATAAACTGAGATCTCATCAGGCAGAGTTAGAATCCGATCTTAACCTCAGATCATATTTTGAGAGAATGAAATGGAGGGATAAAAAAAGAGAAGAAGAAGAAAAGAAATTTAACATTTCAAAAATTGGAGCCGTTAAAAAATTAAAAATTAAAAATCTAAAAAATCTAAAAACAAAGAACAAAAAACAAAAAATCTAAAAAATCTAAAATCTAAAATTTGAAACAGACAGGACAAATAAATAAATAAATAAATGAATGAATAAAAAATAAGGTGGAAAGAGGGGCATATAATGAAGGGAGAAGTGATAGGAAGGTAGACACATAAAGGAAAAGAAGTAGAAGAAAAAGGAAAAGAAAACGTCTGTTGATTCAGATCGAGAGAGAAGAGATAGGAAATAGAAAATAGGAGGGGGAGGTATACATGCACGAATCAAGTGTCAAAACAGAAGGTGACGGTGATGAAGCGGATAACGATGCGGACTGACGACCTAGTTGTGCCAAGTTCGAATCCAATCGGTTCCATAGAATCACTTTCACTTGGCACAACTAGGTTGTCAGTCCGCATTGTTATCCACTTCACCACCGTCACCTTCTTTTGATAAAATAAGTGAACAACGTCTGAATGTTGCCACCCACTTTTTTGATCGGTTTCTGTGTAACTAAAACAAAATTATAAAAGGGCCTATGTCACTAACAAAAATGTCTGATTACGTGAATGATACTGAAGTGAATGTTAGTATATTCTTCCCTCTTTGCAACTAAGTTGTCCAAAGACTTTAACCTCTGATGAAAGACTTGATGCCATTCCATGTATTGTTTAGGATAAGAATCGTTTAATTGTCTAGATAGCTCAGTTACCACGGGATTGCTTTCCTACAGGCTACAACATGGGCAGATCAGATCCAATGTCATTAAATACTTATCATAGAACGTACTTATAAGTAATAAAATCTTGCTCATAATTTTTGCATAGGAAAAGAAATATTGATGAATGACAAAAACAATACCTAAAATATTAATTTAATTTTTTTGTAAGCATTGTTTAAAAATACAAGTAACGATTGGAGTCTCTGTGGAGAAAAGAAGACAATCAGTATTTGTTCATTAAAATCAAAATTACAGATATGGAGTTTCTTATCAACTGGAGCAGCTTTTGTGTGTAGTTCGCCCGCATAATAGTTTAGTAGTAACTTCTTATTAAACAATGTTGTCATTGAAACAGTTAGCGAGATTTTGTGTGGAAGCTTTAGGCTGACTAAGTAAACAGTGTGCTAATTTGTGCTTCCTATGTTTAGTCAGTATATACGTGAGTAAGTGATTTTAATGTGTCGTCTGCCGAGAACTTATGGGTTAGCGGCCAAGACTAGAACTGGTTTTGTCTGCAAGGTGTTTAGTATTTAGTTGCGAAAACCGCGTCGTGACGTACAATAGTTTGTGTAACATGGTTGACTTTCTCATTGCTAACTGTGCTTTGATTGTCACTTAAATAAGCAGTACAAAACATGTACTCGGCACCAAGATCAACTTTTTATATTGGTTTAAGTCTGATATTTGTAACCAATCAAAATAGAGTAGTTTGTAAAAGTAAAGCAATAAGAATGAAGGGTACTACTCCAGATGAAGCGCCTAATTTCCGTGACTGCTCGGCGGCAACGATCGGGTAGGTTGCGGAAGTGTCCGAGCGCTGCCGAGACGAAAACGAGGCTGAAGCAAAACTGAAAGTCGTAAAATGGAAGAGTGACAGACAGACGACGGTATAAGATGAAGAATACAAAAGAAAAAAATACATATATTTGAAAAAAATGAAAGAAAAAATGAACAAATCATAGCTGAAGAACTATAAATAAACTTTTTTTAATTATTTTTTTCGTGGGCCAAATAGACCATTTTAAGTTTTTTAAAATCTTTTTTTTTACATAAATCAAAGAAGTAAATGCTATTTCTTTTACGATATTTAGCCAACTTTTTTTTGGTCTTTTTTTTACATAAAAATAACGTACATCTTTAAGTACGTTATTTTTCTGAAGATATTAAGGCAAGTTTATTTGTATACTTTTTTTTTTGGGGGGGGGGTCATATATTTTCTCGTCGAGGGTCAGGGTTTACGGATACGTTTGCGGCCGATTCGAAAGCTCTTCCTACCGCTTGTTTTGTTGTGCTGAGCGCAGATGATTGACAGCAACCTGATCGGTCAGCTCTGCTTCAGCCTCGTTTTCGTTTCAGCTCTCGGGCACTTCTGCGACCTGCCCGATCGTTGCCGGCGAGCAGTCACGGAAATTAAGCGCTTCATCTGGAGTAGTAACGAATTAAGTATTTATAGAAATTGTGTTGTTGTTGCTGCTGTTCCTGTTAAACTAGTTGGACTTTCGCATAGAGCTCACGAAGGTCGTGCCTCAGGTTTGTCTGGTCTGCATGAAGTATTCAGAGGTGGTCAGAGTTATTAATTAGACTACAACAGTCGCAGCTTCACCTCGACACAGAGAGCAACAAGTCTCGGCAGTTGCGTGAGAACTCGGATGACGTTTGTCCAAGAACACACAAAGGACTAGCGTAGAAGTATCATTGCCACTTTCCCTCCATCGATTTGCGGTTTCGCACCTGACACAACCAGAGGACAACAGGTCCTGATGCCGGCCCCTCCTGGATTTTCACCAGAGTCATGTCAGCTAGGTAGCATTAACACTACCACGTTGCCACCGCCCCTACACCGGTGACGAGTTAGACTTATGAAGATTTGTTTCTGTCGCTCTATTGTAGAAACAAGGTTCAACACTTTTCATAATAGTCTTCATGATTCAACTGACAAACTAGCCATCCCATTTACCTTCATCCTCGAGTGACTTTTAGGCCTCATAAGTGGTGACTCATTAGTAAAAAAAGGGAGAGCATCTGTGTAAGACTGCGTCGATAATTGGTAAATAGTCTTATGTGGAAGAATGCAGTGAAGCTGGAATGGAGAAAGGAGTTAGGTTGGCGGAATCAAACTGAAATACGAGTTGGATTTAATTCCAACTCACGAACAACACCTCGTAAACAATGGCGGAATGGTTTTGAATCAAGCAGACGACATTAACGTTGACCGCGATTGAATTAATCGCTCTAATCAATTTACTGGTTTGAATACCCGTAGAATCGAATGCGTAATACTTTATATCTGTTAAGCAACAAGTTTTATAACAAGAACACCTGCTCCAGAACAGGTAAAAATAGTACCTGGAACAGGACAATATATATAAAATATCTAAGTTTTTCATACAATATTTAAGTTTATTTTTTAATATCTATGTTTTATTTTATAAAATATCTAATATTTAAAAAATATCTAAGTTTCTTTTAAATATTTATTAGTTTTTTTATAAAATATCTAAGTTTTTCATACAATATTAAAGTTTATTTTTTAATATCTCTGTTTTATTTTATAAAATATCTAATATTTTAAAAAATATCTAAGTTTCTTTTAAATATTTATTAGTTTTTTTTATAAAATATCTAAGTGTTGTGAAGTTGTCCAACAGTAAATAATAAATAAAGGAAGTTAAATCGAAGGTTGGTTTAACAAGTGTATTAACAAAGTAAGAAAGTGACTAGCACTTGGCTAGACAGTTACAAGACTGTGCTTTGTCTTCTCTGTGTCTCTGGTGACTCGCACTATTTATAGTGACAACCGGTGTAGTTTCTCCTGTGTAAGAACGGCCGGTGTAACACTAAGTATTCTTAATTTCTTTTCTTATAAAATATCTTCTTTTATTATAAAATATTTAAGTTTTTAAAAATATTTATTAGTTTTTTTATAAAATATCTATTAGTTATTTTTATAAAATATCTAAGTATTCTTAATTTCTTTTCTTATAAAATATCTTCTTTTATTATAAAATATTTAAGTTTTTAAAAATATTTATTAGTTTTTTTATAAAATATCTATTAGTTTTTTTTATAAAATATCTAAGTATTCTTAATTTCTTTTCTTATGAAATATCTTCTTTTATTATAAAATATGTAAGTTTTTAAAAATATTTATTAGTTTTTTTATAAAATATCTATTAGTTTTTTTATAAAATATCTAAGTATTCTTAATTTCTTTTCTTATAAAATATCTTCTTTTATTATAAAATATTTAAGTTTTTAAAAATATTTATTAGTTTTTTTATAAAATATCTATTAGTTTTTTTTATAAAATATCTAAGTATTCTTAATTTCTTTTCTTATAAAATATCTTTTTTATTATAAAATATTTAAGTTTTTTAAAATATTTATTAGTTTTTTTATAAAATATCTATTAGTTTTTTTTATAAAATATCTAAGTATTCTTAATTTCTTTTCTTATAAAATATCTTCTTTTATTATAAAATATTTAAGTTTTTAAAAATATTTATTAGTTTTTTTATGAAATATCTAAGTTTTCTTAATTTGTTTTCTTTTAAAATATCTTCTTTTATTATAAGATATTTAAGTTTTTAAAAATATTTATTAGTTTTTTTTATAAAATATCTATTAGTTTTTTTATAAAATATCTATTAGTTTTTTTATAAAATATCTAAGTATTCTTAATTTTTTTCTTATAAAATATCTTCGTTTATTATAAAATATTTAAGTTTTAAAAAATATTTATTAGTTTTTTTTATAAAATATCTATTAGTTTTTTTTATAAAATATCTACGTATTCTTAATTTCTTTTCTTATAAAATATCTTCTTTTATTATAAAATATTTAAGTTTAAAAAAATATTT
Organism: Sepiola atlantica; assembly: GCA_963556195.1. Taxonomy (NCBI): domain Eukaryota; kingdom Metazoa; phylum Mollusca; class Cephalopoda; order Sepiida; family Sepiolidae; genus Sepiola; species Sepiola atlantica. The sequence goes on from OY744546.1 coordinate 14,524,875, forward strand.
ATTAGTTTTTTTATAAAATATCTATTAGTTTTTTTTATAAAATATCTAAGTATTCTTAATTTCTTTTCTTATAAAATATCTTCTTTTATTATAAAATATTTAAATTTTTAAAAATATTTATTAGTTTTTTATAAAATATCTATTAGTTTTTTTTATAAAATATCTAAGTATTCTTAATTTCATTTTCTTATGAAATATCTTCTTTTATTATAAAATATCTAAGTTTTTAAAAAATTTTATTAGTTTTTTTATAAAATATCTATTAGTTTTTTTTATAAAATATCTAAGTATTCTTAATTTCTTTTCTTATAAAATATCTTCTTTTATTATAAAATATTTAAGTTTTTAAAAATATTTATTAGTTTTTTTATAAAATATCTATTAGTTATTTTTATAAAATATCTAAGTATTCTTAATTTCTTTTCTTATAAAATATCTTCTTTTATTGTAAAATATTTAAGTTTTTAAAAATATTTATTAGTTTTTTTATAAAATATCTATTAGTTTTTTTTATAAAATATCTAAGTATTCTTAATTTCTTTTCTTATAAAATATTTTCTTTTATTATAAAATATCTAAGTTTTTAAAAATATTTATTAGTTTTTTTATAAAATATCTATTAGTTTTTTTTATAAAATATCTAAGTATTCTTAATTTCTTTTCTTATAAAATATCTTCTTTTATTATAAAATATTTAAGTTTTTAAAAATATTTATTAGTTATTTTATAAAATATCTATTAGTTTTTTTTTATAAAATATCTAAGTATTCTTAATTTCTTTTCTTATAAAATATCTTCTTTTATTATAAAATATTTAAGTTTTTAAAAATATTTATTAGTTTTTTTATAAAATATCTATTAGTTTTTTTAATAAAATATTTAAGTATTCTTAATTTCTTTTCTTATAAAATATCTTCTTTTATTATAAAATATCTAAGTTTTTAAAAATATTTATTAGTTTTTTCATAAAATATCTATTAGTTTTTTTATAAAATATCTAAGTATTCTTAATTTCTTTTCTTATAAAATATCTTCTTTTATTATAAAATATTTAAGTTTTTAAAAATATTTATTAGTTTTTTTATAAAATATCTATTAGTTTTTTTTATAAAATATCTAAGTATTCTTAATTTCTTTTCTCATAAAATATCTTCTTTTATTATAAAATATTTAAGTTTTAAAAAATATTTATTAGTCTTTTTATAAAATATCTATTAGTTTTTTTTATAAAATATCTAAGTATTCTTAATTTCTTTTCTTATAAAATATCTTCTTTTATTATAAAATATTTAAGTTTTTAAAAATATTTATTAGTTTTTTTATAAAATATCTATTAGTTTTTTTTATAAAATATCTAAGTATTCTTAATTTCTTTTCTTATAAAATATCTTCTTTTATTATAAAATATTTAAGTTTTTAAAAATATTTATTAGTTTTTTTTATAAAATATCTATTAGTTTTTTTTATAAAATATCTAAGTATTCTTAATTTCTTTTCTTATAAAATATCTTCTTTTATTATAAAATATTTAAGTTTTTAAAAATATTTATTAGTTTTTTTATAAAATATCTAAGTATTCTTATTTTTTTTCTTTTAAAATATCTTCTTTTATTATAAGATATTTAAGTTTTTAAAAATATTTATTATTTTTATTTTATAAAATATCTATTAGTTTTTTTATAAAATATCTATTAGTTTTTTTATAAAATATCTATAAGTTTTTTTATAAAATATCTAAGTATTCTTAATTTTTTTCTTATAAAATATCTTCGTTTATTATAAAATATTTAAGTTTTTAAAAATATTTATTAGTTTTTTTTATAAAATATCTATTAGTTTTTTTTATAAAATATCTATTAGTTTTTTTTATAAAATATCTAAGTATTCTTAATTTTTTTTCTCATAAAATATCTTCTTTTATTATAAAATATTTAAGTTAACAAAATATTTATTAGTTTTTTTATAAAATATCTATTAGTTTTTTTTATAAAATATCTATTAGTTTTTTTATAAAATGTCTATTAGTTTTTTTATAAAATATTTAAGTATTCTTAATCTTTTTTCTTATAAAATATCTTCGTTTATTATAAAATATTTAAGTTAACAAAATATTTATTAGTTTTTTTATAAAATATCTATTAGTTTTTTTTATAAAATATCTATTAGTTTTTTTATAAAATGTCTATTAGTTTTTTTATAAAATATTTAAGTATTCTTAATCTTTTTTCTTATAAAATATCTTCGTTTATTATAAAATATTTAAGTTTTAAATAATATGTATTAGATTTTTTTATAAAATATCTATTAGTTTTTTTTATAAAATATCTATTAGTTTTTTTTTATATAAAATGACTACGTTTTAATAAAAACCCAACAAAAATGTTGATTTATAGTTGTTTACATGATAGCAATGTAAAACCCCAGCGTACTAACTTATTATGTGTAAAGAAGCAAATTGCTACCATGTTCATCTCCGCACAAACCTGTTTGATTTCGATACGGTTTAACCAGAAAACATTAGTAAAAAGTGAAGATCAATCATCTCTGTCAACAAGGTGAATAGTCAACAGTTGGTTGAACAACAGTGAGGACCTGCAATCAGCCCACGACATTTTTTTAATTTTTTTATTTATGGATCACTGCTTATCAAGGTCCGGGGGCCATTCGAGGACAAAAGTTAAAAGGATTGTTGGTTGGACGATGATTACCGCCACGAGAGGATTTGAAACAGTGGTGGAATGGGCAGAAAATTACTTAAGAGGATTTGATTTTCCAAGATGGCGGCTCCAAGTATTTACTTATATTATACTTAGAGACGACCATGTTTTTTGTCAGCAGACTCATGCTACCTCGTGCAGCAGACTCGTTTTATCTTGTTTCACAGACGGGATGTTTCACAAACTTTGTTCATGGAAGTTCCGCCTGGTCTTTGGTACAGAGAAAGAGAGAGAGATAGAGAGATAAAGAGAGAGAGAAAGAGAGAGAGAGAAGGGTAATTGTTTGCTGTGGTTGTAGTCAGACGAGTGATTGTAATGAATGTTTTAGAGAGGAATGACAGGAATTGGAGCTCAGTCGAGCACCTACCATGAACATAATGATACAGTAGAGAGAGGCTAGCAACATCAAGTAGTGTTTATTCAAATGAGCGTTAAAAAACATGTTTCGATTGTTTATTGTTATCATAACACTATATTTTAGTCACTCTTTTGGTCAAGGTCAAAGTGTAGTATCTGTTCCGATGGATACTGCACCCCATAGACTGGTATTGCTTTGGCCTTCGGGGCTTGATTTACGCCTGTCTATGGGTTTGTCCTGTGCAGTTCTAGGAGATCCACCCTCCCAGGCTTTGCCTCCCCTCTGTAGGGAGGAGTAAGTTTATTGCTTACTGCCTGAGGCGCCCCTACCGGGGAATGCCGACGGGGCTGCCCAGGCAATTTTTAATGGCCAGAGTGCTCACCTTCTCGGGCGCTGGCTTTTCAAATCTCACTTTCTGACCTTATGTCACATACTTCTATTGTGGGTAGGTGTTGAATAAACACTCTTATCACTACCTTTTAAGATTTAAACGTCTTTTAAAACTCTCCTCGGCCTTTTGACTAAGATCAAACTGTAGTATTTGTTCCGATAGATGCTACACTCTGTAGACCGGTACGGTCTTGACCTTTGGGCCTTGATTCCACCGGTCTGAGGTATTGTCCTGTGCAGTTCTAGGAGGTCAACCCTCCCAGGCTTTACCTTCTCTTTGAGAAAAAGCCAGTTATTTTGCTAATCACCTGAGGCGCCTCTACCGGAGAATGCCGACGGGGCTGCTAAGGCATATTTGTATTCACTAATCCTACTACGTTGGTTAACCTCACCTGACCTTGTGTCTAGCCTCCTGTAGAAGAGGTAAATAACGTAGCACTACTTTTTAATTTTAAAAAACCAAGCACTTGTTGACACAATGTGAGAGGGGGGGCAAGATGGGCAAGACGTGCAGATGAGAAATGAAGGACTGGGAGAGGGATTATTTCTCAAAATATAACTGACATGACCAGTTATAGTGGATGAAGTCATAATGGATGATGTTATAAAGGATGACGTTATATACGATGACGTCAAAACAAAATAACGACATCAATGATGACGTCACTAAAGGATGACGTCATCCATTAAAATGGATAGGGATTACCGTACACAGTGGATGATGTCACTTAGTAATGTCGTCTTCGATCAAATCAGAAAGAGAATCCTTTCTTACGTTTCAGTTAGACAGAACATCTAGACAACTGGGGGTCCGGTAAACCCCATAAAAGGAAAATGAATAAAAAGATGATGAAAAAAAAAAATGTAAAAATATACAGTAGTGTTGGAAGGATTACTTCAATATAAGATGACGTCATCATTAATGACGTCACTAAGTGATTGACGTCATCCATTAAAACAGGTGGAGAGTACCATGCACAGCGGAGTACGTCTTCGATCAAATCAGAGAGAGATTGGTTGAAAGAAAGCCTCTCTTGCGTTTTATGTAGACCAACATCTAGACCTGAAACAAAAAGGAAAAACGTACTAAGATGTAGTAAAGTACACAATTTTATAAATTCATACAAGTTATACAAGTAAAAGAAATTAAAGCAGGAAGACTCGATGTACCACAGTCTATAAATATTCGAAATTGATCCAAAATCATGGCTCTTTATTGCAAGTCTCCCACTCAATGAACCCTGAGTATACTTTTCCCAGAAAAAAAAAATGAATATTATGAAATTATTATTAACTACTTTTTAATGTACTGCTTCTATTTTACTAAAAATGGTTTACGTAAAATTAAATTGTTTGTGAGCAATGCCGAAACGAGTTTCAACCGAAAATCATTTGTAAACTACAAATTGTTAGGAGGAAGCGTTACAAATAAGAACGTATGGCTAGTTACGAATAGTCAGAAAATAAGAATACATATGTAATATGGCGTTATGGGCTCGGGCAAGGAGACATAACATTCTTCATTTAATATCAGGCAATGACGAGCCTAAATATATATATAAATATATAGAGAGAGAGAGAGAGAGAGACAGAGAGACAGAGAGAGAGACAGAGACAGATAGATAGATAGATAGATAGATAGATAGATAGATAGATAGATAGATAGATAGATAGACAGATGGATAGATAGATATATAGATATATAGATAGATAGTGCGTCGAGTCATGTTATAAAATAAGAATACATATGTAATATGGCGTTATGAGCTCGGGCAAGGAGACATAACATTCTTCATTTAATATCAGGCAATGACGAGCCTAAATATATATATATATATATATATATATATATATATATATATATAGTGAGAGAGAGAGAGAGAGTCAGACAGACAGACAGAGAGAGAGAGAGACAGAGAGAGAGAGAGACAGATAGATAGATAGATAGATAGATAGATAGATAGATAGATAGATAGATAGATAGATAGATAGATAGATAGATAGATAGATAGTGGGTCGAGTCATGTTATAAAATAAGAATACATATGTAATATGGTGTTATGAGCTCGGGGAAGAGAACATAGCATTCTTCCTTTAATCTTAGGCAATGACGAGCCTCAATATATATATATATATATATATATATATATATATATATATATATATATATATATATATATATTAGTATTTCATGTATCCGAATAAAATTTTATAAAGAGATATACTTTTTTATGTATCAATTTTCAGTATTTACTTCAACAGTGCTCGATACGTAAGTAGAGCTAGGTAGTAAGCTATGGAAATATATTTATGGCAATTAAGCTACACAGAGGCTCCCTCATTTCATCTCCGGGCTAAAATTGTAGCCTGAAGATTCCCCTCCGGGGATGAAACGCGGGAACCTCTGTGTAGCTTAATTGCCATAAATATAGTTTCATTGGTTACTATATATATATATATATATATATATATATATATATATATATATATAGAGAGAGAGAGAGAGAGATTGATAGATAGATAGATAGATAGATAGATAGATAGATAGATAGTGAGTCGAGTCATGTTATAAAAAACAATAAAGTGCTTGTCGCAAGAATGTGAGAGCTAAAATACAAATTATTTGTTGAAAAACTATACCTTACATATTTCAGAGACGTACCATGGTTTCATTGACGTGGGTTTACATTTTACTGCGTAGAAAAGGCCGTTCCAACCCAGCAAAATTATCATCGACTCACGAAAATGGAATCAAATCGAAGAAATTACCGGTGATCATAGAACTCTACTCTTCTATTTTTTTTTATTTTCGTGAGTCGCTGACGATTTGGATGGGTAGGAACAGAACCGTTAAAATTGTTCCTATTCTATTTATGCATTCCTTTTTTTAAGAAGACGAGTGAAACCATACACCCCATAGACTGGTATTGTCTTGGCCTTCGGGGCTTGACTTACGCCGGTCAATGGGTCTGTCCTGTGCAGTTCTAGGAGGTTCACCCTCCCAGGCTTTGTCTCCCCTCTTTGGGGAGGAGTAAGTTTATTGCTTACTGCCTGAGGCGCCCCTACCGAGGAATGCCGACGGGGCTGCCCAGGCAATTTTTAAACCCCACTTTCCCGATCCGACCTTGGGTCACATCTTACTTGTGGGAGTAAGATAAAAACTGGCCTTGTGCCTAACTCCTGGAGAGGAGTAAATCAATACATATACAGTCTGTGTGTGTGTATTTGTGGGTGTCTGTGGGTGTGTGTGTGTACCTAGGCTGCGCTTGCTAGTTAATGGTTCAACACTTATGGGTTAGATTATACTTTCTGTTTGTACGTGTGTATTTCTACTCGGTAAGAAATAATTGTGCGGATGTATCATGACTCGTATTTGTGTACATATGTTTTGGTTACGTATATGTATCAGTGACACCTTACATTCTCAAATGTGTAATGTGTTGGTGAATAGGCGACTAATATTATGATATTCTTTGACGCGCACAAAATTCTTCAACCCGACCATACATCAGTAGTCATAACCCTGGAAAGAACATCGTTATTTTGCTAGTCTCAATCTTTTGCTAGTCTCAATCTTTTGCTAGTCTCAATCTTTTGCTTGTCTCAATCTTTTGCTAGTCTCAATCTTTTGCTAGTCTCAATATTTTGCTAGTCTCAATCTTTTGCTAGTCTCAATCTTTTGCTAGTCTCAATCTTTTGCTAGTCTCACTCTTTTGCTTGTCTCAATCTTTCGCTAGTCTCAATCTTTTGCTAGTCTCAATCTTTTGCTAGTCTCAATCTTTAGC
>OY744546.1:14539624-14587124 GCA_963556195.1 Sepiola atlantica
TAAGCCTTACCCTAACCCTAAGCTGAAGCTACTTTCAGCAAGTACTTTAGTATAACCCGCGAATCCACAAATGGGTTGACACAACTGACCCCTCTCCTTGACGGTAATTCAGTTCTCAATCATTTGTTACACAATGAAAGTCATTAGTTGACTAGTTGAGTGATTGACGAATGGGAGGTCAGAATTTAACCTTTAGTTAACGGAAGTCGATGTAACGTGATTTTCGGGTGGCCGGTGGGGGGTTCAGCTCTTCCTGGCGATACTTCAAGCAAAGTGGACGTGTAAAAAGAGGGCGCATAATGTAGCTAAGTGTTACGATAGGGACACACAATGTAGCTAGCTGTAACGAGACATGTTATCTATCTGCCAATCCTACTGCCTGTCTTTCTCTCTCTACGCGCGCGCGCAAGTAAACCATCACTTTAGTGTTGGTTTCTCTTTCTAGTTTTCTTTGTGACTATTCCTTTCTGAATTAATTTATAAATCCTTTATAATAAATAATAAATAAACATCTGAGTGATCTTATCTACAGACAATCAAGTAGCTGGGTTCCCGACGACGACAACAGCGAATGTGTATAATAGTTAATACACGTCACAGACAACAGCGAATGTGTATAATAGTTTATACACGTCACAGACAACAGCGAATGTGTATAATAGTTTATACACGTCACAGACAACAGCGAATGTGTATAATAGTTTATACACGTCACAGACAACAGCGAATGTGTATAATAGTTTATACACGTCACAGATCACAGCGAATGTGTATAATAGTTTATACACGTCACAGACAACAGCGAATGTGTATTATAGTTTATACACGTCACAGACAACAGCGAATGTGTATTATAGTTTATACACGTAACAGACAACAGCGAATGTGTATTATAGTTTATACACGTCACAGACAACAGCGAATGTGTATTATAGTTTATACACGTCACAGACAACAGCGAATGTGTATAATAGTTTATACACGTCACAGACAACAGCGAATGTGTATTATAGTTTATACACGTCACAGACAACAGCGAATGTGTATTATAGTTTATACACGTCACAGACAACAGCGAATGTGTATTATAGTTTATACACGTCACAGACAACAGCGAATGTGTATAATAGTTTATACACGTCACAGACAACAGCGAATGTGTATTATAGTTTATACACGTCACAGACAACAGCGAATGTGTATAATAGTGTATACACGTCACAGATCACAGCGAATGTGTATTATAGTTTATACACGTCACAGACAACAGCGAATGTGTATAATAGTGTATACACGTCACAGATCACAGCGAATGTGTATAATAGTTTATACACGTCACAGACAACAGCGAATGTGTATTATAGTTTATACACGTCACAGACAACAGCGAATGTGTATTATAGTTTATACACGTCACAGACAACAGCGAATGTGTATTATAGTTTATACACGTCACAGACAACAGCGAATGTGTATTATAGTTTATACACGTCACAGACAACAGCGAATGTGTATAATAGTTTATACACGTCACAGACAACAGCGAATGTGTATTATAGTTTATACACGTCACAGACAACAGCGAATGTGTATAATAGTTTATACACGTCACAGACAACAGCGAATGTGTATTATAGTTTATACACGTCACAGATCACAGCGAATGTGTATAATAGTTTATACACGTCACAGACAACAGCGAATGTGTATTATAGTTTATACACGTCACAGACAACAGCGAATGTGTATTATAGTTTATACACGTCACAGACAACAGCGAATGTGTATTATAGTTTATACACGTCACAGACAACAGCGAATGTGTATAATAGTTTATACACGTCACAGACAACAGCGAATGTGTATTATAGTTTATACACGTCACAGATCACAGCGAATGTGTATAATAGTTTATACACGTCACAGATCACAGCGAATGTGTATAATAGTTTATACACGTCACAGACAACAGCGAATGTGTATTATAGTTTATACACGTCACAGACAACAGCGAATGTGTATTATAGTTTATACACGTCACAGACAACAGCGAATGTGTATTATAGTTTATACACGTCACAGACAACAGCGAATGTGTATTATAGTTTATACACGTCACAGACAACAGCGAATGTGTATTATAGTTTATACACGTCACAGACAACAGCGAATGTGTATAATAGTTTATACACGTCACAGACAACCGAAACTATTAGCCGTGTGCGGAGCTCTTTGAAGGGAGTATACTCTAGCTAGTTAAACCATTTTTTTCTGTTTACAACAAGTAATATAAATTGAGCATTACTCAGGATTTGAAAAGAGTCGTCCGTGATACGAGCGGCGCAAACACATTTATCTAGTAGATGTTGACCAAGCTTTTAGTCCGTGAGAATTAAATCACTCTGTGTATGTACATCAGATCGAAAGAGTCAGTCGATTCGCTCGATCAATCCTTGTGAATTTGAATCTCTCTCGAAGAGGCACGGTTCAACGAATGATTGAGCGAATCGGGCAGCACGTTCGATCGCATGAACGGAAACACGGTCATTTTTATTCTCAACAGAAGAATTAGTATTCAAGAGTTTGTAGACGTCGACTCAGTAGTTCTGTTTGCGTTGATCGCGACACGAATGGCCCCTATTTGACATATTTAGTTGCACTTTGTCACCTTTCTATTTTAAAAACGTTTGCGAGGTTATTTGCAGGCGTTGAGTAAAGAAAGTGTGTTTATATTCCCAGAATCTTTTATTCAAATTACAAAAGCTTCACATATCTTTTCTCTACATATATAAAGTTAGGTACGTATATATTTATACGAGCAAATGGTTATGTAGTTTATAAGTTAATCATATTAAAATCGTGCAAAGTTAATAAAAACCTTTAAACCTAGGTCTTTCAAAGAAACAAGTCCTCTATTCAGAAGGAAGAAACAATTAATTAACAAGCATTTTTTTACATTATTCATTTTAATTTTTTATATTTATTAATCGTTCATGAGTTCTGAAAGAACCGGAAGTGTATGTGGGAAGGGGCAGAAAGTCTTTGTAATAATGAATCCCCAGATATATTATAAGGTGTGAAAGGGTATCCTCTATTGACATATTATATTATAATATAAATGATATATAGGATTCCAAAATAATAGGGAGAAAAGTGAACATTGAATATATGTGAAGATGAATATATGTAAATGCGTTATCCCTTTAAACGTCTACTTTGGCATTATTGTATATATGATCCGACCTATTCTAAGTTAGATGAATAATAACTTTACATTTGTTTGATTATCATTTTATATTCCATAATAATGCCCCAATATTGAATATACTTTTATCGCATCAGGAATTAATATGAAATTATTTCATAATATTTGATATATATATATATATATATATATATATATATATATATATATATATATATATATATATATATATATATATAAATATTTGTTATTGTTTATTTATCTATGGACGTATACGTTTTGTCTCTTTTCAATCAAGACCCATCAGCATAGAAGTACAACTATTCACCACCAGTCACACGATTCGAAACCCTGGATTACAAGTATTTTTCAACCCCAATCCAACGTCGCTAACCGATAGGCCAGTTCTGAACAGCTTATAAACAATGATAATTTTAACACTTTTAGAGGCGGCGAAACGTACAGGCATTCAACTTCTATAAGTGAAGGAATGATGCATATAAAGCAAGTGACGTCACGCTGTGTTATTACTACAATTTACAGTGCTCTACTTTTAACCGAGGAGCTTCAAATATAAATATTTGTTATTGTTTATTTATCTATGGACGTATACGTTTCGTCTCTTTTCAATCAAGACTCATCAGCATAGAAGTACGACTATTCACCACCGGTCACACGATTCGAAACCCTGGATTATAAGTATTTTTCAACCCCACATATGCCCTTAATAGGGTTAAGATGAAAATTCATATACACTAAATGTACAAAAGCAAGGAAATTCCCAAATTTTTACACTTTTATTGTCATTAATTAAGAGTATGACTACATATCAACCAAACCATTTCAGTATCACATCACTACAGTATAAATCTCTATGCATGAGTGGATGAAGTGTGTGAGGAGCGCTGAAGAAAAATTCCTACCAGTAAAATACATAGCCCTGTTGTGCTCGCATACCCTTAATGACAATAAAAGTGTAAACATTTGGGAATTTTCTTTGCTTTTGTACATTTAGTGTATATGAATTTTCATCTTAACCCTATTAAGGGCATATGATTTCAGTATACTGGCATTTATCATGGAATATCTTTACTTTAGTAAAGGCTATGCCTCAATACAATGGTCATTTTTAAGGTTTTTTGGAATTTTCTGGAAAACTAAGGTATATGCTAAACTGAAATTAAAATGCCATCAATCAGACACTAGACTATCTATCTCTGCCAAAAATCAGCTTAAACTATCAAATAGTTGATGAGATACAGGGTGGCACATACGTACGTACATACGTACGTACATACAGATAACATGATTTCATGATTGAACTTTCTGGATCTCTGGGTTGCCTTGACTAATGATGCTGAAATTCCACACACTTATAGAACCTATCAAATAAAAAATTTGTGCAAAGTTTTAACTAATTTGGTTAATTGAGTTATGATTGATCAAAGAAATGAGATTTCCAGCATAGGCCATTTGTAAAGTCTATTAAGGGATAGAGCGCTCTCGCGCCTCCCTTGATTAACGTCTGTGTCCCTATGACTGTTTTCCTATATATTATCATGACACAAAATACATGCTGAAGTATTCCTTTTGGGGGGATTGAGTTATATTTTCAAAAAATATATTCTAATTGTTCTGATTAGCTTTATTGCTTACAGGTGTTTTGGGGCGGATGTTCTACTAGTCTAATATATAAAGTAAAGTTATATTCTCCCGTAATGATCGGTATAGTTTTCTATCCGAAACCCCTCATTCTAGAAATCTGTTTCGGCATTTATTTATGACAATCATTGATACGTGATTTCAGAAACCGTGTCTTTGTTTCGTTTACTTTCATCGATTTTCACTTTTACATCGACTCACGATTTTCTCCTACATTAGTCATCTATATAAGAAGTAGGAGCGATTTTCACTCTCACGCTCAGATCTACTACATCTGCCACCCACGTCCACCGGGAATTCTTCTTTATATTTATATTTTAATTTAAGCAACTAACAAAGTAAATTCTTCGCATCTTCGCGCGATATAAATGAATGGAATATCGCAAAAAGGATCGCACTGACTGACCTTTTTGTCTCATGTCGTGTCAACATCCTAGGAATCCAATCTGAACGCATCAACTTTGCCTTCAGATTTCAGTTTCTCCGTTGCGACCCTTTTTGTGCACAATGAGTAAAATCAATTAGGGGCTTTCTTTTTATCGATTTGGCAGCTGTGGAGGTTTCCATTTTGTTGTTTATTTTTATTTTTTGCGAAGTCATTTCGGTGCGAGAGATTTTTGGCACAGCGTTTTGGCGTCAGTACATTTAGTGAATGATGTTTGGGTCGCAGGGATATTTTTACAGGGTAGCGGAAGCTTTACTAAAAGTATCTTAAAAGCCGCCCAGCGGACAACTTTTAGTCTCGCTAATAAGAAAAAACGTCTAGCTCTTTATTTAATAATTACAATTATTAATCACCCTCTTTTTACTCCCCCCTTTTGGCTAAGATCAAAGTGTAGTATCTGTTCCGATGGATACTACACCCCATAAACTGGTATTGTCTTGGCCTTCGGGGCTTGATTTACGCCGGTCTATGGATCGATCCTGTGCAGTTCTAGGAGGTCCACCCTCTGAGGCTTCGCCTGCCCTCTTTGGGGAGGAGTAAGTTTATTGCTTACTGCCTGAGACGCCCCTATCGGGGAATGCTGATGGGGCTGCCCAGGCAATTTTTAATGGCCAGAGTGCTCACTTTCTCGGGCGCTGGCTTTTCAAACCCCACTTTCCCGACCCGACCTTGGGTCACATCTTACTTGTGGGAGTAAGATAAAACTTGCCTTGTGCCTAACCTCCTGGAGAGGAGGTAAATAAATACTACAATCAGCATCGTTTCCTTCTTACTTCCCCTTACCGTTTCTTCCTCTCCCCTCATTTTTTTCCTTCACTGTATGCAATGTCGAGTTTTGCTTTTGATAAAACTATATCACTTAATGAATATGGTCGGAATCGTTCGACCGAAATACTTTGGTCCAATTGTAATGATGCGTGGGTGTTCTTGTTTTCACTAGAATGTTACCTTGTTTGTCCACTTTTTCTTAACCATTTACACATTTTGTCTTAAATTTTAATTAATTTCCCTGTCGACGGCGCAACGAATTCGCCGACTGCTTCACCATGCAGATAGCCACACCCTCCCGAAAACGGGGCCACCTGTGGACCGTGGGTTGTGACTCGTGATTTCGTTAGGGCGGAATACTGGTGGCTGAGCAGTCGGTTACCTGGTAACTTGCAACACTCCAGTTTGGCTCTTACTTCAGCTCGGCGGGTGGTCGGATTAGCTCGATCCAATCAATTGCTGGTCACATCATGCCCTAGTATCTATAAGTTCAACCATAACCGTATTATCCAATCGAATTCTTCCAAGAATCAAAACCTTACGTCTTTATATTTGAGCCAAATTATTTTCAATTCATACTATATATGTAAATGTGTGTTCGTTATAAATATTTCGGTACTTATATCGATCTTGACCCTGTTTTTTGCGAGTTTCTTGTCGGAAGCGTTCGGCTATCCTACGCAAACGCCCGAGAGATGACGAGCCGATTTGTACCAGACGACAATTTTGATACGGTGCTGCGTCCTATGATTTTAAGTTATATTTTCAAGAAATTTTCTAAACAACAAAACAAATAAAACAAGCAAAACAGAGTGAAATTACTGTTATCAAATAAATATTTTTAACCCTAACCCTAACCCTAAACCCTAACCCTAACCCTAAACCCTAAACCCTAACCCTAACCCTAACCCTAAACCCTAACCCTAACCCTAACCCTAAACCCTAACCCTAACCCTAACCCTAACCCTAAACCCTAACCCTAACTCTAACCCTAACAAAAAAAACAAAAAACAAGCAAAACATTAAAATCATAGGACGCAGCACCGTATCAAAATTGTCGTCTGGTACAAATCGGCTCGTCATCTCTCGGGCGTTTGATAGCCGAACGCTTCCGACAAGAAACTCACGGAAACTAGGTCAAGATGGATATAAGTACCAAGATTTCTTACTAGAAAATGTTTGATTGAATAATAGATGAAACTGATTTTTTTCTTTAATTTTATTAGCAAACATCTTTTGTAATGACAATATTATATTTGAGCCAAATTATTCGGTTCAATTTGACGACTTTATTCAACATTAAATAACCCATAGATGATTGATGTACCGTCAAACAATGTAAACTAATCATAATAATTATTCTTAATTGTAATAATTAGTATTAACTGTACTAATTGTATTAATTAGTATTATTAGATTGGAATGTACATAAATGTTAACCCAGTGACTTTCCATACTAAGTTTAGTGTCATTTTCCCATGAACTGAAACTCAACCAATCAAGGTTGGTTTCCTTAATGCGCCTTCCTATATATATTTAAATTAAAACGAATACATGTTTAAATATTCCTTAATTCCCGGATTGAGTTAGGTCTAAGAAAAAGCTTCCATTATACTTGTTCACTAAGCCGTAATTTTCAATGGTCTCACCAAGTGAAACATCTCTTACTACGTTTCTGTCCATCACCTCTCTCTCTCTCTCTCTCTCTCTCTCTCTCTCTATATATATATATATATATATATATATATATATATATATATATATATATATATAAAGTGGTGAACTAAAAGCGAACTTGCATTCGGGCAATTTGCCTTGTATTTTTTCCCTACAATTTTTATTTTACTTTTTCAAATTTTAAATTTTGGCCTTTGCCAACTTATCAATCCCATCGACTTCCTCTGATGATAAGATTTTGATCTTTGAAAAGCCTGGCTTAAGGAAAAATTTAACTTGAATAAATTTCCTTTTTGCGGAATATACCTTGCTCTGAGCAACTGAATAGAATTACGATTTGTCTCTTGCTTTTCTAATTCCTTTTCATCCTTCTACATATATATATATATATATATATATATATATATATATATATATATATATATATATATATATATATATATATATATATGAAGAGTTCGAATGCAAAACGCGATAAATCCAATTTGTTTAAATTGAGACCTTAATCAATAAAAGAACGAATATATTAAATATAGACTTCGAATATAAACTTTTTTTAGTTGAAAGCAAAAATTAATTATTTCGGTATCATATTATGTTAGACATAATTTGAGTGTGTGGTCGAGTGTTGAAATGTACCGCTTTTTATAGTGCTAGTTTCGTAATTTTTTAAATGGCGTTTATCGCGTTTTGCATCCGAACTCTTAATATATACATATATATATATATATATATATATATATATAAGAGGATTTAATGAATTAGAACATTACAATTGTTCCAAGAATTAGAACATCAAGTCTAGTATGGCGTACGGTCGTTTCCAAAAAATTCTGGAAATACATTATTTTATTTTTTATTTTTTTTAAATTAACAAAGCTACTCCATAACGTCCCTTCACCAGCGCCTTTAGCACCACGTCTTACAAAAATTCAAGGAAAAAAATAACAAGCTCGTCGTAGAGGAACATCTATTGACAGGAAGAGCCAGAGACAAATATTAGAAAAAAGAATAAGTTACAAATATAAAATAAAAATAGAAAGATAAAATGATAATAATAATGATAAAACATTATAAAAATTATATAAATTATAAAAATAAAATAAAAATAAAAATTAGAACGAAAAAATAAAATAAAATATAATATAAAATATAAAAAAAATAATAAAATATAAAAAGGAAAAATAAAATAAAAGGATAAAAAAATTAATAAAAAATAAAAAATAAAGTAAAATAGAGTAAAATAAAATTTTTTTAAATAAAATAAAAGATTAAAAATATATATGTTAGTCATTATGTGTTGTTTTACTCCTCGCTTTTATTTTATACTTTCTTTATTTCTTCCTCGTCTCTCCATGTCTCTTTCACTCGCTTTGTTTATTAACACCGATCGAATCAATAGCCCACCGTCCTGCTTCCTCTTATTTCTACCCACTTCTATATTCACAGAGACAGCGTGTACGAATAGTATAACTATTAATCGGTAAAAAAAGAGAATAAGAAAGAGAGAAAGATAAAGAGATAGGAGAAAAACGACTCATTTTATAGTTTGCTTTTTATTTTATTATATATATAAAAAGAAACGAAACTTATTACAATTATTTTAAAAGAACCATCTGCTTTGAAGAAATGATTTTAAAAACCTCTGTAACAAGTTTTCAGGACAATATTTTAAATTCCAATCATTTTTTTCCTCGCTTTACCAAATATGTTTTATTTTACATATACTTGTTTTTATCTGCCCTTTGAGTGGTGTTAGTACCTGGTTATGTTAATTTTTATGTTAACCTACTTTCTACTAATATTGCTGTTTTCTAGGTCAGAATCTATCCATTTAACACTTACCGTTGGCTGGGTTTTGACCTTGAAGTCGTATGTTTTAGCTCCTCAAATAAAGTGGCTTCATGCCTTGTCTCGAGCGATTTCCATTTAAAAAAACTTAAAAGGAAAATATTTGTGAAATTTCGTAGAAAAAATACGCTATTTAATATTTGCAATGAGATAGACAGTAAAAAATGTATATATTTGTGAATATATATATATATATATATATATAAATGTTGAATTAAATTAAAGATAATTAAATTATCGTTTAATACTAATCTATCGTGATAATATAAAGCTCAACATATTGAATAGAGCAATCAATTCTAGAGAAGAATACTCTTTACCTTTTGGTCTTTATTTTGTTTTATTTTATGTAAAATTTTCAAAGTTAAATGCTGCCGATAATATTTACAATTACATTGTCAGTTTTTCCCTATCCTCTGATGAGAAGAGTTTATCTTTGAAAATCCATGGATCAAGGATATGAAGCCTCTTGCTCTGAACTTTTGATGTTCTAATAAATATTGTATCTTTACAATTTGTTATTCTCATCTTTCATCTCTAGTATATATATATATATATATATATATATATATATATATATATATATATATATATATATATATATAACGTATTTTTATGTAATTATTTTTATTGGTGATTGCAGCGTTCGCTTTTTTTTGCTTGCTATTATTTCGATTGTCTCACTTCCTAATTGATTAAGATGCAGAAAATTGCATTATTGTCGCCCTTAACTTTATAGGACGTATTTTTCGTTAATATATATATTTTTATTACTTTTATACGTACATAAAAGTAATTAATGGACACGCTTTCTGGCTCACAGCCATCATCAGCATGGCTAACGTAGACAAGTATTGAACCTTCGATGATGATGTCTATAGTCCAGCGTCTTCAACACGGGACCAAGACGCTTGTCTAGAAATATGTACAATGTTTATCACCTAAATATTTAATGTATGTTTATGTAATTATTTTTATTGGTGATTGCAGCGTTCGTTGTTTTTTTTTTTTTTGCTTACTATTATTTCGATTGTTTCACTTCCTAAGTGATTAAGATGCAGAAAATTGCCTCATTAGTCGCCCTTAACTTTATAGGACGTATTTTTCGTCAATATATATATTTTTATCAATTTTATACGTACATAAAAGTAATCCATGGACACGTGTTTCTGACTCACAGCTGTCATCAGCATATATATATATATATATATATATATATATATATATATATATATATATATATATATATATATATAACAGACATACATGCAAATCACAGAATTATAATTTTGGACATAGACCCAGAACAAATATTGCTATCACACAATTACTCCCACCAATAACAGATGATAGAATTTGTCTAGTGAACATTATTTACCCCTTTCTTTCTCTTCTATTCCTTTTTTATACCTACCGGATGTGTATCAGACAGTATACCCTATAGAGAATAATGCCGTCTTAATTAGCCTGAACGCATCGATGACTGATGAACATTAATAGATTCATACGAACGACGTAGAATAGTAATAATATGATTTTATTAAAGTGCTCAATATAACCGGCCGGTTTGTAGGTTGCTTAATACATTCCTATAAACTTTTATTATTATCTCCTTATGCAGTCGGCCCCAGCAAAACACACACAGACATACGCATCTCAACACTGTCACTCACTTCAAAATATTTATCCTATTCGACCAATCAGAGCCTTTGATATCTCTCAGTCTGCGTCACAACCTAACAACTCCCTGTTGAACCTCATATTTAAATCGGTAAAAAAAAGAACTTACATTGAAATCAATCTGATGTTTTAACTATAAGTATGTCGAACTAGTTTCTACGAAACTTAATCGATTTTGCGATTAGCATCGAAAAGAAAATATTTTTAAAATAAAATCAATAATTGTTTTAATAACATTTTAAAAATAACTCGGTGGCCATTTTAATTCTTAGCAGTAAGTACGGATGAACACATGTAGAAGAACAAATTATTCATTTAACTTAATATTTTCGACTGATACTCCGTTGTTTTTTCAACAGTGCGAATTTTTATCCATTACGTCATTTGCACAAGCTGGTAAATTATCACTAAAAGTGACTGTATTGATTTACTCCTCTCCAGGAGTTAGGCACAAGGCCAGTTTTTATCTTACTCCCACAAGTAAGATGTGACCCAAGGTCGGGTCGGGAGGTGGGGTTTGAAAAGCCAGCGCCCGAGAGGTGAGCACTCTGGCCATTAAAAATTGCCTGGGCAGCCCCGTCGGCATTCCCCGGTAGGGGCGCCTCAGGCAGTAAGCAATAAACTTACTCCTCCCCAAAGATGGAGGCGAAGCCTGGAAGGGTGGACCTCCTAGAACTGCACAGGACCGATCCATAGACCAACGTAAATCAAGCCCCGAAGACCAAGACAATACCAGTCTATGGGGTGCAGTATCCATCGGAACAGATACTACACTTTGATCTTAGCCAAAAAGCCAATAACTAAATTGTACTTTACTTTGTTTTGAACTCTTAACTATAGTGCAACAAGAATATAGTTTAATATATTAAACTTGGTGCATTGAGTTTGTTAAATATAGCTTTTAAGTTAAGGAAAGGGTCACACATCCTTAGAAAAACGTTTTTTTAATTGGATTAGAGAATTTTGAAAAAACAAACAAAAACGTTATGCTTTCATGTTTTATATATATTTATTAAATGAATAAAATCATTTTTTCATAAATATATGTCTGAAACTTTCGCTGATAAAACAGTCTTGTCAAAAAGTAATTTTCTTTCCGTTTGTTTTCTCTTAATCCTACCGTGTTAAAAACGCAAGTAAATCTACTCGTGGTCTCGAAAGATTATTTATCGTCTGGTCTTGTTGATGAACTCGAAGAAAGTGACATTGTATGTGTAAGGCGCGGTTACACAGATTTAGATTAGAAGAAGGTGTCATACACAGTTAGGAAAACGTTGTTTTTTTTTTAATTGTATTAATGAATCTTTTTTCTTTTTTCATAAATATAGGTCTGAGACTTTCGCTGATAAAACAGCCTTGTCAAAGAGTCAGTTCCTTTCTTTCTTTTTCTCTTTTCATCTTGCCGTGTTAAAAAAACGTAAGTAAATCTCGTGATCTCAAAAGATTATTTATCGTCTGGTCATGTTGACGGACTCGGAGAAAGTGAAATTGGATGGGTTAGGCGCTGTTACGCAGATTTGAATTGAAGGATAGCTTCTAAGTATTTATTTATGGTTTTATCTTGACGCTTCACATGCTGACAAAGTCTTGATTTCTCGTCTTGGCCACCATCTTGATTTCCCTTTTTAATTAGCCTAAACGTTTCGATGAATGATTATTAATGGATTATACAAACGGCGTAGAATATTTAAAATATGATTTTATTTAAATGAACAATATCACCGGCCAGTTTGTAGGTTGCTTACAAAATTCCTATGATCTAGTATTATCATCTTTTTATATAATCGACTCTGGAGAGACACACAGTCACTCACTTCTAACTAATGATCCCATTCGACCAATCAGAGTCTTTCATATTTCCAAGTCCCCAGTACTAACTAACAAACTTTGTGGAACACAAACATAAATCAGATAAAGAGAATAACTTGCATTGAAATCAATGCTTTTTGAACAATAAGCATATCGAACTAATCTCGGCGAAACTTAATCATTTTGCCATTAGCATCGCAAAGAAAATATTTTTAAAAGAAAATCAATAATTGTTTTAATAAAATTGTAAAAATAATTTAGTGTTTTAAATTTATCGATTATTTTAATTCTTAGCAGTAAGTACGCTCAAACACATGTAGAAGAACTCTCTGTTTATTTAACTTGATCTTTCAGACTGAGACTCGATCGTTGTTTGACACTGTGAGCTTTTATCTAAAATGCTATCGGCACAAGCGGGGAAGAAGAAATATTACAGAAATGTTATTTCATTTTGTTTTGAACTCTTATGGTGCAATGATAGTATAGTTTTGAACTCTTATAGTACAATGAAAGTATAGATTTGAACTCTTATAGGGCAATGATAGTACAGTTTTGAACTCATATAGTGCAATGATAGTACAGTTTTGAACTCTTATAGTACAATGAAAGTATAGTTTAAAACTCTTATAGTGCAATGATAGTATAGTTTTGAACTCTTATAGTGCAATGATAGTATAGTTTTGAACTCTTATAGTGCAATGATAGTATAGTTTTGAACTTTTATAGTACAATGAAAGTATAGTTTTGAACTCTTATAGTACAATGAAAGTCTAGTTTTGAACTCTTATAGTGCAATGATAGTACAGTTTTGAACTCTTATAGTGCAATGATAGTATAGTTTTGAACTCTTATAGTGCAATGATAGTACAGTTTTGAACTCTTATAGGGCAATGATAGTACAGTTTTTAACTCTTATAGTGCAATGAAAGTCTAGTTTTGAACTCTTATAGTGCAATGATAGTATAGTTTTGAACTCTTATAGTGCAATGATAGTACAGTTTTGAACTGTTATAGTGCAATGATAGTATAGTTTTGAACTCTTATAGTGCAATGATAGTATAGTTTTGAACTCTTATAGTGCAATGATAGTATAGTTTTAAACTCTTATAGTGCAATGATAGTATAGTTTTGAACTCTTATAATGCAATGATAGTATAGTTTTGAACTTTTATAGTACAATGAAAGTATATTTTTGAACTCTTATAGAGCAATGATAGTACAGTTTTGAACTCTTATAGTGCAATGATAGTACAGTTTTGAACTGTTATAGTGCAATGAAAGTCTAGTTTTGAACTCTTATAGTGCAATGATAGTATAGTTTTGAACTCTTATAGTGCAATGATAGTATAGGTTTGAACTCTTATAGTGCAATGATAGTACAGTTTTTAACTATTATAGTGCAATGATAGTACAGATTTGAACTCTTATAGGGCAATGATAGTATAGTTTTGAACTCTTATAGTGCAATGATAGTATAGTTTTGAACTCTTATAGTGCAATGATAGTATAGATTTGAACTCTTATAGTGCAATGATAGTATAGTTGTTTACTCTTATAGTGCAATGATAGTATAGTTTTGAACTCTTATAGTGCAATGATAGTACAGTTTTGAACTCTTATAGTGCAATGCTAGTATAGTTTTGAACTCTTATAGTGCAATGATAGTATAGTTTTCAACTCTTATAGTGCAATGATAGTATAGTTTTCAACTCTTATAGTGCAATGATAGTATAGTTTTCAACTCTTATAGTGCAATGATAGTATAGTTTTCAACTCTTATAGTGCAATGATAGTATAGTTTTGAACTCTTATAGTGCAATGATAGTATTTTTTATATATAAGGCTTGGGGTATCGAGTTGGTTAAACAACATTTTAAAAGACTGTGAGTCTAGGACCAATAATCCCTCTAGATTTGTTATTTTGTAAATTTGGTTTAGTTGTTAAAACGACGGCCATTTTTAAAGATGGCCGCCGATTTTCAAAGAAAATATGACAATTTACTTAAACCTTACTTGTACTAATACCAAGATGCATAGACACATAAAAATTTGCTCATTTTTATTCCTAGTTAATTTCTGCATTAAACTATATTACACTTTATATCCAAAGTCTGCTTTACGATTGCGAAAATCTGGGGGAAATGCACATTTCAGGACATTTTGTATTTACATATATTATAGTTTCTTACCAAAATCAACTTTTAGCATTCTTTATATTTGTCATGCAGTACAATATACAAAAACAAAAAAAAATTACATAAGTTTATTATAGTAATTTTCCACTGTTGTCTCCGTACGATTTTATATCATGTTACAGTTTATTTCATTATAGAATAAATAAAAGATGTAAAACCTGTTTAGAAAACAGAATTCTAAATTCCTAGAACCTCTTTGAAAGGAGATGTCAGGTATCTAACAAGATAACTTATACATTTGCATCTGTCAGACATGGCAACTTAAGGCCCAAAACATGGTGATAGATACTCGAGCATTTTGTAAGTGTATGTGTGCTGTATTGTTTTCGTCTATTTAGTGTAAATTTAAGTATTAGTTAAAATAGACAGTCATGTATCATTATAATATTTGATCAGCTTTCCTAAATAAATGTGTCTGCTATATTTATCTATTAGATATGACAAGTTATTTAATTCTTAGTAAAACAGACATTTATGGATCATCAAAATAGTCTATCAGCTTTCTAAAAATGTGTCTGCTATATGTATATCTGTTATATATGATAAGTTATAGCCAGAGTAATACATTTTGGAATATATACTCTCGGCAACACAGTGAGTAACTTGAGTAAATTATTATTTTGTAAATGTTAATATTTAGGGGGTCCATATATATATATATATATATATATATATATATATATGTGTGGGGGGGGAGTGTGTGTGTGTGTGTGTGTGATTTTTTGTAGACTTACCAAAGCATTCTGTTCAGGAGACCAAACAACACCACAAAATACTTTTTCTTTCAAAGATTATTAATTTATCATATATATACAAATTAAAGAGTTTTTTCCTACACGTGTTTCACTACCGAGCACGTACTTAAACATATATGATAAATAAATAATCTTTGAAAGAAAAAGTCTTTTGTGGTGATGATTGGTCTCCTGAACGGAATGATTTGGTAAGCCTTCAAAAAATCACATATAAATGCTCTGTACCCTGTAATCGAGTATCATCGAGCTTAGTTTCATTGGCCTAATCCCAGTCTTTCACTGAGTAATCTAGCTTATAAGTGAAAAATCTAATATATATATATATATATATATATATATATATATATATATATATATATATATATATATTGTTCAATATAAGAGAGAACTCATATCTAGATATCCTTTGGTAGATCCTTTTAATAGTCCGAATCAGGATCTTAGTTTCGGAGGGGAATTGGCTGATGAATTTGTCATAGTTTAGATTTGTGTCCCAATTACTTGCAGACCCATCCGAGTCCATTATAAGGGGAATGAGATTAATCAGGTGAAGACCATGTGTTACTATTATAGAAGATTTTGGCGGCAATTATGTAATAAGTACGAAACTATAGTTAGAATTATAGACATTTTATATATTATTAATGATATTAAAGTTAATTCTATTAATTAGGTTTTTTTTGTTTTTATATATAGGGCTTCTAATATATGGAGTTTTTGTTTGTAAGTACTATATTCTAAGATCTTGGTATTTTCTACTAAGACTTTTCTGAATTTTGATCGGGGGCAGGAATGGTCGTTAGTTAAGTGTTAGGCTATGGCGCTAGTATCGGACAAATGCACTGTCAATCTTCTCGACAAAGTCGTGGTAGTCAAACCTATGTATATGTTTTTTACTTGGTTGTCTATAGTTCTAACTATAGTTTCGTACTTATTACATAATTTTCTCCCAAAACCTTCTATAATACTAACACATAGTCTGTACCTGATTAACCTCATTCCCTTGGATTTGTCTCCGAAGTACTTTCAGACATGGGTCTGAAAGTACTTCGGAGACAAATCCAAACTAGGGCAAATTCATCAGCCAATTCTCCTCCGGAACTAAGATCCTGATTCGGACTATTGAAAGGATTTACCAATGAATATTTAGACATTAGTTGTCTCTTATATAAAACAATACTTGCTTGCAAGAGAAGATGATGCCTATATATACACACACACACACACATATATATATATATATATATATATATATATATATATATATTGGTCTTAACAGAAAACTAAAAATCCCATCATTCTATGAGCATACAATTGTTATCATCTCTTCAAAAGCCACTCAGCCAATTGTTCTCTTGCTGAAATAAAGTTTCTTAAAATCCATAAAACAAACAAACATGTATGCACACAAAATATCAGTTTATTAAGAAAACTAAATTAATGTATGTGTATAAGTTCCCATACAACCTACAAACAAACGCGTCAAGAGCTGATACTGTCTCTGGTTGCACATATAATTGGTCCCCAAGATTTCTGAAGGCATAGCAAAACCCCGTCTGTTTCAAAAAGCAATCTCGCTGCACAGCTCCCAAGTTAGGATGACCCCCTAAACTTTCACCTTAATTCTCAGTAGCCCCGTTACGTCTACAGTAGCAACTTGTCTTGTTTGGGGTGAACTAATAAAATAAATAAATAAAATTAAGAGTTTTCTTTCTCTTTCCATAGAAGCCACTGTATCCAGTAAATAAATGTAAGCCGATAAATTATTGGCTGATGTATCAGATGTACATTTTTTGTTTTCTTGTATGTAAATATTAGCGTGCAAGAACGAAGAATTGCAGAGCGAATCCATTCATGAAGACGTCACTATCTGAACTTACAATGTTGATGTTAGCACTGTAACGGGCTTAAAATTAGGCATGTAAAATATGTTATTTCCGGAAGATTTCGAGAGATTACTCAGCAGATTTTCCAAATTACTACATAATTACATTGCTTTCTTTTAAAATTACTATATAAATGCACTGGAAACCGCTGAAAACAGTTACCCCCTTACAAAACCTGGCCCAGTTGACCATCAAAGACGATGTTTTTAAATTTTAGATATTATACAACTGGCGCAACAGTTTTTCGTTTGTATTTTTCAAGTTTTAGCGAGACATACATGCATACATACATACATACATACATACATACATACATACATACATACATACATACATACATACGTACATACATACATACATACATGCATACATACATACATACATACGTACATACATACATACATGCATACATACATACATACATACATACATACATACATACATACATACATACATACATACATGCATACATACATTTTCCCTTTAGTCTTGTGAAAAGCAAAGGCTCGTCTCTTCTACTGTGGTGGCCTTATGATTTGCATGTGGTCACCTTATGATTTGCATGTGGTCACCTTATGATTTGCATGTGGTCACCTTATGATTTGCATGCTACCTAGGTGAGAATAAATGGCTTTTCTTGCCGTCTGACAAGAACACCTTCACTTCTATTAATGATGATGTTGAAACATTAGACCATGTTTTAAAAAAGGTATTTTATCAGCGACTCATTATTCTCCTCAACTGACATCAACTTATTCGACTGCTGGTGAAGGGAATGGCAATGAATTCGCATCATTTGAGAACAACTAGTTGCTGTTCTTGCCCGTTCAGGATTGTTGGTGGAGAGCTGTTGGTATGTGTCAGAAACAAAGTGAATTTCTTGTGAACTATAGTGTTTTGCGAGTTTACGAATGGCTTCAAGATGACAAGAGATTGAAAAATGTTCTCTCCTCAGGTAGATTGTTTACATTAAGTTGATGCAGCAATGACGTGTCATTCACTACATATATGCCACCTATTATTGGGGTCTTTTATTGATAGTTTAATGTAAACTTTCAAGTGCATGGAGTAAGTTTAACGTGTTCGTCTTAACTAGGAATCCTTGAGAATCTGCGAGTGACAGTGGCAATGGGCCCAATGAATAGGACAGTAGTCCTTGTAAATTTATATTTTCTATATTTGCCAATCAGTACCAATCTTGCTAGGAGGTTTGTGTCGGCTTTCAACGTGATTTTATTTCCATATGAATGGTGTCTAAATAACATAGGCATACTGGTGAATGCCTCGAGATAATTTTTGACGTGTTGGCAAAAAATTCCAGTGTTTAAATAAAAAATAACAATAAAATATAAAATAGAACAATAACAATGAATACCAAATAAAGATTGCAAAAAAGTAGGTGATCATTTTATGTTAAATTTATGCAAAACTAATCCCTTACTTTAAATTCTAAAATAATTGGAGTTTTTATTTTTTTATTTTTACCGACACGTTTCTCATGTTGTTTACATACAATTGCTTAAAAAAAGTAACATTTCATTTTTTAGTGAATTAGAATAAGTGTAAGGCTTTTTGATTTCCCGGTCGAGCTATGATCTTGATTTCCCGTTTTGGCCGACATCTTATTTTACTGTCATAGCCGCCATCTTGATTTCCTAACCTGGCCGCCATCTTGATTTCCTAACCTGACCGCCATCTTGATTCCTAACCTGACCGCCATCTTGATTCCCCGTGTTGGGCGCCGTCGTGATTTCCCGTCTTTGCCACCATCTTGATTTCCCGTTTTGGCCGTCATCTTGATTTTCCGTTTTGTCCGCCATCTTAACCATTATCTTGATTCCCCATTTGAAGCCATCTTGATTGCCGTTCTTGCCGCCATCTTAATTTCCCGTTTAGACCGCTATCTTGATTTCTCGTCTTGGTCGCCATCTTGATTTCCCGTCTTAACTTGCCTGAACGCATCGATTGATGATAAACATTAATGGATTAATACGAACGACGTAGGATATTTATAATATAATTTTATTCAAATGCACAACATAACCGGCCGGTTTGTAGGTTACTTAATAAATTCCCATGCGCTTTTTAGTAGGCATTCCAGGAGACACAAACATACACAATCGCACGCCACTGCTGTCACTCGCTTCTAACTAATGATCCTATTCAACCAATCAGAGTCTTTCATATCTATCAGTCTCCGTCACAACCTAACATACCGAGTTGAACGTGAAGCATAAATGGGTTAAAAGAAGAACTTACACTGAAATCAATCTGTTGCTTGAACTATAAATATATCGAACAAATCTCTACGAAACTTAATCGATTTTGCCATCAGCATCGAAAAGAAAATATCTTTTAAAACAAAATCAATAATTGTTTTAATAACATTTCAAAAATAACTTAGTGTTTTAAATTCATCGACCATTTTAATTCTTAGCAGTAAGTATGCATAACCACATCTAGAATTTTTATTATTTATTTAACTTCATTTTTATTAAGCTTTTAAGATGGAGTAGGTGATTTAAAGGCGAGCGATTTAGCCGTTTTAACTGGAGCCGCAGGTTTTTGATTCACTACTTATAAAATATCTGTTTGAAACTTCAGTCTATAATAAAGACCAATGTGTATTTTTATGTGTATATAAATAAATATAAATTCGTCCCGTAACACAAAAGCAAGCGTGTAAAAACGTGCACTTTTCTAGTTCCGGGACGAAACTATTTCAAGTGTGAGGGGAAGCGAGAAAGCAGATAGCATTTCAGATAATCGGCGCCGCCTGAAATAAATTATGAAAAAAATCATTCACTCTAAATAAAAAGATAGCAGTAGGTGTTTTTTTCTCTTTAGGTATCCACTAGCCTCTCCCTCTTAGATAGAGTCAAAAAACGAGCTTTTTTTTCAAATAGATCCCACACTATCTACCAAGCTTCAACCCCTTGTCCCATTGCCGCAATGTGCTCGTTTTAAAAGTATTTTGATAAAATGTGTCGTGAAGAACAAACAGCACTGGCGCTCCCTCGACGTAAATACCCCCAACCAACCCGTCAACCAGCAAAATCCCACCTCTTCACCGTAGAGGTACTTAGGTCCCAGAGGGGTTTCTACTCCAATAGTTTCTTCGCTCGAAATTTGGAATTCCCTCCCTGACCCTTGTTACCCTGACTGTACTAACATGCAGAAGCTTAGATGTAATGTAGACAAACATGTTGCTTCACAACTTCCCACTTAGGATGCCCCTGTAGGTATGGCCCCTAATGAACAGTGTCAATGGCAATTTGCCTTGTTTAAATGAATTAAAGCATAACAAATCGGAAAGATCAGAAATCATAATAATTTATATATGGGAAAGTACTGATGAAATTCTATGATTGTATGTGAATATTAGTGCGAACACTGGCGAAGCATAATTTTTCCTTCATTTTTGACGTATAATAATAATACGCTTGTATCTTCGTTTGTGTGTACCTTATGTATCACCTTCTACACCTATTCATAAAACTGAGATCGTCCAATCGCGAAAAACGAAATGCAAAAATTAATAGCCAGTTATCTGATATCGCTGTTACAAAACATTAAGCTTTTACCCATTTCAAAATGAATTGCTCCAAAATCGAATACGACGCTATAAATAGTATTTTGTCGCAGTCTACTTGAAAGTGACATTATTTTTATTTATTTAAGAAACTAAACCCACACATGACCCGTTGGGTCACAACTTCTACCACTATTAATTGTTCTTTGATTTCATTTGCAAATTCATCAACTGTGACATATCTTTTAAGACATTCTTTTTGCGTGACTAAATTATTTTGCGTGACTAAATAATAAATATTCTTGTAGAGACGTGAAGACACTAATTATTTTACCATCTAATTTACATACGTGTTTGGTGGTGTGTAATGACGCAACATGTAAATTAGATGACGATGCTAGAAAAAAACAGTCACTATATTTCTAAATGCTCACAGGTACATTAACAATATTAGAAAATGATTGAAAAAAACAGTAAGAAGAGCGAGAAAAAGACATACATAGCTAAGATATATATATATATATATATATATATATATATATATATATATATATATATATATATATATATAGTACACTGACGAAGGCCGAAGGATTACGGGCGAAAATGTTGTTCTCCTTCCTTGGAAAAAAAAACATTTTTCTATATAAGGGAAAATTGATATTTCTTACGTAAAATATACAAAATAAATTGTGAAAATATATAAAAATATAATTTTCACATTAATTTTTTTATACACACACACACACACACACACACACACACATATATATATATATATATATATATATATATATATATATATATATATATATATACAGGGTGATTCATAATCACTTCACTTAGCTATTTAAAATATCATTTACTATTGAAGAGTTAAATTTTAATGTTATTTATATGGCCAAATTTGATGAATCTCCCACACTTTTTAAAAGGCAATGGAAACGTGATGTGAACAGAAAGCCTCCTTCGTACAACACCATAACCAATCAAATATACTACAAAGAGTCATAAATTCCTTGCAAAAAAGAATGGAGCTATGCATGCAGAACGAAGGTGGAAATTTTGCAAATTTGCTGTAATTTTAAATAAATTAATTTGTTGAATAAACTTACTGTTTTGTATTACCGTATTTTTTAACTTTAGAATTTCAAAAATAAATAGCTAAGTGACTTATGAACTACCCTGTATATATATATATTGCATCGAAGTATGTTGCACATATATCAATAAAGTTCTCAATCGCAAAAATGTGAGAGCTGAAATACAAATTATTTATTTAAAAACTATACGTTACATATTTCAGAGACGTACCATGGTTTCATTGACATTGATTGACTTTTTACTCTTTAGATAAAGCCGTTACAATCTATCCCAAATCCTCATCGACTCACAAAGTGAAGACAAATCGAAAAATGGAGTTCAACGATCACCAGTATTATCGTCCGATGAATACGCTAAAGTGTCCCTTTTAGGGCAAGTACCAAGTTAATAAGGGCGGACTGTATAACTGTATTTGTCCTAATCGTAATTAAGTATTATTCAAAAATAATGTAATTGTTAATAACGGGAGCTGTATGTGTCCCTGTTTCAATGGCGTATTCGTATCACTGTTTTTCCTTTATAAGAATATCCCCTCCATTCAACCCCAAGCCTACATAGCTAATAAACTAAAATTATGACAACAGTTTCATACTCAAATATAAGCACCCGACAAAAATTCATAAATATAACACTTAAACCATTTAATAGCAGTAATACACTCTCACCCAGGAAATAAATAACAGTCTGTCACACCAGAATCAAACCCCCTTGTCGACCAATAAATTATACCACATACCATCACCCCTACATATGAATACTCAATTTAAACAGGAAAACATACAGCATCCATTATCAACAAGTAAATTATTTTAAAATAATACTTAATTACGATTAGGACCATAAAGCCATGCATATATATATATATGGCAACTGAGAAAAAATATTATTTATATATTCATTAACGTTTCGTCGTTATTACAAGACTTTTTCAGGATGATTGTCTAAAAAAAAACACAAGTACCAAATGTTTGAAACAAGTAGTGGTGGTGGGTGTGAGCTTAACATTGGGGCCGCTTATGAAAAAATAAATTATGATATACAAATAGATAGTGGAAGTGGGAAATTGAGTTGTCAGTAGAGAGTATGGGGAATGGTGGCGGTTGGGGTTATAAGATCATTGGTTATGGGAAGAAACATTACAATAATTGTGGAAGGAGTGAAGGGATCCTTCGGTCGCCCTCCACTACGGTCGATGCATTTATCTATTTAAGTCAAATCCAATTTTTTTCTTCTAAAGTGTTTATACTACATTTGGAAAACACTTTTTTATTAATTGATCTTAACTAATTAATTCTAATTACGACTAAATAAATAATACCGATAAATAATTTCAATTTTATGTTGAACCAATCGTACAGATAGGGTATAAATAATTTGGTTGTAATTAAGCGGAACCCGTGGATATTCCGCAGTTTATCTTCATCTGTTGTATATTGCTACCGTGCATTCTATCAACGCCCGGTCGGAACGCAGACCCCACGATATATTTTTGTACCACTCTTGAAACATACTTATATAAGAAATCTGGTTAATGTAGTTTCGGAATAGATCTAGTTATGAAGGACTATCTCCGAAACTCTTGTTAGGGTTTGTGACATATTTTTATTCTATGGGCGTCCAGCGCGAACGCAGACCCCACAATACTGTTGTGCTACCTTTGTTCAAACTGAAACATACAAATATAAGAACTCTGGTTTATGTAGTTTCAGAATAGATTTCATTTTTGTAAGAGTTTGTGACATATTTTTATTCTATGGGCGTCCAGCGCGAACGCAGACCCCGCGATCTTATTATACTATGTTTAGATTGATAAGATACTAGACTTTGATCCAAGTTTGAAGTGTATTTTAGTTCGAGTTTCACGTTCTATACAACAACGACATCAGCTAATTGTTTTAAATTCTTTTTTTTGGGGGGGGGGGGGATTGCATATTCGACGATCGATCCCATCTATAACAAGATGTGTGGAGGGTGATAACGTACGTACATGAAATTGCTTTAGCGTGCAATTATATAGATAAGTTAGAAGCAATAAGCAATGAAAAATGTAGGATTATATAAATGTAGGATAATTCACCTTTGAAGAAAATAATTAGATTTAAAATAGATAGTGAGCTATTATCTCAACAATGTAAATGTTTTCGGGTCAAAGTAAAGGTCAGCCATCTGCATTTTGCTATTCGTCGCCTTCTGTTGGCATAATACAGAGATTAAACTTATTTGATTAGTTAAATTTATTGTAATTGAAATGTTAATGAAGATCAAGGATTTGATCAAGTCATCTCCGGTGGGGGGGGGGGCTCTCGTTGCCATATAATTGGGAATTGCAAACGCTTTCCTTTTTTACGTATCCTCTTTTTGTTTTCTGTTTTCAACTCCTCTACCCCACTGTCCTCTTCCACACTGTCAAAATTTCTCGAACCCAAAATAAACGTAAATCCAATAACTTGGCAGTTATCCATCTCCGACAACGGTAAAAGTTGACACACGGTCGGAATGTGGGATTTGATAAGTCTGTACCCTAGAGGAAGGGCACTTATGACCTTTAGAAATTGCCTGGGCAGCCCCGTCGGCATTCCCCGGTAAGGGCGCCTCAAGCGATTAGCAATGAACTAACTCCTTCTCAAAGGGTGAGAAGGCAAAGCCTGGGAGGGTGGACCTCCTAGAACTGCACAAGACAAACCCACAGACCGGTGGAATCAAGGCCCGAAGGCCAAGACGATACCGGTCTATAGAGTGTAGTATCCATCGGAACAGATACTACACTTTCATCTTAGCCAAAAGGCCAAAGCGTTCATCCGAACTATCAGGTCCTCTTTACTAACATTACTTTTATATGTTTAAAATTTCCAGATGTTGGAATCAATTAAAATTAGACTAAACCTGACTTGTTGTATCTGCTTCAAGCGGACCAGAGCCTATCAATTTCTGTCGATTACTTCAACAAGATACCAGTTTATTCAAACATGACCTCTAGACACGACCTTCAAGATCGCTATTGACATAAGCGCGGTTTCCATGTTCTAGGTTCATCTCAAATGAAAACCCTGAGTTTCCTTTTATGTGTTTCCGTGTTTCTCTTGTTCACAGTAGTTCTTTCATCTTGCCCTTTATTGTTTCTACCCACTAAAATGTACTGCATTGGCCCTGTGCTATTCCTCTGCGGAATATACTTGTCCTGTTTTCGAAAGATCAACGCATGCACCAAAATAACTAAACTCAGCACTGAACAACACCTGTCGCCTGATCCCTGGCTGCCTGAAGCCTACCAACTTGAACAACCTGCATCTTCTCACTGGCATTGCCCCTTTCAGATGTGAGACGGGAACTTGCCAGCTAAGTAGATATCACAAGGTTACCAGTGGCAAACGCCATTTCATTCATGGACGTGAACCAACGGTCCAACGAATGAAGTCAAGGAGAAGCTTCCTCAGCCATGTTGAACCTCTAACAAGATCTCAGGATAATCAGCTTAGTCATGACCTTCGTAAACACAAGGCCCGCTCACTAAGTCTCGTTTATTTGATGACGTCACAGATTTTGGTATTAGCAGACTACAGCTGTGGACAAGACGGCTAGATAATGACCCCTCTTACTGACATGGAAATATGTCCTTCTGAAGCTCCCCCCCCCTGGTTCAGACGCACCCTGGCTCAAATAGAAAACACTCAACCGCATAAGAACGGAAACGGAGCGATCAAATGTTGCTATGTTCAGATGGGGCTACAAAACTGACCTAACTATCTGTGAATATGGGGGGGGGGAGGGGCATACGATGCAACACTGCATTGTATGCCCTCTACTGTACAACCGGTGCAGGTTGTAAAGATCTTGCAGAGTACAACAATCATGCAAAGACTGCGTAAAAAGGTGGGAAACTGTTGTATTACCACATGACGCTTCAAAGACACACAGAGAAAAAGAACGATGGAGTTACTGTCACTGAGAAAAATCTCTGAAAAAATTTGACAACATTCTAATCGTTTGTTCTTCTTTTTTATCATAGTTCAGCCAAACAAGTCAGGCCGCCACTGTATACGTAAGGGACTTCTGCTAACATTCATATTTTTGGTGACTTTAATGGCTGATCTACTTTAACAAGATTGATGATAGAGGAAGGTTTTATCATACCTTTTGCCTAGTTTACGCTTGGTGTTATTTATTTTCCTGGTTTTGTTGGTGTATGTTGCAACACCAGGCCCAGGCTTATTTTCATATGCGATCTTGTAATAAAGAGAGTATTTATCTATCAAATATGTAAAGATAAAAACCCACTGCGACACACACTGTACGTGTTAAATGTTTACAATAAAGAATGTTAATCAGTATTTGTTTTACTGACGTATAACTCGAAAACCAAGCGTTTTCGGGCCTATATACATATAAAATACATGTTCAAATATTTCTTCATTTTGAGAATGAGTTATGTTTTGAAAACTATTTTGATTGTTCTAATTATCCGTAATTTGCAATTTACTCGCTAAATTTCCCACCTCTTATTATGTTTCTATCTATTATTCTCAGCCGCTACCATTGCATGTTTCTTACTGTTACGTTTCGGTTCAATTACAACTGAGAAAAATGAAGGAAGTGCGGTGTAGAACCTTTAACAGGGTTATTTAACAAACACACTGATTAAATTAAAATATAGAAAATCCGCTGAACGCGAAATGCTTGTTTGATGGTGAGACCGTTCTGTTTACTTTTTCACTGTCCGACAGACGACTCCTTTAATGCCAGGGGCGATAACTTTTACTTTTTGCTTCAAGGGAAATAACTCGATTTTGATTTGTTAGGTTGACCTAACACTTACTTTATATAGTACCCCCTCTCTCTCTCTCTCTCGTTCTCTCTCTCTCTCTCTCTATCTATCTATCTCTTAACAGTTAAAGGCAATAAAACTAACTATGAAGAAAAAGATTGTAATAGTCTATTATAAGCATAGGAAATATAACTACATCTATTAATACTATTTAACCCATAGCTAGAGATAAATAAATACATAATAAAAGAACGTAAAAGGAAGTATATATAGCGAACAGAACGACTAATTTTTGATATTGTCTTTTTATTGTTAAAAAAAATAACTGGCTTTGCAAACTCACTTTTTCCTGATTCTAAAGAATTTAATTCGAGCTTAATAGGTGACGCAACTGGCCACATTTTATTCTAATGAAAACGTAGGTACTGATATCGATCCTGACCCAGTTTTCGTGAGGTTCGACTCGGAAGCGTTCAGCTGTCCTACGCAAACGCCCGAGTGTTGACGAACCGATTTGTACAAGACGACAATTTTGATACGGTGCTGCGTCATGTGATTGTAAGTTATATTTTCAAGAAATTTTCTAAAAGAAACAACAAAAAAACAAAACAAGCAAAACATAGTGAAGTTACTGTTATCAAATATTTTTTGTTTGTTATTTTGATACGTTGCTGCGTCCTATAATTTTTAGTTATAGTTGCAAGAAATTTTTTAAACAACAAAACAAATAAAACAAGCAAAACAGAGCGAAATTACTGTTATCAAATAAATATTTTTAACCCTAACCCTAAACCCTAAACCCTAACCCTAACCCTAACCCTAAACCCTAACCCTAACAACACAAAAAAAACAAAACAAGCAAAACATTATTATCATAGAACGCAGAATCGTATCAAAATTGTTGTCTGGTACAAATCGGCTCGTCAACTCTCGGGCGTTTGCGTAGGACAGCCGAACGCTTCCGAGTCGAACCTCACGAAAAATGGTTCAGGATCGATATCAGTACCTAAACGTATTTTTTAAAGCTTGTTGGTATTGATGGTCGGTTAGAATTGATGAAGTGAAAGCGAGTAAATATTTAAGTCCAGCATACCAAAGGGTTTGTTGTAGAGGTCGCTGAAGATTGTGACTCAATGTTAAAAGCAGTTCAAATTAAATGTCCTACTGAGGTTAAGAAGTAAGTATTGTTATGTAATAAAATGCCTTATTTATTTGGCCAACTATAAAAAAGATTTAAGATATCAAAGGCAGACGATAGTAAATTTCACAAAATATACGCCGTATCTAATAGCAAGTTCAACGCTGCGCTGATGAGTTGGAGAAATAGCCTCGGATAATCAGCTCAGTCGTGACTTCGTAAACACAAGGCCCGCTCACTAAGTCTCGTTTATCTGCTGACGTCACAGAGTTTGGTATTAGCAGATAAACGACTTTTACGAAGGGTTCGTATTTACACGCTACGAACGGTGCTAATTTTCTGTTTTAATTCACAAAGATCCATTTTGTTTTCGTCGTTCCAAACTGTCGAGGAAACTATAAAAATGGCCCAAATATTAATGTATTTTCTTTTCCGAAAGATAAACAATTATTTCATATTTGGACACGTATGATTAAAACGGGCAATTTTATTCCGTTAAGTCAGTGAATACAGTTTAATTTTTTTGGATGTATTTAATTAAAACTTAATTAAAGTAATTTCATGACCTTAATTGATAACATTGTAAATATAAATTAACGAAGCAATCTATATACAATTTTCAATGTCGCGATGAAAAAAATTTTACATGCCTTAAATAAGCCATTTTTAGGTTAAAAATCCACACGTTACTTCAATTTTAGGTTAATAATTAACCAGTTTCAAATACTTTTTTAAATGAGATTTTTAAAGTTTTCTAATGCCTTTTTAAAAAAAAGGGTGCTTGTATAATAAAAAGCCGAAAAAAAGTTTTTTTTGTCTTTTAGTGTTGGAGAGGTAAATAAAGGGCAGGTAACTCTTACCACGAATTTTAAGCAAGATTTTCCAGTAATCAAAACTGATGGCTTTAATTGGCGTTGCACATGTGGCTACTATGCAAGGACAGCGTCGATTAGACATAAAAGGGTTAGGATTTAGGGTTAGGGTTAGGGTTTAGGGTTAGGGTTAGAAAAATATTGTTCGAAAGCTAGAGCTGTTGTGAAGAGTTACCTGCCCCTTATTTACCTCTCCAACACTAAAAGACAAAAAAAACTTTTTTTCGACTTTTTATTATACAAGCACCAAAAAAGTTCTCATTCATTATCGACAGTCTGACTGTTCACCAGATCTCGCTTGCTTGCACATACTATTATGACGTCACTTTCGATCGCACAGGCCTTAATTTTACGAAGGTCACGGCACAGTGCGACTCTCAAAATTCAACTGGACTGTTCACAGCGGAAATATCTGTGAGCGTGCTTCAAACAACTGTATTCATACGCCAAGCAATTCTATTGGTCGATAGGCTAATTACTCATTTAAGTTAAGACTAGAAAATAGTGCACCAAAACATGTGGCTGCTACTGCTTCAACACTTTTATCAAATGTACCGGATTTGACTTGTAATTATCCGAAAATGGTTGATGTGCCGTAAGACAAAATAACCAATCGACTAAGCTTACTAAGACTTGTAACACTGTGAACGACGAAGATGCCTTCGATGTAAATGAACATGTGATAAAACAGAACATGTTTGTGTATCCACTTTTCAGTGCATTTGGCTGGCAGGCTACAAGATGTCAATACGTCTTGCGTCGGTTCGCCATGTTTTAATGATACGATTCTAAAATCATGTTCGTAATCTCGTCAAATCTCGTGAGAGGACGAAGAGAAAAACGAACAGAATCAGCTAAACATGGACGGTTTGAAGATGTCCAGGAAAAAGGTTGGCATGATGTGTTTTTATTGATTGTTCTGTTTTTTTATTTGTTTTTGTTTCTGTGTTTTTCTAAACGTCCAAGCATCTAAAGTAAGAAGCTCTCTCCGTCAGCCAATCTGTCACGCTTAAGTACTAAATAAAAGTATTATATGCGCCAAAGAATCTTAATAAGAGGCTTTGGCCGTCGGTATCAGTGTTGCTTAGCCTTTAATTTCTCGTACCTTCTCTTCTTCGTCGCGGAGGGGATGTCGTCAAGATGTCGTCTAGTGGTTGAGTTCTTTCTTCGCTTCTGTACTGCCGTGAACATCGCTGTCCGCTGTGTCTACAACAAAATCTTCAC
This sequence comes from Sepiola atlantica, assembly GCA_963556195.1. Taxonomy (NCBI): domain Eukaryota; kingdom Metazoa; phylum Mollusca; class Cephalopoda; order Sepiida; family Sepiolidae; genus Sepiola; species Sepiola atlantica. The sequence continues at coordinate 14,570,190 of OY744546.1, forward strand.
AACACGATTCAAGAAGCAACAATGTTTTTAAATTTTGATAGTTTTATTCAGGCGTCAGTTTTCTGTCGGCCATGGAGATGTTTTACTAAACGTTGAGGGAGAGATCAAATTACTACTTTATCGTAGTGAATTACTAGCTTAAGTCCTTACCATTCGAGGAGGGGGAAGAAGGAATCTCATGCCTGTATTCTCTTAGGGAATTTAATTCCCCTAATCATTTCGGACTACATAGAGAAATACGTCTGTTCGACTTGCTTCCAAAAACCAGACTCGCAAAACTCTGTTTCCCACACAAAAGCCCGTGACGTCACAGAACCCCTATGCGCAGGTGCACATTGACACTTGACCTGAGGACAGTCTTATTTTGCAATCGGTTGTACGGGTTCACCCGCACTAAATCGCGCAAGCCAAACCACACGATGCCCACACACACGTCCACTTCAACATGCGTCCGGCCTCACAGGGTCATTATCCAACATCAGTTACCCTTAAGATCAAAATAGCATTTTATCAGCTCCTTTATTTATCTTCGAGCTGGGATCAAAATGTAGCAACGCAGCCTCAAGCAGTACTGGGAGTATGTCAAATAACAGCTCGTATCGATCCCGAGCCTCATCTGCTGCTAACGGCGATTTATATAAGTGAAAACATTGGACCGCTATGTGCAGGGAAAGATAGCTATTATTTCTCGCGATCTCAGTCGTAGAGTGAATGGTAGTGTGGACATTGCCTATGATGGTATCTCGTAGAGTTGAATCTTTTTTTGATAAGGATCTGATTGCATTCTTCAAGCATCAGCTTACGGTCAAAATCAGATGTGATGAAAAAAGATTACATTCTTCGAAATTTGACCAAAGGTGATTACACGTTGCGAGCGTGTGTATAAGAAAAAGAATCAAGTATCAGTACGTGTTCCCTACCTGAGCTTGGCGCACGCGGTTCTGGGTTCTGTGGACCCCAGCTCTCCGGATAAGTTATCTACTAAGCGAGTTGAGTGAATAAATCCCGTCCGCCTTTTTTAGTATTTTGGAGGAGGGGGTATGAGAAGTCCTCCAAGATGCCCACTCACGACTCTTATTTTGCCATTGGCCTCCCCAAATTAAATTCATCTTGGAAGGGCACTGTCCACTTCTAAGCTCCACTCTGTCCTCATTTATCCATACATAAGTTCAACTCTCATTTAGTGATCAATCTGCTTGTTTTCGGTCCTAAACAAATTGGAAAACAATAGGCGGTCTATTCTTTAGAAAGTATTGAGATGGTCTTACTAACCGTATTTTTGTCCCACCTCTCACTTCCAATGAATGTGTACATACATATATTTACTAGAGTAAGTAACAATCATTATTTGTTAAATAATATTCAAGCTACCCCCACCACAAATAACTTTTAGAAAAATCATGTTCGAAAGAATATTTGTGTCAAATTCTCATGTATTAATATTTTTAAAGTGTTGAAGCTATTTACCTTACATCCAAACTAGATTCCCCTCCATAAATAACTTTGCAAAAATCCTATTAAAAAGTGATTGAAGTACGAAATAAAATCCATCATAAATAAGGTGTTCTAACGTTCCTATACGACGCTTGAACCTTATTTTAGAGAATTATGCTGTTCAACAAAAACAATCTCGGGCAACGTCGGATAGGGGCAGCTAGCATATCTATATCTTTATAAAGTTGGGTGTGTTTATATGTTTATATATTTGCATGTACAGCATTCACTTCAAAACTAATGAATGTTGGTACACAGCTGCAAGTGATTCAAATGTTTGAACTGACGCCGTTTATTTCCCTCTCATCGACATCAGCACAAAGGTCATTCTACTGATCAGAGTGGACCTAGGAGTAATAGTAACTCACGGGTGAATCAACACTTTACAAAGCTCCCAAAATGGCATCATTACCGGATGTCATTTAATGGCATGCGCAGAACCACAAGCTATTCGATAATTTAGATTTTTCGAGCTATTCAGACTACTGTGTTTATTTTGATAGTTATTCTCACAATGTTTCAGCCGATTTAGCCTCCGATCTTACACTAACCTGTGGCGCAACAGATAAAAGTGCTAAGTGTTAATCAGTTCTAAGTTAGTCTTCTGAAAGTTGAAGGTTCAATCTTCATTAAAGGCGATACTAAAAATACAATCACGAATTACTTAAGATTTCTACCCGGCCATGGCTGACGGAACGAGAGCAAGTTACCCCTGTGGATTAAATATCGGTTTCCGTTCGAAATTCCGTACGGATTCCCGAGTTCGACATACAGATTCCCTAGTTCAATAAAACGCACCTGAAGAAAGGCGGAGGTTACATCGGACGAAACGTTGAGAGAATAACAACCAAGATGATAAGAGGAGTCCGATAATCCAGATGATGCAAATTATTAATTCTCATCTAAAAAATTCCGAAAAAATAAAGTCATTCGCTGTTCTTTCTTTGTAACGTAGTTTTATTAACATAATAATATTAATAATTAGTTTTATTAACATAATAATAATAATAATTAACATTAATAATATCCATTATAATAAGATTAACTATAATCCGGCGTACTCGCGTGGGTTAACTCGTGTTATGCCCACTACTATTTCTCTTTTCTTCTATTTTGTCTTCAACCCAAAAGTACAAACGTTTCTTACCAAAAAAATAAAGAATGTGAAAATAAAAACGCAATAGTATTCTCACAGCTCGAACTACAGACCATATCATATTTACCGACCGAATGATTCCAAATTATATGTCATAATAGCCAATGGATGTGACTGACGTTGCCCGTGCCGCTACGAACTACTTTTTTATACGCCCACTAATACATAAACGGACAGATGGAATTCCGTGAAACTAAACCTGTTTACGTGAAGTAAAATTGATTAAAAAGAAACCCGTGTTTTATATGACCGAATAATCTAGAATAATTGAAGGTGGCAGTTGTGAAGTGGATAATCTTGCAAACTGGGTGTACCAGGTTCGAATTCAGTCAATTCCATAGCACTGATTTAACTTATGGATGTGAGCAAGTTTCACCTGGTCCCACCAGTAAGTACCTGAATCTAGGACGTACTGTGGAAGCCAACGCTAACAATAGAACACATAGTAGGCGTCTGATCACTCTCTAGATACAATGGACACCTCCTGTAAGGGTGCCTGCGCGAAGAGTCTACCCATAAGCAAGTGTTGCGTAATCACAACCACTCCTCCGCTGTAGTGGCATTTGCTTGAGTCTAGTGGCATACAGAAGTGCAAGACGACTAGAAACAATGCCGGGACAAGCAGAGCGCCATCCTACATACAACATCTGGTATTCTTAAATGGTCACCCATTTAGTAATGACCAGGTTTAACGTCGCTTACCTTCTGTGATCTATCGGGAACTAGTGTCAACGTGATTATGTCGTATACCAAAAGTATAATGAAGCCCGCCCAAATGTCGTACCATGCTGATTCATACAAATGCTGATTCATACAAATGCTGATTCATATAAATGTACTTTTTTGTTGAGATAAAAGGTGACGGTTGTAAAGTGGTTAACGACACGGACTGACAACTCGGGTGTGCAAAGTTCGAATCCAGTTCGTTCCACAGAAACATTTTCACTTAGGATGTTGGCAACCTTCACGTGATCCCTCCTGTAAGTACCTGATGTCTTTCTAGAAAAGTATTCTAACTAGAAAGATATTGGGGAAAACCAATGCCAACAAAGGTATCATCGTATTCATAGGAAATGAATGAATGGATCATATGATCCTCCCAAGATTACCCTTCCTTTAGAGGGTGGTGTAATATATGTTCTCTTGCAATAATATCATCTTCCCAGGCATTAACTCCTCCTTTGGGGGCAGTTTAATATATGTGTGTTCATCATGCTACCGGAGGTGACGGTGGTTAACTGGCTAACGACACGGACTGACAACCTGGGTGTGCCAATTCCGAATCGAGTTCGTTCCACCTAAACATTTTCACTTAGAATGTTGGCAACCTTCACGTGTTTCCTCTTGTAAGTATCAGATTTCTTTCTAGAAAGAATTCTAACTAGAAAGATATCCTGGAAAACATTGCCACAAATAGAATCAGTCAGGATGAGAGTTTGAAAATAATGAGTCAGGGATTAGACCTTAAGTAATAACAAAAAGTAAACACGGTAAAAGATGCGTCTAAAATACAGATTACACGACTGAGGCTATGGATCTAGAAAACCTTTAATTTCTTGGAGTTAAAAATCGCACTAGGAGACAACACGGACTAGCAACTTGGGCGTGCAATGTTCGAATCCAGTTCGTTCCACAGAAACATTTTCACTTAGAATGTTGCCAGTCTCCGTGTGGTCTATCATGTAAGTACCCGATGTCTTTCTAGGAAAGTATTCTAACAAGAAATATATTGAGGCAAACCAATGCCAACAAGAGTATCATCTGATTCATAGGAAATGAATGAATCAAGATTACCCTTCCTTTGGAGGGTGGTGTAATATATGTTCTCTTGTAATGATATCATCTTTAACGGGCGGAATTTTCCCAAATCTTTAGTTTCGAAGGAAATTTCTGTCTCTACTTAGTTGCCTCCTCACGTTTGTAAATTGGTGTGTATACAACTCGGCAAAAAGGGACCCTCTATATCCGGACACAAATAGTTTGCTGTCTGCTATTATTTGTTTTTGTGTCATTAAATCGGAGATGAAATAGAATCCACTCAGGACGTGACTCTACATTGAACCATTTAAGGTTCAAAGTGGTGAAACCGAAGAATACTTTAATACAATTACTCATTACACGAGCTAAAGAAACTGTCCAGCTTAGGCACCGAAGAGTCTTGGACTTTAAAGTGAAACAGTTCAGCTTAGGCACCGAAGAGTCTTGGACTTTAAAGTGAAACAGTTCAGCTTAGGCACCGAAGAGTCTTGGACTTTAAAGTGAAACAGTTCAGCTTAGGCACCGAAGAGTCTTGGACTTTAAAGTGAAACAGTTCAGCTTAGGCACCGAAGAGTCTTGGGCTTTAATATGAAACAGTCCAGCTTAGGCACCGAAGTGTCTTGGACTTTAAAGTGAAACAGTTCAGCTTAGGCACCGAAGAGTCTTGGACTTTAAAGTGAAACAGTCCAGCTTAGGCACCGAAGAGTCTTGGACTTTAAAGTGAAACAGTTCAGCTTAGGCACCGAAGAGTCTTGGACTTTAAAGTGAAACAGTTCAGCTTAGGCACCGAAGAGTCTTGGGCTTTAATATGAAACAGTCCAGCTTAGGCACCGAAGTGTCTTGGACTTTAAAGTGAAACAGTTCAGCTTAGGCACCGAAGAGTCTTGGACTTTAAAGTGAAACAGTTCAGCTTAGGCACCGAAGAGTCTTGGACTTTAAAGTGAAACAGTCCAGCTTAGGCACCGAAGAGTCTTGGACTTTAAAGGGAAACTGTCCAGCTTAGGCACCGAAGAGTCTTGGACTTTAAAGGGAAACTGTCCAGCTTAGGCACCGAAGAGTCTTGGACTTTAAAGTGAAACCGTTCAGCTTAGGCACCGAAGAGTCTTGGACTTTAAAGTGAAACCGTTCAGCTTAGGCACCGAAGAGTCTTGGACTTTAAAGTGAAACAGTCCAGCTTAGGCACCGAAGAGTCTTGGACTTTAAAGTGAAACAGTTCAGCTTAGGCACCGAAGAGTCTTGAACTTTAAAGTGAAACAGTTCAGCTTAGGCACCGAAGAGTCTTGGACTTTAAAGTGAAACAGTCCAGCCTGAACAAACTCACTTTCTCAAAAAGACCCTTATTAATTTTCTGATTCAAATCTAATCTTCGTTAGGAAAATGACCCCAAGAAATGCTACTTTTGGAATTGTTAATAAAATGCACAATTCTTTCTGCAATCCAACCATATTTGGTACACATAAACTTCAATATCAGTTGTCCCCCAGGTTTCAATTACGAATGTCCAATAGTCTTTGCTTTATCGCACATCTGGATACGAAGACATGAACACCATAAATAACCAACAAATAATTTTATTTATTTTTCGAATCGACCCACAACTCAGAACATTGTCACAGCTCACCCGAATTCCACCATCGCCTTCTTAACTAAATTGCATACTTAACCAAATTCCTATCCAGCGCAGTTTTGTAACGATTGATGTCACCCCCTGGGGGACAATCTCGTTACAGTTTCATTTAAAAGTGTTACGTTTTCACTTACCGAGGCGTGTATGAACCATTATCCACACACTGGGAACCCAAGTTCTGGATCGTCTGTTGATAAAATTACTCGGACGCCGATGTTAATTTATACAATCGTTTATTAAAAAGAAAAGTCACAGATAAAATCAGAGCGACGAGTTACTTGCGCACGCGCAAGCGAGATATATAGCTAGCTAGCTAAATAGATAGATAGATAGATAGATTTTCTCTCTATATTGTGCGCGTCTGATCCCCGTTATAGGCGCCGCCTTGGACACGTCTCCCTACGGAAGTCACGTGGTTTCGTCGACTTCCGTTCTGTAGTCACCTCTGACCCTTAAGTGTCACTCAAATATTTTAATTCAAATAACAGCTATGGCTATGTAGCAAAACTTCTAGCATATATATTGAGATAAACAACCTAACAATGAATCAGACAGAGGGATTATTTAGGGATTATTTAGATAGATAGATAGATAGATAGATAGATAGATAGATAGATAGATAGATAGATAGATAGATAGTCTCAGAACACCTAACTACATTGGGGGCAGCGTCTCGGACATGTTTTCTCCTGCTTGAAGTGTCGCCAGAGAAGAGACAGAAAAAAATCTCACGCGGAAGTCACGTGGTTTCGTTCTGGGGTCATCTCTAACCTTTAGGTGTTACTCCACATTTTCCATACAAACAACGGTACTCGTTAAGTAACCAAACGTCTACCATTAATATCTAGATGCATAACCTAACAATGAATGATGGATGGGTCGTCTGGGAATGCTCAACGCTATCTTGTTCATTAGCACCATAGTAACTGCCTCTTCGCGTTTCGTTTGTACTATTAGATATCTTGCATCAGGTCGAAATGGTGTAAAGCGATTTTTTTACGCAAAACAGTGCACAGAGTTATATTATGAATTTGCACATGGCCGCACGAGCAATGTTAATATGGTAATGCATTTCTTCTATTATGTATCTTATTGCAATCCCCGTTGTAACAATATATTCACATTAGCCGTTGCTGTAGCCAAGGCGGAGTCGTGTATCGGGAAAAGAAATGTCGGCCTGAAGCACAAAAAAATATGGCCGACATTACAGTTCGCGTAAGCTAAGAAGATTCATGAAAAACAGTTTTCCAAGACTTTAATGAACGATGAATAAATCATTAACTATCTTCAAACAGGTTTCGTTTTTTTTGTTGCCAATGAGTCACGATTCATAAAGGCAAAAAGTCATTCGAGGATAAGGGTCCGTTCAAAAAGTATTCAGACGGATACTCGATCTTGCAATTTTGTCAAGAGAGAAATACACATTGGATGAATCACTAACTTCCTTCAAAGAGTGTTTTTTAAAATTCTAATGAGTAACCACTTATCAACGCCAAAAGCCACTTGAGGATACGGTCAAAGTTGGTTTTAGAAATTATCAAGACAGGCGACGGATTTTCAAAGAAAGAAATGATCACTAAATTACTCATTACTATTCTTCAAAATATAGTTGCATATATATATATATATATATATATAGATATATATATATTGATCAAGTTCAAATGTGTTAATAAACTGAACATAAAACCAAGTTTATCAAGAGTATTCAATACCAAGTAAAGCATTTATAAAATTACATAAAAAATAGTATAGCCTTACGTAAATCAACTAACGTTTCAATGCGTATTACCGCATCTTGTCAAAGGCAGAGTTAAAATAAATTCAAAATCAAAAGTGAGAAATTCGTCTCGCTTTGAAGGATCTCAAACCGAAGCCAGATTTTAAGAAGGAAAATCTGGCCTCCAAAGCGAGACACATTTTTCACTTTTGATTTTGAATTTATTATAACTCTGCCTTTGACAAGATGCAGTAATACGCATTGAAACGTTGGTTCATTGAGGCTGTAATATTGTTTATGTAATTATATATATATATATATATATATATATATATATATATATATATATATTGATTAATCATTACCATTCTTCAAAATATGATAATCTATCTATCTATCTATCTATCTATCTATCTATCTATCTATCTATATATATATATATATATATATATATATATATATATATATATATATATATATATATGCGTGTGTGTGTGTGTGTGTGTGTGGTTAACAGAAGTGAACATTCCTGTTTGTTTTTCTAATCCAATTTCTTGAATTGGCGGGTCAACGATCTAATGTTGTGCATCAGTGTGAATAAGAACTCGCTATATTTGCAAACGTTTTCGGCTCGCATGAGTTGTCGTCAGTCACGCGATCCATTCATTCATTCATTTCGTATAAATCAGACGATTCTGGTGCTGGCATTGCTGTCCCCAATATTTTTCTAGTTAGAATTCTTCCTAGAAAAAAATCGGGTACTTACAGGTATGACCACGTGAAGGTTGCCAACATCCTAAGTGAATCTGTTTCTTCGCAACGAACTGGTTCTGAACTTGTAACACCTACGTTTTCAGTAGGTGTCGTTAACCACTTAACCAGTGTCATCTCCCGTTTGGCACGTGATGGAGTTACGAAATAAAAACTGTTGAATTTATTACGAAAGTCGATTAAGAACGTTTTAAAAAGCTTGGTATATAGTGGTTTTACGGGCTTCGGTGATGGGGAGGCGAAGGTTGCAGTTTTAAAGAACGAGGATATCAATGTGATTTGTTTATATATTTCGGAAGTCTTTTTTTTAAATGTCGTGTGCGATTCGATGTTGGTAGATGGAGCTGTCAGGGGAGGTGAGGTGACATGTTAGGCGGCGGGAGATACTCGTTCTAGTTATGCCAATATATGTATTATTTGTAGAGAGACTTTCTCTTATAGGGCATTCGAACACATATACGGAATTACTAGTTGTTAGTAAACTGTTATCGGACGCTGGGTCATTTTGTCAAATACGTCTCAAGGAAAATGCTGCATATATATATATATATATATATATATATATATATATATAGTTTGAAAAGTCACACATTAGAAACGTTGCTGAAATGGCAATAATAAGGAGAATTTTTTTAAAAAATATTTTGAAAACCTGCACAACGCAAAGTATTTGTTTTAAAAAATAAATTATTCATTTACTTTAAAAACTTCTTTTTTTTAAATTGAATACTTTCGGTAATAAATACCCTTGTCAGAAGTATAAGCATTTTTTTCTCTTCTTTTTTCTCCCTGACTGAGACATATCTATGGCAGTCAAGTTGAAATTCGTCTTAATGTTATCGACGACCGATGTTGAAATGGTACTGTGTGTAGCACGCGGTTACGTGGATAAGGTAGTTTGAAAAGTCAGACATTGGAAACGTTGCTGAAATGGCTATAATAAGGAGAATATTTAGAAAACATATTTTGGACAACTTATGTCTAGATATCCTTTGGTCCTATCAATAGTCTGAATCAAGATCTTAGTTTCGGAAAGGAATTGGCTGATGAATTTGCCATAGTTTAGATTTGTCTCCCAAGTACTTTCAGACCCATCCGGGTCCATCGTCAGGGGAATAAGGTTAATCAGGTACAGACCATGTGTTAGTATTATAGATGGGTTTGAAAGTACTTGGGAGACAAATTTAAACTATGGCAAATTCATCAGCCAATTCCCCTCCGAAACGGATATCCTGATTCGGACTATTCAAAGGATCTACCAAAGGATATCTAGACATGAGTTGTCTCTTATATTCAACAACACTTGACTGCAAGAGAAGATGCTGCCTGGAAATACACACACACACACACACACACACACATATATATATATATATATATATATATATATCGATATTTTTAAAGTTAGGTATGCTTATATGTTTATATATTTGCACGCATATTTGCATGTATTTTGATCAAAATTCGAATAAGGATTCTAGACATAAAGTTTAGTATCATTTTTACCTTGATCTTAATCTTCGTAAAGAGACATACAAGTGGTGCAAAAACTGTACGGGGTATTAATTTTACCCGTCCTGGGACAGGTATTCTTCTACTATCTTCATAAATTTTAGTATCTTTATATGTTCATATATTTGCATATGCAACCTTTATGTTTTTATAAAGATTACATTTAGGATATAATGCTAATAAATCTTATGTTTAGAATCCATATTCCAATTTGGATCAAAATCCCTTGCATTAGTTTGATTCTAGAAAAAGATTTAAATCTTAAGCTGAAAGGTTCTTAAGAAGAAATCAAAATTCAGCATATCTTGCTTCATTTGTGTCTAATAATTACGGATCAAATTTAATGCAAATCTGAAATATTTTAATTTTCAAATATGAGGTGGTGCTCATATTATGCCCCATAAACAATCTTTTAAAATACCCCTAAAAATGAAATTTGAGAGATATTTATTAATTAATGTTTAATAACTATTATTAAAATATCACAAAAATCCCAGGCATCTGAATTTTCACGAAGGACGTCAACCCTCTTTTAATATAATTTGCATAAAACTAATTAAACTAAATGTATCCCACATTCGGACCCCTTGCGCCTAGCAGACGTGTTTAAAATTCATAATGATCTGTTAATTAGTTTAGTAATGGATCATACAAACGTATAAGCATAACTATAATTTAATTGTTTAGTAATTATTTTATAGATATATGAATATATTTTATAGATATTTTAAAGATATATGATATATTTTATATAATTCTATTAAGCATTTATAACGAAACGAAACGAAACGCGTACAGATGGAACAATAAGTTTATTCCCAACCTCAGTACGATAGAGGTTTGGTGAATCTATTCCGTGCATCCTTTGATTATTAACATATGTGACAGACATGTTGCATTGTGATATTTATCTAGTAATTAGATAATTAATTGAAAAAACCTGCACCTCCTTACTGGCATTATCCTTGCAGATGTGAGACTAGAATCTGCCAGCTGTATAGAGATCACAAAAGCTACCAGTGATGAAAGACTTTTCCAACGACCCAAAAGCTGAAGTCAAGAAGCTACTTCAACAAGGCCGAGCCCCTGACAACATCTCAGGAAGAGACCAGACTGCAGCTGTTGACAAGAAAATGCCACCTCGTTTCCATGAGACTCGTTTCTTTCTTAGGTGCTTGCGCATTGATCAGACGCGCCATGAGTCCAGTGGAAAACACTCAACAGCATTAAAACAGGAATGGGGCGATCAAAAGTCGCTATAACCAGATGAGGCTAAAAAAACGACTATCTGTGAATGTGGAGAGGAAGACCATACGATGCAACACTACATTATCCGCCATCTACTGTCCAACCAATGCAGTTTGAAAAAATCTTGCAGAGTATAACAATAATGCAAAAGACTGCATAAAAAAGTGGGAAACCATCGTATGACCACACGCTTAAAAAGTACGGAGACAAGTAGAAGAATTAATTGAATCACACAAACGTGACGTGATTCTAATAATTGCTGTTAATATTTCATTTAGAAAAATTGTACAGTTCTATGTCGGTTTGATTGTTTGTCTCTATCATACGGTGTCTGCCCGCCAAACCGATACATCCAGTACTGTACACATCAAAGTGGAGACGAGTACATATGTCTGCACAGAACAATCTGACATCACCTGATGACAGACATCGCGTGACTCACTCGATAACCAGTCGAGATCGTTTATCAGCCAAGAAGATATCAATTAGCCTCCGATTTCTTGCTGCTAAAAGTTTGTCTAGCCATACGGATTTTCTTCAATCGCCTACGTCAACCAATGCCGTGCAATACTCAAGATCATCGTTGGTTGACTTTAATCCATGAGCGCCTTGCCATTACCATTATTCGAGTGAACTATTCCAACCTTTTTCGGCCTGCCAAGCAAGCCACACATCAGATCAAACTTCTGATGTGTCGCATATATATATATATATGAGAAGAATGTTGTAGTTCGCTTGGAGCATTGTGTATAGAGTAAGAATATTATTTTTTTTTGAAGGCGATAACAATGCGTTGTTAGAGTGACACATACGACACGTGGAATCGTAAAAACAAAACAAAGTGACAATATTGAAAAGTCAATAATTTTCAAAATTTTTTTTTTTTATTTACCAGTGTATCGTGACCGTGGTGTTTGGTTGGAGTGTGTCCTTTTCATTTAATTTTCGAGGATATCCCTCATCCTCAGAATAAAATAAATACTACCACTCGTTGGAGTGTGTTTTTTTTTTTGTTTTTTTTGCCAAAAGCCGGGGCCGGAAATGTTGGTTTGTTTTTAGTAGTAGGTCCGGGGAAGTTTCTTATTTATTTTTTATAAATTATTATTTGCTATTTTAACCGTTGCTGTTTATTTTGTTAGTAATTATACTGAGTAATTTATTTTTATTTATTTATTTATTATTTTTTTTTTATATAACGTTGTTTGTTTTGTTAATAATATACTGAATAATCGTATTCGTATATATATATATATATATATATATATATATATATATATATATATAGAGAGAGAGAGAGAGAGAGAGAGAGAGAGAGAGAGAGATAAATACGTCTGAGAATAAGTAAGTTTTAACTGTTGTCTACTTACCCGAGTAAAGATGTGATTTTTCTCTCCACTACAAAAAAAGAAAACATATCTTATTTTCCGTAGTTTCAGTTCTGGGTTTCTAATATTGTTCCATTCTGTGGCAAAGTCTCACTATTATCAGAAATAATTAAAAAAAACTGAATCCGGAAACATATGAACCCAACTGAAAATTCCACCAGGTGATTATTGTATCTAGTTTTGAATTGTCAACCGTTGCTACTACACATAAACTTGTTCTATCTTTTTCCCTAACCTCGCATTTGTAAAATATTTCAGAAGCCAGGCGCGTTCCACTTAACGCACATTCATTTTAACGTCTACAGTTTCATTGAGGCATTAGGGCGGGGTTATCATTGTGTGGTTAGCTGCAAAAAATGCTATATTCTTATCTATTTTTGTAATGTTCGATGCTAGGGTATTTTTTGGAGTTTCACTTCTGAAATTCTGATAGAGTTACATTTTATGACGAACTCCCACTATTATTAAAAATAATAAAATAACTGAATGCTTAAAGATATGAACTCTGTGTAAACTCTTAGAGAAGAAAAACGATTGCCTTTTGATCTGTGACCAGAGTCATTGATGCTTGGTGAAAAAGGAAAAGAAAAGAATTCCTATTGATAATAGTATATCAATAAGAATGCTTTTCTTTTCCTTTTTCACCAAGCGTCAATGATAATAGTATATCTGCAACAATGACTTAAGAAGTCGAATATACCTATGCTTTGCTGATATGATAATTCTACTTATTTGCGAAGAACCAATGCTCTGACGAAATTTCATTTATATTCTTAAAAGAGCTATTAAATAATTTCTTTAAACGAACTGCAGCGAAGTGCGCTGTTATAGTGCAAATAACATGGTATAACAATAACATTTGAAAATTGGATAGTCAGAATCAGGTTTGATATGTCAACTTATATGCTATTTAGGTTCAACTTTTAAAATCTCACAAGATTACTTCATATGTAAAATATATCTCGGTTATAACTATCGTATAAAAAGTAAACAATGGATAATTTCATTTAAATACGATTTATCTGTCGGGCTGAGTTATTAGTTGCAGGTAGTCCTAGGAGGTCCACCATCCCAGGTTGTGTCTCCTCTCTTTGGTGTGGAGTAATTTATTGCTTACTGTCTGAGGCATCCTGATTGGGGAATGCCGACGGGGTTGACCAGGCATTTTTTATAGGCCAGAGTACTCCTTCTTTAGGGGCGCTGGCTTGACTTTCTCCCAACTTCCAGCTTTGTACAACATATGCCTGCGGTGGGAAGGAATATAATACCTGGGTCCACATCAGCCAGTGCGGAGTTTCTGTAACGTCAGTTGCTTAGAGACTTCGGACTGGTCAATTGCACCCTTTAGACCGGTGTCGTCTTGTTCTTCGGGGCTTGATTCCGCCGGTGTGTGGGTTTGTCCTGTGCAGTTCTAGGAGGTCCACCCTCCCAGGCTTTGCCTCCCCTTTTTGGGGAGGAGTAAGTTTATTGCTTACTGCCTGAGGCGCCCCTACCGGAGAATGCCGACGGGGCTGCCCAGGTAATTTTTAATGGCCAGAGTGCTCACCTTCTCGAGCGCTGGCTTTTCAAGCCCCACTTTCCCGACCCGACCTTGGGTCACATCTTACCTTGTGGGAGTAAGATAAAAGTGGCCTTGTGCCTAACTCCCTAAAGAGGAGGTAAATAATACCAGTCGAGGATTCGTTTTCGACAATCAGCCCGACAGGAACTGGACCATTTCGGTAGCCTTTTATCTGTCGGGCTGAGGTATTAGTCCTGGGTAGTCCTATGAGGTCCACCCGCTTTAGGGGCGCTGGCTTTACTATCCCTACCTTCCGACCTTTTGCCACATCTTCCTGCGGTGTTATGGAAGTAAGTACCTGGAACTACACCAGTCTGATACTGGCAGTCAAGACAAACGTACAGCCACTCTTGTTATCTGTTGTATTATGCTTTTTTTAATATACTAGTTTCCTCTAAACTCCGAGTTCGCGTTTTCTTTCCAGGCCTTTTACAGTTGATTAGTGTAAGCGTGAATTTTGTACACTCAAATATATAAATGTATAAGCATAGCTAACCATATATATATATATATATATATATATATATATATATATATATATATATATATATATATATATATATATATATATGAATCAAAATGGCGAAGTGAACATTTCCGTACCATGGGGTCGTTATACTTAATCATTCTGATTATGTCAATAAAATGACGACCATTCTTGAGGACACCTCTAAATTTATTCAGTTAGGTCCGGTAGATACACATGACTTCACTGTATCTATCGAGACTAAATTCCAAAAACATTTAGTTAAGTGGGTTAAGAGTGGAGCTCTTCCCACTAATATTTCTAAAATAATTAGACCCACGGGTTCTATTCGACCCCGTTTGTATGGTTTACCAAAAACCCACAAAACTGGGGTACCATTAAGACCAATATTATCGATGATAGGGTCTTCCCAACACAAGGTAGCCAAATGGCTTGCCACTATTTTGGAACCAGTGTTAGAACACTATAGTTCATTTTGCATTAAAGATTCTTTTTCATTTTCCAACTTTATGCAAAATTATTCAGATACTGATAAATGTATGTGTTCTTTTGACATATCTAGCCTGTTTACCTGTGTTCCCCTTCTTGAAACGATTAATATATGTGCTGATGCCTTATATCGTGGTCAACTGCCCATTCCTCCTATTCCTGAAAATGTTTTCGTAGAGTTGATGAAATTTGCTACGATGTCGGTTGAATTTAGTTTTGACGACATTATGTACAGACAAATTGATGGTGTATCTATGGGCTCTCCCTTAGACCAGCATTGGCCAATATTTTTGTTGGTTTCCATGAAGAAGGTCTCCTATCTGGTCCAAATAGACCAGATATCTATTTTCGTTATGTTGACGACACCTTTTGTCTGTTCAACAATGAAACGGAAGCGGACGTTTTTTTTACGTCCCTTAACAATATTCATCCAGCTCTTAAATTCACTATTGATAAGGAAACTAATTCTTCACTGCCATTCCTTGATGTATTAGTTAATAAAGCTTCCTGTGGTTTCTTGACATCAGTATATCGGAAACCTACCTTCACTGGTCTTTATACTCGTTGAGACTCATTTTGTCCCACAAAACAAAAATTTAATCTTATTAAGACCCTTACCCATAGGGCCTTAAAGATTTGTTCGAAGACCAAGCTGGATGAAGAAATAAAATTTATTACTAAGACCCTCTGTAACAATGGCTATCCTTTAGACATTGTACAATCTACGATTAAAACAAAAATATTACATTTTTACAAAAGCAAACCAGCTTCTGTAGACAGATGCCCTATTTACCTTCGCCTACCTTGGCTTGGTAACATTAGTGATAGATTCGCCAAACAAATCTCTTTGTCTGTACAGCAATGTTATTTTGCTGCGAATACGCGTGTTGTTTTTTCCTCTCGTCCAATCTTGACTTCTATTCGAAAAGATGTCCTTCCCCCACATCATAATAATTCCATTATTTATTTATTTAAATGTAGTTGCAGTATGCACTACGTCGGGATGACGTCACAGAGATTGGACATTCGGGTCAAACAACACGTGCCCACAAAAATTCGCAATGGAAATTATTTACCAACTGACGATTTGAATAATACTTATGGTTCGTCGATAGGTCAACATCTCATAAATAACCGCATCTGTGCCTCTAAATTCAGTGTCGACTTATTCTCCATTTTTAGTAAGTCGCACTCCCCTTATCATCTCAAGATCCTAGAAACAATTTATATTAAGTCCCTGAGACCTTCTCTTTGCAAACAAAGAGAAAATCTCCTCGGGCTTAATGTTGTTTCTATTTGATTGAACTTTTTTCTTTCTTTTTTTAAATTTTTTTTTTAAATTTTTTTTTTTACCCTTTTCCCTCGCTATAATTCTCATAGCATCTTTTTATATTTTTATACATTACCTCGATATTTGGCTCTGTTGAGCGAGGTACGAAACCGGTCAGCTGCCCTTTCATCTTTTTAATTTCTTAAATTCATTATGAATAATAAATATTGTCTCTTCAATGCCATATATATATATATATATATATATATATATATATATATATATATATATATATATATATATATATATATATATATGGGAAATGAAAAAAGAAACACCAAAAGATGTTTTTTTGTTGTTGTTTTTTATGTATTCATCAACGTTTCGTCTTTATTTTTAAGACTTCTTCAGGATGATAATTTTAAGAAAAATGTCATGCAAGTACATGAAAATATTG
>OY744546.1:14592124-14632124 GCA_963556195.1 Sepiola atlantica
TGATTTGATTGCAGCAATCCGCCGGCGCCATAAATGTTGACAGAACCCAGACATGCGCGGCAGATGACAGGGAGGAGAAGGAAATACAAAATGAGTCTTTATTTTTGGGGTGAAGTATGTTAAAAACAAAGATTAAAAAAAATAAGAAAGACGTCTCTTGCAACCTGGTTAACTTGACCCCGAGTAAGGCTATCTTACGCTGGAAGATATACAGCTTGAAGAACTTCGGCGGCCGACCCCTTACTTCCTCACTTTATTATTGCTTCCTTCACGGTGACACTGCCATAACTTCCAGCAACCTACACCCAACGGTGTAAGTCACTCAGATAAATATATCGTTGTTGTTCATAAAAAAAATGCTTTGTTTTCCTTTTGTTTGACGACTGTTTGGTTATAAAATATAGGAGTTTGTATTACAGTCTATGCTAAGACGAAGCTTCTCTCTCTATATATACGGCATAATCACGTTGACACACCAGTTCCCGTTAGATCACCGAAGTTCAGCGACGTTGAGCCTGACCAGTACTAAATAGGTGAGCATTTAGGGATACCAGTAATAGTAAAATTCATTTTCGCGCGAAAAAGTACCAATCCCTTCACATAGGTAAGCCTTCAACTCATTAAATCTCGTGGACCATCGTCCATCGTCACTTTACAGTCTACACCAAGTAGCTATTCACGTCCACAAAAAAAACCCAGAAAGCTATTAGTACTTCTACTACTGATAATTATACACACGTATAGGCTCCGAAACTATTGAGCATAATTTCATTAACTTTAGCATAACTAGTCTATAGATTGTCGGTATAATACGCTCTCTCCTCGAGGAAATACCCTTTGATAAGCTTCTAGGGCTGACTTCTACGCCAGACCTGAAATTATACCGACAACTAAATGGCTATTTATGCTAAAGTAAATGAAATTCCGTTTAATAGTTTCGGAGCCTGTACGCGTTGTTAATTATTATTATTAGTAGTACAAATAGCGACGTTGAGCCTGGTCAGTACTAGATGGGTGACTATTTGGGAATACCAGGTTCTGTATGTGCTCTCTGCTTATCCCGGCATTATTTCCAATGGTCTTACACTTCCCATTGCCACTGGAATCAAGCAGAGCCAATTCAGATTATGTGTGGTTAAGGATTGCGCAACCTTTGCTGCACAATTAAAAGCGCATCTACCCTTACAGTTGGTATCCATTGTCTCTGAACGGAGGCCGTGATGAGTATACATTTACTTGGTGTTTAAGACAAATTTTACACTTTAGGAAAGGAAAAACATTAGTACGATCGTTATAACCTGTTACTATTTGAAATCATAGACTAACCCAGATTCAAAGTTGTTCAAAGTTTTTGGTGGCCGACCATTCTTATTTTAACAGTGTCAAAATTTTCGGCAACTACACCCAACGGTGTAAGTCACTCAGATAAATATATCGTTGCTGTTCATAAAAAGTTTGTTTTCATTTCGTTTGACGACTGTTTTGTTGTTGTTGTTATTCTCCTTCTCTTTTTTGCGTGTCTTTCAAGCATGGTGTCAGACAACAGCTTCCCACTTTTTCATGCAGTCTTCTGCATTATTCGTGTAATCTGCAAGATTCTTCAAGCTGCACCAATTGGACACTTTGAAGTTGATTCTATCAAACACTGTTTTGTTATAAAATATTATAAGAGTTCGTCTTACAGGCCACGCGAATATTAATTGCGTTGGAGTTCGACACGCTCGATTAGGTATACAATATAGTCAGGAAATCTGTAATAATTTGCATTTCCTTTGTTTAAATGTTCTTGCTTCACTTGATCTTATCTGTCTGAGCTTCACTTATCTTGTTTCACTTGATCTTATCTGTCTGAGATTACCTTATCTTGTTTCACTTGATCTTATCTGTGTAAGCTTCACTTATCTTGCTCCACTTGATGTTATCTGTCTGAGCGTCACTTATCTTGCTTCACTTGATCTTATCTGTCTGAGCTTCACATATCTTGCCTCACTTGATCTTATCTGTCTGAGCTTCACTTATCTTGCTTCACTTGATCTTATCTGTCTGAGCTTCACTTCTCTTGCTTCACTTGATGTAATCTGTCTGAGCTTCTCTTCTCTTGCTTCACTTGATCTTATCTGTCTGAGCTTCACTTATCTTGCTTCACTTGATCTTATCTGTCTGAGCTTCACTTATCTTGCCTCACTTGATCTTATCTGTCTGAGCTTCACTTATCTTGCTACACTTTATCTTATCTGTCTGAGCTTCACTTATCTTGCTTCACTTGATCTTATCTGTCTGAGCTTCACTTATCTTGCTTCACTTGATCTTATCTGTCTGAGCTTCACTTATCTTGCTTCACTTGATCTTATCTGTCTGAGCTTCACTTTTATCTTGTTTCACTTGATCTCATCTGTCTGAGCTTACCTTATCTTGTTTCACTTGATCTTATCTGTCTGAGCTTCACTTATCTCGCCTCACTTGATCTTATCTGTCTGAGCTTCTCTTATCATGCTTCACTTGATCTTATCTGTGTAAGCTTCACTTATCTTGCTTCACTTGATCTTATCTGTCTGAGCTTCACTTATCTCGCCTCACTTGATCTTATCTGTCTGAGCTTCTCTTATCATGCTTCACTTGATCTTATCTGTGTAAGCTTCACTTATCTTGCTTCACTTGATCTTATCTGTCTGAGCTTCACTTATCTCGCCTCACTTGATCTTATCTGTCTGAGCTTCACTTATCTTGCTACACTTGATCTTATCTGTCTGAGCTTCACATCTTGCTTCACTTGATCTTATCTGTCTGAGCTTCATTTATCTTGCTTCACTTGACTTCATCTGTCTGAGCTTCACTTATCTTGCTTCGCTTGATCTTATCTGTTCAGGCTCACTTATCTTAACTCTCAACCTCTCATAATCTTCTTTTCATCCGCCTCTTTCTGTATTTAACAAACATCTTGCTACCGAACGCCCTACCCAGGTTGACCCCTATAGACCTGGCTCCTATCACAGTAGTCTATCACGCTGCAGTGACAATATACTATATTCTGGGTAAACAAAAGTAAAAATAAGTATCATCACCCTTCTCTTCTATCATTCTGTAAGGTCTACATGACTTAAACCGTCATCATAAGTAATCAAATTTGGTTCATCCCGTTCATCGTGTCTGATTATCTCATAATATTCTACATCGTTAAAATTCTAATCTATCCATTTCATTAAAACTTACACTCTAGTTTATTTGATCCTTGATAAGTTGTGACTCATTAGTATTAAACAAGATGCTAGTGTGAAACCGGCAATGTACGCAACACGGGTAAAGATAACGGAGGGCTTATGCTACTCTTGCATAAAAGATCTCAAAGAGACTGGATCACTGATTTAAATGATTAAATCAATGTGGACCGTGCTGAATATATCTATACTTTGACAATCATCAGTTTATCACTGTTTGAATGGAAAAGTTATAATAACACCTAAGGGTCAGAGGTGAGCTCAGACATAAGTCCTAGAAACCACATGACATCCAGATAGATATTTTCGGTCTCTTTGCTGGCGAGACTTACAGCAGGAGAGATGTGTCCTGAGTGCCATCCCTAATGGAGGCGAGCATGCACAATGTAACTAGGTATATGTGGACGGGCTATCCGTTTATCTGTCTCTCTGATGTTTTCTGTAAGTGCTCTGCTCTTTGCAATACACGTTTATTAAAAACTAAACATCGGCGTCCGAGTAATTTTATACACAGACAAGCAAGAACCTGGGTTAACTACGATAACGACAACGACACGGGTGTATAATGGTTTTTACACGCATGTGTAAGTTAAAATATGACATGCAAACAGCGATGTTAAAGAAGCTTCCACTTTGGACGCACTGACAATCTGTGCAGCACCCCCGATTCTTGTGTGGAAAAATGGTGATAAACGTCAATATTTATTACCTTTTATTTATTTATCTGCCCCTCCACGAGGGCTAGATGTGATCCAATGTAGGGGGTTTGTGTGAAGTTTTCCCACTACTGAACGCTACTTAGCTATACATGGCTGATAAGTATTTATCATAAAACATTGCCTCAGTCTGTGATGATGGACTCTTCGGACGGAGAACGTAACACGTCACAAAATAAGTCCGGACCTTACATATAGATTACTCCACTAATAAAAAAAACATGATTTTGTAAAGTACTAACCTTCAAATGGTACGGGCCAACATTTGAGTATTAGTTTGTAAATTACAGTTATTTAAGTGAAGTTTGTGTTTTCTCGGCTCATTTTGCATAATAGTTAGCATGTTTGCTAATGGGCCGGGGGGGACGAGGGTTAAATCCTCGGTCGAGTTATACTAAAGACTTAAAAATGGTAATTGATGCCCCCTTGATAAATACTCAGCATTATAAGGTGAGGATCAAGGGTAAGTGGAGTAATCCTTGGAAAGGAGTGACACCCTCGTTGTAGTAGCTAATGAAAAGAGAATCTTCGGGTCGCCCTCAACTACGGTCGACCACTTTTCTTTACTGACTGTTGCAAATTTTTAAAACAATGGAAAACCGTGAATTTGGTGTGTTGATAAAGCATTACTTTCTGACGGGGAAAATACTATTCAAGCAAAGCATGGCTTGATGAGTGTTATTCGGACTCTGCCCTGTCGGAAACAACATATCTGAGACAAAATAGAAGCGAGAGTATTCAAAAAGGATACAAAAATGGTGATCTATTTAATTCAATGCGTTAAAACCGTGGTTATCAATGCTTTAAAACCGTGGTTACCAATGCTTTAAAACCGTGGTTACCCACCGGTAGAAAAATCCGTATGGTCTTTGTAATGTTTAAGTCATTCCACGCGCAGTCGCGATTCCTCATGGCTGAAACATATTTTTTAATCACCGTTGTAAGATTTTTCAGGTGACAACATATAACGACAAAGAAAATGTGTTACTGTTTCCTAACGAAGAGGTTATACCGTCGAAACTAAGTTGATTTTTAATAAATAAATAGTTATTTAAAAAAATATATATATGCGTTGTTTGGGCTTCACATTTTTAACACACACACACACACACATATATATATATATATATATATATATATATATATATATATATATATATATATATATATATATATTAATATATATAGTATAATTTTTTATTTATAGAAACATTATTAGTAACATATGTGCATACATGTTTCGGTTGTACTCTTGACGGAGAGTCCACCTCTTCAGACGAAAGAAGACTTCCTTGTCTTAAATTAGAACCTATCATGAAAAATCGATGCTCAATATACGAGATAGAGCAATTAAAAAGACAAGTAAAAGATGAGAATAAATGTTATGAAAATACAATATATTTTACGTGCTAAAAACATTGTGTTCAAATAAAAGAGATGTATTCTTCTTTCCTTAAGCCATAAATTGCTTTTCCTTGTAAACACTTTGTTTTGAGCAACTTAAGATGTAATAGATATCATATTTTATTATTATATTTTCACAATCTTTATTCACATCTTATACTTGTTTCTTTTTTTCTTTCTCTCTCTCTCTCTCTCTCTCTCTCTCTCTCTCTCTCTCTCTAATACCTATATATATATGTATATATATATGTATGTATGTATATATGTATATGTATACATATATATATATGTATATATGTTTATATATGTATATATATGTATATATATATATATGTATATATATGTATATATATATATATATATATATATATATATATATATATATTAAACACTTTTTTTTGTAGATTCCAAAGGCCAAGATTTTATTTATCTCGCGAATAGTTTCCAAAACAGTTAATCTTTGGTGCAAATTTTTCTAGGAATTCGTTTCGTTCATAGGTGGGATCAACCAACATTAGTATGTCAATAATGGATCCTTTTCTCTTAAACTCTTCAGAAAGGACAAAAAGTCTCAGTTTGAAAAATTGTACATTGTGGTGTGACATGAAAGGCAAACGTAAAAAAGAAATTCACAGTAGATTTCCCTTATGGTTTCTATTAACGAGATAGGCAGACATCTTCAAAAATGAAAAGCAGAGTTAATACAAATGCGCATAACCTTCGATCAAAAAACTTTATCCTGGTATCAATACTGTTTACTTATAAAATACTTTAAGTAACTGGAAAATAAGTTTTACTATATAATCTACGTCATTTAAATTTGGAGTATATATTCAAATCATCCGAATACGAAACTAAGTGCGGAGTTAATAAAAAAATATGTACTCTATTTGGCTGATATGTTTAACCTTAAGGCCTAATATTTAAACCAACTAAAATACATTAACAGCTTTTTTTAAGTAAAACACTTTTCTTGAACCTGTAGATAAATATCATTATACAATTTATGCAATATATATATATATATATATATATATATATATATATATTATAGATAGAAATAGTTGTTCAAAAACACGGTTATATATATATATATATATATATTTATATATATATATATATATATATATATATATATATATATATATATAATCCAGGAAAGGTAAGCATCCACAGGATAGGAATCCAAAGAATTTCAACCGGGCTTATAAAATGTGCTCAATATCAAATAGAGACTTTATATATATGATTATTTTTATTTATACAGACATGTACAAAATCTGCGACACTGGCATGTTGTTTCTATCGATCAACAGCTGTTATAAACTGAGATTTCATCAGGAAGAATGAAAATCCGATCTTTACCTCAGATCATATTTGGGAAGAATGAAATGGGAAAGTAAAGAAAGGAAAGGAAATTTAAAATTTGGGATTTGAGACCGTTGAGATTCAAATATAGAATTAAATTAAATAAAACGAAATGGAGTAAAATTAAATATAAGAAAGAATATAAAAATATAAATTATAAATTCATTGAGAATAGAGAACATGAAGGAGAGAGGGGTTAGGGTTAGGTGGGTGGTATAAAAATGAAAAAGGGAAGAAGAAAAGAGGAAGTAGAAAAACACACAGCTAATGTCTGAATTTTTATTGCTGTCGAAGACACGTCGATATGCTGTTGATGTTTTCCCTTTCTGGTTTCAATTTGTGGTGGGATGTTAATACATTACGCTCTAATATTGTTTGTTTTTTTCCTTTTTTTTATTTGTCTTTGCTTTTTTCTATCTCTTAATTCTAAAGTTTACTTTTTATATTTCATCTTATTGTTATTAATCAATTGGTTGTATTTATTTATTTAGGCCGAGTACAGCACATAATTGGGAGGTGCATTAATTTAAAATTTACTCAAGTTTGATAATAGATAAAAATAATAATAATATTAATACTGATTATGATGAAAATGATAAATATAATAGAAAAAAATAATAAAGATAATAATAATTATAATAATAATGATATCGATAATAATAAAAAAATGTAATAGCAGTAATAATGGTATATAAAGTCGTATTAAGATGTGTAGGGATAAAACAATTGAATAGCTAGAATTCGAGATAATTCTGTTGTGATGGAGACAACACCAACTAATTAAATGGGAAGTTAAGCGAATAAGTGATGATAATAATAATAATAATAATAATAATAATAATAATAATAATAATAATAATAATAATAATAATAATAATAATAATAATTCTTGTTCGGAATTCAGATGGCCTTGAACTCCCAACAACAGTTCTGATAAAGAATACACATAGTGAGAACTTGGAAATTCTAGAGGCGGATAAGATATTTAAAAAAGAAATGAAAAATCAGGTCACAGCTGAGTGCAACAGAAGAATAAGGAGTATTATTAAATCACACCTCCACGGTCGAAATACAATCTATGCTATCAAAGCTGGAGCAGTAGCTATCGTTCGATATACTGCCGGTATACTTGACTGGAATGTAAAATGTTTGGATACCAAAACACGGAAAATGCTTACAATTTATGGAGCTTTTGCAAAGTAAGGAGATGCAGATCGATTGTATCTATCTAGAAAAGTAATAAATATATTTCTGAAAGTAATGAGATTCTTCTTCGTGAAGTGAAAAGAGAGGAAATACTAATAACTGGATTGAAAAAGACTCAAAGGTTACAAGAGAGAGGGTTAAAACTATCTGGAAAGAAACT
This sequence comes from Sepiola atlantica, assembly GCA_963556195.1. Lineage (NCBI taxonomy): Eukaryota > Metazoa > Mollusca > Cephalopoda > Sepiida > Sepiolidae > Sepiola > Sepiola atlantica. The sequence goes on from OY744546.1 coordinate 14,600,194, forward strand.
ACACAGTGTATTCTTTAAGAATACTGCATTTAGAGATAATTACAGCTGGAATTGTTTGATCTATTGAGAGCACCTTAATGGCAGCCGAGGAACAAGCCACCCGCACTAAGTCCATAAAACATTACATTGGCAAACCTGCAGAATCACCGATATGCTGATTGTGTAATGAAAGGGAAGAAACCTTAGCGCATATTGTATCTTAATGCCCAATGCTAGCACAACACAAGTATAAAAAATGGAGACACGACAAAGTCGCTCAGGTACTACACTGTAATATATGCAAACTTTATGAATTGGACCACAATAAGCCAGAAGTTCTACAGGAGAACGATAATGTCAAACTTCTTTGGGGCATGCGCATACAGACTGATAAGGTTATTGAACATTCAAAACTCGACTTAATATTTCTAAACAAAAACAATAGAACTTGCTTAAGCATTGATATAGCCTGCCCCTTCGATACTAGAGTGCAGGAGAAAAAACACAAAAAAATAATTAAATATCAAGATCTAAAATGGAAATTAGACTATGGAAATGTAAAGAAGTAAAGGTGATTCTCGATGTAATTGGAACGCTTGGAACCATAACGAAAAGCCACCATAAATGGTTTAAACAGATGTACAAGAATATGTCTTTTCCAATTCTGCAATTTAGGAACAGCGAAAGTGTTATGGTACAACTTGAATATCTAAAGTCAAAGGAATTGACTTGATGATCGAAAACAAAAACTTGAATATCTAAAGTCAAAGGAATTGACTTGATGATCAAAAACGAAAACTCCAACTAAAAACATCCAAAAGTTGAGACTACTACTACTAAATAATAATAATAATAATAATAATAATAATAATAATAATAATAATAATAATAATAATAATAACTATAATAATAATAATAATAATAATAATAATAATAATAATAATAATAATTTCATTTTATTTTATTTCATTTTATATTTTATTCTCAACGGTCTACAATCTAATCACGTGACTTTCCAAATTTTAAATGTCCTTTCTTTTTATTCTTCCCAAATATGATCTGAGCTAAAGATCGGATTCTAACGTTTCCTGATGAGATCTCAGTTTATAACAGCTGTTGATCGATAACATCGACATTCTAGTCGCAGATTTTGTACATGTATGTATAAATAAAACAATCACACACACACACATACACACACACACACACACACACACACATATATATATATATATATATATATATATATATATATATATATATATATATATATATATGAAACTAAAAGTATATTTTAGTAGATAGAACCTATAGTGAAATGGTGTAAGCTCAATATATGAGATAGAGCAATTATAAAGATAGATGAAAGAAGTGGGATAAACATGTACGAATGACAAATTTATTTCATCTTCGATTGAACTAAATATCTTTCTATTGGATTTATTTCATTCTTGAACTTTTTTAATGCTGCCTTCACGAAACCCCTTCTTTTCCATCTTTAAATCTCCTTTCACTGGCCACCTTATCAACGGACATTTACCAACTGGACAGCCCCCATATCTTTTTACACGCACTTTCTCACCATTACTTAATATTTTTTCAAATTTTTCAAATTTTGAATTTTGGCTTTTCCACTGCCAACTTATCTATCTATGTAATTCCTCTGATGATAAGATTTTAATCTTTGAAAACCTTGGCTTAAGGAAAGAATAATAAACATGTTTTTTTGGACAATCGAAGTTTAAATAAATTTGTCATTCGTACATGTTTATCCCACTTCTTATATATATATATATATATATATATATATATATATATATATATATATATATATATATATATATATATATATATAAATATTTGTTATTGTTTATTATCTATGTACGTATACGTTTCGTCCTTAAACCGGGACTCATCAGCATAGAGATATGACTATTCACTACCGGTCATGCGATTCGAAACTCCGTATTACGAGTATTTTACAACTCAAATCCGACGCCTTAACCACACGGCCAATTTTAAATAGCGAATAACGAATACATTTCTACGATATATATCTCAATTATTTATGTGTTCCGGTTGCTGTCTTCGATCCTTTTCAGGCGATTTTGGTCTGAATTATTAATATAGGAATTTCCAAATGAATATGTTATTGAATCTGTTGAAGTGGCCGCTTCTCGTTCTATGCCGCATGCCTTCACATATGCTGCATCAGTTTAGAACAATCATAATGAAGTGAACAGTGTGTTCGGAAAATAGTGTCCGATTTCAGAAACTATCATCGATTTATCGAACTCATGCGTACAACTTTCATCCAGAATTATTCGCCTTACCAAGTTACTTTGGATGCTCGGAACACCGATGAAATACTGATACGGGTTGGGGTGATGAACTGGAAAAATCGGAACTTTTGGGGTATTAGAATCGGTATAGGAATCGGAAAAAATTAATCTAATTTCCGATTACAAAAACGATACTTTTGATTTGATTTTTTTTTTTGGTTTAAACCATAATTCTCTATTGCTGGTAGTGATGATTAAAAGTATAAATATTTGATTTTAAACTATCAGTAACACTAAAATCTATAGATTATAATAACGAATGTTGGTAAAAATGGCACAAGTGAAAAAAGTTGCGCAAGTGGGTAAATATTAAAAAATGGTTCAAGTGAAAAAAGTAGCGCAAGTGGGTAAATATGAAAAAATGGCACAAGTGAAAAAAGTAGCGCAAGTGGGTAAATATGAAAAAAATGGCACAAGTGAAAAAGTTGCACAAGTGGGTAAATATGAAAAAAATGGCACAAGTGAAAAAAGTTGCGCAAGTGGGTAAATATGAAAAAATGGCACAAGTGAAAAAAGTAGCGCAAGTGGGTAAATATGAAAAAATGGCACAAGTGAAAAAGTTGCGCAAGTGGATAAATATGAAAAAAATGGCACAAGTGAAAAAAGTTGCGCAAGTGGGTAAATATGAAAAAAATGGCACAAGTGAAAAAAGTAGCGCAAGTGGGTAAATATGAAAAAATGGCACAAGTGAAAAAGTTGCGCAAGTGGGTAAATATGAAAAAAATGGCACAAGTGAAAAAAGTTGCGCAAGTGGATAAATATGAAAAAATGGCACAAGTGAAAAATATAGATAAAAATCTAACATTGAGTTCGTCAAAATCTTCGATACAATGCATAAAGTGAAAACATTAAGAAGTTTGTCAAATTAAAAAAAGTTATATCTACATTTAAAAGTAAATGAAGACTCTCCGCTACTCCCTCCCCAATAACATTCTACTTTTTTAGGCTATTAGGCGATTTTAGAATCAGAATCGAAATTTGTATCGGAATCGGGAATTTAGAACAAAATCGGAAAAATATTGGAATCGTCCCATCACTAGTACTGATATTAAGGGCCTGTATTCCACGTTGACATGAGCTTTTTAACAATTGCTTTCAAACGTTTATTCTCAAAAGTGTATGGCAGTCCTCTACCTTCTTCACCTCCAAAGCTCTCAATAAGATCAGGAAACTTCTAAAGTCATCTTTGTACTGTCCTTTATTTGTTTTACATTTGCCCCCCCCCCCTCATATGCTCTATTGATACTGGCTTCTGTTGGTGAAGCTTTATGGTCGAGTCTGAGCCCATGCCAAAAGAAATATACGCATTCTTTATTTTATTCATATTTGTCATTAAGCGCTTATATGCTTCAGGGTCGTATTTTGAAATAAATTATTCAACACGTGTTAGAAAAATACATATCAATTAATAAGCGTGTACAATTTTGTATAAAACACAGCAAGAATCGCAAATTACATTGACCTTTTAAAAAGAGGCGCAAAATTGGCGGTTATTTTTGGAAACAAATGTTGGATAATGGGTGTGTACGTTTACGAATATGGATTTTAGCACAGGTTAATAAGTGCGGATCAAAGGGACATTACCGTGTGTGAAACAAAGAAAGTCCACAGAGTTTATTCTAGAATGAACTGACACCAGAGGGAGATTGACAGGTAAAGCCCGAAAAGAAGCAAAACTCAGAACGATATGCGGAGGGGAGCTCACAGATGTGACGCAACGTGGAACGAAAGCGAGGAAGAACGGTCACTTTTGAAATGAGCCCGTTTTTGAGTATTGACGCGAACGGTCTTAACAACAATGACAAGATAACTGTTGAGGTTCGTACGCGACGATGGGTGCATCTGTCTGCCTATCTGCCTATCTGTCTACTTTACTAAATAGTCAACTTATGTTAAGATTCCTGGTGTAATTCGGTGTAAATTGTACTTGTGATTGATTTAACCTATTTCTCTTAATAAACCTCCATTTCCGAAACTCTGTCTTATCTTTATTATTCTCACACTAATTCAACGAAGAAGTTATACGAACAACAGTTCCTAACTAGAGACGACACAACGACCAGAAGAAGCTGTCAACAAGATTAGAAAAAGTTGCGAAATGATGACGCGTGTCCCGAGGAAGAAAGGATGTCAGCACGAGTCCGGACGAAAAAAGAAATGACAATCCGACGAAGAAATAAACCACAATGCAACACAAAGAGCTTGAAACAGGTGTCTATCAGGCATGTGTGCACCGTGTGACGATATGTAGAAGTGAAACCTGGTTAGTGATGTTTGCATTGAGAGAAACGATGTGAAAATCATACGATAGATGTGTAATGTGAGTCTTAAAAACATGCTTATATTTGATGACGTCAGTGGAAGATTAAATCTGAACAGTGAAGGGAGATTTTTACAGACCAACAGACTTTGTTAATTTGGTCACAACGAAAGAATTGATGAGAGGTTTAGGGTTAGTAGATGTAGAACAGTTGATGTAGCAGGGTTAGTTGGCATGGCAAAGCCAATGAAAACGTGTAAAAATTGATATGGGTGGATTCGAGAGAATATGAATAAAAACATACCTGGTCAGATATAGGTTAGTTTGGAAGTCAATTTCTAAAAGCCGCTCAACACATGCCAGAATTTAAAACTAAAGTTAAAATGAATATGATGATGAAAGTATCGGGAGATGTATGCAGAACAGGAGACTTCGTTAGTTTGGTCACCATTAAAGAATGCGGGAGGATGCATAGGAAAACGTGGGAGGAAGTGATAAGAATGGATTTGAAAGTAACAGAGATAGATAAAGATATGGCCAGAGATAGGTTAGTTTTGGAATCAACTTCTAAAAGCTGTCCACCACATGCGAACGTGTAAAACAGACGTGGAGAATATAATACGGACTTTTGGTTTATTTTCGTCAGCCTTGTGGCTCTCGCTATTTGTTCATTCCACAAGCGACGTTTCTGACAAAGGGGAGAAAATTAGTCGACCGTTGTTTTTTGAGTAGGTTATATATGGAGATTTTCAATCTTCTCATATTATTCATCATCATTTAACTGCCAACCTATCCATCTCTCATAAAACTTTATCATTGAGTGATTTTCAGCCTTGAATTAAAAATGATGACTCATTAAAAAAATCTTTGATTAAAAATACGTTAAACCGATGATGATGATGATGATGATGATGATGATGATGATGATGATGATGATGATGATGATGATGATGATTGTTCCATAAAGAAAGCCATTAGTTGAATAAAAGAGTGATTGACGGATGGTAGGTCGGAATTTAACCTTTAGTTAACGGCAGTCGATAAAATCACGTAACTTCTTGGAGAGAGAGAAGTCGGTCTCTTCCTAGCGATACTTCAATCAGAACGGACGCGCAAAAGGCGCTCTCAACGATGGAAGACGCACAATATAGTAAGGTAGAAATACGACACAAGCTATCTATCTATCTATCTATCTATCTATCTATCTATCTATCTATCTATCTATCTATCTATCTATCTATCTATATGTCTATCTATCTATCTATCCATCTATCTATCTATCTATTTGCCTCGTTCTCGCTCTCTCTCTCTCTTTCTGACTCTCTCTCTCTCTCTCTCGCGCGCGCGCTCACCGTAGTTCGCATATTAAAGTCTTTGTATCTCCTTCATTCTGGGTTCATGAATGGTTCAAGTTATCGATATTAACAAACCTTCTTACTAACTAAAATCAGCGTTTGAGTGTGTTTGTCTATAAACGAGTCAATCGCATGGGTTCCCGACGACGACAACGGATGCATAATGCACGCCTCTGTAAGCGAAAACGTAACATGATGATGATGATGATGATGATGATGATGATGATGATGATGATGATGATGATGATCAATCTGTTTCAATGGACAAATCGTGGAAAACACTTGAAATGTCCTCCTCATTATTCGCTCTCTGTAGCAATTACAATAAACCATAATTGGTCTAATCAGGCCGAACTGTCGGCGCTTGTAAATTGGTATGTAACAATCATTATTTCGGCGCGCTCGTGTGTGTGTGTGTGTGTGTTTACACGACTGTAAGTTGAACAAGGTAACCTTAGAACGCTTCGTTAACAGTCTTGCTTGAATTACTATGTCTATTAGAGAAAAAGAGGATAGAAATGTGTGCGGTATTAACAGGCATGTCCCCTCGTTCTTTCAATACAGCTCAACATAAATGAGGCGCGAGATGTAAAGTGGTCACCGGAGCGGACAATGTAATCGTTAAACCGTCTCCAAAACCCATCCGGGGCATGAGGTTGTAATATCGCTCTAATAGTGTTTCGCATTTGTTCACGTGCGATTTTGGACTGAAGCAAAGTGTAGTATCTGTTCTGAAACTACACTTTATCGTTTCCGTCCTCGGTCAGCGAAAGAGAAATCTTTCTAGAGTGAGGTAATTAAAAAAATGTTTTTTATCTCAATCCAAAGTGCTCGTATTTGAGGAGATGCAATGTTTCCTACATTAAAAACCGACCTTGTGTCTAACTTTGCGCAGGTTTCAAATGAAAGCTCTGTCAATCAGTCGATGGGGTTGCATGACACGCGTGGGTTTGAAATAGCATTTTCGTCGGTCTGTCACCTCCCTAATTTACTAAGCTACGGTATAGGCGCTTGGAAATGATATCTACAATGTGTTTATATAAACATTGGCTGTCACTGTACAGTGTTCGATTTGTTTATTTACAAAGAGCTTTGCAATAAAAATATATATTCTTTGTAAACACACACAAAAAAAGAGAAAGAAAAAAATTGTCTTTATGATCCTGATGTGAATCGAAAATTTGAATTTTAAATAAATAATATGTTTATTTAAGGAAAAAAGTCTCTGCATTTTTACTGGTTTCTTAAACCGTTTCAAATTACAAATTTAATCTAATACTTATAACGTGCGACCAGAGCACACATCACTCGCGGACATTATTACACAAGGAGCTTCGTTAACAACTGAAGCACAAGATCAAGCGACACCACGTCGTTTAAAAAAAAGATGAAGAAGAAAAAAAATTGTCTTTATTATACTGATGAAGATTACTGTGTGAATCGAAAATTAAACTTTTTAATAAATTATATGTTTACTTAAGGAAAAACAAGTCTCTGCATTTTTACTGGTTTCTTAAACCGTTTCAAATTACAAATGTAAATGCATTCTATAGAGTGGAAATATTTTACTAACACATACATATAATTATATATATATATATATATATATATATATATATATATATATATATATATATATATGTGTGTGTGTTAGTAAAATATATATATATATATATATATATATGTTTAAAAAATGACAAACGGAAAACAGGTTAGAATGCAGGAGCAAAACAAAAACAAGAGATTTAACCGGTTTCGTTCGTATTGTCGAACGTCTTCAGAAAAAGTAATACGATAATAATACGAACGAAACCGGTCAAATCTCTTGTTTTTGTTTTTCTCCTGCATTTTAACCTGTTTTTCGTTTATCTTTTTTCAAACATTTTGTCTACCACGGCATTTCATTTTCATGACTTATCGTGTACGTTGAGAACTAGCTTCCTGCACTGAAGATTGCGTTAGCATGAAACATCGATGTCTGTAGGTAATAAATAATTAATATTTATTTATGAATATTATTACTATCATTATATATATATATATATATATATATATATATATATATATATATATATATAAATTACTGAATGGATCATTATAAATTTGGGAATATATATACTAAGTAAATAAGTGAGTAACATGGGCACATTTTTAAAAATAAATTTTAACATTTAGGGAGTGCATATATATATATATATATATATATATATATATATATATATATATATATATATATAATTTATATTTTTAACCTATTTCATGATTTTCAGCCCAGGAAGTCTTTTTTAAATGGCGTATACTCTCCGCCTCACGTTTTACTGAGCCTTGTTGCATCCACGAATGTGCTTTTTATTTGACCTTTTACCCTCTGGATTCTATCTATCTTCGCCGCACCTGAAGATGTGGTTTTTGGAATTTAACTCTGAATCCTCTCAAGTCATTTCTCATGCCGTTTAACGACCTACCTATCTACATTTCACTTTCTCCGCTGGACTTTTTGACACTGGACTTTTTTGCAATCGGACATTTGCTTGCATTCGGGCAGAGTTTTGCTTTGTGTTTTTTCCCTACAATCTTTATTTTACTTTTTCAAATATTAAATCTTGGCCTTTGCCAACTTATCTATCCCAGCAATTTCCTCTGATGATAAGATTTAAATCTTTGAAAAGCCTGGCTTAAGGAAAAATTTAACTTGAATAAATTCTCTTTTGCGGAATATACCTTGCATAACTGAATTGAAAAAAGATTTGACTTTTGCTTTTCTAATTCCTTTTCATCCTTCTACATATATATATATATATATATATATATATATATATATATATATATATATATATATATAGAGAGAGAGAGAGAGAGAGAGAGAGAGAGAGAGAGAGATAGAGAGAGAGAGGCATAGTAGCAACCATAATGCAAAAATCTTATGAGCCACTTTTTTAAGAGGTTTTTTCTCTTTTCCTTTTTTCTTCTGTTTTCTTCTTAAATGACCTCAATTAGAGCAACACCACATTGGTATAGTCAGTTGTTTAAATTCTTGTTCCAGGTACATAATTCTCCTGATGATCTGCCAAGCAAGGACCTGCTTCGTAGAGAAACACGTGTAGGGAAAAACTCTTTAATTTTGATAAATCTGATAAATAAATAAATAAATAAATAAACTTTGAAAGGAAAAATATTTTGTGGTGATGAATGATTTCGTGAACGAAATGTTTTGGTAAACTTTAAAAAAAAACACATATAAATGCTGTGTAACCTGTAATCGAGTATCATCGAGCTTATTTTTATTGGCCTCATACCGGTCTTCACTGAACAAAATATATTCTAAGTGAAAAAATCTCTCTATATATCTTTTTTTCTTTTTCTTTGGTTCCCACCCCTATTCTGTCTTTCCATTATTTCCCGTGCTTTTTCTCTCTTTTTTTCTCCTATCTCACAATTCAAAATAACCAATACAACAGTTCGTCCTAAGTTTTATTGAAAACTTGTCGTTGCTTTTGCCTTTGAATCCGTTTCATAGAAAACTGGAAGAATTACATTTTCTCAACATGGCCAATTTTATCTGATTTTCCCTTCATAGACTACAGACTTGGGTGGAATCGTCGTCGTTGGATCTTTACACGGATTCTTTTGGATTTACCAATACATCTGAACCCCATACCACTTGGATTTCCGTTTTTGGTGATACTCCTTTACACTGGAACATACCCGGTTGAACTTTAAATCTTTTTCAAATTTCGAATATTGACTGTCCTCATCTGTCAACTTATCCATCATTAACCTCCTCTGATGATAAGATTTTAATCTTTGAAAAGCCTAGCTTAAGGAATGAAAGAGAAGAAAAATAAATATTGTTATTCACTAAATGTCCTTGTTCTGAACAGCCGAAGATTATTGATTTGCTTCCATTTGCAGGTTTAATTATTTTCATTGACTTATTATATATATATATATATATATATATATATATATATATATATATATATATATATATATATAGGCAAACATTAGTGAAAAGGAGTGAAAAGTAAACATTGACCACGGATCAGACTGTCTCATATTTCATCTCGCGTTACAGCGGCTAAATAACTCATTTTATTCTAATTTCTCTTTTAATAAATCTGTTGAAATTTTCTGTTGAAAGTCATCCATTTTGTTTTACGAGTTATTAATTATTATAACCTAAAATACATGGTTTACAACATCTACATCTATTAACACCTGTATTTTAAGTTTTAAAAGTTAATGCCCATATAGATATAAAATTGCTATGGTCAAAAATCTATTAAACCGTGCAAAATTAATCTCCTCATCCAAAAAAATATTTTTAATGAATTAAAAAACATAAAGCAAGTCCTAATTAATAATCAATTTCCCAATTATATGGTTGATGAACAAATAAAATTAATGATTAGAAATTTAGATAATCCTACTAATAATAAGCTAAATAATTCCCACTACATAAATCTATTCTATTGTAACCAAATGCATCCAAACTTTAAATTGGATGAAAAAGCTCTTAAAAATATAATACATCGCTATATATCCGCCACCAATTCTGATGATAAAATACGATTTATCATTTGTTATAAAAAAATGAAAACATCAAACCATGTTGTTAAAAATAACACTTCTCAAACCCAAAATACATTAGGAAGAACCAATGTAATATATCAGTTACAATGCCCTATGGGAGAATGTATCTCCGACAACAATAAAAAAACTTATTCTTACATAGGTTTCACTTCCACAACACTATCCCGAAGACTCACCCTACATCTCTCCGACACTAGCTCTATATGCCAACACCTAAAAAAACATAATTGCACCCCCTTCCAATATAGAAACATCCTTGTTAACAATACCAAAATAATACACCATGATACCAATATCAAAAAATTAAAAATACTCGAAGCCCTCTACATAAAAACTATACATCCCACAATTAATAATGTCAATTATGAAACTAGTCGCAACATTTTAAAGTGTCTAGCATAATAAATTGTTAGCCATTAGGTAGTTATGCGTTTGAATTGTATTCACTTTCTTTAACGTCATCAATTTCTTAACGGTTTAAACAGTCAAACTTTTAAATCTCGCATATGTGTAGAACGCCATCACGCTCTCATGTACATTTCGACTTTACAGACGCTTTTTCAAGTTATAACTACTTGCCGTTATAATTCAAAAATGAGCACAACAGTAAAGTCATAATTTGTAAAGACACTAAAACTAATACCGCCTGAAGATGATTTGACGATTCAAATCGAAAGTACTTGCAAAAGAGAAAAAAAAAGAATGGAACAAGAAATCCATGGATCATATTTACATCAATTTGACCGGAACATTAGATGGCCAATTCGGAAAATTGAAAAAAAAAATTTTTTTTAAGTCGCATCAAACAAAACCACTTCGTGTTATTTAATAATGTTTGCCTAAATATATATATATATATATATATATATATATATATATATATATATATATATATATATGATAATTTTATTTACACAGACATGTACAAAATCTGCGACACTGGCATGTCGATGTTATCGATCAACAAATATGATCTGAGGTTAAGATCGGATTCTAACTCTGCCTGATGAGATCTCAGTTTATAGTAACTGTTGATCGATAACATCGACATGCCAGTGTCGCAGATTTTGTACATGTCTGTGTAAATAAAATTATCATATATAAAGCTCTATTTTGATATTGAGCACTTTTTATAAACCCGGTTAAAATTCTCTGGATTACCACCCTGTGGATATTTTTCACCTGGATTATTACCATTATTATATATATATATATATATATATATATATATATATATATATATATATATATATATATATATATATATATATATATATATATATATATTTCGTTGTACAAGATAAACTTCTAAACTAATAAACCGGAATAATTTGCCCGTCCTGGAACGGGTATTCTTCTAGTTGCATATGACATCATGCCATGTAGTGTGGGTGTCGGTGTAACAGGCCGTTTAGCTGCTATTTCTGGTTGGCGTGTTGTGTATTTCCTATTCACGGCAAATGTGCGGTGAGCAGGAAGCAATTAAAGCGACATCATTTTGAACAGCTTCCCTCTCTCAGCTCACTCGTGACGCGTGATCGATACTGCAACCTAACATCTTAAGAATGGCCAAATGATGCCACGTTTTGCGATTTCATTCGCTTCTATTGTAATCCTACCCTATTACATATCTTATAAACATTGGTTGTTTGGATTGCGAGCAATAAACAGCAATTGCAACTGGTAGACGAAAGCTGAATTAGTGTCAGAGATATCAAAATTTTGGCGATAAGAATTTCAGATTAATGCTGGGTATTTCAGATTAATGCTGGGTACATATGCGCACATAAATACTTAATGCACATATACGTATAGAATTAGGTTCTTTTTAGCTTGGACCAACAATTCCAACGTTTCAAGCTATCTTGGCATTTTGGCTAAGATCAAAGTGTAGTATCTGTTCCGATGGATACTGCACCCCATACTGGTGTTGTCTTGGCCTTCGGGTCTTGATTTGCGCCGGTCAATGGGTCTGTCATGTGCAGTTCTGGGAGGTCCACCTTCCCAGGCTTTGCCTCCCCTCTTTGGTGAGGAGTAAGTTTATTGCTTGCTGCCTGATGCGCCCCTACCGGGGAATGCCGACGGGGCTGCCTAGGCAATTTTTAAACCCCACTTTCCCGACCTGACCTTGGGTCACATCTTACTTGTGGGAGTAAGATAAAAACTGGCCTTGTGCCTAACTCCTGAGGAGGAGTAAATCAATACTCATCATTATATGGTATACGTACTTGCCTACTAATCTACACTATATGATAATTATTAACAACGGAGGAAAGACATATAAAAATAAGTAAACATTTTGATGAAAATAAAACAGAGGTCAGACCAACAAAAATAGGTTAGTTAAAACATTTATTTATATCTCTATGAGGTTTGATGAATATCTAAGTCGATGGCGAACGATTTATAAACTTAACACCGACTAAACACATATGGCGCATGTAGAGAACTGCTCCATTTGTATGAAAGAAAACGAGTACGGTATGTGTATATATATATATATATATATGTATATATGTTTTTATTTTATTTTTACATCTATGTATAAGTGTGTATGTATGTTTGTGAGTATGTAAATGTGTGCGTATAAGCGTGGGTGTGTGTATGTGTGAGTGTGTCTTGGTGTGTGTGTGCATGTAGTTAGGCCGGTCCTGCCAAAAGTTTGAGGTGACCGACTTTCTCATGCGTCGATAGGTAGGTGTCAAAGTGTCATCTTATGCAAAAGGGTTTCTCGTCTGAAAATTTTGAAATATAATTTGTCTGTTTGATTTTTGTCTTTTGTTTTGTTTTTTTGTGATTGTGTATTGGCTGATCTAATCTTTGCTGATCAGTATATCCCTGAGGAGGAGCTGAGAAGATTCTGAAACAATTGTCGGATACTCAAACTATGTTTATTGTAATATAAAAGCTCTAATATATATTGAGCACTTTTAAAAGTAATGGTTTTGTTTATTTTGTTAATATTTGAACTTAATTAGTTAACGAATAAATAAATAATTCTCTCTCTCTCTCTCTCTCTCTCCTTATATATATATATATATATATATATATATATATATATATATATATATATTATAAAAACCTCATTAATTGAAGGGAACCAATTATCACAAATTCACCAATAATAAGTTTTTATTCAGATCACATAACATTGCTTCGTCTATTCACCATGATGTTTATAAAGTTCATAATGTATAAGGCATATATTTTTCTTAAAGAGGGTATCATCAGTGGTCTTCAAAAAAGAGAGTAACTCTCTAGACAGAAAAAAAAACTGTATTGCATTCCGTATTCATTTATTTGTTTATATTTTGTTTCACGATATATTATACCGTTTTATTTACGAGCACTGATGATCGCCTCTTCAAGAACAAAAAAAATACCTTATACATCTCGAACTTTATATATATTTTGCTGGAAGGCCCAAACAATTAATGTTAAGCGACACTAATTTTTGATGAAATTTGTCCCTACATTTAATGCTAGTTTTAGAATAATATATATATATATATATATATATATATATATATATATATATATATATATATATATATATATAGAGAGAGAGAGAGAGAGAGAGAGAGAGAGAGAGAGAGAGAGAGAGAGAGTGAGATTTTGAGTAAAACAAAATAGTAAGATAAATTTCAGAGGAAACATTATTTTAATCAATAAAACGGGCTGGGGGGATAAAAACATTGCAAAAATGTTCCTTAAGTCCTTATCGTCTGACCCTCTGAGAGGAAACATCAAAATGATAAATAAAGAAAACTTGACTAGATAATTGAATGAGATATGAGAGGAAAAATATTTCGGTTGGAGAAAACAATTGGGAGAGAGAAAAAACGTAAATCTCTCAACGTTATAGTGGAAAACAATTGAGAGAGAGAAAAAAGGTAAATCTCTCAACGTTATGGTGGAAAACAATTGAGAGAGAGAAAAAAGGTAAATCTCTCAACGTTATGGTGGAAAACAATTGAGAGAGAGAAAAAAGGTAAATCTCTCAACGTTATGGTGGAAAACAATTGAGAGAGAGAAAAAAGGTAAATCTCTCAACGTTATGGTGGAAAACAATTGAGAGAGAGAAAAAAGGTAAATCTCTCAACGTTATAGTGGATTTGAATCATTGCAGATCTCCAGCTGGTGTTTCAAAATTCTAGCCTGTGTAGACACTGGTTAGGTTGAGAATTGTTAATAACTATGATAGTTCGACCTAACACTGTGTAAATAAAAAAAACACCCATCAGAATACTGTTCAGAACAACTATTTGTACCAACTGGGTGATTACCGACGGCAGATTCATGTACTTCAAAGTTCCCGGATGATCTCGAAACTTTATGTAAACGAATATCACGTGGTATGTGTTGGAATATTCTCATTTCTAATCTTTGGGATGTCTCGTCAACGTAGTCAGCTCCACACTGACACAGGAATTTATAAACAACAGAATTCTTTTAGATGGTTGGCAAAACACCATTACGAAAAAGAAGAGAAAAAGGTTAGAGTCGTTTAAACTACTCTCAGGATGGTTTCTGGATAACAGCGTTGAATAGAAGAAGAAATCCTTTTGACAATGTCAAGGACGTCAGAACCTTACCGTGGAAGTTTCAAATAAAACCGGAACAATGTGCGATAATACACTTTCACGTCGGGCGCTACAATGATGAAAAAATCCCCCCCACATCATTGTTCTTTCATTCTGATTCTTTCATTCTAATTCTTTCATTTTAATTCTTTCATTTTAATTCTTTCATTCTAATTCTATCATTTTAATTCTTTCATTTTAATTCTTTCATTCTAATTCTTTCATTCTAATTATTCTTTTATTCTAATTATTCTTTTATTCTAATTATTCTTTTATTCTAATTATTCAGCACAATGATGGGGGGGTTTCATCATTGTGCCGCCCGACGTGAAAGTGTATTATCGCACATTGTTCCGTTTTTTTTTTGGGGGGGGGGGGGGTTGAATGCATTTGGGACCGATTATTTGCTTGCAGGCTTGGTGGCAGAAATAATGCACGAGCTACTTTTCTAAGACATTTTCTAGGACTTTCTTTTTTTATCTTTGTTCTTTCTGTTTTTTAATTTTAACTTTTATTTTTATTTTTATCCTCTTCTCTTCTTATGTGACCTCAACTATTGCAACGCCACATTGTGTATTGTCGACAGTTGAAACCCTTATTCCAGACATTTAATTTCCCTGATGATCTGCAAAGCAAGTACCTGCTTGGTAGTGAAACACGTGTAGGAAAAAACATTTAATTTGAATAAATATTTGTAAGAAAATATCTTTAATGGTGATCATTGGTGTCCTGAAAGGAATGCTTTGGTAAGCCTTCATAAAATCGCATATATATATATATATATATATATATATATATATATATATATATATATATATATATATATATATATATATATTTCTCTTTCGTCACGCAAGTAAAACGTGCTGGGCGAAATCGTATCAAATTTCAAGTGTTTAGGGAAAAGAAAAAAATAGCAAGTTAGAAATCTTCCGCCGGTGAAATGAATTAGAAAGAAATCCACTACTCTACTTCCATAACGAGACGTTATCTTTCTTTTCCCTTTTTCTTATCTTTATACCGATTGCTACGTTGTTTTCTCCCTTTTTTCTTTCTTGCAAACTTGACCGATTAGAGACGTTTTAATTTCTTTCTTGTTTCGTTTTTTTTAACTTCACTGATTGAGACGTTATTTCATATGAATATTAAAACGAACACTGGCGAAGCATAATAGGGTGTCCATTCGTTATCTACATTCGGCAAATATGTTTGGCGGCTTCCGCACGCGGTAAAATCTTGTTTACAGTTTTCTTCGATAATACTGCCGCTAAAACTTATCACTAGACGTTATTTGAAATCAATGTTTGTTCCTATTTCTGTCATTAATGGCATTTCCGCTGTTCACTGTCCTAGAATTTTTCTTTATTCATCATTATTTTCAAAATGTCGAAAAATACCGATATTTACTACGTTTAGAGTATTTATTTACTCCTCTCCAGGAGTTAGGCAGAAGGACAGTTTTTATCTTACTCCCACAAGTAAGATGTGACCCACGGTCGGGTCGGGAAAGTGGGGGTTAAAAATTGCCCGGGCAGCCCCGTCGGCATTCCCCGGTAGGAGCGCCTCAGGCAGTAAGCAATAAACTTACTCCTCCCCAAAGAGGGGAGACGAAGCCTGGGAGGGTGGACCTCCTAGAACTGCACAGGACAGACTCATAGACCCGCGTAAATCAAGCCCCGAAGGCCAAGACAATACCGGTCTATTGGAGGGGGGGTGCAGTATCCATCGGAACAGATACTACACTTTGATTTGGACTAGATAGGTGAATGTTGTACAAGTAAGATTATTTTATATCGCTCTTCCAATACGGTGGAGGAGGCTGAAAATGGTGATGTTTTTAACAATGCTTCGTGTTGTACTTTCACTAGAAAAGTAATGTATAACTCATTTATTAATAATGGAGATTATGTAGCTGTCTGTCTGAAGCCGAAACTCTACTTCTATTACGAATCATATTATCTATTAATAATAGAGATGATGTATCTCTGAAGTCGAAATTATACTCACCGGCATTACCTCCTCCTTTATTTAGAAGTGTGGCGGTAGTGTAGTATCTGTCATATCATCCTCCCAGGCATCACCTCCTCTTTTTTGAGAGGTTTCAATGGTAGTGTAGTATCTGTTCTGTTGTCATGATATCATCCTCCCAGGCATTACCTTTTTCTTTTTTTAGGAAGGGGATGTAGTATTGGTTCTGTGATCATGATACTACTCTCCCAGGGATTACCTTCTTCTTTTCTTTTTTTGAGGGGGGAGGTAGTATACTATCTATTCTGTGCTTATGATACCATCCTCCCAGGCAACACCTCCTCCTTATTTTGAGAGGGGTAATGTAGTATAGTTATTACCCGCTCTCTGATTATTAAGTATAACGTTCTATTTTGAACGCACATAAAGTTCTATTTCAATAAAGAGAGAGAGAGAGAGAAAGAGAGAGAGAAAGAGAGAGAGAAAAGAAGAGAGAGAGAGAGAAAGAGACAGAGAATAACTTAACTCACGATGTTTAAAAAAGAAACTAACCGGCGTCGCTAAAAATGCTACTGATAATGTGACCTATTTGTGTTCTCTCTGCATTTTAATAATAGATATTTTACACATGCTTGAAATAGTAATTTATAAACACCTTAATTTGCGCAATTCAGATCAAAATTGATTTCATTTTTTTTAATTTTCACACAATATATATTTATCTAATGTGCCTAAACTAAAATGTACATTCGTTACACATGATCCACTTTCAGTCACATTTGACTACCAACGAGGGCAGAGTTAGACACAAAAGAAAGTATTTACTGGTAGGTATGGTAGTTTTGTTTTACGGCATATCAACCCTTTTCGGGCCATCTAATGCCGAATCCGGTCATTATAGTAAAAGATTTATACTTCAAGTTCTAAAAATAAAAAAGGGGAGGGAGAAAGGGAGAGGGGCTGTTGTTTTTGTTTTTGGTTTTGTAGAACATAATTAAGTTTTACAAAAAAAAAACAAAAAAAAAAACAAAACGTCAATGTAGGTGAATTTCGTCTCAGGGAGCCACAGGGCAGCCTGATCTGGTATCACCAGAGTATTTACTGTGTCGAGAATCTACCAACATAAATAAACATTTACGCCACTGATTCGTAGTCGGGGATCTTATCCAAACGGCCATAGCCAATTAGTTAGTAAATATAGAGAAACTTTAACTGTAAATAGCGAAAATCGGCGGCTATTTACCAGGCAGTTAGAGTGATCTACGAAACGTCGTTCGGATCGTGCATATAGCTATCGTGTGTATAATCTTTTGCTTATAGGATAAATGACAAGAATATATTTTTATTGAAAAAACATATATATATTCGTTTTATCGTTCATCGATACCTTCGGTTTCATGGAAAAAGTTGAAATGTAGCCCGCAGATACATAATAAATCCGTTTTGCAGTCGATGCCGTGATGATCTAACACAGTTTTTGCATATCCAATTATATATATATATATATATATATATATATATGTGTGTGTGTGTGTGTGTGTGTGTGTGTGTGTAACCAAATGTCGGTGTGCGTGTTTGTGTTTTCCCTATAGAAAAAAAGGTTAGAGAATCTACATAAAATCCAAAAGGGTATTCTTATGTAAAGTTTATCGAGGAAGACAATAGAAGTGTTCTCGAACCTATAAGTGCACCCTAAGGGGCTAGGAGTGCATAACACTTTTTACATTTCAAATATATTCTATTTTGATAAAATGTATATAATATGTATAAAATTATCTGGAGAAGACAATGGAAGTGGTCCCAAATCTCTACGTTACCGTCACTGTGCTGCATATGTACGCCCTCCCACCTCTGAGTAACCTATGGCGACAGAAACCTCATCAAACAGCAAATACATATATCCGATGGTAATGGAATTTAAACGATATGTATAAGACACTAATTCAGAGAGTTTTCCAACATTTCAGCGTCTTCGCTTATATTAGTCGCTAAACAGGTTGGAAGGAGGCAGTCAAAAGAACGAAAGTAATATGGTGTTTTGAGAATAGTAGTGATCCCTATTCAATCAGTAGACCTGTGGTCTACTTTCAGTAGCCTCGTATCTCTCGCTCCCCTTATTTTGTCCTTTAGAACTCACATTCCATGAGCAATCATTCTGACAATGGGGAAAGAATTGCTGTTTTGGAGGTCAGAATCCATCTATGTAACACTTATAATTGGGTAGTTTAAAACCATGAAGTTATATTTTTTAGCCACTTACATCAAGTGGTTTCTTGTCTTGTTTGAAGCGATTTCCATAAGTAATTGTTTATTTTTTAATCTCGAGCAAGATAGTATATATATGATTAATCGTCTCTGAAACGATCGTACGCCAGACCATTGTTGGCATTGAATTATTTAAATTGTAATAAATAATGTGATAAATCTTTTGATTTATTTATTTATCACTATTCATTCTCTATTTCTCTTCCTATTCATTCTATATATATATATATATATATATATATATATATATATATATATATATATATATCATGATAAATGCAAGTATACTGGAATCATATGCCCTTAATAGGGTTAAGATGAAAATTCATATACACTAAATGTACAAAAGCAAGGAAATTCCCAAATTTTTACACTTTTATTGTCATTAATTAAGGGTATGACTACATATCAACCAAATCATTTCATTATCACATCACTACAGTATAAATCTCTATGCATGAATGGATGAAGTGTGTGAGGTGCGCTGAAAAAAAATTCCTACCAGTAAAATACATTGCCCTGTTTTGCTCGCATACCCTTAATGACAATAAAAGTATAAACATTTGGGAGTTTCCTTGCTTTTGTACATGTAGTGTATATAAATTTTCATCTTAACCCTATTAAAGGCATATGATTTCAGTATACTGGCATTTTTCATGGAACGTCATTACTTTTGTAAAGGCTATGCTCAATACAATGGTCATTTTAAAGTTTTTTTTTTAATTTTCTGGAAAACTAAGGTATATGGTAAACTGAAATTAAAATGCCATCAACTAGGCCCTAGAACCTCTATATCTGCCAAAAATCAGCTGAATCCATCAAATAGTTGATGAGATACAGGGTGGCACATACGTACGTATGTACGTACACACAGATAACATGATTTCATGATTGAACTTTCTGGATCTCTGGGTTGCCTTGACTAATGATGCTGAAACTCTACACACTTATAGAACCTATCAAATAAACATTTTGTGCAAAGTTTTAACTTATTTGGTTTATTGGTTTGTGAGTTATGATTGATCAAAGAAATGAGATTTCCAGCATAGGCCATTCTTAGAGTATATTAAGGGATAGAGCGCTCTCGCGCCTCCCTTGACATATATATATATATATATATATATATATATATATTATTTAATAGTTTTTTTTTCGCTCCTACCCTACATGTTCTGCCCTTCTCATTTTTAAAGAAATTAAACCGCACCCTTTCTTTGCTTTATCGCCCTTTTTGTAAATCTACAGCTCTGCACCCTCGGCCCTGTTCGTTTTCCTTTCCGACCCTCGGACTTTTCTCTCTTATTGTCCTTCTCTTCCGCACCCCTCCTATCGCCACCCTCACCCTTTCCCGCCATCGCTATAATTACTGCACGTTTTTCATTCTTCTTTTTTTCTTTCTTTCTATCACCACAAGACACAGCAGCCGCGACTGTTATTTCTTTTAAATTCTTCCTTTTATCCGTCGTTATTTTCACGTTCGCCGTGATTATTCTTGCAACCGAACAACAACAACAACAACAACAACAATAACAACAACAACAACAACACCAACACCAACAACAACAGCAACACAAACAACGAAAATATTAGTAACAAAAATAATAACAACAACAACTGGAACAACGTCCACAACAACAACATCTGCATTAAAAGAACGAAATGAAGACCGTCGACAACATGTGGGTCTGGCGCCAAGCCTGATGACCGATACGTTAATAGAAAACACACAACCTGTTCCATGAGGGCAGAGTCAGACACGGTCAGTTTTTATATGGGGAAGGGGGCAACCACAACTCTCTAAAAAGGGGCGCTCTTAATTAAGACAACAAAAAAATTACCTCGCTGTAGAAAGATTTCTCCTTCACCGACCGAGGAAAGAAACAAAGATGAAGTTATGTATAAGAACAGATACTACACTTTGTTCTTAGCCAAAAGGTCAGGAGGTAGTAAAGACACAGAACCTGTTTGCCTCCTAAAAACGATTATTGGTTATATATATATATATATATATATATATATATATATATATATACAACACAATCACTATCAATATCACCATCAGGTTTTTTTGTATCACTTCTGAAGGAGGAACCTTTAGTCGCCAGGCTAGGCACTGCAGGTTGGCGACTTAATTTACCTCCCCAGGAGGTTAGGCACAAGGCCAGTTTTATCTTACTCTCACAAGGTAAGATGTGACCCAAGGTCGGGTCGGGAAAGTGGGACTTGAAAAGACAGCGCCCGAGAGGTGAGCACTCTGCACATTAAAAATTGCCTGGGCAGTCCCGTCGGCATTCCCCGATAGGGGCGCCTCAGGAAATAAGCAATAAACTTACTCCTCCCCTAAAGAGGGAAGGCAAAGCCTTGGAGGGTGGACCTCCTAGAACTGCACAGGACAGACCCATAGACCGGCGTAAATCAAGCCCCGAAGGCCAAGACGATACCAGTCTATGGGGGGGGGGGGTAGTATCCATCGGAACAGATACTACACTTTGATCTTGGCCAAAGGCCGGTTGGCGACACTGTTTGCCCATAGCTAGGTGGTCACCCATCTAGTACTGACTAGACTTATAAACTTTTGATATCGGGAATCAATGTCTAAACGTGATTATGACGTAGATCATCATTCCCTACACTGATGAGAGCGAAAGCTTGAAACGCTGGCGTATGTAGGTAAAATAATTTAATATTATTTATTTAAAATTGATATTGTTATAGGCTCCTTAAATGTAATTTAAGTCGGGCCTTGTCCGGGGAAGTTAAAAATAGACTGACACGTAGCTACAAGTCATATTCCGACAACGTTCGTAGAATTCTCTAGTCAGTCTTTCTATGTGTGCCTCCCTTCGCATAAATAGAAATTTAATTCCCTTCTTGAAGTGATAATGTCTCGTGGCCGATTGGTTATGACGCTGCATTGTGCAGTCCAGTTAGATTCTGTAGCAGGAGTTCGAACCTTGCGACCGTCTGAGATTATCATTACCTACACTGATGAGAGCGAAAACTTAATACGCTGGCGTATGTAGGTAAAATAATTAAATATTATTTATTTAAAATTAATATATATATATATATATATATATATATATATATATATATATATATATATTGTGTGTGTATTTAGGTAGCTTTCTTTAATTTAAGCAAACATTGTTAAACATAAAAAACTTCACTGTTTGATTATTGCTTTTTAAAAAAAATATTCTAATAATCTTTTTGGTATAAAAATTTTTAAAAAAATATGAATCTTCCATATTATCACTAGCACTTTCGATTCTTCGTCAAATCATCTGCAAGTGACAATAACCAAATTAACACATAGCTGGAGAAAAGAAGAGAATTTTAAAAACAAAACAGCCGAGAACGCCGTGTGAAGTCGTTAGACGTCCAAACAACAAACCGATGAAATGTTTACAATTTATATCCCGAGACGCCATATATATATATATATATATATATATATATATATATATATATATATATATATATATATATATATATATATGAGCACGGTCTAGTAACTTGCAATTTTTTATGTATAAGTATTAAGATATCACTTGCCAACAGCGCCCGCCAATTATCAACAAGTCGGTTTAATCCCGACTTGGAGCAGGTGCTAGTCTAGTGATATAGGGAAATAGTCTATCTGTGTATGACTATCCAGGGATCGAACTTAACAGTTGTTGAATGAATACATGTGGGAGGAGATGCGACCCTTTATTGATTGGGACGTAGAGCCTACGTTGGTGTATATTGTAGGTTTAGTTGTTCTATTAGTAATCAAGTTATCTCTGTTGTTTGGTGTTGTGGTGTTAAAGGGATTGTTTGGGTGCGTGTGTTAGATTGTGGTAATTGTTGGAATGGTGGAGATCCGTGGGTATTGTTGAGATTAGAGGGTTGCTGGGATAATTTGGTTACAGTGCATATATAGACTACGTCTTTATGTATGCAGTTATTATTGAGTGCACATAGATGCAAGGAATAGCAATTACAATTTACCAAATGCCGTCTAAATATCAGCCTCTTAACAAAAACATTTAGATTCCTAAACAATTTGAGTGTTGTTCTTTTTCAAACATTCATTTCCAATATAAATGCTGTTTAATTTTTGACGTGTTTTTGGACAGCGTCCACCCTGACTCTACGCTCTCATAAGATACTTAATCTTTTGGTCTTTATTTTGTTTTATTTATGTAAAAAAATTTCAAAGTTAAATGTTGCCGATGATATTTACAATTACATTGTCGGTTTTTCTCTATCCTCTGATGAAACGACTTTATCTTTGAAAATCCATGGATTAAGGATATAAAGCTCCTTGATCTGAACTTTTGATGTTCTAATAAATATTGTATATTTACAATTTTTTATTCTCGTCTTTCATCTCTAGAATTGATTGCTCTATTCAATATATTGAGCTTTATATTATCACGATAGATTATTATTATACGATAGTTCAATTATCTTTTATTTAATTCAACATTTAAATACACACACACACACATATATATATATATATATATATATATATATATATATATATATATATATATATATATATATATATATATATACAGAATTTGTGTGTTTTCTCGAGCGTGAATATCTTATTGGCGAGTGGATATTTTCTTGTTTCTTTATTTCTGACGTGGTCACTCTTGTCCCTAGTGAGTTTTTGCTTTTATATACTTCAGTTTTTTATCAGAAATCATCCTGGATTTGGACCGCATTTTCCCCTTCCGATGTTTTTGTCATGTCATGTCATGCTTTTTCGCTATTCAACAATATATACTCAACTCTCTGAAGATTGACAAAATTGAACTAATTCATTAAAAAAATACACTTATCCGATTTTTGTCATGAAACGCGCGTAAGGGATAGGAATGAATATAAAATTTGAATAAATTACTTTTGCGTGTCAAATGAGACATGTAAAAAAGTACAGAACTAAAGAAGTTGTTACAACTAATGAAAATTATGGTTTTGAATGAATTCACTATGGTCTATGGAATACAGTAATAAGTTACATATATATCTATCTATCTATCTATCTATCTATCTATCTATCTATCTATCTATATATATATATATAGAGAGAGAGAGATAGATAGATAGATAGATAGATAGATAGATAAACATAGAGAGAGAGTAAGAGAGATAAATATATATATATATATGTGTGTGGGGGGGTCTCTCTCTCTATCTCTCTCTCTCTCTGTCTCTGTATGTCTGTGTGTGTGTCTGTGTGTGTGTGTATGCTACCGTTTTTCAGTATACTGTCACTGATTTATTTTTCTAAACAATAGTCAGAGGAGTCAATAAACAATAGAATTGAGAAACATATACAGAATTCTGCACGTCTTATAATATTTATTCAAAATAACCTGCTTGTCTATCTCTAACACATATAACTATTGAATCATTCACAGACTTCATTGGACATGTGAAATGTGAACTCATCTTTAAGTATTAAATAATATATAGACAGTCTTCGGTTACTGAGGTCCCGGTTTCGAATCTCGCAAGGTCTAGCAACACTGGTGAGACGTAAATCGCAAAGTACGTGTCCGTAGATAATTATATATATATATATATATATATATATATATATATATATATATATAATAGTGGATAAGCAGACTAGGTGAAATAAGAACGCAAACACAATATTATATATATATAGAATATAGAATATATATATATATATATATATATATATATATATATATATATATATGGCTAATATTACTAATTTCTTCGATTTAATTAAACACAAACGTTTTTATACAACTCACTTTCCATTCGTATATTTTTATTTACTACTAAACTCTACTCGTGTATTAGGCACCGTTAAAGTAAATACTTATATAAATACTTATATATATATATATATATATATATATATATATATATATATATATATATATATATATATACATTAGCTTATAATATCAATGTATATATCAGGACCGGCGGGACAGTTATAAAAGTGGGGGGGGGGCTCTCCTAAAAAGTAGGGGGCCCGGTTAAACACATGCATATATAACTACATTATTGATGACCGTAAAGTGGTGGGGCCAAGTCCAAAAGTGGGGGCGCTATATATATATATTGTGTGTATTTAGGTAGCTTTCTTTAATTTAAGCAAACATTGTTAAACATAAAAAATTTCACTGTTTGATTATTGCTTTTTAAAAGAAATATTCTAATAATTATTATTATACGATAATTCAATTATCTTTAATTTAATTCAATATTTAAATACACACACACGCATATACATATATATATATATATATATATATATATATATATATATATATATATGTATATATATACATATATATATATATATATGTATATATATATATATACAGAATTTGTGTGTTTTCTCGAGCGTGAATATCTTATTGGCGAGTGGATATTTTCTTGTTTCTTTATTTCTGACGTGGTCACTCTTGTCCTTAGTATATATATATATATATATATTAAACATTAATATATTCATTTGTTTAGACATGAAAACACGTGTTCGTAATTCCTAATACGAAAACAGAATACCCATATAAGTATACATCTATCAACGTAGATCTATATAAAGCAAGCATTACGCACGCTGTATTCTAAACGTGGGTGTGTTGGTAAACAAGGTCTTAGAAGAAGTGATGTATTTCACTGACGATATGTCTGACTGAATATACGTATAGACTTATTGCTTACATATATTCATAGTGTCCACTTACATGGACAACATACACGTGCACACGTCGCCTTACAGACGAGGTAAATAATCTATTATGACAAAATTGTATTTACATATGTTTTTCGGTGAAATGTCTGGCGGGATATGAAAAATCACTTAATAAGCAAAGGTAAGAACAATTAATATTCTCTAACAAAATTGCTTGTTGTATATAGGTGCTTAGGTATTTATACGGCAACGATCGGATATAAGTTATGAGAATATGTATATATATATATATATATATATATATATATATATATATATATATATATATATATATATATATATATACATTATTTTTTATATTTTTATTTTTATTTATTATTTATTATTATTATTTATTATCATTTTGCTATTATATATTTTTGGACGTTATTAATTCTGTATTAAAATTACTATGTTATTAAAATTACTATATGTTATTAAAATTACTATATGTTATTAACATTACTATATGTTATTAAAATTACTATATGTTATTAAAATTACTATATGTTATTAACATAACTATATGTTATTAAAATTACTATATGTTATTAAAATTACTATATGTTATTAACATTACTATATGTTATTAAAATTACTATATGTTATTAATATAACTATATGTTATTAAAATTACTATATGTTATTAATATAACTATATGTTATTAAAATTACTATATGTTATTAAAATTACTATATGTTATTAACGTTACTATATGTTATTAAAATTACTATATGTTATTAAAATTACTATATGTTATTAACATTACTATATGTTATTAAAATTACTATATGTTATTAACATAACTATATGTTAGTAAAATTACTATATGTTATTAACATTACTATATGTTATTAACATTACTATATGTTATTAAAATTACTATATGTTATTAACATAACTATATGTTATTAACATAACTATATGTTATTAACATAACTATATGTTATTAACATAACTATATGTTATTAAAATTACTATATGTTATTAAAATTACTATATGTTATTAACATAACTATATGTTATTAACATAACTATATGTTATTAAAATTACTATATGTTATTAAAATTACTATATGTTATTAAAATTACTATATGTTATTAACATTACTATATGTTATTAAAATTACTATATGTTATTAAAATTACTATATGTTATTAACATTACTATATGTTATTAAAATTACTATATGTTATTAACATAACTATATGTTATTAACATAACTATATGTTATTAACATAACTATATGTTATTAACATAACTATATGTTATTAACATTACTATATGTTATTAAAATTACTATATGTTATTAAAATTACTATATGTTATTAAAATAACTATATGTTATTAAAATTACTATATGTTATTAACATAACTATATGTTATTAACATTACTATATGTTATTAACATTACTATATGTTATTAAAATTACTATATGTTATTAAAGTTACTATATGTTATTAACATTACTATATGTTATTAAAATTACTATATGTTATTAAAATTACTATATGTTATTAACATAACTATATGTTATTAAAATTACTATATGTTATTAAAATTACTATATGTTATTAAAATTACTATATGTTATTAAAATTACTATATGTTATTAACATAACTATATGTTATTAAAATTACTATATGTTATTAAAATCACTATATGTTATTAAAATTACTATATGTTAGTAAAATTACTATATGTTATTAACATAACTATATGTTATTAAAATTACTATATGTTATTAAAATTACTATATGTTATTAAAATTACTATATGTTATTAACATAACTATATGTTATTAAAATTACTATATGTTATTAAAATTACTATATGTTATTAAAATCACTATATGTTATTAACATAACTATATGTTATTAAAATTACTATATGTTATTAACATTACTATATGTTATTAAAATTACTATATGTTATTAAAATTACTATATGTTATTAAAATTACTATATGTTATTAACATTACTATATGTTATTAAAATTACTATATGTTATTAACATTACTATATGTTATTAAAATTACTATATGTTATTAAAATTACTATATGTTATTAACATTACTATATGTTATTAAAATTACTATATGTTATTAAAATTACTATATGTTATTAAAATTACTATATGTTATTAACATTACTATATGTTATTAAAATTACTATATGTTATTAAAATTACTATATGTTATTAAAATTACTATATGTTATTAACATAACTATATGTTATTAAAATTACTATATGTTATTAAAATTACTATATGTTATTAAAATTACTATATGTTATTAAAATTACTATATGTTATTAACATAACTATATGTTATTAAAATTACTATATGTTATTAAAATTACTATATGTTATTAAAATCACTATATGTTATTAACATAACTATATGTTATTAAAATTACTATATGTTATTAACATTACTATATGTTATTAAAATTACTATATGTTATTAAAATTACTATATGTTATTAAAATTACTATATGTTATTAACATTACTATATGTTATTAAAATTACTATATGTTATTAACATTACTATATGTTATTAAAATTACTATATGTTATTAAAATTACTATATGTTATTAACATTACTATATGTTATTAAAATTACTATATGTTATTAAAATTACTATATGTTATTAAAATTACTATATGTTATTAACATTACTATATGTTATTAAAATTACTATATGTTATTAAAATTACTATATGTTATTAAAATTACTATATGTTATTAACATTACTATATGTTATTAAAATTACTATATGTTATTAAAATTACTATATGTTATTAAAATTACTATATGTTATTAACATAACTATATGTTATTAAAATTACTATATGTTATTAACATAACTATATGTTATTAAAATTACTATATGTTATTAACATTACTATATGTTATTAAAATTACTATATGTTATTAACATAACTATATGTTATTAAAATTACTATATGTTATTAAAATTACTATATACTATATATTTTTATACTTATTATAATTATTATTATAATTATAATTATTATTATTACTATTATTATTAGTGATGTTATAAATAGGGTGGTATATGATTATATAATAAAAACTTCTTTTTTTCTGTAATAACTGGATACATATTTTAAAATAATACGACAATTTGATATTTTACTTGCTTCACTTCTATTGTGATGTTATATGATTGTTTTGAATCATCTGAAGTATAATAATAAATTTTAAAAATTCCAAATCGTCCTAGAAACGATCGTATGCCAATTATTTGTTGTGTTTTGAATTCTTGGAAATGATATAAAAAATCTACTAATTTTATTTCATTATCATTCTCTACATCGATTAAAGCGAGAGCTTTAAACGCCGGCGTATGTAGGTAAAATTAATCTAATATATATATATATATATATATATATATATATATATATATATATATATATATATATTGTGTATTTAGGCAGCATTTTCTCATGTATGCAAACATTGTAAAACATTACAGAATTCGTCTGTTTAATTATACCTTTTTTATTTTTTTATTTTTCTGTTGTTTTTTTTTGTTCTGTGATGCACATAACGTTGCTGAATTTAAATCGTCAACCACTTCCTAGAACAATGCGAAAAACGTTTTATGCGCGTTTCTCCGCTGTATATATTTTTTTAAAATTCTCTTCTATCTCCAACTTTTTTGTTAATTTGCTTTTGACACCCGAAGATGATTCGACGAAGAATCGAAAACGTTCGTGAAACCTGTGAAACCTATGGAACATTTGTTATTGTTTTTGATTTTAATACAAAAAGACCATCAAAAAAGTTGAAAAAATAAAAAGGTATAATTAAACGGACGAATTCTGTAATTTTTAACAATGTTTGCATAAATATATATGTATATATATATATATATATATATATATATATATATATATATATATATATAGAGAGAGAGAGAGAGAGAGAGAGAGATAAATAGATAGATAGATAGATAGATAAATAGATATTATTTATATATATTATTTTTATATATATTATTGATATATATATATTATTGTTATATATATATATATATTATTTATATATATATAATATTTATATATATATTATTTATATATATATTATTTATATATAAATATATAAATTGTATATATATATAATTTATATATTATTTATATATCATTTATATATATAGAGAGAGAGAGATGGGGAGAGAGAGAGATAGATAGATAGATAGCTAGATAGATATAGAGAGATATTATTTATATATATTGTTTATATATATATTATTGATATATCTATATTATTGTTATATATATTATATATATATATATATTATTTTATATATATTATTTATATATATATATATTATTTATATATAAATATATAAATTTTATATATATATCATTTATATATTATTTATATATCATTTATATATATATATATATATACATATATATATATATGTATATATATATATATATATATATATAGAGAGAGAGAGAGAGAGAGAAAGAGAGAGAGAGAAAGAGAGGGAGGGGGAGAGAGATCGTATGGTGTTCCACGCATTCTTAAGTTATTTTAATGGTCGTAGTTTAAGCATACAAAAAATAATTTTTGTAAATAGTTTGTTATTATTCAATATTTCGAACTCCCTGCGTTGTTCTTGAGATATGATGTCATGGAATCGTATATATAGTAAACTAGGGCACACACGTGACCCTAAAAATATTTCGCTAGTTCTCACACTGACTATTTATCGAAACATATTACTGAAGTATCTGTATAAAATCATTAAATTAGTTCAGTAATTTGATTTTTCATACATAAATAATTATTATCATTTCTGATGACCTAAAGAAACAACACAGCCACCGTTTGTTTTTATTATAGAGTGGAGAATGTTTTCTGATTTCATTTAAATCGGTAGGGGAAGTTTAAGGTGGTTGTCTGACTTGCTATTTGCCTTCTCGCTTCCCCTCATCATTCGAAATGGTTCATCCCAGGTGCTACAAAAAGGCACGTGTTTTACTGAATAAGCTTTGCTTTACGCGATGGAAGTAGGTATATTTATTTATAAATAAATAAATAAATAAATGAATACACATTGTTCTTTTTTATAGAGTAGAAGACTTTTCTGTCTTCGTTTTAAAAAGATGTTTTTAATAACAACAAAAAACAAACAGATTAATAAAAACAAATTAATAAAATGTTATATTTATGTAAAATGCAGAATTGTTCGAAATAAAAGGTTTTAAATAGTTCAAAAGTGAGCGAAAATGTGCGGGAGAGAGTTCGTCATTTTCGGAGTATCCCACCGGACAACCGGATTGGCTATTTTCTCAATTCTTCTCAGCATGTGTGTTGAGTAAACCCAGAAACACTGAACCAGACTAGAATATACTTCTAAAGCGAACAATTTCCGACGTCTCTTTTATTTCAATTTATATATATATATATATATATATATACAATTCTTTCTATCTTTCCATCTTTCTCTCCTCTTTTCTTTCTTTCTCCAATATATAATTCTCTCGTTCTGTCCCTCTTCCCTCTCTGCTGTGTTCTGTCTCCCCGCCCCCTCTCTCTCTCTCTCTCTCTCTCTCTCTCTCATATATATATATATATATATATATATATATATATATATATATATATATATATATATTCTTCTTTCCCTCCTCGTTTTTTTTCACAATACATAAATATCTTCTTATTTCTTCCCTCCTGCCCCTCTCTCTCTCTCTCTCATATTTCTATCTCTCTCTTTCTCTTTTACACGATTTCTTTTTTTTTTACATCCACTCATTTCTTCTCTCTTTCTTTTTTCATACAGTTTTACTCGCCATCGTTTTTCTTTCTT